>CP092886.1:65445922-65496233 GCA_030710605.1 Cordylochernes scorpioides
ATAAGCAAAAAAAATAACATATAAAGTTTTCATATTTGAATTTTATGTAAAAATAATGAAAGATCTGCACCTAAAAGATATTGTTGTGAAGTCCATGGTCAGTTCGGAATAAAACTCAAGATTTCAAGTCGATCTAATGATCCGTGCAGTCACAAACAAGGATGGTGGCTATAAGTTCGAAATGGTTCAAGCAAGGTCATTTACCGAAGTTTGTCCAGCTATAACGACCTTTGAAAACTAAGAGATCTGAAAAGGCAGCGTAACACCTTAAAAAATGTTTAACATTAGGTGTTCCAGCTTTATTGGAACCAGATAATGGCATAGATTTCTGTTATTAATTCATATCCGAAATATTCGGTATGTGGAAATATGATGCATTCGCGCTCCATCTGTTATGAAAAATTTGAACTATTTTTGACTCGTATGATTCTTTTAAAAATAAATCAAGTTTCTACTGCCCTTACTGCAATGATACATACCATTATTTTGTCATTGCAGTAAGGGCATTAGAAATTTGAATTATTTTTAAAAGAATTATACGAGTCAAAAATAGTTCAAAATTTTCATGTGGAAATATGTTATGATAGTTCATACGCAAAACCTCGTCATAGTCAAACATATGGCTCTCAGCTGAGAGGGTGTATCAAAATGTATAGGATATGTTAACTGAATTTGTGAAGGGAAACGATAAATTAAATGACCAGCCCTTTGTTCAATTTGCCAAGAGCACTACATACCATGAAGGAATACGTTAAACCGTAGAACAACTCGAAGAAAGTGTTGACACTTTTGAAGAAAAGTTGAGCATTAGACATACCGAAACTCTATTTCAAAAGTAGATATTGAAGAGGAGCTGTAACCTACCATGTCTTCACTTCAAGCCTTGCCTTAACAACATGAACTTATATTTCAATAAAAAGTGAGGTCGCGAAAGAGAATCGTCTATGCAGGCGACAAAAATGTTATTAACCTCAAAGAGGAAATTTCTTCCCATTTTGGCGGTTGTTGTTGAAATATGAGACTCCGACTTTTATAAAGGTGCTCTAAAGTATACTTATACACACAATCAGGCCACATTTTGAAAAGAAAAGTTTTTTACCATTGATTAAATATATTTTCAAGAATGTCGCTGAGAGAAGCAGCTGCACATAATTCGAGAAGTGGTGGTAAATACTTTACACGCTGTCATTCCAAAAGAAGTGTTCCACGAATAACATTCATTGTAAAGCAAGGGACTCTAGTGCAATTCCTCAAATACCATAACCGTTTAACAGTGACCATACCAGTATTTTTTGGGCATAGAAATAAACTCACACGGGATTGAGACAATAACTCTGGAATATATTTGATACACGGTGACCTTTATTGAAATCATACAAGATACCCAAGGCTGAACAAATTTTGCTCTGTATCTTTCAAGAAAAAAATATACAGACGACCGGCGACATCAAAATATTTTCACTTTCTTAATATTTTGTCTATGAGATAGTGTATATTGTTTATAAAACAACTAGAGATATTACAGGACACACTAAAATTCAAGAGATTTTCAGACGATAAACGTTTATAGATGGGTAATGTGGAAGTTATATATATATATAAATATTATATAAAATATTTACTTGATTTATATGGAAAAAAAATCTTATTTAAAGATTCGATTTCAGAAGAATGATTAGAGAGTTTAGATTCAGAATAAATAGTTTGTCCTAGATCTTCGAGAGTATTAAGAGCGGTCGTGGTTTTCTACAACGTTGACTCTATCCAACTAAAGGTGTACTCAAAACAAACATGGCTAGCCATGATTCTTCCATAGTTCATCATCCCTAAGGTAAGAGACATTTATATTGCTCAACACGCTAATCCGCAAGTCCATCCACAGACCAAAGCAATTAATTCCTGACCAGTTCCAGCCATTGAAGCAAACGCTCTTTGCCAATCTATTCAGGTAAAGGTTGCTATACATACCATGCGCGCGTTCTCGAAAAAAATCAATTATTCAAAATTTTTATTTTATTTCTTTCATTATCACGATATTATAATACATTTTTATTTTGAAAATATTCTAACTATTATATTTAGCGAACATAAGGGCGATATTAACTCCACAAGTCAATCTTCATAAACGTTAAATATATATATATATATATATAATAATAAATAGTTATTTAATTTTATAGTCCAGTTTTGTATTAAGATTATCTTCACTATTATGATCATTTAAATACGAATTATAAAATTTGTAAAATGTTATTAATTTGTAGATAGAGAGAGAAAAAAAAAATCCTTTACTTCTATTACATCCTCAAGTTAATTATATATTTATAATTAATAACAATAAAAAAAATTAACAAAGTAACGTCTATTACATCGGCTTTTACACGTCATTCAGACATACTCTAATCCTATATATAGAATAATCGAAGAGATAATATATATAATAGTTAGAAAAAAGAGAGAAAGACAGAACCATGCACTTTTAATCAAACTAATAATAAGGAAAAAAAAAAAAAAAAGAGTTTTATAAAGAAGGTAGATAAGATTGTTAGTATATATATATATATTTTTTTATGATTTTATATTTTATCCTTTTTTTTTTTTTTAAAAGATTTTTAAAGGTTTTTTTTTTATTTTATAATATGATTATAAATAGTTGTATTTAGTAATATATCTATAGTATGAATTAACATTTGTTATAAGTTTGGATATTATGTTTTGAAACCCTAATGGTAGACCAGACATACACAAAAAACTTTAAATTGAAATAAATTGGAAAAAGAGATCTGCTGGAACGGGGATCATCAGATAAAATTCCAGCGACATTTCAACCCCTTCTTTATTATGTCATAGATCTCTTTTAAACCGGATTTTATGTGTTAATATTAAGTTGTTTCAGTGAAATATTTAAATGAACATATATAACAGATACAAGTGTTAACAAATTCAAACTGTAAACCTACCTCTGCCGTGGAGTCCTCCATTGTGAATATCTATTTCTGGCTAACACATGTCGCGGGAGAGGAATGTCCCCCCACATTTCAAATTTAGACCATTTATTCAGAATTTTTTTGAACAACAAGAAAATTAAAGAAGAAAGGAAAAATAGTTAAGGGAAGAAAGCTAAATTTCATAATCTTTACAGCTAGTTATATCAAAATAACTGATTTAACACTTATTCATCTTTTAATATTCCTTTAAAAAGGCAAATTATAATAGTTTAATAAAGCTATTAATTGTGTAAATTCAACTTTATTTAACTTCCATTTTCCTCCCCAGAAATTGGAGATTAAACAAAAATGAACTATATACTTTAACACTTTAAAAATCTTGTGAAAAAATCTTTTAATCAGTTATTTAATCAAAGTTTAATTAACTGTTAAAGATTATAAATTTGTATTAGTTAATATTAATAGAAATTATAGAAAGTTGAATTCATAAATGGATATTTCCATTTATTTTTTTTTAAATATTTTATAATTGATATACTGTTGAAATATTTTACTTGTTTGATACTAAATTTGTTTTTAATAAATTCCATGTTTAAATTTTTAACATCTTCTATGAAATTATCTAATATATTATTTATTCTATAAAATCTTAGAAACTGACCATAATATATACCTTTACAGCAATTTAATGATATATTAGAATTCATATTACAGTATTTTATAATATTGAAATTATAATTACTCTTTTTGTTATAAACTCTAACAGCACTATTTGTAAGGTCTATATTCAAGTCTAAAAAGTTAACTTTTTTGTTTCTATAAATTTTTTCATTGTTCTTAAGTTTCAAGTATTTAGGATATATTTCAGGTATTAATTTTTTAAACAGTGGATTATTAAATATTATTATGTCATCTACATATCGGAATATTTGCCAATTAATATTATTTTGTAGAAAGTATTCTCTTTCGTACCAGAACAATATTAAATTTGCTAATAACGGACTAGAAGAAGTACCCATGGGAACGCCTTCTGATTGAATATATATTTTATTTTTAAATTCTATATAGTTAAAATTTAAAAATGTTTCCAGTAGAGTTTTTGCTGTTTTAAGATCTAATTTAAATGTTTTATATCTGTTATGAATAATTTTAATGTAGAAAGTTTTGTCATTAATGAATTCTATTAATTAAGAGATCTAAATAATAAATTAACCAATTTATTTAATGAATTCATTAATGACAAAACTTTCTACATTAAAATTATTCATAACAGATATAAAACATTTAAATTAGATCTTAAAACAGCAAAAACTCTACTGGAAACATTTTTAAATTTTAACTATATAGAATTTAAAAATAAAATATATATTCAATCAGAAGGCGTTCCCATGGGTACTTCTTCTAGTCCGTTATTAGCAAATTTAATATTGTTCTGGTACGAAAGAGAATACTTTCTACAAAATAATATTAATTGGCAAATATTCCGATATGTAGATGACATAATAATATTTAATAATCCACTGTTTAAAAAATTAATACCTGAAATATATCCTAAATACTTGAAACTTAAGAACAATGAAAAAATTTATAGAAACAAAAAAGTTAACTTTTTAGACTTGAATATAGACCTTACAAATAGTGCTGTTAGAGTTTATAACAAAAAGAGTAATTATAATTTCAATATTATAAAATACTGTAATATGAATTCTAATATATCATTAAATTGCTGTAAAGGTATATATTATGGTCAGTTTCTAAGATTTTATAGAATAAATAATATATTAGATAATTTCATAGAAGATGTTAAAAATTTAAACATGGAATTTATTAAAAACAAATTTAGTATCAAACAAGTAAAATATTTCAACAGTATATCAATTATAAAATATTAAAAAAAAAATAAATGGAAATATCCATTTATGAATTCAACTTTCTATAATTTCTATTAATATTAACTAATACAAATTTATAATCTTTAACAGTTAATTAAACTTTGATTAAATAACTGATTAAAAGATTTTTTCACAAGATTTTTAAAGTGTTAAAGTATATAGTTCATTTTTGTTTAATCTCCAATTTCTGGGGAGGAAAATGGAAGTTAAATAAAGTTGAATTTACACAATTAATAGCTTTATTAAACTATTATAATTTGCCTTTTTAAAGGAATATTAAAAGATGAATAAGTGTTAAATCAGTTATTTTGATATAACTAGCTGTAAAGATTATGAAATTTAGCTTTCTTCCCTTAACTATTTTTCCTTTCTTCTTTAATTTTCTTGTTGTTCAAAAAAATTCTGAATAAATGGTCTAAATTTGAAATGTGGGGGGACATTCCCCTCCCGCGACATGTGTTAGCCAGAAATAGATATTCACAATGGAGGACTCCACGGCAGAGGTAGGTTTACAGTTTGAATTTGTTAACACTTGTATCTGTTATATATGTTCATTTAAATATTTCACTGAAACAACTTAATATTAACACATAAAATCCGGTTTAAAAGAGATCTATGACATAATAAAGAAGGGGTTGAAATGTCGCTGGAATTTTATCTGATGATCCCCGTTCCAGCAGATCTCTTTTTCCAATTTATTTCAATTTAAAGTTTTTTGTGTATGTCTGGTCTACCATTAGGGTTTCAAAACATAATATCCAAACTTATAACAAATGTTAATTCATACTATAGATATATTACTAAATACAACTATTTATAATCATATTATAAAATAAAAAAAAAACCTTTAAAAATCTTTAAAAAAAAAAAAAAAAAAAGGATAAAATATAAAATCATAAAAAAATATATATATATATACTAACAATCTTATCTACCTTCTTTATAAAACTCTTTTTTTTTTTTTTCCTTATTATTAGTTTGATTAAAAGTGCATGGTTCTGTCTTTCTCTCTTTTTTCTAACTATTATATATATTATCTCTTCGATTATTCTATATATAGGATTAGAGTATGTCTGAATGACGTGTAAAAGCCGATGTAATAGACGTTACTTTGTTAATTTTTTTTATTGTTATTAATTATAAATATATAATTAACTTGAGGATGTAATAGAAGTAAAGGATTTTTTTTTCTCTCTCTATCTACAAATTAATAACATTTTACAAATTTTATAATTCGTATTTAAATGATCATAATAGTGAAGATAATCTTAATACAAAACTGGACTATAAAATTAAATAACTATTTATTATTATAATTAATTTAGATTTAGCTTGCTAATCTAATCAAATCTAACTGATATAAGTTATCATTATTATCAGTTTGCTCCTTAAGTTTTTAAAATTAGAATCACTGTTATAATTTTGTTATATAGTTTCTACACTATATATATATATATATATATTTTACAATCATCAGCCGCGTTATATTGTATTTTAAATATATATATATATATAATTGAATGTATGTCTGTGTGTACTCTATAGATTCAAAAACCATACATCCAATCGCCGTGAAATTTTGGGATATTATTAGGTATATCCCCGGGAAGTTTTTAAAAAATAATTTCTTGAATATCTTGAATATCCTTAGAGTTATTTGCAGATTTGTAGATTTAACTCGCAAGCAGCGCCCCCATTGCGACGATGATAACAAGTTTTTTTTATCTATAAGTTTTATTATCACTAAGTTTATTATCTTAAAGAGATTATTTATCAAAAGTAAGATTTTCTACCTATTAATTGCGCGCAAGTCAAAGTTAGTTTTATCATTTATCTACAACATATATATTGGGAGAATAGATAAAATGATGATTTTGTAATGTAGAAAATTAGGAAAGACAAAATTCAGGATGACACGGCAATTTATTTGAGACAAGAATAATGATACAATTCCAAGGCAAGATACTATTCCTTTAACTTCCAATTACCGAGGGAACCAATTAATATTGATTTTATTCAACTTATCAAGTATTTTTCAAGGGACCGGAAAAAAATGTTCACTTTATCGAGAGATTCAAATTTACGAGTTTCAAATTATCAAAATATATCTATTATTTTTTTTATATAAGTTTATATAGAATTGTTTTAACAAATGTTCGTTAGACAAACCTTTACTCGGGTAAAACCCGAGCGAAGCCGGGTACATCCGCTAGTAGCCTATTTATCAAAATCTCTTTAACTTCATAAATTTTTAATGTGTTATTCATTGATTCAAAGTTTTTTTGGGCAAGAATAAAAAAATAATTTTTGAGAAAGACTTTCGTTTCTATTAGGTGCGAAAATATGACTTTGTGTTTTTGAAATTCATTTTTTAACTTGCAATACTTAGTTCTACTTATTACTTTGTTTGAATCGATTTTCCGACTTTTTTTTTTTTTTAACACTAGCTATTCAAATGTGATACTTGATATCAAGGCTCTTATGCCTAATTCTATTTTATTCTCCTTAGAAATCTACTTTTGAACATGGAGAAACTCTTTTTTTCTCATCTTCAACCTCAAGCGCAACCGAAGCTCATCAAATTCTCTGTAACGCTATGGCAAGAATGCTCCTTCATTGAGAACCTGTAAAGAGAGGTTTAAACGATTCAAATCTGGAGATTTTGGCGTCAACGAAAAGAAACACGGAAGGCCGCCAAAAGTTTCGAGGATGAGGAACTGAAAATATTATTTGAAATCATTTGGAAAATTTACATTGAAAGTCTTTTCAAAATCTTATTGTAACTGGAGATATGAAAATGGATGTAGTTCGACAATCCAAAGGGCCAGAAATCAAGGGTAAGCCTAGGATAGCCGAAATCTTCGACCTCAAACTCAATATCCACGACAAGAAGGTTCTTCTAAGCATCTAGAGGAATCAGCACGGCCTACTCTACTATGAACTTCTGCAACCAGGTGAAAGTCACTGCTCATCGCTCTCAACAACAATTAACGCAGTTACGCCATGATAACACAGTTAAACGACTAGAATGTGCAAAGACATGACAAGTTGATATACAGAATCATGACAAGACAAGGTAACACGTCGCACAATCAATAAGAAACACCTTGAAATACTTGAAATAGAAAGTCTTACCCCACCCACCATGCTCCCCTGAGTCCTCCATCGCATTATAACCTCTTCCAGTCGATCGCACATGATCTGGCTGACCAATGCTTCCGGAATCGCGAAGAGATAGAAGATTGGCTTGATGAACTGAGATTGCCTCGAAACCATTCATTTTTATATTTATGATGGTATCCATTAACTGCCTAAATTATGGGAGTATATTGTGTCTAGCAATAAGAAATTTTAATAAATGTCAAGTATAAACATGTTTCCTTATCAATACATTTTAAACATAAAATAAACGAGAAGTGTCATACTTAATCACCCAAATATATACAAGGAAGTATGTTGATTATTATGGTGAAGCAAATTTATTAATATACTAGCCGAGTGACCCGGGCAACGCCCCGGGTTTACTCGAAGGGCCCGCAGGTGAGAAACTATAGGCATTGGTTCCTATGCCTAAAAAATTATTTAAAATGAAAAAAGAAGAAAAATACTAACAAATCAGAAAATAAAAGTGCAAACAACACATCTACACTACTTCAAGAACATGAGAGCACATGCACTGTGTAACCATACGTGTACCATTCGTAAAGACCCTGCTTAGGATTAAAATATATCCGAAGCATAACAATACAACCAACTCATGTTTGCTAAGCAATTTCAGGAAAGAAACTATAGGCATTAGTTGAAGAGTTTAAATAAATATATTTTGAGTGAAAAAATGACACAAATCAGCAAATAAAATTGCAAAAAATGCTACTATATCGCAGATAAGACAACATATAAAAGGAATGAAAATATTTAAAGGACCTCATTAAAACTACATTTCAAGTTTTATATATACAATATAACCTCGATAATTCGACCATGTTTTGTTGTCTTGACCTACAGCCTATCATATAACAAAGTGTAATTCAACACTATCGATAATTCGACCATTTTAAATTTCAACAATTGTTTGTTGCTCAAATATAACTTCACTGCTAAAAAGGTATTACAGAGAAAATGGATGACATTGTAAATGTACAAAATGTATGTATAGAGCAGGGGAATAATAAATAAAGACCAAAATCAAATTAATTGATAATAAATAGATTATTGCCAAAAAAAAATACAAAAAATGTTTTTTTCTCCTTTCTTATCTTCACTCAATCATATTAGAGTGTCAAGCTTGTAAAGCTTGAAATTAACAACCATCACGATTGGGTGAAGTAGAATGCGTCTGCCTTTGTCATCAAGACTGGGAGCACTACTCAGTGGCAGGCCACTGACTTAGCTCCAAAAGAATGTATCCCTGGATTAGGAGCCCTTACAAGGTACTATCAGCCGGGCCAGCTGAGCCCAGGTTTTTTTAGTGAGCTTGTTACTGCTCCCCCTCCTCCTTTTTCATCCTGGCTTGGGACCGGAAAAGGCGGAGTTTTTTTTTCTTTCAGGTGAGAAACTTTAGGCATTGGTGAAAAGTGTAAATATATATTCTGGAAATAAAAAAAAGGATAAAATAAATCAGAATATAAATTTACAAACTATATTTCAGAGGAGACGATTTATAATAGGAATTCATTTAAATGACCTCATTAAAAACTACATTTTATATATACTTGGGTTCAACTTTACATGTATGCTATCCAAAGTTCGCACACTTGAAAAAGTCACATAAAGTCGTCTGTGCGTAAACACAGGCTCTTGTAGCAAAGGTTTGGCCTTGAGCCCTCTTTATAGTCATATATTTCAGACATTATACAGTGTGTTCAACTTTGGGTACTGTCAGTATATGTGCTTCAAGGACATGAGAGCACATGCGCTAGAACACCATACCTGTTCCATCGCAAAGATCCTATAGGCATTGGTGAAAGTGTAAATAAATATTTTGGAAATGAAAAAAAAAATGCAGATATGACAACATATTAAAGGAATAAATTCATTTTAAAGACCTCATTAAAAACATAAAGTCGTCTGTGCGTAAACACAGGCTCTTGTAGCAAAGGTTTGGCCTTGGGCCGTCTTTATAGTCATATATTTCAGACATTATACAGTGTGTACAACTTTGGGTACTGTCAGTATATGTGCTTCAAGGACATGAGAGCACATGCGCTAGAACACCATACCTGTTCCATCGCAAAGATCCTATAGGCATTGGTGAAAGTGTAAATAAATATTTTGGAAATGAAAAAAAATTGCAGATATGACAACATATTAAAGGAATAAATTCATTTAAAAGACCTCATTAAAAACAACAATTCTATATTTTTATATATACAATATAATCTAATTAATTCAACACACGATAATTCGACCATTTTTGGATGTCTCGAACTACGGCCTATCATATGACAAACTAATTCGACACTTTCGATAATTCAACTATTTTGGAAAATCAAATTTCAACAGTTGATATTTGTCTAAAACCCCTATTATTAACAACATATTAGACTGCAGAGTGCAAAAATGTAGAAAAGTGTATGTATATAATTGTATGCATATATTTGTATGTAAATAATTGTATGCAAATAATTGTATGTATAGATCAATGAGTAAAATAATTTTTTTTTGCTTATCCCTAGTACACGTGGTACAGGCCTTGATAATCATGGTGGGTAGAGTAGGCGACTGCTTTAACTGTAAGTACACCACATGTCTAAACATGTGAAAAGCAGTTCGACTTTGCATTTACAAATGTACCAGAGCCCCGTTTGATTACTTGCGCTTGCTGGTGGGGTTGGACTTTTGCAAGAATCGGAAGCCAATGGAGCATTTTTTTTTTATATTTTTTAGAAAAAAGTGCCCAATGCGGGAATCGAACCCGGGTCGTAGCGGTCGAAAACCAACGGCTTAGACTATCCTTCCACCAACCCCCAGTAAAATAAGTAAGTAAAAAGAAGACCAAAAATAAGTGATAATAATTTATTGAATAACAAATAAAATTAAAAATCTTTCAGGTGAAAAATTATAGGCATTGGTAAAAAAGTAAACAAGAGAAATAGCAATTGGGGTTTTGTGTCTGCGGCGAGTCATATTAGCACGCCTAGCTGTTAGGGGAGTGAGTCTTCCACGGCCTTTTCGAGGCATGACAGAAGACGCTGAAAAAAAAGGTAAAATAAGAACCAAGCAGAGGAAAACTATAAAACTGAAAGCCAGGACAGGCATAAAAAGAAAATTCCAAGCATGTGAGGAAACAATTGATGAAAAAAAAAAAGGATTCCAAAAAATACTGCAAAAAAGAAACCAGACACAAAAAGCCACAATTGAGTACACAAATACAGCATCAGCCTATTTATGAGAAGAAAAAAAAACGACAGACACAGAAATGGAGCTAAATTTAAATGAAAAACTATAACAGATCAAGTAATCAAATCAGGCATTATGAAAGATACTGTAAAAAAGAAAATCAGACACAAAAATCAGACAAAAGAATAAATGAGATTTTATTCTTTAGTTCATTTATTAAATAAGACACAAAAATGGAGCTAAATTCAAATGAAAAACTATAACAAATTAATAAAAAAAAATAAGACCTAATCCAAATGTCACCATCATCAGACAAAAGAAAAAATGAGATTTTATTCTTTAGTTCATTTATTCTTTTGTCTGATGCTGTTGCTGAAACGTCACACACTATTAAATTATTTGGATTAGGTCTTATTAATGAGAAAAAAAAAGATGCCAAAGAGAGATGAAAAGACGCCAAAAAAGATAACCAGATACAAAAATTGTGCTAAATTCAAATGAAAAACTATAACAAACACTTATAAAAGATAATTCTTATAGAATAGAAGTAATAATTCAATCTACAATTCGAAAAATAATATAACCTCAGCCTATTTATGAGAAAAAAAAACGTTGCCAAAGACATTAGGAAAGATACTGCAAATAGAAAACATACACAAAAATTGAGCTCTATTTTAATGAAAAACTATAACAAAGTACTTACAAATTATAATCATAATCAAATGAATCAAAAATATATATTATAAATAGCGAACCCGGCCACGCGTTGCTGTGGCTAAATTGTAATATGTTAAATTAACATTATACTAAACTATTCAGTACAGTAAAGTTAATATTCACTTATAAAGATAAAAATGTTTTAGCCGATCTAAAGCCCTACGGGATTGAGAATGGAACGTTACGTTAAAATTTGAAAGTGATTTTTTATATATATCGATAATATAGCCCTTCATTGTAATCATTGATTATAATCACTGCATTAATAAATGTCAGTGAACTCGTTTATATGTATTGTTTTTAGTTTTCGAGATATTCTAATAGAACGTTCTAACATTTTCTGTTAAATATTAATATATGCACAAACACAGAATATAATAACTATGTCTTAATTTCGCTATAATTATTGTTATAAATATTATTCTAAAATAATTCGCCAGAAATCGTCCTGATAGTATACTAAACAACTTCCCAAAGTTTCATGGCAAACATCTAAAATAAAATAATACTTTTAATACTTTGCTACAATATTAAAAAGAGGGGGGCTTAGGTGTTTAAAATGTAAAATGTGCTCTAAATAGTATTACATAGAGCCTTCATAACAAACATATTTAAAATAAACCAATCAAAATATAATAATGCTGTAAAAACAGACCTTTCTACAATAATATAAAAAAAACGAAAATAAAAAAAGACACCCACGCTGAGCCTCGAACCTAGGTTTGTTACAAATATTATTAAAAAATTGTGTATGTTAATTTTTATTTTAAAAAGCCTACATTTTAAATAAAATAATATTTTTAATAATTTGCTACAATAATATAAAAGAAATGAAAAAAAAAAAACACCCACGCTGAGCCTCGAACCTAGGTTGCGGGGGTACGAAGCTGCGTACCTAACGTATAGGCTAAGCTTGACGTTACAAATAAGATCATGCGAGGCTATTTAAGGCCATACGTCTGCCGCGAGGGGGCGCTGATTGCGAGTGAATCTACGTTTTATCGTAAATAAAAATGCAACGAAAGGTTATTTCTAAAGAGTAATTAGCCAGAAACCATCCCGGTAGTATACTAAACATCTTCCCAAAGTTTCATCACGATTGGTTGTAGTAATAAGACAAAAGAACGCATTTCAAAACAAACGAATTGATGATGATAAATGCAAAAAATCTACGATTGTAAAATAGATTAAATTAAAAAATAAAAATAACTGTTAACATTAGGAAAATAAAAACAGGCCTATCATACGAAGAAAAAAATAACGAAAATTTTGGTATATAGATCGTTATGTGTAGTTCAGAATCTTCGGAGGAGATAGCTCAGGACTTTACAATGGAAAACTCTGTTACGGTATTATCTATATAGATATGTTTTGCCTTCAAAATATGCAAATTCGTTGTTTACGAGCCAATTTATTACCTTATATGTAAATATAAAACCACAGCTAGATACATGTGATATTTTATATTGATTTATCCAAAGTTTGGTGGAAGAAAAGTAAAAAATTTTAATTCGCGCGCGCGCGACTTTTTTTATTATAAGAAGGATGTTAATTCTTGGTGAACAGTAGTGAACCATCTCTGGGTTTCTCCGGTTTAATCCACCAGACCGCTCTTATATTGGCTCGTTCTGGCCGTCACTTTAGAGGAATTCTTTAGAAAGGTATTTCAAGGAAACTATGGATATAAGTTTTGAAGATTTGAAGAATAGATTTCGTGGATTTTACTAAATTAATTTATATCACATTTTAAAATGTTTATTTTATTCAAACGCGCACATATGAGTATAATATTTACACCAGAACATTAAGATAATTAAAATAGTAATGAAAATTAAGGAGAAAAGATTTTTATTCAGATAAACGTGTGACAAGCTTTCGGGCAGTCACGCCCTTCAACAGGTAACAAACTAAGGTAACGAAAGACTTTGTTCGTGTTCGTTTAAAAAAAAAAAATAAATGGTGATCGACTGAAAGGAAAAACAATGGGGGAAATAAATGCACAGAAACACAGTAAAATAAAAGGATTTATTTTAAAGATTAAAAACAAAAGGGATAAAAAAACTATTACACTTATATATATAGAATTATGGTTGTATTTAAAGATTAAAACAGAGCTAAAAAAACTAGATAAAAAAGGTTAAGCAAAAAAAGTAAAGTAAAATTAAAGTAGTCTTAGGGAAGGAAGACAAAAATAAATGGCGAGGGGGTGTCGAGCGTTTGTTTACACAGTACCTCGTGGCAGCACCGTCGCAGGCTTGGCTTGGCTTGTGCGATGTCCAATTGTCGCGCGTTGGTTGTCTAATTGTCACGACTCGTTGGTTGTCTAAGGCGTCTTTTCCGCTCTCAAGTTGCTGCTTGAGGGATACTCCAATGCGTTCTCTCCGTCCACAAGACGCTGCTTGCAGGATAGCTTGACGTCTTTCCTTCCACAAGACGCTGCTTGCAGGATAGCTTGACGTCTTTCCTTCCACAAGACGCTGCTTGCAGGATAGCTTTTAGACGTCTCTCCGTCTGGCAAGGGAACTCAACTTTCCCCTCCGCTTCTAACAAGGGAATCCTGCCAACTGACCAAAAAAAGAATGTAACATGACGCTCCGTCGTCTCCGCCCACGCCGACCTTTGCCCTCGGTCGGTCCAAGCTGGGGCTATCTATAGATATAGATGTCTTGCTCGTTGTCTCCCTTCACCTAAGACCTTCTTTCTATGTACAAAGTAAAAGAACGGTAAAATAGTTTTAACATTCTCCCACATAATTTTGCTCTGAAAGAAGTCAAAATTAAGTATAAGACAAAAGAGCATATATATACACAATACACACAAGAGTAGATATGCCTATTACATTACATAAAATACACATAAAATAATACACATATTACACCCTTTTTTTTTCTTCCATACAGGTACTTTCACTAGTCCTTCAAGTCATACCTTGCAGGCTTTCTGATTACCCTACCATATCTATTTCTAGAGTCCCTGGATTCAATATTGGGCCTATTTCCTAAAAATGCTTCAGATTGGGGTTCGGTATTTGAATTGTCCATTTGAATCGTCTTAACATTCGAGGATATTTCAAGAGGGTGTAAGCGTTGTAGAGCCCTGATCAAGGTTCCTGTGGATGTTTTAACATGGGCCACTCTCACTATTCCATCTTTTCCTGGTATGAGATTTACTATTCGCCCTTTAGGCCAAAACATTCTTTTAAGATTTTCTTGCCCGATCAGTACAACGTCTCCTACTTTCAACTGTCTTCTATCAATATTTTCGGATTTCTGAATCAGCGCGCCTAAATATTCCTTTAAGAATCTCTGCTTCAATTCTCTCTTCAGTTGACCTAACTCTCTGTATCTAGTGTGCAACATTTCTGGCTTTAAATTTTCAAATTCAGGAAAGCTAGACTCCGGACCATTTTGTAAAAACTCATTAGGAGTTAACGGTTTTAGATCATTGTCGTCTTCAGAGACATAAGTGAGGGGTCGATTATTAATGATAGATTCGATTTCACAAAGGGCAGTCTGCAGTTGTACATATTTCAGCTTCCTGTGACCTAGCATCTTTATCAACCTTTCCTTTATTGTCCTAACCATTCTTTCCCAAAATCCTCCCCACCAAGGAGCGGAAGGAGGGATAAAAATCCATTGTATCCTTTTAATTGAGCTTTCCCTTCCAATTCTAGTCCAATCCAATCTCTTGAATATTCTATTAAGTTTTGCGAAATTGGTGCCATTGTCGCTATATATTTTCTCGGGGCGCCCTCTCCGACAAATAAACCTATAGAGGGCCATCATGAAGACTCCTGTCTCTAAACTCTTCACCAACTCCAGATGAATAGCGCGATAGACGGCGCAAGTAAAGGCGGCTACCCACACTTTCCCACCTTCTTTCAAATGAAGAGGGCCTAATAAATCAACTCCTGTAATTTGGAAAGGTTTGCCCAGTCCAATTCTGTTTTCTGGCAAAGCTGCCATTGGTCTTTGCAGAGACTTTTCTTTAAGTCTCTTGCAAGCAATGCACTTACTGATAATTTTCTTTATCGTTTTCCTTCCCCTGATTATCCAAAATTTCTCTCTCAGCTTTGATAAAATGAATTGCACCCCTACATGTCCATTCTTCAGGTGCACTTCCCATATAAGTTGCTCTACGAAGGGATGGTCGCCTGGTAGAATGATAGGAGTTTTAAATTCTTCTTGGACCTGTCCATGTAAAAGTTTGCTTTCTACACACCAAAGTCCGTCAGTGTTTTTTAATATTTTAAAACTCTTGGTTGCATTCGATTTCTCTATGGAGACTTTCTCCTGAATCATTCGGATAAGCTTTTTTTCTGCCAAGTCTAATTCTGAAACTTTCAAAGGTCCTGTTTCAGTTGACTGTTTTTTAAGTTTCCCTAAAAATCTTAAAACATAGGACATTACCCTGATGTTGAGAGAGTAATTAGACCTCCTTGTCAGTATCCAGTCTTTATAATCGATGTTCAAATTAATGTTGGTTTTCATAATGTTTTCTTCAACATTTATTTCTTTTGGATTTATCGAGAACTCTGAATTGGGCCAGAATTCTTTAGGTTTTTTCAACCATTCGGGGCCCTCCCACCATCTGCTTTGCACAAACTGGCTTGGAGGGCAACCTCGAGACAGAAGATCGGCCGGGTTCAACTGACTAGGAACGAACCTCCAATCGTTCAAATTGGTAGTGGCCTGTATTTCTCTGACTCGGTTTCTCACGAAAACTCTCCACTCAATTTCTTTCTTTATCCAACTTAGCGCGGTAGTAGAGTCAGACCAAAGAGTTGTTTCACATTTTCTCTTCAAGGCAGCTTGGATTGCATTGGCTAGTCTAGCTCCTAGTACCATGGCCATTAATTCCAAGCGAGGGATCGTAATACTCTTCATAGGAGCTAATCTGACTTTGCTCCAAATCAAAGTTAGAGTATTTTCTCGTCCCGTTTCGCTCCTTAAATAGGCTACAGCTCCATAGCCTATTTGACTAGCGTCACAAAAGATATGAACTTCTGTAGGGAAAATGAGATCATTCCACATATATCTCGGTATCTTTATTAACTCTATTAATTTTATTTGATCCAACCAGGTTCGAAATTCCTGGGCCATACTTTCGGGTAGAGGGGTATCCCAACCTAGTTTCAGCCCCCATGATCGCTGCAGTAACAACTTTGGTGGCAAGAATACTGGAGCGCAAAATCCAAGTGGATCAAATATCCGCTGAACCATGGATAGTACCAGCCTTTTCGTTAATTTGGGTTGAAGACTCAAATTGTCAGGGAGTTCGCATTTTAATGAATCTTCCATTTTATTCCAAACAACACCCAATATTTTTGTATAAGTCCCCTTTTCAGGGTTTTCCTCCAGAGAATATTCCCACTCTCGTAAGTCCATTTTAGCCCTGTCCATAATTTCAATTGCGGCCTTTTGAAATTCCTGCACTTCCTGCTTTGTTTCCAGCGAGGTAATACAATTGTCCATGTAGAAGGATTGAGCTAAAATCTTTGCCCATTGAACAAGTGGGCCTCTTATTGATTGAAGATGGTATTCTATTACGGCGTTCAGCACAAAAGGACTACAGTTTAAGCCAAATACAAGTCTCTTATGCCTGTAAGCTATTAGTTCTCTATCGCTCTCCTTTTCCCACCAAAGGAATGTAAGATAGTTCCGTTCAGATTCTTCAATCGCCACCATCTGGAATGCTTTTCTTATATCTGCCGTGATTCCAAATTTATTTTCTCGAAATCTTATCATCATTTCAGGGATTCTTTCCAATAAATTCGGTCCCTTTTCTTAACATTGATTCAAAGATAGTCCATTATGGCCTAGACAAGAAGCATCGAAAACCGGACGTATGGGCGTCGTTTTAGATTCCATCTTGTACACAGGGCGGTGAGGTAAATAATAGCCTCTTCTCTCGAGAGGATTTTCCTCGACTCTTTCAATGAGTCCTTCAGTCAGCCAGTCTCTAAAGATCTGACTATATTCGGTCAACTTATTCTGTGAGGTCATTTTCTTAGTGCTTATATCTAACCTTTTTATCGCTATGTCAAGATTGCTGGGGATTGACTCCTTTTCTACCTTCCAAGGTAGACCTACAGAATATCTCTGATCACTTTGTCTTTGAATTTTTGTTATAAACTTTTCTTTTATTTCCTGATATCTGGTCTCTTTGGAGCAAGTTTCAACAGGATCCCTAATGCCTAGTACTTCTAGATCCCACAAATCCTTTAAATCGCATCGCGTTGTTAGCAGATTCAAAGTCTGCTGCACATTGTCATTGCTATCAATAATTGGCGAATTGCCCATTAGTGTCCAACCTAATTTCGTTTCCACCGCAGTTAAATCTGCTTCAACTTGAACTATTTTTCCTGTCAAAATCATACCTAGATAGTTAGCGCCAATCAATATGTCAATCTCTTGTCCTTTAAAATTGTCCTGAGACAATATTATGCCCTTAATCTTCAATTTTTCTAACCAGTCTACTTTTGGCAAAGGTGGTATGGCGTCGCAAATTTTACGTTGATCCAGCGCCTCAATATGGATCACATCTCTTTTATTACCTAAATTCTCTAATTCTAACATAAATTTACCGAGCTTTTCTTCACCAATCTTATTACCTCCAAAAAGACTTTTAGCTATAGTTATTTCGCCTTTTCTTTCTATTCCTACACTCCAGACTAACGACTGTTTGATATACGAAAACTGACTTCCACTGTCGAGGAGAATTCTAACCCTTCTAGAGGCATTTGGGCCTCTTAACAGTGCTACCGTGGTCATCAGCAAGACCTGACCTGTGCAGGCTTGACTAGAAAGCGATGCAATGGGTTCGGGTGCATTTTCCTTTAGATTTTCTCTTCCTGGTTTCGTTAACCTGTTAGGAGAATTTCCTTCACATAAAACTTCCAAGTGGTTTCTCCCACAGTTTTTGCACTCCAATTGTTCTCGGCACTGACTCTGTATGTGTCCCCTTCTTAAGCATTTGAAACATAGATGGGCACTACGTATTTTATCATTTCTCTCTCCCGGAGACATTTTCATTATGGAGCGGCATTGATGACTCGCATGATTTGATCTTTCACAAAAGAAGCATTTTATATTAGTTCGCCCTCCGAACAGACTAGACACAGTGGCGGGTCTGAAATTGCTCCTTGTTCTGGTCCCATCATTGTAAGACCTTTTATAGGGTTCCTCCTGCTTAAAGCCTTTTTCCACAAATTTCAGCCGTTGAGCACTCCTTACTTCGGCTTTTAGAAAGTCCAGTACTAACCTGAGCCTTTCTTGAGCTCCTCCAACCCCTTTATCTGACTCTTCCCGTTTTGCTAACTCCATACCATAACCCGAAGAAGGATGCCTGTGCCATATTTTCAAAATATCCGAAGGTAATGAAGACTCGACAAGAGGATATAAAAAAATACCCGACAACTGGGGATCAATGCCCAATGTCTCTAACGACCGGAGGTGACTGCTCAGTTCGTCGTACAGACTGCTTAAATTTCTATTTTCTTTCTTTACATTAGATATAACCGAATTCAATAGACGTCTGACATATAGTTCTGTCAGTATATTCGGGTCACCGAATCGCTCCTGTAGGGCTTGTACTGCCAAAACATAGTTGGCGCCTGTAACGGGATAGCTTGCTACAACACGATAGGCTTCTGAATTTGGTACAATTGCTTGACGCAAATATAAAAACCGGTCGCTATCGGATAAATTCTTATTTTCGTGAATTTTCGAAAACTGCGCCCACCAAGACAACCAACATTCCAGAGAGCCATCATAGCTTTTTAGGGCTAACTCTGGTAATTTCACATTTATTACAGTGTCCTCGCTAGCAATCGGGATTGTTTCTTCTTTATCGGGATTCCGTAATACACTGACTTTCTGTTGAATATCAAACTTTTCCTCTTCATATTTATCGCATTCTTGCCATTCCCTATCAATACTTTCCTCTGTAATCCCTTCTTTCACTACCAATAAAGCCTGATATTTTTCGTTTAGATCTACAAGTTTCGTGTAATAAGACTCTAGTCTATTAAACTTAGAATAAATATCATTCCTATCAATTTGAGACTTTTCAAATTCCCCATTTATTTCATTGATAATTCTAGTGAAAGTACCTCTTATGGCTTTTCTGCGCTTTTTAAGTGCATCCATTTCCTCCATATTTCCTTAAAATCGATCACGTCCGGCTCACCAAAATGTTCGTGTTCGTTTAAAAAAAAAAATAAATGGTGATCGACTGAAAGGAAAAACAATGGGGGAAATAAATGCACAGAAACACAGTAAAATAAAAGGATTTATTTTAAAGATTAAAAACAAAAGGGATAAAAAAACTATTACACTTATATATATAGAATTATGGTTGTATTTAAAGATTAAAACAGAGCTAAAAAAACTAGATAAAAAAGGTTAAGCAAAAAAAGTAAAGTAAAATTAAAGTAGTCTTAGGGAAGGAAGACAAAAATAAATGGCGGGGGGGTGTCGAGCGTTTGTTTACACAGTACCTCGTGGCAGCACCGTCGCAGGCTTGGCTTGGCTTGTGCGATGTCCAATTGTCGCGCGTTGGTTGTCTAATTGTCACGACTCGTTGGTTGTCTAAGGCGTCTTTTCCGCTCTCAAGTTGCTGCTTGAGGGATACTCCAATGCGTTCTCTCCGTCCACAAGACGCTGCTTGCAGGATAGCTTGACGTCTTTCCTTCCACAAGACGCTGCTTGCAGGATAGCTTGACGTCTTTCCTTCCACAAGACGCTGCTTGCAGGATAGATTTTAGACGTCTCTCCGTCTGGCAAGGGAACTCAACTTTCCCCTCCGCTTCTAACAAGGGAATCCTGCCAACTGACCAAAAAAAGAATGTAACATGACGCTCCGTCGTCTCCGCCCACGCCGACCTTTGCCCTCGGTCGGTCCAAGCTGGGGCTATCTATAGATATAGATGTCTTGCTCGTTGTCTCCCTTCACCTAAGACCTTCTTTCTATGTACAAAGTAAAAGAACGGTAAAATAGTTTTAACAGACTTTATATAGGAATCTATTTGAGGTATATTTGCATATGTGATGTATATAGTACGGCGAAAATACAATTCAGGTTAAAATTTGCATATCTAAATTACTGATATATAACAACTACGTAAGCATACTAATCGTGTAATGTTAAATAATTAAAAACGATACAAATTGCAGAATGGCTATGGTAAAACATGAAATCGGGAAAGTAACATGAATCTGCGCTAAAAAACTAAAATCTACGAAAGAGTTCTCAAAACGCGTATTCATGGCCATATGCTACTATTACGGATTCAAATTACCAGAAATCAACTGTTCAACCCGCCATCAGCGGCCACACAAGACCAATAGACGGGGGGGTTATCCGTTTTTTAAATTACTACATATATCATGATATTGGTCAGGTAAATCAATATGACGATTAATACTGTTTTTGGAAGATACCCCATTACCCGCATACAGAGACCTACCAGTGTTCGATCGTCTGGTGGCTCGGTCTACTCGGTCTCATGCAACGATTGTAGTGCAACCTACGTAGGTGAGACTGGTAGGTCCGTGGCCATCAGGATGATCGAACATGGTAGATGTATCAATAATAAAGACAGCAGATCCCTCATATACGACCACACACTTAATACTGGCCATTCTTTCAATCTAGCTTCTCCCACCACCCTATACACTAACATTCCCAGTAAACACCAAAGATTAATCATAGAGGCCACTGTATCCATTTCCAAAAATAGTATTAATCGTCATATTTATTTACCTGACCAATATCATGATATATGTAGTAACTTAAAAAACGGATAACCCCCCCGTCTATTGGTCTTGTGTGGCCGCTGATGGCGGGTTGAACAGTTGATTTCTGGTAATTTGAATCCGTAATAGTAGCATATGGCCATGAATACGCGTTTTGAGAACTCTTTCGTAGATTTTAGTTTTTTAGCGCAGATTCATGTTACTTTCCCGATTTCATGTTTTACCATAGCCATTCTGCAATTTGTATCGTTTTTAATTATTTAACATTACACGATTAGTATGCTTACGTAGTTGTTATATATCAGTAATTTAGATATGCAAATTTTAACCTGAATTGTATTTTCGCCGTACTATATACATCACATATGCAAATATACCTCAAATACAGGGTGATCCAAAAGTCCCGCACAACTTTAAAAATTAATTACTCCGCGAATATTTGCGCTAGAGCAATGCGGTAAACACCATTGTGTTCAGCATGCAATGGGATTTTTTATGGCAAATAATGAAAAATTCGAAATTGATATCAGTTACAACTTTATTCGCTAGATGGCGTTCTACCAGAATCAGAGATTCAGCGGCCAAATTGTTTGATAAATTGAAAAATATAACTGAACGACACGTATTTTTACTTTTTGAATACCAGGAAAGAACCCTAATAATATCAAATGATAAATTAATAAAACACCATTTCGTCAAAAGTTAGAAGAATTGGTTGACGATTTTTAAATACAATCTGAGATATGTAAAATAGGTATATGCAAATTAAAACATGTAGCAAAAAATATTTATATTTTAGATGGAGTTTTGTGAAATAAATTGAATGTTTGAAAATAACTACTGATATCAATACACGATTTTTGAAATGTCAATATAGTACCAAAAATTATGATGGCACTACTAATAGGATTTCGTGCTATAAGGAATGTATAGTTTCTTGACTAATTGTCGACACTTGACTATTTAACTGGATATTTGTCATGATCCAAAAATGAAATATAGCGGGGAGTGACAAAATATATTTGTCGTACTTTATTCCAAATATCCTATGGGTTTGTCAAATGCTATCATTGTTTATTATACTGTACATAATTTTGAAAATGTATCCCCTCAAAAAAAATCATTTTTAAATCGACCTTTTGCGTTGAAAAACGTGGTAGTAAAATCATTTTGTATTATTTTTTGCGCAAAATTTCTAAATTTGGGGGGGGATACAGAGAATATTCCTTATGCTATTTCTTCTAATGAGCGAAAAGTGATAAACTAAACATAAGGGGTAAAATTGTGTATACCAGTGTTATTCGAGAAGTTATAACACTTTGGCCTGCACGACATAATATAAAATGTGGGCAAATGACAAACAAAAAAATTACCGTTTACAGGGAAAAAAAAGAGTCAAGATGTGAGGACAGCATTTATTATTCCCATAACCCAAAACAAAAATCTGCAAAATATAACACACCAGGTAACTGCCTTCTCTCTTGTATTAGGTCACAATCCTTGCTCAATGTGGCGCCCTTCATTCTCAAACACCGCCTGCAGACGATAGATGACAGAATGGTCACAATTAAATAGTTGAAATTTATAAAACGTGCCATCTGATAGAAGCCTTCAACATGGCCAATGTGGTAGGCCGTCATCGATAAAAACGCGACTTAATGTACCCCCATAACCGAAATTTTAAGGCGTCAAGTCTGGTGATATTGGAGGCCACTGGTATATAAAGTGGCGACTTATCAACGAATTCCACCGAACGTATCCTTCAGCAATTGTTTGGCACCGCGGGAGATATGAGGAGATCCTCCATCTTGCCTGAATGTTATTTCGCTTAGGCTTGTCTGTCCTGCAATATGGGAATAACCTTTTCTCTCAAAAGTTGAACATAACGTTCACCAGTTACAAAAACGGTTTTAAAAGTTCTTCCATTGATTTTTTCAAAGAAAAATGTCCCAATAATAAAAGAAGAAGTGAACCCACACAAAACTGTAACTCTGTGCTGATGAAGTGATATTTCTGTAAAAATCCTAGGAATTTCTGTTGCCAAAATGAGGCAGTTTTGAATGTTAAATTCTCCCTTTAGATAAAGGTGAGCATCATCTGTTCTTAGAACATTTGACAGCCAGTTTTCATCAATATCAATTTACCGGAAAACCCATGCAGCGAATTCTTGACGCTTCTCAAAATCGCTGACTTTCAACTCGTGGAAACTTTGAATTTTGTTAGGATATTTTTATAGAAAAATTCTAAATGTGTGTTCTCTCCAAACTGTTCCATACGAAATCCCCGTTTGTCGAGAAACTTGTCTAGCACTTACTTCTCCATACGTGAATAACGTTTCAATAGCTTCAGCATTCTGCAAAACCGTAACAGCCACTGACTTGCATGTCGATGGTCTTCCACTCCGAGGTTTTGCTTCCAGAGATCCAGTTTCCTCAAAACTTTTAATCAATCGCTTTAGAGAGCAGCAACTAATTGGTCCTTTACCGCTTCGAATATCTTTAAAGGAACGAAACGTTCGTAAAGATTCTATGGCAGATTCTGAATCACAATTTAAAAAATTCACAAAGAGTGCTTTATCCTGTAGTGACGGCATTCCAGGGGGAAGGGGAGAAGTTCGACCACACCTCCTTGCGGTCCCCCCTGGACCCTTGGAATATTTGAACAAATTCTGGTTCGTTTCCAAGATGACTAACGTTGCAACGGCACCCATTTTCAAATGAAGAGCAAAACTGATATCTCCAGTAATGCTACCGCGTCCGGGGTAACCGCCGCATCAGGAGCTGCAGCTCGAGCTCATGATGAGAAATCTACTACGAAAACACAATTCAATCTACTACAACTCAATATAAATGGTACCCAGAGGAAAATAAAGAGCTGACTTGTCTTCTCTGTGACAACAATGTACATATTACTTGTCCTCAGGAGACAAAATTGAATCAGAATCTGAGATTCAATATCAAAGATTATACAAAATACGAATGGACAGACCGGAAAAATTCGGAGGAGGACTTGCTGTTTTAATTAAAACTCTAGAAATCAAATTTAAGGAAATCGCCTATAATCAGAGTAAGCCTAGAGAAAGCACGACAGAAGCTCAGGCAATAGATATCTATCTTACAGATAAAACAATTCCAATCATAAATGTTTATCATCACGATAATACTAGCATCAATACAGGCCTGATAGAGACATTAAGTGAAGCGTCTTCGGATGTCGCAATCATACTTGGTGATTTTAACGCCGAAAGACCAACTTGGGGATCGCCTGTCCAGGATAACAAAGGTCAGCAGGTTGAGGACATGCTAACCGACCTCGACCTTACGCCGTTAAACAACGAAAAGAACACCTATATATCCAAGTCCACAGGCACAGAATCCGCAATAGACATCACAGCGATAAATTACAACATCGCACCCACAACACAATGGAAAATTCTGAAAAGTGCAATCAGTGACAACAGACCAATTTTAACAACCCTAAAATTCAAAATTGAGAATTTTCAACAGAATAAAAGAACACTGGAAAAAAAATACAGAAAAGCTTGAAGAACTGTGCAACGAAGAATTAAATCACAGAACGATTGACAAAAACTTGGAAAAATTCTCTTTGAACATATCCAAAGCTGCAAAAGTATCGATACCTAGAGGTAGACGTAAAGACCTGTGAATACTTTACTGGAAGGACCACAATATCGAGGCAATGATTGCAGAGAGAGACAATAAAAATGAACTTCTTAAAACAAATAAAACAAAAGAAATCATAAATGAACTCATTGAAATTAGTCACAAAATAGAACAAGAAATTTGGATATTCAAACAAGAAAAATGGGCAGAATTCTGCGAAGAAAATGGATCCAAAAAAGGAAAACCATCACTGGAATATAATTAGCGTTATAAAACTCAAAACCAACACTAATCCTCCAATACTCTAACCGATATGAACAGCGAGAACGAACAAACAGATGGCTGACATAATTTCTGAATATCTTTCAAGCACTTCCAGACTCAGCTATACGAATGAAGGCAGGACTCTAAAAATAATATAAACAAGTTAGTTAAACAAGCAAGAAATTACGATCAACAAGATATTTACTCGAGAGACTTCACACTGAATGAGCTAAATTCATCAATAGGAAAGTTAAATCCAAGATGTCACCTGGAGATGCTCTAATCTTTGGTCAAATGATTAAACACTTTGGAGACGAAGCTAAAAATCAACTCCTAACGAATACTGAAAATTTCATGGCAAACTGGTAAACTACCAAAGAATTGGAAGATATCAATTATAGTGCCAATACTGAAACCAAACAAAGATTCTAAGGAATGCAAGAACTATCGGCCAATTGCTCTTACCAGCATACTTTGTAAAATAACAGAATGAATTACCCACTCTAGGCTCATAGTCTGGCTCACTAACAATAATAAAATAAACTTCTACCAAACTGCCTAAAGATCCAGACACTGTACAACTGATAAACTGTTCTACTTCTGTCTATCAATAATAGATTTCTAGGAAAAACCGCTAAAGAAGACAACGGCCGTATTCCTGGATATGACCTCAGCTTTTGTTTGAGTGTAGAAATTATTTGAAAGGCTGCACAACATCGGAGTAAGAGGAAAAACCTTAATCTGGATTGCAGACTTCTTAAGGGGAAGAAGGATAAAGGTTCGGGTCAATGGAACATTTTCCAAGGACCGAAGAACATGGGCTGGTGTATCTCAGGGATCTGTGCTTAGTCCTCTACTCTTCTCGCTATATATTAACTGTTGTTTATGTAAATAGATGAATATTATTTGTATTATTTAAAGCCTCATTGTGTAAAAATATATGTATATATAAATTGGACATTTGTTGTTGGCCATGGTCAAGTTTGAGCTCTTGTACGTCTAATTTCGACATAACAAAAGTGGCGACGAGGATGCGCGATCTACAGAGCCAGTAAAAAGCTGAGGAAAACGGCGTCTATGCAAGTACATCTACATCAACTACATCTTTTAAACAAATCTGACTCTCGGATTATGGAGAGGAAAAATAAGAAAATGGGTTAAGATTACATCTTTTAAACTATCTGAATCAAGAAAACAAAGGAGTAGAAAAGATCAGCTTGACAAGTTCAAAGTTAATAATACCTTTTAGATGCTATAGCCCAGTGGAGGACACTTCGATCTTTTTGTACAAAAATTTAAGGCTTTCTTTTTGGCATCTGAAGAAGGAGATTAAAGTGCTGATTTTTTCCTCGCTACCAGATTCTGAAACTTTGAAGTAGGGAAACGACATTTTCTTCCTGGTCTAATGAAAGATCAACCCTATGATACTATCATTCAAAGAATTAAGCTGCATTTGGATCCAAAGAAGAAAGTGATACCACAGCGATGCAGATTTTTAAAGAGAATTCAACAGGAAGGAGAATCAATTTCGGAATATCTTAGAGAATTGAAACATTTGGCAATAAATTGTAATTTCGTCGATATGTTGGGAACCATGATGCGAGATCGTTTTGTGGCTGGAATCAAGTCGGAAATCCTGAAAAAGAAGCTACTACAAGAGGACGACGATGTCACCCTGGATAGAGTTTTTGCAGTGACGATCTCGTTCGAATTGGCGGAGATAAATACAAGAGAATTACAAGATAAATTAGTGGCCAAGATATCCCCTGTGAATTGAAAGGATAAAAAGGGCGAGTACAATAATAGTACGGCGCAGTATAGGCTTTTCAGGCAAAGTGGCAAAGGCAAAATAGTGTGTTATAGATGTGGTGAAAGACATTCACACGTGGTATCTGTTTTACCTCATAAAACAAAGACTTGTTTTAAAATGTAATAAACTGGGTCATTTAAGTAGGGTCTGCAAAGCTAGTAAAAGAATGTGGGGATGTAAATTTGTACAAGAGGACTCTATATATTCTGTACAGGGCGAAACTGATGCCACAATAAATTTAACAGTAGATGATTATTCTTTGTGCTTTACAATAGATACAGGAAGTCCAGTTACGTTAATACCTAAAGATATTTATAAGAATTATTGGCAAGGTAAAAGATTATTTCCAACAAATTTAAGATTAAAATCCTTTTGAGGTAAATCAATAGAGATTATAGATCGAAGAAATGTTTTTGTAAATGAAGCCAACCAATATTTACGATTAATAGTTGTAAATGAAAAAATCCAGGTAATTTTATTAGGAAAAGAATGGCTTAAACAGTTTAAACTTGATTATTCTATATTGTTTAGCATTTAAATTTTAAATAATGAATATAATATAAATATATTTAAATATATAAATATTTGATGGATAGGTATGCAGATTTGTTTAACAAAAATTTGGGCTGTCTAAAGGACGTTAGAATAAATTTTAATTTAAAAAAGGATGTGACTCCTGTGTTTTGTAAGGCCAGAAGTTTACCTTTCTCTCCAAAAAACAAAGTAGAGAATGAAATTGATCGTTTAGTGAATTCATGCATTTTATAACCTATAGTTAATGCATATTGGACCGCTCCAATAGTACCGACATCAAAAAAAGGATGGTAGTGTAAGGATATGTGGTGATTTTAGATGTACAGCTAATATAGCCATAGAATTAGATAGGTATCCCATTCCATCGATCGATGAGATCTTTTCAAAATTATCTACAAGCACCGTACTTTCGACTCTAGACCTATCACAGGCTTACTTACAAGTAATGTTAGCGGAAGAAGCCAAAGCTGTTGTTGATATAAACACAACAAAGAGGTTGTTTTCTTATAAAAGACTACCATATGACGTAGCGGTAGCACCAAATAAATTTCAGAGTATTATGGAAGGCCTATTTTCTGATTTGCCAGGTGTGGCCTGCTACATAGATGATATTTTGGTTGCAGGAAAATACTTTGAAGATTATGAACAAAAGTTGGATCTAGTGTTTGATTGCTAGAAAAAGATTTAAAGTTAAACAGATATAAATGTAAATTTAAAAAGAAATCGGTGGTATTTTTAGGGTTTAAAATGGATAAATATGGACTGCATCCCTTAGAAAATAAAATTAAAGCAGTGATAGAGGCACCTGAACCTAAAGAATGTTTCGCAATTGAGATCTTTCATAGGACTCTTAATTTATTATTATAGATTCATAAAGAATATAGCAAACATTTTAGCGCTATTCTATCACCTTTTGAATAAAAATTGTAGATAGAATTGGACGAAAAATATCGAATGTTATTTAAAAAATGTAAATCATTATTAATGGACTATGGACTAGGCGTAATTCTGAGTCATAGAAATAATAGAAAGGAAGAATGCCCTATAGCTTTTGCTTCTAGAACATTAACTGAAGCGGAAAAAACGGTACTCTCAACTAGAAAAGGAAGCGTTGAGCATAACTTATGGCGATGAGAAATCAAGACAATACTTACTGGGACGAAAATTCGTATTAGTCACAGACAACCGACCCTTAATTCATATATATTCACCTCAGAAACCAATTCCCATATGTGCAGCATCCAGAATTAAAAGATGGTCCTTAAAATTAGCTGCATTTAATTATACTGAGGAGTTTCGAAAAGGTAGTGATAATTCCAATGTTGACGCATTGTCACGTCTTCCTTTAGAATCGAGTGTCAGGGAGTTTCTTGATGAAGACCAGGTACTTCTTCTCAGGAAGTTGAATGAGGTACCGTTCTCTTTTAGGAGGTGGCATATGAGACGTCCCGAGATAAAATACTGTCTATAGTATTAAGGAATGTTAGAGAAGGCAACTGTGTGTGTGTGTGGAAATTTACAAGGGTACAGAGGGAAAATCCACTAGCTCCTTATTATAAGATCAATGAGGAATTAAGTTTGGAGTTTGATCGTTTTCAATGGCGTGAAAGAGTGGTAATTCCCCAAAAATTAAGATCTTTAATTTTAAATGACTTGCATGAAATACACATGGGGATTGTTAAAATGAAGATGATTGCCAGACGGTATTTTCTGGTGGCCAGGCATAGACAGTAACATCGAGGAGTTAACTAGAGAATGTAGAGTATGCCAAGAATCGGCAAGCATGCCTCCCGGCTACCATCTCGGAATGGACTCGGCCCGAAAAACCGTGGCATCGACTTCATCTTGATCTAGCGGGTCCGTTCATGGGAAGAATGTTTTTCGTTCTCGTGGACGCATACTCAAAGTGGATAGAAATTTTTATCATCAAAGATATTACCAGAAAAACGATTATAAGTCATCTTAGAGAAATTCTCGCCAGAATTGGATTGCCCTAATATTTTGTTACAGATAATGGAATACAGTTTGTCTCCGGTGAATTCGAGCAATTTACCAAAATGAATGCTATACGGCACACTAAGACCAGTCCGTATAATCCTAGTACAAATGGTTTAGCTGAGAGATAAGTAAGAGAGTTTAAAAACCTTTTGAGAAAGAATAATGGGAAGGATGATTTAGAGACGAATCTACAAAGTTTCCTATTTGCTCATAGAGCATCCCCCCAAACTGTAATAAAGGAATTCTCCGGCGCAACTGCTAATGAAGAGAAGTTTAAGATCAAGATTCTCGAATTTAATACCAAGATGAGAAATCCGCGAGAGGTATTTCATGAGGCCGTAAGAAGGCAGGAGCAGTTTACTACAGGTTGCGAGGTTTATTTCCGCAACTATGCAACTGGACCTAAACGGTAAAAAGGTACCATTTTGGAATTATTGAGCTACCGTCACTACCTTATAAGTTGCGAGGGCGTCGTGTGTAAGAGGCATATCAATCAATTGCGACCTGTGAGAAAGAAACAAGTGGAGACAAGAAATTTGATACTTCCTCGAACATCAGGAGAGAAGCCTGTAGGTGGAAGTCAGAAATAAAGTGAAGAGGGGGTTCCAGAAGTTACATCAGGAAACAAGGAGGAGACTGCTTCTGTGCACGTACCATCTTGCACTCCTATACCAGGGCCTGCTGCTGTGCACGTGCCCTCTTGCACTCCTAAACCGAAGGCTGCCGCTGTGCAAGTGCCCGTCCGCAGTCATAGACCTCAGAGAGCCAGGAAACCCCTAGACCGACTAGAGTATTATTAAGGGGGGAGATGTGTTGTGTATGTAAATAGATGAAGATTATTTGCATTCTTTAAAGTCTCATTATGTAAGAATATATGTGTATATAAATTGGACATTTTTGTTGGCCAAACGAAAAGAATCTGAGGCTCTTTATTGGACACGACAAAAACAACAACGGCATTCCAGAGTAAAATAAATCATCAGAGATAGATAAGTATTTTTCAAATGAATTAAAATAAATATAATCTATACTGAGAGAGAGAGTTGAATTTAAAAAAATAGAAAATTATTATTTTCGAAATATAAATAGCTGAGAGGATTCCAGCAAACCGCATCTAAAATATCAGTTTTTTTTTTTTTTGCTACATGTTTTAATTTGCATATACCTATTTTACATATCTCAGATTGTATTTTAAAATCGTTAACCATTTCTTCTAACTTTTGGCGAAATGGTGTTTTTTTAATTTATCATTTGATATTATTAGGGTTCTTTCCTGGTATTCAAAAAGTAAAAATACGTGTCGTTCAGTTATATTTTTCAATTTATCAAACAATTTGGCCGCTGAATCTCTGATTCTGGTAGAACGCCATCTAGCGAATAAAGTTGTAACTAAAATCAATTTCGAATTTTTCATTATTTGCCATAAAAATCCCATTGCATCCTGAACACAATGGTGTTTACCGCATTGCTCTAGCGCAAATATTCGCGGAGTTATTAATTTTTAAAGTTGTGCGGGACTTTTGGATCACCCTGTATATGTCAGCCTCTTCAAAATTAACTAGATTTTCTAGAAAAATTGAAACAACCGAGAAAATGGCAGTTTTCATATTCAAAACATTAAGTTATTTGATTAAACCTTATTAAAATTAGCCTTTTAATCAATATATTTCATATTATGGACAGATGTACATGTAAACAGTTTATTATTTTTATATATGAAGCTTTTATACACGAAATATATATATATATATTAATTGAATAGCATATTTTGGATCAAAAATAAAATAAACATTTTATTTAATATAAATGCCAATATTTCAATAGGCTATACGCCTAACTTCGTCAAGGCTTTTCTTGTTTTTGAACTGCTTTGGTTCATCACGTGATGCCTTCACGCGACGATATATAAATATTTGCAACTCTGTGGGGATAAAATTAAAAATATATACACTCAAAAAATATTAATAAGAATAGACTATATATGTAAATTTATAAAAATTAAAAAATAATATATGATTCCTAATAAGTATAATAAAATAATTTTAAATCGATTTGAACTGTAAATATAACGGAGGTATGTCAATTTTTCTATTAATACTGTTGGTATCTTTCATTGAGGTCCAACTTTCTAAAAAGAGGCTTGAATGTTTATCTTGAATGTTGTTATATATAATTTCTGTTTTTTTCAAAATTTGGTATATGGTCCTGTTTGGGTGCGTGATCGACTAAAAGTGATAATGGGCTATGGTTTTTAAAAGCTGTTTTGTGTTGATTTACTCTTTCTTCAAGAGTTTTACCGGTTTCTCCTATGTATGTTGCAGGGCATGATTTGCATGGAATGCGATATACTATGTTTGATTTAAATTGATGTTTGCTATTATGCTTAGTGTTGGGATGGCGTAAAATTTCTTTTAGATTAGCTGTGGTTTTGTATCGGGTATATAATTCAAGGTATAAAATAATTAATACACGATTCACAGAACTTAATGCCTTTCTATTCATTCAATATGTATGATATTTAAAACGTGATTCATGTGTATTTACCTAAATACAAAATCAAGAGACCTATACAATATTATCCAGTATAGTATATATGATATAGAGGTGGGGAAGTCTGTGGGCAGATTGAAGTAGAATGGAGAGGGAAAGGGCAGTTGATCCACATCAGAGCTGAATATAAGTTGGCTACAAAGAGATATCGTTAAATTCTAATCTCAAGTGGCCATTACCGCGGGGATGTCCGGTGAAATGACATGAAGGCCGTAATGGCAGGCCCGATATCATAAACATTTCACTCGCAATAAATCTTCATCTACTCCCGATCCCATCGCCAATTTAGATGGGAATCGTATAATTTTGATCGCAGTGCCTCAAGCCAATTTTTATTTAACCTTATCATATAGACTCCGCACATGTGCTCCTTCTTTCACTGGAAACTGCTGTCCTTTAAAAATAAAAGAACATGGATAATTTTATAAATGTTCTTACTTATTACGGAAGGATTTCAAAAATAAAATAGATAAAATTAATGTATAGATATTTATTTTTGATATACTAATATATATATATAAATTTCAAATAAGATTGAATCAAATTTAAAATACTCAATATTTTTAAAATATCAGGTAGGTTCAAAAATTTGTCTGCTTAAGAACGGCCGCTGTGTAATTTTTTATAACCTTTATTGTAAGTAATATTCCTCTCAACAGACACAATTCAAGATGTAGGTTTCAGCGATTAACTGTCGCCTTGAAAAAGAGGAAACCCAATTATTGAATAGTTGGACATACTTCGCTAAAAAACTTTCTATCTTTTGATAAGATCTATAAAACAACACTAAATGATAGATTTCTGTCTTCTTACACAACACTACCGCTAAGTGAAAGAATTTCTTACCTCACCGAAAACAAGTTTTTGAAAGAAACTTCTACTCTCACTGAGAGAGATAACAACTACTAAATGAGAGAATTCTCTCCTCATTCTCAACACAACATAATCGCTAAGTGATAGAATGCTCTACTCTCACACTGGGAGATAACAACTAATAAATGAGAGAAATCTATCCTCATACTCAACAACACAACATAACCGATAAGTGATAGAATGTTCTACTCTCACACTGGGAGATAACAACTAATAAATAAGATAAATCTATCCTCATACTCAACAACACAACATAATCGCTAAGTGATAGAATGCTCTACTCTCACACTGGGAGATAACAACTAATAAATGAGAGAAATCTATCCTCATACTCAACAACACAACATAACCGATAAGTGATAGAATGTTCTACTCTTACACTGAAAGAGATAACAACTACTAAATGTGAGAGAGTTCTGTCCTCATACTCAACAACACAACATAACCGATAAGTGATAGAATGCTCTACTCTCACACTGAGAGATAACAACTACTAAATGTGAGAGAGTTCTGTCTTCATACTCAACAACACAACATAAAAACATAACCGCTAAGTGAAAAGATCGCCTCTTCTCTCAACCACAGCTGGAGTTTAAATTGAAAATAACAAGTCTGCGCGGGTGGAATCGATTTCTCGGCCAGCGAATAAATAACTCGATCCATTTGGCGATTTGGAGAGAAACAATCACTTACTTGACAATTGGTTCTAAGTTGGCTCGCGAACACTACCAGTAGGTTGGCCAAGTTCCTGGAAACAGTTCTATTGTAAATAGTAAAAAGGTTTTAACTCTATTGGAATAGTCTGTGTGTGAGCCTTGCTTCACATTCCCTCTTTGATTTTGATTAACATTTCATCAAAAACTTCAAAATAATTTTGTAGTTTACCCTTTTGATCCGTCTATTTAATAGAAAAACTAGTTATAAATCATATTATCATTGTTAGGCTCTCTGAATCTTAAACACTGGAAATAGCATTTTGTTGGCTTTAGTTCTTAAAGAATTCACAGCCCTCGAAAGCTAAATCTCAAACCTACCATAAGCCAATACAAATTTGAAATGTATTGAGTGTTTCTAGTACGTTAAATACCACCTAGAGTAAGGTTCAATGCTAGTTCAACCTCAATCAAGTAAAAAATAAATAGAAGACTCTCTCCTGTCATTTCTCTATTATTAAATACTCTTATATAAGATAACGTTACCTAAAAAGGTTATCTAAAAGCTATAAAAAGTGATTGGCTGTTTATTAATGTAAAAAAGGGGTAAGTGTATCTTTAGAAAATAATTAAAATTATTTTAAATTTATTTAAGGGTTATAGAAGTTTAATTTTTTATGAGAACTATTTTAAAAATATATATTTGTTTTTGATTTAAAAAATTAGTCACTTTATTTCAGAGGGTTGTATTTTCAAATTAAATTAAAATTTGACTTTTTAGTTTTGTATTTTCTGACTCTTGAGCTTCTCATTCTGTAATGTTAATTTTGGAGGTATGAACGACAAGATTCTCATTACATCGACACATATTTTAAGATTTATATTATTTTTATATTTTCTGCCCCCCGACGCGTACGAGGTAATACTCTAGTAAGAATATATGTAATGGATTTCTACAATTTTTTCACCGAGTAATCTTGTATGAGCGTTTAATATATATTCGAATATATATATTGTTATGTATAAAATAAGGAAAGACGAAATTCAGAATGCCACCGCATTTTTTTTAGGCACAGGAACCAACTTAATTTATAAAATACAAGATAACCAAAAAAAAAAAGGAAGTATACAGAGAAGTAAGATATAAATATGAAATTTAATAATCTGTTCAAAAATATAAATATTTCGCTACATAGCTCCTTCCCTTTGGGAGCTGTGACTCACAGCTTGCAAATCTTTTTGATACTGACATGGGTGCTTCTGCCAAGGATTACCTCGGATTCGTGGAAATTTGTCCCTAGTACTTTAACTTATTATTTCTTGCGCCGCGAAGAGATGCTTCGTAGTCGCATCGTCTATAGGCACATCGTCATTTTGTAGGGAAGTCTTGGCTTTGAAACAGTGGCCGAATCCTAGAGCCAGTTGCTACAAATATATATCACAGCACTTCAATGTCTTCTCAGCGATCTACAATTTGTGTTTCCCAATTTACCCAGCATCTCAGCCAAATGTTAAGTAGAAAATTAAGAAAGTCAAACTTCAGAATGACACAGCAATTTATTTGGGGCACAGGAACCAACTTAAATTTCTAAAATACAAGATAAGCAAAAAGGGAAGTAAACAGAGAGAAGAAAGTTATAAATAGGAAAAATTAATAATCTGCTCAAAATATAAATATTTGGCTACAATATTATAATAAATATTTCTGAATTAAATGGAGAAAGTATTTTCTAATGAAAAGATAACACTTTATAATGATTCGTTCTCTATCATCAGATGGATGTTTAGGATATGTGGTCAAGATATACATACAATAACCTCATTGAACAGTAAATAATTCCTTAATGTGACTATGATGAATATAGTTTCTATGTATAAAATTTAATATGTATTAATATATCGATAACATGAATTATGAATTGATATTTTAAATTACGTATTTAATATAAATATATTTGATCACACTTTCGTATTTGAGGTGTATAGGCAATATTGATAATGATTCGTAGATAAATTTAATAATTTTAGATACGATATAATCTCACAAACAGGTAATATTTTACATATTGTTGTAATGTAATATAGTAATATTAGATTTCCCTAGATTGAACAATATAGGATTACATATAGGTATAACGCTATAAAATATATCTTTATTGAATTTGTTTATTAATGGCCATTTTTATATAGAAATACCTTCATTGTCTCTCAAGTGGTGTATAAATTTAAATGAAAGAAACGTTGGTTTTGATCCAAGAGTGGGTGTGATCAGCCGATTGGAGCGCCGATCTGACCAATTAGGGGAGGCGAGCGCTCAATCGCAGTGGATATTCATTCACCGAGGCTGAGATCCTATTATCGGAAAACCATAAAAAGATCCTGCAGATTTGTTCCGGCAGATTTACTCTTGTCGGGACCGTGTTGGCGAACGTGTCCATTCAGCGGACGGTGGAGGTTTCACGTTGATTGATCGCTTAGCGTTTATCACTTGGTTATGTTCAGTTTTGTTCGAAATATTTCACCGTGACCTTTAGATTAACTCTTTTATTGTGACGTGCCATCTATACATAAGAAATGGAGGCATTAAAGCACGGATGTTTCTATAAAACATAAAACACTTCTACTGCCCTTACTTATATGATGTTCTCATTTCTTATATAGTATATTCGATTTCTAAATAATATTTCGAATCTAAAACTAAGAGCTAATAAAAATTATATCGAGCCTATTTTTTGAAAATGTAAGAATAATTTTTGATCGGCAACCTACCCTTGTCATTTTAATGACATGAAGAAAAATGGCTTCGTGTCAACTAGAAGTTGTTTAAAAAAGGACTTTCTATTTTTAGAAATATATTTTAAAGAATATATTACCATAAATTGAAATATAACTTTGAGTTTACCTATTATTCTTGTTTGTATGATAATATGGCTTAATTTTTGTCTATCAAATTACTTTTGCCAATCATCCTAACATCATTAGTTATAATATTAATACATCTGAAGACGCAGTGTTTTAGATGAAATATATTTGTACTCTATGGAAGACTGGAGAGGTGACCTTTATCTTTATATCCTTAATATCCTTCCGGGAAAATTCCCATTAATATTTTGGCAATAGATTTAGCCTAGCCACTTTGGCAGCTAAACAACTCTTTGGAGGATTGTGAAGATTCCATTAAATCCCTTGTGTCCACCCTAGACTGACGAAGGCCATTAGCCCGAACCCATGGTCTCTATGTGGACTATTCTCAGTTTGCGAAAGCTGGTGTTGTGCCTTTGTCACCGACCCGAAGCCGCTAGTTTGCCGCAACGGTCTATAGAGGGCGTCTAGCTTTGACGTTTGTTTTGACGGGAGAGGTAACCTTAATATTTATAGATCAATATCACCCCGGCAATATTTACAAATCTACACAGTATATATCAAAAACAGAAAAGACATTTCCTGACCTCACACATGAACATTTTAGATGGCAGAGCGCCATCAAGTGCAACAGAATTAACTAAATCTTGATTTAACTTCTTCCGTGATTATTGGCCAACCCATGGACTCTTACTCATGGACAAAAAAGAAAGAGGTTTTATTATTAGCATGTATATCGGGATTCAGACAATAACTCGGAAAGATATTTGATGCACAGTGATCTTCATTGAAAGCACACATGATAACCGAATGCGAACAAAATTGCCTCTGTCTCCTTAAAAATAAAAAATAACTTACGACATCAAAGACTTTAAACTTTCTTAAGTTTTGTCTATGAGTGCATATATAATTGGTATCAAATGACTGCTAATAAATTATAATGTCTCTTATAGATGAAGTGTGCATTTGTTATATAAGATCTGGTTATAAAAAGGTTTGGACTCAGAAGAAGTTAGGAAGAAAATTTCCATAAGTGCATCTGGTGGCTGGCAAGATGAACACTCTGGTTGGTGCCAAGATAATGTCTGAAGCTGCCTAAACAATGGAATTTGAGAGCAACACACATGTTAATAATAAATGACATCGTCGGCACTTCTAGGAGAAATATAAACTCTTTTATTACATGTGTACATAGGAAGCTGTATTTTGCGAAACTTTATAGAGAAAATAGAATGTAAATTTTCCTTTTCACTTTATATTGTAAAATATTCAAATGTTTAGAAAAAAATTACTTTGGAAGTGAAAATGAAAATTTGAAAGGTTTTACACAGTTCTTTTCTCTAGAGAGAGATAATGGTAAAATATATTCCTATTGTTTAACATTCCATTAAAGGCCTAGCTATCCCGTCTCTTGGTGTTATGCTTAATACACACATTGGAAATATCCCCCATTATATATTGGGAAAAATAATGGATATATATATTTGGAGTTATCCGCTCTCACTCACAAATACGTTCTGTTTTTCATTATACATAATTATAATTTTACTTTTATTACGATTATAATTTATATACATCCGGTTTTATGCTCTAGCCGCTTTTTAGATATAATAACTGTAACCAATTTATTTAAATTTGTATTATTTTGAAATATCACATTCCTACACGATTTGAGATGATTTATGTTAAGAACTTAGTTATATTCACCTTGAATGAAATTCAATTTAGAAATCAGGTTATATTGAAACAAAATCACACCAAACATATAAAAGCTTTTATTAAGACCGTAGTGTTGTATACAGATTTTCCGCATAAGGGACCCAACATAGAATAATAATAAATAATAATAACAACATAGAATAATAAATAACAAGAAAAACACACACAAAAATCAAACAAAAGAAAACAAAATTAAGAGCGTAAAAGGTATCACTATGCTTTGATAATAGGCTAGAAATCAGAGAGAGGGGATCAGAGTACTTACATAATAAAATAACATTTTTGAACGTGCAGCTGAATGTTGGCAGGGCGCCATTTATCGGAACAAATATCAAATAGACATTGATAAATAGGATGATAATGTCCACCTTAGTTGAGATACCTTTTGTTTTCCGGGCTGACGAAGACCAACATCCGAAGTGGCTAGCCTTATTTATCAAGGAATATTCTTTCTAATCCGTAAGAATACGCTAGCAACACTTAGAAGCATAAACCGGAGATCCTAATGCAATAAACTATAATTATTTAATTTTAAAATTGATATTGAAAATCGTTTCAATTTAGAAAGTTTCATCGATTCTTCTCTTATATCCACAAAAAAATGAAGCTTATACGCGTATGTTATATGGGGCGTCAAAGGCCAGAATGAAAGTTTAAAAAAAGTGTCAATTTATAAAGAGAGAGTTCATAAATCCATTTAAGACAATAAAGATTTTATGTTTTCTCTTCAAAATGCTAACAATGAAAGCACACTTATACTACTGGAATAAAATGTATACATCAGATTGTTTGAAATTTTCAAAATAATTCTAGTAATTGTTCTCATGTGTTAGCCAAATTTTGAAAATGTTTCTTCTATTTCGGGAATGATGCGCGCTTTGTGAAATTTACCGATTGTAGATACATTCAGTCCATTTATCTCTTTCTAGATTAGAGCTGTTATAAGCTTTCAATGTTCCTTTTAGCGTTTATATATTAGTAATCATTTTCATCCATATATATATATTGAATAGTAGGAATTATATATATATATGATTTAAAACATATTTATTTGTGATAAATTCGTTATTCAGCAATTTCTGGCTAAGAATTTATCAATTATTTTAAACATCAGAAAAAATAGGCTAATTGCACCGTAAAGAGATCGAATGATTATTCAATTTTTTATTATCGTGTCTGAATTTCTATTTATATATCTCCGTTATACTAACTACATTTATAATTGTCTATTTATAAAAAAGAAAAAATGTGGCTAATTGGCACTCAAGAAGAGTCGGAGCAAAAAAACATTGTGAATTTTAACATTCTTAAAGATATTTATTTTTAAGGTTCAACTCTTTCTACTGGAATGAGTGAGAGTACTTATTGAGGGGTCCGAGTTTAGAAATTGTTCGAGCTCTTTTGCCAATTTGTTTTTAGACGGTAAATTTGGAGACACGCCTGAAAAGGTTACCCAATGATTAGCCAGGTTTCAAGAAAAATATATAGAAAGATTGTAGCTCCTCCATTTACGGTTGGTTTTATTTCGGCTGTAGGTTGACCTGTATTGCAGACAAGGCCAGAACAGATTGTTATAAAATAGCTTAAATTTATTCCCAACAAGAAAATAATATTTACAACCTTCTTTGTTCCAATCTGGTTAGCGAGAGCATGAACAGATATTTACAGAATAATTCACGTCACGCAATTTATGGTGAACAACCGAGTAAATTTCCCCACAAATATATATATATTACTCTCTATATAATATATCTAAGATAGTATATCATTATTCAAAAAGTAAATATTTCTCGTGACAATATAAATGCTTTACTCTACATTTCCTGATGCTTATATGCCCCTGAACACGCACTAATTGTCCACTATACCGGTGGGAAAGTCTAAATATATAATATTAAAGCTATGGTGAGTGCCATACACTGCACAGCAGCAGATTTCATGGCCCGATATCCAAAATACCTGTTGATATACACATATGGTAGCAAGTTTCATGACCCAATATATCACCTACCTGTTGATTTACCCATACGGTAGTAGGTTTCATGCCACGGTTTCTCACCTACCTGTTAATTTATTTATACAATTGCATGCTTCGTGGCTCGATATCTCATATATCTGTTGTTTTACATGTACGATAACAGGTTCCATGACCCGGTGTCTCAACTAGCTCTTTATATACATGGTATCAGGTTTCATGGCCCGATATCTCACCTATCTGTTGATTCACACATACGGTAGCAGGTTTCATGATCCGATTATTCATTTCATCAGTGCTCCTTCAGAAATATTTCTTTTTGAGGATAAATTAAAATTAAATCTGTCTAATATGTTTTCTCGTATATCAATCAGCATACTATTGAGATATATCAGTATATGATGCCATCACTCAAGTTTACTTACAGCACTCTCGTAATATTAAGTTCTGACAACGAATCACTCTTCTTGAATATGACTAATATTGTATCACGAAAAAAAAAACCATACTAATAGGTTTCCCCACAGTAATTTTGTAGCATCAGGTCAGTCTAAGGAACCACTGGTAGAACCTGCCTAATATATTTTCAAGAATCAATTAGAAGACGAAATCATATTAAATATCCACATTTAGAGGATGCCATTCAAGTTGCCTACTGCCAATTTGAAATACTCGATCGGTCCAATGGACCACTTGTAGAACCTGCCTAATATTTCACCCACAATCAATCGAGATCAATTTTCATTGCAAGATCACCCAGGTAAGATCAGCGGCAATAGCTTTGCATTCCAATTCCTTTTTTCTTCACTTCCTTTTATTTATTTATTTTAAATTTTGTTTTAACTTCAAAAGACGGTTAAGTGAATATTCTCAGGAAATGCAATAAAAACATAACACACTATTATAATGTCCCACCAATACTAGTATGAAATTTAATGGATAATTATATAAATAAAGGTATATATTTATATTTTCTTTTAACTGACCAAAGATTCAGGAAAGATATTCACAAGTGACTTATTCAATTTCTGTATATTATGCTGTCTACCATTTGATAAATTAATCCTAGGTATCTCTCAATAGTGAAATAAAAAGATCAAGCTTCCAGGGATAATTCTCTTTGTGTATTTACTCTATCTTATGAGAACTTTGTTAAGTTTAGAACTATTTGTACAATAATTTACAAAACACTACTAATCCATCGTGTAAATAATTAATCATATATATGTAAATACTAGCACAGCACAATTGTCCTTTGGACTTCGTGCTTTTGTAACAATAAAAAAAGGGATGAGTTTTCCTTTGAAATTCAATTAAAATCTCTACCTTTCGGGCAATGAAGGTACTGAATGTAGCAATTCTATATTATTCCTTCGAAGTATATATTAATCTGTAATAATTTATATATTTTTCCATTATTATCTGTGCTAATTTGCATCTCTGTATATATATATATAATGGATTGCTTGATTTTCAACATATATATATATTTTTTGGAAAATTAAATAAAAGGCCAACCTGTATACCATGGTTTCGTGCTTTGCCCCTCATCAGTACAGAAGCAGCTTTGATTTAATAACAACCTACGAGAGGAGTTGTGATATCGGTGGAATTTACCAAAGAGGTGTTCAAGCTGATGAAGTGGCAAGGGCAGGGTATACAAGTTGGCTTTTCGTTGAGTTTGCCAGATTTTAGTAGTTCATTCGTTATATCGTTATATATATCTTTATAATCGTTATTCGTACATTCGTTACGTTTTATTACTGGAGAGATGACACAAAAATGCCTTGTTTCACTTTTATGCATTTTAAAAGAGGTAAGTACCACTTTTTTGGTAGATGAATATCATCATCCTGCAGCTAGGTTATATTCAAACCTGAAAATCGGTCCCTGACACTTTGCCAGCTTAAAGAATTTTTGAAAGCTTTTTAAATTCTATATCAAAACGGTTCTTTTATTAAATAATGGCGATCTTTCCAAATTTTCTTTTTCAACGAACCTAAATATATAATGGATACAAAAGAAAATTGCATTATCTAAATATACATACGTAAAATACTGAAAATTGGCGAGCTATATACTAATAATGTGAGAAATGATTTATTAAATATTTTTGAAAAGGGATTCAAATTTGTTGAGATACACAGCTTTTCGAAACAATCAGTGTTTACTCCATTGGCACGTATACAAGCAGCTATACGGTGAGGTATAGTGTTATTTAGTTTTATGGATTCTTGTGGGATGATAGACCAAGTCATTTAAGTTTTTGTTGAAGCTTTTGAAGTTTACTTGTCCACGGATATTACCATAATTTCCTCCCCATCATGCCCCATACATACTCAATTTGGTAAACATCTGGGAAACAGACGGCCTAGGAAAGGATGCCAACATTTTGATAGAAGGCTAGTAAGATACTGTCTGCATCGGCTCAGGCATTATCATGTTGGATATGGTATTATTAGTCTGTTCAAAAAGTGGCAATATAACAGGTTGCAGCACATATGAATGGATATTCGAATAAATTTCAATAAATTCAAATAAAGACTAAAGGATTCCTATTTTAATAGTTGATGCCACCCACACCATTAAACCAGGGTTTCTTACTGCATGCCTTTCCACAATACTGTCTTGATGGGATTTTTCTTGGGGCCTACCTCTAACATGTATCCTGCCATCATGAACCTCCAAACTGAATCTAGATTCATAAAAATGAAAGAATGCTATTCTTGAGCATGAAGACATCTCTTTTCATACCAGCTGAGCCTTTTGCTTATGTGTCTGGCAGAGGGTCGAATTCTTAATAAATGCCGGCAAGTACGAAGTTGAAATTCGATAAGACGGTTATTAGTGGTGTTCAGAGATGGTCCAGATTCATTCTTCAGCTGTTGAGTTGCTTAAAAAATTGGTATAGTTGTTTTCCTGTTTGCTACAACCATCTTTTGAATCCTCCTATCCTCTCTCTCTCTCTCTGTTGTTACTCTAGGGCGATCTGAGCCAAGATTTCTTGAACTTTTCTCTTTAATTCACTGACACCAAATCTTTACAACAGTATTTTGAACTCTAATAGTAATTTCTCTAGTCGATATTACTCCTCCTTACTCTGCCTCGTGTAAAATCAGTATTTTTCTTATATGACGCTGTTTTTTTCTGCCTTGGTATTCTACAGATTAAAGATGATATTAAGAATGATATATATATGCAACTTTTTAATCATTGATACACTCTTTCTAGGAGAGGCTATTTAAACACCCTTCAATGAATGAAACAAGGCCATTTTATGCACTTATATTCCAGTTATGGTTTCAAAGGATTGATCATTTACATGCCTTAATGTTCCTATTAAGAATGCAAATTTTCTGAATATTTACCAAAGTGTTTATGGGTGATACAATATTTTAATGACCAGTGTAAAAGGCAAATTTGAATGGTTGAACGAAAGGCTTCTTGTCTTAGATACAAAGTTTATTATTTTGAGTAGTATGTTTAGACCATTTAAGCACACAAGTCGAGTTTATACAAAAATCGCTCTTAACTTTACTATCAATTTTACGTTATCGCCTACTTAATTTTGATAGATAGAGCGCAAATCTATTTTTTTAAATAATAATTAATTTCTCCTATACACCTATAATGTTCAGAGTTAATATTTTATTATTAGCTGTACAGATTTGGGCCTGTACTCTCAGGTCCATTTACATAGAGGTTAGCAGAAAGGTTATTGAGAAGGAGACAAAAAGGTCTATGAAATTATTTGCGCCATTCATTGACCTTATCTCGTGATCTCGATAAATATACATTACCAGCTAAACACCTATTTGGAAAATTCTGAATATTTCCCTAATTCCTTGTTGGCCTTGTGAAATCAAAGCCCTGCCTGGACTGACGAGGGATATTAGCATGGAACCACAGTGGGTGCTATGAATTTGTCATAACTAGTGTTTTAGCTTTGACGGCCACCTGACATTTATTTTACATAAATATATTTTATATGAAAATTAGGCTAGTAGACCGAAGGTTTCTTAAAGAAAGGACTGAAGAAAAACGGTAGCCTAGAATACAAGCCAAAATGAGTTAATATTATATGCAATTTGTAAAGCCGAGATTAGGTTTTCGTCGATCAGGGATCCTACACTTCTAAAACAAGTTCTTCTTTTTTAAGTAAGCCCTCAGAGTGGTTTTACAAAGCAACACGCTTCTAAATTGGGTACTGTCAACATTAAGCTTTCTAATTGGCGCTTGAGTGGCCGGAATTGGGATACAAATGCGCCTGCGCTAGCTTCGGAAGATAACACAAACCAACAACAAATAGAAGGCATCCATTATATATTCACTGGACTGAATAAATCTCTAATATATTCTAGGGAATTATTTCCAAAATTAAATTAGAGACATTTTATAAATTTATTTTCAAAATTTATCTTTTTAACATATATAAAATTATAACACTCGTTTTTAATAACTAAAATAAAGGATTATGTGTGTGTGTTGATTTGAACGGTTATTATGAGATAAAAAATCGAAATAATTAAATCACTGATTTTTTTCCAAATAAATTCTCTCAATTTAAAATGAGGATTAATCCCTTTGTAAACTGGATTGGAATATTTTATTGAAAAAAAAAAAGAGTTGAATTGAAAGTATCTCATTTAAAACATTAATTCATTATTTAAAAAAAATATCAAGTTTTGGTCCAGAAGTGAAAAAAAGAAATTACATTGTAATCCCTCTAAATATTCTGTGAACAAATAATGCCCTGAATCTATAGAGTTTCTAATAGTCTGGAAAAATTGTTTAATATTTTCTTTTTTCTCTCGGAGAGGCTAATAACCTTCCTGATTGAGAGTGTAAAATCCATTTAGAGAGAGATATTAATTTTTTTCTATTTGAATATTTAATTTTTCGGGAAATTGTTTTTTTTTGGTATTTAGCTATAAAAGCAATAATATATTTAGCGTATATTGTGGTTAAATGATCACAATAATGATATTTTAGGCGAGAGGTGACCTTTATTTTTATATTTTAGATCATTCTCCTCCCGGCAAAATCACCATCTATATGTATAATTTTGAAAAGATGAAACAATCCATAATATTATCTTTAAATAAACAAGCAACATATATTGGATCAAAAAGAAAATTTAATTTTATAAGTATTTTATATAAATTATATTTGAGAACCAATATATGATACTTTTCTCGTCCATTTTCCTCGGTAAATCAAAAACAGCTTATGCGTTTCGATCTGTTGACCTTCGTCAGAGTGGTGTCAGCTTAAATGAAGCGACTTGGATAGATCGTTCTGGATATTATGGTGTAGATGGTATACACTATAGTTATATTGCTCAGACCTACCTTTCCTTCACTCAACAAGAGCATGATTTACAAAAAAAAAACATAAGATCTAATTTTTATATTTTAAAACTTTATTTTGTTGACGTTATGTGGCGCTGAGTTTGTTGTTGACACACATTAATATGTTATAATACCTTGATAAAGGTTGACGTTCAGCCAAATGAAATATTGGTAAAACAAATGATATTTTGATCCAATATATGCCTTTTTAATTAAATAAGACCGTATTTTGAATGTTCCGCGCTGTTTTCAGATTTTATAAAGCCTTTATGTGCATCAAAAATACTTAACACAAAGGGGGTTTCTCAGATATATTATACAAAATGTCCACACAGCTATGTCAGACTTTTGAAAAGGTCAAGCAGCAAGAACCTCCAATAAAAATATATAAATACTGTATCAGCCGACAAAATAACGGGTCCCAACTCTACCAACATATACAAGCAACCAGTCATACACCGACTTCAAATCCTGGTTTCGAAAATACATAAAAAAACACCAAAACTAAACCTTCGAAACAATGAGAATCTTAAGATCAATAGACATGCATGAGATAAAAACCAGATGAATATATTAACTATTAATTTAACAAGCATAAATCGATAGATATACATGACCGTATTACACTAATTTCACTCATCAATAATATTCACGTAAATATTCGAATCAAAGCAGAAGACACATATAAAACGATAAATGATAATTATCCCTATTGTAATCATATATAGAGACAGAATATATAAGAAGAAATTCACTTGCATTCATTCGCGTGATCTACGTATTTTTATTTTATATTACTTTCAAAGGGGATCTCTGAAAACTCTTGTAAATAAAATAATAAAAATAGATAGAAGATGATATATTGTGGTAAAAAATATATTTTTGAAATTTTATGAATTAACACAACATTTTTGGAAACAATGTATAATTTACTTTCAGAGAATTTCTAAATAATATTTTAGATGAATGGGTTTATTCAGATATATATACAAATAAATAATATTTGAAATTACTCTGTAATTTATCTGGAATGAATAAAGAAACGAGGGGGAGTCAATATTCAGGAATTAATAATAATATTTTTAAATTCAGATTGAAAAAAGTTAAAGAAAAGCAAACTAAATATTTATTTACTTGAAATTCTTATAATCCATTTTCAACTTTATCGATACATTTTTGTGAATGTTTAATTAAGTCTGAATATAGTTTAAGAAGCGGTCGCTTATGTTTATATTACAAGTGTATGAATAAAGACCCGCCTTACAGAATGGTAGTGCTACTGAGTGAGATAGAGGACGCTAAGCGAATCTGACGTTAAATGAACATAAATTTGAGATTTTCGTTAATATTCTTTACTAATAAAAATAAACATCATCCTCTATCCTGTCAAAATAGATGATACAGCATATGATTTGTAACAATTAATTTTTGGAAATGTTATTTTTTAAACATATATCATCAACTATTATCTCTAAAAAGCTTACTGCAATGATAAAAGTTATTAAATGAGAGGGCTTGTCTCATCAATGGTGAACTCTCTCAGTGGTTTTGACAAATTAATCTCCAGAGCCAAGTCTTTTCATTCAATAACTTCATCATTGCAGTAATATCTGTAAAGATAATATTTGATGATTATGTACAAAAAAGAAACACATTGCCAAAATTAATTATTACAAATTTTATAGATAGATGGCAATAAATTTATTCAAAAAAATAAAACCCACGAGTTTGCCATCGACAAGAATCCGCTAGATTGCGGAGACTAATGATGAATGATTTAGCGGCCATTTTGATGGGAGAGATCCTGATAGTTATTTTTATATATTTCAATTATATAATATATTCACACTCAAATTATAAAATTTGAATAAATTTAAAATAATTTATTTTTTAAATGTTTTTTAATGAAATCATGTTTGAATATGTTCAAATCAAACATGCATGTGTCAAGTTCGTAAATTAAAGGATTGTGTGTTTAAATTCAAATAATTTATAATTATATATAAAATAGGCTTCAATAAAAATAAGAAAAAAGAGAGAACCATTAATTTATTTCTCCACAATAATTGTCTTTGAAAATTTACTGAAAAGCGAAATCTTTCGAGTTATATTTCTCTTCTACAGCGTTTTCTTTTAGTTGTCCCGATAGCAATTAGAACTTAGAATATTTGTCTATAGAGTGAAATAAGAGAAAACGCCTGTGGAAGAATCATTAAAAACGAAATCTTGCGGATTGTAGTAAATACAGAGGGAAAACTATATCATTTACAAACATATATAACTCTTTCCGCCACATTGGTGTATAAAATATTAATTATGAAACACTCTTATTCGGACTGATATAATACGGTTTAGTAAAATATTCAATATTTAGATATGAAGTTATATATATATACAATATATATATACTTTTAAGTGTCCGTGGATCGAATGCTTCCAGGGAATTTCTCCAGGAAGAAGACAAGAGAGAGCTATCATCTGTATTTATAAATATTAAATAATTCAATAAGCCGTCTTATATCAATTCAAATAATAGTATTCCATAGTTAATATTTTATATACCAATATGGCGGGAGGAGGTTATATATGTTTGCAAGTGATATGATTTATCCCCTGTATTCTATCAGAAAAATCAGTTAGTGGCAGAATAATAACTATATAATAACTTCTACATTGCGCTATGTACTATAAGCTGGGACGTTTCAAGCATCCTATTTACCAGTCAGGCCATTACCCCGGGAAATAATTCCGCGGCGGTATTCCTGGGAGGGATGGAGAGACAGACGCCCTAATCCCCGTCTGACGTCGGATATCTCTTTCCTGCTGGATTATCCCCGTGTTGACATGGCTAATGGGGAATATAGACACGTCTACTTACATTGCCTTCCGATAACAATTAAGGGAAATTACTATATGCCTATCAATTTCGGCAGAAGATCATTACGCTGTCTTTTTTTCGAATGTTGATTTTGAGGCGACAAAGAGAATGGTAGATGGAAATAGTTTATATAAATATACAAAATTGTTCTGAATAAACGCTAAGATATTTATTCACAGCGATTCTAGATAATAGTTTCTATAATAGATACTACGATGCAATGCTATACTATGATACTGAAACTTTTAACACAGAGACCTCTGAAAATGGTTAAGTCTGTTGTTATATGCATTGAATTAAGGAATATGATGATTTTGACTACACCTATGTCAAGAGATATAAGGCAATCTCAATAATTTGCTTATTATTTAATATTCAAATTATCGCTATATTGTCGATATACAAGTATATTACTTGTACTTGCATTGGTAATTATATAAACAAATTGTATATACCCGATAAAGTAGTATTTTCCATAAAGATATAATTATAGATATCCCTCTTCTCTCTATCTTTATGATGTTGTAAAAAAAATTGAAAATATAAATCCTTGTTATTTAATTGTGAAATGTGATAGAGCGAGATAAAAATATATAAATGAATAAATAAATAATATATAAAAATATATTAGATAATAAAAGGCATATATTGGATTTTATTAAATATTTTATTAAATCCAATATATGCCTTTTATTATCTAATGAATTAAGTATGAATTGCTCTATTTTCAAAATAAAAATATATATACAGAATATGTTCGCATAGGAAAACAAGGAAATACAAACAAATGAGGAGAAATTTATTTTTATTAGAACAATTAAACCCTATTCATACCTACTAACATTAAGCAAGATGGAAAAGTGCTGATTAACCAAATATTTAAATAAGTAACATGTTCATAAAATATGGTAATATTATGTTTCCTCCGTCTGATCAATATCTTAAAAACCTTGTTAATTCTGTTCTGGCATGTTTCTGTCAAATGTTCCCTCAGAGTCTTTAGAGTAGATCCCCAAATTCGGTATGGAATATCTTCTTTAAGTGAAATCTTAGATTCAACATGGCTCTGGAATCCTGGAGTAAATCAACGTAGACCCCTCGGCGATCTTCGTCCTTTCGATCCAACCCAGCTTCTACACCTAAATGTCACGTAGATAAATGTGATAAGACACAACGTAATAATGATAAGTAAATTTATTCATTCAAAACAACTAAACCTAATTTTCATACCGAAGACCAGAAAACAATGAAATAGATATGCTGAGTAACCAAATGATGAAATTAAAAATAGGTTCATAAAAAATATCTTGTTACCATATAATGAAAAACGGCACGAAGATTGCATTCGTGTATAGATGAACCACCTCTCCTTTAAAAATGCGTCAGAACAACGCATTCTTTAATCTCTGTGCAAAGCGAACAGATAGAGATAGGTGGAAGTGCCACGACATCAGTTTTAGCAAATTAGGACAATGCCACTTCGGGCTATGTCACATCAGCCATAAAAATACACGTAAAAACAATGTACTATAGCTTTCTCGATAATAATTTATAAATAATATCATTA
>CP092886.1:65496333-65533724 GCA_030710605.1 Cordylochernes scorpioides
TGAAGCAACAGTAAGTTTCATAAGGGGATCAATCAGGTTCAAAACCTCATAACCCACAAAAGCCTACTAAATGGGATTTTCATTTATTTTTTTAGCTGCTTCCAAAGAGGTTACATTTATTCCTTTGTTCCATATCTAGGTTGTAAAAACACTTCATATCTAACATGACCAGATATGCTATTCACTTCAAGGATTATGGTTTATTTCCTTACCATACTCCAGCATAATTCCCCTCAAATAAAAACACTGAATGTCATATTTTTGCAAAGAGAGATTCCACAAAAACTTCACCCTTAATGAAGAACTTTCTAAAATGCAGAGTTACCTAACTGAAACCATTATGCCAAACTGATGAGAAATGTCACAGAAACTTTTTTAAAAAAAGCACACATTTTGGTGGGGCAAACTCTTGCCTTTATAAAGAAAACTTATTTGCACTTTGCTTGAAGGAAAGTGCTTGGTCCATCTTGCCTCTTCATTCCACATAGAATCAACACAGCTAGTCAACAGGCAAACTAGATGTAGCTCAGAAAAAAACTCAGATAAAATCTCATAAAAAGTGTAAAGTAGTGAAGAAATTTGCTTTTCTGGAATCTAAAAGTATTTACTGTCAACTCGTACATTATATATAGCCAGAACATGAAAAATAATGTGAACAGTTGGTGGAAGAACTTGTGGAACCATGGCAGTGTCAAAAATGTAAGTAAACTTCAACTTCAGCAAGCTTAGAAAGAATAGAGACTCAGTTCCATGATGCTAACATCAAGACTGCCAGACTGAAGGTCTGTTCTATCAAATACACACATAAAAAAGAAAAAAAAATGTATTTTTTTTTATGAAACCTGTATTGACAAATGGGGAAATTGGCAAATTGGGGAATTGTTTCTGGAAATATCATATTTAATTAAATTATAAATATGAGGCTGAATCAAGAAGTTTTAGGAAAGTGTCCACATAAAAAAAAAAGATGTATAAACTTACTTTTTTTTTTTAATTTCTCTACACAATCACACACACAGTCCTTTTATTTTTTTGCGCTTTTTTATTTAGTTTATGCACTAATAAATATTTTACATTTGTTAAACCTGTTTTCAAATATATTTGATAATATGGAGATTTAAGGGGAAGTGTACAAATGGATTATTACATGCGCAATAATTGACTACCTCTACACTTACATAAACAAATGCATGCACAGACCAGAAAGGGTTAAATGAACCTAGGCATTGTATAATGCCTAGGAGGTGTCTTGATTTTTAGACACAAAAAGGTGCATTTATTCTAATTAAATGATCAGAAAATATAAAGACATCTCTAACAAGAATTTTGTGCATTTTGATATAGAGTATTAATATATGTATATATGTATTAATATGTATTAATGCGTATGTATGTGTGTGTATGTATTAATATAGGTCAATTTAGAGAATTAAAAAGTGACCATTAGAGGTGGAATTTTTTCTATGTGTGTGAATGTAGGTTAATTATATGATCTAGAAATATAATGTTATACAGCTACTAAGGTGATTATTATTTAGTTTTAAAAATATATATATGTGGTATTTCAGTGATCTTGTTTGTTGTATTGATTCGTGGGGAAAGATGATGATTGCGCAGTCGTGATGGTGGTGAGTGGTAAAGCACACAGAGATGACTCAAAGGGGAATCCGAGGCATCAGAGAGAGAGAACACAGAAACCAAGTTGCGGCCGGCGGGCCACTTACTAACGATCTGTCTGCTGCTGCTGTCTGCTATCTGGCATCTGCTGAACTGACTACATTGGCTGCGGGGCAAGCCCTTTTTATATGCTCAAGCGTTACATCATCGGACGTATGGCACCGCGGTGTCTGGGTGATTGATCTCAGGTTTTGGTTTTGGCAGTTTAGTTTTGGTTTCTACATTCTGTATGAAATTGAACACACAAAAACGATACATACAAAGTTAATTGATTAAAGGAGGATTGGGTACAATGATTAAAAGTCCATATTAGAGTAGGGGTTGTAAGAGGTGGTGAGTATTTACACAGGTGTTTATGATTCTTAAAAAAAAAAAATTACCACAAACTGACATATTCTAAAATATTGGAAGATGGTGATAATATGCAAAAAAAGAAACAATTTATTTCTATTAAATGCATAAATATGTACATTGTATTAATGCTTCATTAAAGAAAAGTAATGCAATTTTGTGCATTATATATATATATAAATATAATTTTTACTTGTCCTATTAGAACTATTTTAAAGAGAGACTAAAAAGATATCAGCTTTGTAACCTTCTTGTTCTTTGGCAAACAGATAAGACCGTAAAGAGTGAATTATAAGCTTTGTTCTCTTTGTGATCAATTATTTATATATATAATCCAAAAGAGATATTAGATATATTTGAAGAAGCCATGTTCACCTCAAAATAGTTTTCATTTACTCTGTTTCTTTTCTATTATTTTCATAAATTTATAAAGTTTATATTTATATAATGAGACAAATATTTTTTACAAAAGGTGGTATAACACAAATTTAATTTATATATATATCATAAATTACATTTTGATAAGCAATCATTGAAAATAAAAAATTTTACCATTAATTTTTTAAATGCCAATGAAACAAATTTTATAAATACTTACGTTATCGCAAAACGAATTAAAGTTGTCAGTATTATTTCCACTCGTTTGGTCATGATTAAAACCGAAAATGAATGATGTCGAAATACAAAATGACTTAATATCATCAGTACTAAGGGAAAATTTTCCGAGCAATGACGCGGTCGCCGCTAAAAGTCCAGATAAAACTGAATATAATATGCCCTGAATTTCAGAATTTTTAATCATTTTAGTGAATAAATCTCTCACTGCAACTACAGAAACAAAATTTATAACAAAATATATTACGATAAATTTTAACAAATAGTTATAAATAAACAGTTAAAAATAAAAATAATTTGTAAAACGGTCAAATATGTTCTTATACAATTTTTCAACAACAAAAAAATCGATTTCTTTGATTAGAAAAAAATATATCAATTTTATTTTTATTAAAGGAATTATATCAGCATTTATATAATTCTGTGTTTTAATTCAATTTTTGAATATATAATTGCATATTTTTCAAATTTAAATTATGTTTGGCTTTTAATTAAAGCAGCTTGAATTTTAATTTAGCATTTTGAATATAGTAGTTTTATACACATACACACTTTGTAAATTTTTATTCAAACAATAGATATTTATTAGAATGTGTAATTAAATTGTCATCCTTTTATTGGTGTTGTACAGTTTTAAAGCTGAGATTTGTGTTGTCTGTGTGATTTTTAATTAATAATAATTGCTAGGCCCAAAAGATGGAGGCAGACCTCCTAAGAAGAGCCAATTTTTTTTATATAATATTGATATAATTGACGATTTGCGGGTATTATTAATAAATATTGTAGACTTAATATTTTTCATAGTATAAAATTAAAATTGTGTTTGTAGTTTCTGTGCAATTATTTTTGTATACCCTTGCTAGCGAAAAACGTTTATCTAGTATCTTGTACAATTAAGCACCCCCAATCACACAATAATATATAATGAGTATTTATTCATATTCTTCAAATTATAAGAGTGTTTAAGCATTGACTAACATGAGAGGCATCAAGGTGGATGATGATATATATAAGAATAGATAGTTCACTTTTTACAGTGTATTCATTGATATATCACATCCACCTTCTCCATAATGAATTTTGCTGGTGGACTGCTGTTCTTAGGTGAGTTCCTTCTGGGCAGTATCTTCTCTTGACCTGGATTCACATGGTGGTCATTTTATTCAGCTGATATTTTCATACAACTTAGTACCTGCTTGCGCCTTCTTGTCCTCCTTTGATCTCACTTCTTTGACCTAACCTGGAACAACTTTTATATTCTCTACTTGCTTGTGCCTTCTCCCCTTCATTATTTCTTGCTTCTTTTATTTGCTGACTTGAAACAGTTTCTAACCCATTTGATTCAATCTACTCTCCCTATATTTCTCTATTTTAGTATCTTTTTCTTAATTGGTCTATAAGAACATCTTTAATTTGACCATTTACCTCTACTTGGTACAATCTGCTAACTTTTTAAAAAATTATACTAGGTATCCATTTAAATGAATTATCTTTATAGTTCTTACACCATACCTTGTCATTTATATTGAAGGTTCTAAAGATTCTGTTGGTTTTTTGTGGGTGTTTAAATGGGAAGATAGGGATCACGTCAATTATATAATCATTAAAATATTTATTAAAATATAAAATTAAAGGAAAGGATATATAAGGACCACGTAAGGTATCTCTTCTTTGCTTGTTCTTCTGTTTACCCATTTTTTTTCACTAGTTGTTTATCTTCTTTCATAGAAAACTATTTATAATAGTAAATTTTAAACATACTTAAAATTAAAAAAACAATAAGGAATATTTTCAAATATTAAATAAAAATGTTCCACAAAATTACCGTAATTTTGGGAAATATTTTCCATTAATTCAATTAAATTAAAGTTTAATGTTCAAATATGGTACACAATGAGAACGTCGGGCTGGTGGCCGGGTCGTGACGTCACCTCATGGTTGGCTCCCATAATTCAACGCGCCTTCAAAATGGCTGCTTCATTTACAAATAGAATGATTCCAAAGTTTGGAATTTCATGATACACAGTATGAAATAAAGTTTAAAACACACATATTAAATATATCCAAAATAATCATATTTTATATAATCGAAATTATATTTAATACAATCAAAATATGTCATTAGTAATATATATTCAGATAAGTAAACAATCTCTTTTTAAATTGTTTATACAACATTAATCATTTTTAAAGTATTTCTTAGTTTATCTTTGGATACAGCTATTGTAAGAAAGTCTGATAAATTATCAGATGAAGGTGTGTATAATATAGTATAATTATTAACAATCAGATTTTCATGTAAAAAATTAACAGTTCTAATTAAATGATTACTTTTAAGAGAAGTAACTCCAGTTTGGCAAAGGGTAATTGCTGATTGGTTATCACAATTAATTTTTATATTAAAATTAACATTTTTATTATATACTCTTGCAAAAAGTTCCTCAATTAAGTATTTCAAATATACACATCTTTTGTAGCAAGTCAATAAAGCATTCATTCTGAATCACAGGTTGATAAAGCAGTATTGTCTTGTGACTTTGACATCCATGATATGAGACATGAGCCTAAATGAGTAGTAATGCCAGTAATAGATTTTTCTTTATTTTTTCCATCTCTCCAACTAGCATCACAAAATGCTTTAATAAATGTACCATATTCACTTGTATAACATAAGCCTAAACTTTTAGTTCCTTTTAGATATCTGATAATTCTTTTTAAGGAAGACATATGAATTTCTCTGGGGTCATTTGAATATTTAGATAAAAGTGTTAAAGGTAAAGCTATATCTGGCCTAGTTCTTACACTCAAATACATTAATGAGCCCAAAATTTCCTGATATTTTTTAATGTCACATTTAGGTGAATTTTCAAATATAGCTAAATTAGTGTTTAAATCAAGTGGTGTTGAAGCATGTTTACACTCCTGCATATTGAATTTTAATAAAATTTCATTAACAAATCTCTCTTGATTGATGAAAATATTATTATTATTTTTATCCCTAAATATACCAATGCCAAGGAAATGGATGTCTCCAATATTTTCCTTAACAGTTAATTTATTTTTTATTTTAGAGATTGCATTAGACAATATTTTCTCATCTGAATAAATTGCAATTATGTCATCTACATAAATTCCAAGAATTAAGAGTGAATTGTTATTTTGGTAACAAAATACACATTTATCAGCAGAAAATATTTTAAAGCCATTATTTAAAAGATATTGGGTAAAAGTGTTATACCATATTTTACCTGATTGCTTCAGGCCATATATAGCTTGGTTTAATTTACAATCTAAGCTTTTATCACTCACTTCAAATCCATCAGGTTGTTTCTTGTAGATGGTCTCTTCAAGGTTCCCAAAGAGGTATGCAGTAACAATGTCAAAACATTTGATGTCATATTGCATGATGGCTGCAAATGCTAGTATGACTCTAAGTGAGTCATTCTTGATGACTGGTGAGAAGATTTCTTCATAGTCTTGGCCATATCTCTGTTGGTAGCCTGTTGCAACTAGTCTAGCTTTGTATTTTCTATCTTGTGTTGTTGCATCCTTCTTGATGGTGTAAATCCATTTACTTTTGATTACTTTAGAGCCTTTGGGAAGTGGTTGAAGTGTCCAAACTTTATGTTCCCTTAGAGAGTCAAGCTCCCTTTCCATAGCTCCTATCCACTATTCAGAATCAGGTAAATTCATAGCTTCTTTGTAGCAGTTGGGTATAGAATATCCTTGATGAGATGTCTTTAAAACAGTATCACCAGTTTGGTAACTTGAATCAGGTGAGTCATTATCCATTTCTTCAACATCACTTAAGGAAGGTTCATAATAGAATCCAGGTCCAGGATGATGAGGTCTCAGATCATAATGGCGTTGTTGATTTGGTGATGAAGCATTTTCTTGTAAGATTGCTTCTGTTATAGATGGATGGTAATTTTCCTCAGAATCTTCATCTCCCAAGTTAATTAGGGTATAATTTTGGGTCACCTTATCATTTTCTTGATTTAAAAGTTCTGATCCTTTTCTTGTTTCAAAGAATTTTACATCTCTGGTTTCAGTAATAGAGAAATCTTGGGGGCTACAAATTCTATAGGCTTTTCTATTGCTGGAGTATCCCACAAAAATTGCAGTTTTGGTGATTTTTTCAAATTTTGATCTTTTGTGTTTGGGGGTCCACATTTCTGCTAAACAACCAAAGATTTTCAAATGTCCAATTGTTGGCTTTCTTCCTGTAAAAAGTTCTTCTGGAGTGCACCTTTTGTTATGTCTTGATGGGGGTTCTATTTTTAATGTATGTGAATGCATCCATGGCTTCAGCCCAAAAAAATGTTGGCAGTTCTGCTTCTATCAAGAGTGCTCTGGTGCCTTCTATAAGAGATCTGTTTGCTCTCTCTAATCTTCCATTTTGTTCTGGAGAATAGAAAGTTGTTTTCTGGTGTTCAATACCCTTGGTTGTAAAGTATGATTCTAGATTAGAATTGACAAATTACAGGCCATTATCACTTCTTATTGATTTTACTTTTCTTTCTAAAGAATTTTCAATTCTTTCTATGAAATTCTTGATGGCATCTGGAGTGTCAGATTTAGATTTAAGAAAGTTTGTAAATATTTTTCTTGAATAATCATCCACTATTGTTAGAATGTATTTTGCTTTGCCAATTGAGAGTGGTTGTATAGGGCCAATGAGATCAACATGTAGGAGATCAAGAGATTGGGATGATTGATCAAATTTGACTTCTTTAAAAGGTTTTCTGGAGAATTTTGCTTGGGTGCATGTTACACAATTCAGATCTTTTCTTGTATTGCAGTTAAATTTGTGTACTAGTGCATTGTTTTGCATCATTTTCATGTATTCTTCGTTGATGTGCCCAAGTCTTTTATGCCATATATCCCATGATGTGTCACTGATTTTTAAAGTTTTTGGGGTTGGTGGGAGATATGTATCAGTAGCTTCATTGATTATGTAGAAGTCTTCAATCTTTGATGCTGTTAATAAAGTGTCTCCTTCTTCATTCTGAATGTGTCCACCCTTATTGTCAAAAAGAATCTGCTTTTTGTCTTGAATGAGCTTGCTTACAGATATTAAATTGTCACTTAATTTTGGTACATAGAGTACATCTTTCAGAATGATAGATTCTTCATCACTGTTCTTTATTTCTACATCTCCAATTGATTCTGATGTGATGTAGCTATCATCAGCCAAGGTAATTTTCTTATTCATGGCTTGGATATTCTTCAGATGGTCAAGGTGAAAAGTCATGTGACTGGAAGCTCCACTGTCAAGAATCCATTGTTGTTCCAGATTGTCTTGCTGCTTCACAAGTTTAGCAAAGTCATTTCTATTTTCATCTTTGGCAAATGTAGCCTTTGAATTTTTATTGGGTGTATTTGCTTTGTAGCCACTTGAGCCTTGTGATGCAAATGTTTGCTTTACATTTGTATTTTTCTTGTTTTCAGGGTTGTGCCAGCATTCAGCTGCCTTGTGTCCTGGTTTGTGGCATATAAAGCATTTGTATGTCTTTGGTGTTTTCATTTCTTTGTAATGTTTATATTTGTCCTTGCTGTAGACTTTAAAAGCTGAGGAATTTTCTTCCTTTGTATCATTTGAAAATCTTTCGTGGTAGAGTTTTAATGAGTTTCTTAAGTCAAAAATTGTTAATTTTTCTTGGTTGCTGAGTTGAAGAACGATGAGATTGTATTTGTGGGGTAAACCTCTTATAACTGAAGTGATAAACTCTTCGTCTTCAATATCAGCGCCTAGATTTCTGGCTTGTTCCAAAAGTCTTTCTGCTCTGTATAGATAATCTTCCCATTTTTCTTCCCTTTTCATTACTAATCTAGAAACGTCATTTCTAGCTTCAATTATTATCTTCCTTTTATCGCCCTCATATCTGGCATGTAGAGCTTTCCAAATTTCCTTGCTAGTTTTACATGTTAAAATCAAGGCAACTAAGGAATCAGTCATAGAACAGGTAAGAATACCTTTGGCTTGTGCGTCCTTTTTTTTCCATTCTTTAAACTTTTCTTTTTCTTTGGGTGGATCAGCTTCCAAAATGGCGTCCAAATCTTTTCCTTCCAGAATTGAAATAATTCGGAATTTCCAAGAGGCGAAATTTTTGCCATCAAATTTTGGTATTTGCACATTACTCTCCATTTTCTGAAGATATTCTTATACCTTTTCGGTAATCAGCTTTCCGTTGAATCCCAAAGAAGTTAGTCTTTTGGTATTAGCGACGCTAGGCCTTTTTTAGGCGCAGTGGAAGCGTGCTGGGCCCATAACCATTGTTGGTTTTTAGTGGGTGTTTAAATGGGAAGACAGGGATCACGTCAATTATATAATCATTAAAATATTTATTAAAATATAAAATTAAAGGAAAGGATATATAAGGACCACGTAAGGTAACTCTTCTTTGCTTGTTCTTCTGTTTACCCATTTTTTTTTCACTAGTTGTTTATCTTCTTTCATAGAAAACTATTTATAATAGTAAATTTTAAACATACTTAAAATTAAAAAAACAATAAGGAATATTTTCAAATATTAAATAAAAATGTTCCACAAAATTATAGGCAACATATTTGCAACATATTCCATGACTTTTCTGATTCCATTTCTGCTGTTTAATTTAATGCTTGTCTACCTTATCTGTTAGGCAAATATGCAATAAAGTTATTTTGGTTCTGAAGGGGTGTAATAAAAGAATTTGGCAGGGGTTTTATATCTGAGGGTTACTTATATACAGATAAATAATTTTCGATAACCTATCTTGTATGGAATTTATATTGCCCTCGATTTTTATCTCTCTAAGGCCTCTTTTACCATTTTTACCGCCCTTTCCACAAGTTTATTACTGCTCTCAATTCCTTTTTTTTGTTATTGTATTCTACTTTCAATTTTATATGCTCTAATAGATAACTGCAGTACCTTTGTATGTCTTAAGTTTAATATTTGTAGGTTGTAATTGTACACGTGAAAAATATATCTTTGATAAACTTTTAAAACTATAGTTAAATATAACTTCCTATATATATATATCAGATTCTATTTTTACTTTTTCTCCTTCAATTATATAAGATCTAATGTATATGATGTAGAGAGAGAGAGAGTTGTTGTTAAAACATTTATTGCATACATCTGAGCATCTTCTTCATCATATAATCTAAAAACTGCATTCTCATCTTGGCGTTTGTCAGCTTCATCTTCGACATAATAACTCATTCATTTATTAGGCTTATTAGGGTTTTTAGAGATTTGCAAACTGAACCCAGATACCCCTACCTTGACATTCAAAGCAGGTAGTTTCTTTAAATTTATATAGCCCCTTATGGCTCTCCCACAGTGTTTGCACACTCTGAATTTGTCCCTTGTATTCTTTTTTTTTTAAATTCCCCCCCCCCCCCCCCCCCCCATTTTGTTGCAATTTGATTAACTTCACTATATTTTTTATGATGAATTGTAAGTTCGGCCTGCTCATCAAGAAAAATCATGAGAAACCCAATGTCCCAAGGTGTTTACAGATATATATACCCTGTGCTATACAAACATTACTCATATGATCTATGGATACGCTCCAGGAGCCTGGGTTACCTTTAAGTTACATAGCATATATATTCGACACGCACTGGGGGTTATCACTGAATTATTGACCCGAAACGCCAATAATGAATCAGAGTAATGTTTGGATTTTGAAATTTAAATTTATTCATCGTCTCTATTTAAAAAGGAATGTGAATAAAAGAAAAGGGTTTAATTGATCTATTAACTGTAATTAAAATTATACTCTAATTAAAAAATATATATAATAGATAATACTTAACCTTTTGGCCTTGGTGCTTCAGTTGGAGGGTTGGAGGCGTTCCTCCAATTATTCTAATAAAATATCTGGATCTACATTTTTGGTATAATTTTTCTTTAAAATCTGCCCAATAAATCGGGCTAGAGCCGTCGACTGCCTGGCGCTCTCCTCAATCATGCACCACCTCCACAGTTACCTTCCTACTGACTCCTCCATCTCCAGATAGTCTGTGAAGTTGGTGAGAAGCGAATTATTTAGGATACTAATTCCAATTGCAGCATAGCAATTTCTTCTTCATTTGTCTGAAATATTCGCTTGTGGTGTCGTAAAAGAATACGCTCATCTGAAAACTTATTGTTTTATGTAGGAGGTTCTTGTATACCTAATAGTATTAGGTCTGTTTTTTTTTCTCGTTGATATAGCCTGCTAAAAAGATATTGGAAATTTTACTCACATTGTACTCTAAAATTCTGTTAGACTTTTCACAGGCGTAATTAACTTTAGATTTTATCTTCGATTCTTCCTTTTCAAATATTGGACAGAACTGAGAGAATGTCTTATAAACATAGGGTAGGTTTTTGTTTTTACAATTGAAACAGTATACTATTGGGGAATCGCAATTTCGGCTGTTATAAGAATCGCCGCAGGATCCGCAGTGGGTTTCCTCCTTAAAAAATATGGCCACGTGTCCACAAACCCGAGACATTTCAAATATTGAGTGTACAGACTCGCTTCCTCAAAATAGGGTTTTTAGTAATAAATATTAATACAGATTGATTCCTTATCTACGATTCTGTTGAGGGCCTTGGAAGATGTTTCCACTATCGCCATTTTCTTCTAATCTCGTTTGTTTTCACGAATCATATTAAAGAATATGAATCATCATCTGTTTGCAACTTGTGATGGCTTGCTTTATGCCGTCGAAAAGTATTGTATCTTTAAAAAGGATTCTAGGCTTGAGTATTTTTAAGTGGTTGACTGAGATATCACTTTTTTAAAAGGTGCTAGTAGCTTTTTGAAAGACTGTTTTGTCTTCTAAGTTTTCAAAGTGGAAGATTGCTTTTCCTGTGTGCTTTGTTCTCGTCGCAGATATATTCGTTTTGTTAAGGTTTTCCCCATTAGCTTACCTACTGCCACCGCTTTGTTTTACATTTTTTGATCTGAAAATGTTTAAATTTCTTTCTCCGAAATTCTTTGAGGTTTGTGTTTCGAAGTTGAATCGGCCATTGAAGCGTCTTTAGGTTTATCTATTACTCTCAAGTTAACCCTTATTTCATCATGCTGATGGTGAATCCATGAATTATTAGAGCTGGAATCAGAACTTGAGATATTATGCCTTTCAAGATTGTGTTGATCGATTACCAATCTATTTCTTGAGATAATGTGATGAAAGAGGTGATTCCAACTTATTCACAATATCGGAAGTGCCATACTTTTTCTTAGTCAATAGCTGTAGTTCTTCAATGGAATTAGAGCGATGTTCATCAATGGTTTGTTTGTTTGTAATAAAATCTAATTCTTCTTCGAAGAGAATTTTATTGTACATTGCACGCTCTGTCAAGGTTGTGATTAGGGGAATTTTCTATATTGATGTCGAATGTTTCTTTTGATTTCCCCTTTTATTGTATTTAATTCTAAGAATTTATAACTGTTCGCATATATATTAAGACAAGCATTCTTCGCGCTGTGCTTCAATGCCGCTGCGGCTCACCAAGGGTCACCTAGTTCATAAATATATAATTAATAGTTTTGTATTGGGGGGGGTTCTCACTCTCTCTCATCATATATACATATTTAACTAATATTTTCAATCTGTATTTTGTGAATCCGGTCTGTTCCATACGCTGCATGTTTCTGTGGCTGGATTAATATTTCGATATAATTGGTTTTTCTATTGTTTTTCTTGAATTTATACTGAACTTATCTTTGTCTGAAGTTCTTTTTCTTTTCTTTTTTCCATTATAGTCGCAAGCTATAGTCCAAATGTTTGGTAGTTTACGTTCGTAGACTTTTTATATGGATATAATATATATATAATATGGACCCACAAGGGGCACGCCTCGAGGAAGGATGGGGGTAGGGTGTGGAGGGCCAGCGGTAGGGCAATGTTTGCATCGTGTTCCGAGAAGCAGTTGCGACGCGGGTCAGCTCAGGAGATAGAGTGCGGCACATCCACAGTGGGGGTTCGCCGCGCAGAGAAAGAGAGAGAGAGTAAAATACACAATAAAATATTTTATAATTTGTTAAGTTAATTCTATATATTATTGAGAATAATAAAAAAGGCAATTATATACATTAATTATATACATTGTATATTGTAACGTAGAAAATAAGGAAAGACAAACTTCAGGATGACACAGCAATTTATTTAAGGCAAGAACAAATCAACATTTATGAAATACCAGATAGGCAATGAGGGAAGTTTACAAAGTATCAAAAAATAAATATCATGGCCTTTTGAAAATATCATGGTGAAGATTTTTATGAACAATAATGAATGAAAGTAAAATAGAATATTAAAAAAAAATAATTTTATATATCTAAACTTGTCGAACGACCCGTGCAACGCCCTGGTTTTACCCGAGACCATTTCCCCCCCGCGTGAGTAGGTATAAAAAAATGCTGTTTTTTATTCAAATACTATTCGCTATAATTATGAATCATGACCTGGCTTCACCCGGGATCAGTCAGGAAATAGAAATATATAATATCAATGGTATTTTGAAAATATATTAGCGTACTTTTATACCATTAATATAATGAAAATAGAAGTTGATGGATTTAACCTAAGCGCTTATTAAACTGGGTATATGCGCTCAGAAACTACCTACATTTACATATGAATCATCAATTTAAGTGTGGTGATTTAGCAATGAATAAGGTGAGCCCACATGTCCTCGGCTCGGTCCAGAAACCATAGAGCTTAGAGCGCAGCACTCTGACGCGGACTGTCACCAATAATTGACACAATTGGTATCCAATCTAAACGACGGGTTTGGAGGTCTTTCGTGCGCATATCATCTCCAGATGGTAAGCTTATTGGTTTCTATCTGATTTATTCGCTTGATGGAAGGCAGCATGTATCTGTGTGAATTTTTGCAAAATTCTTAATTTTTTTATGAATAAAATTTTAAAATATTTTGAAAATAATATTATTTTAGGTTCATCTTGCGATAATTTTGCTATAAATATATAAATCTGAAGAAAATATATTTCACAGATTAAATTATAGTTATTTGCTATATATACCTGATGATTTTATATTTCTCTAGTTTCATGTTGTGTTGTTGTTGCTTATTCCTCAAGTCGTTTAAACGATCTCCATTAGGTCCCATTGTCTCAGCTTTTCTATTATAGTCCTGAGGTTTTCTCAGAGGTCTTTTTTTTTTTGAGGATTTGATACAATTCAATAGATGTTAAGGACTGGAAGGTTGGGAATCGCATTTGGGGCATATCGGGAACATTTCGAGTAGCCATGTAGCCATTTTGAAGGTGCTGTCGGCGTGATGGAGAAATTATATTAAAATCTTACTTGATATATTTGTATAAATATCTTTATGAGATTATATAGATTAAAAAACGTCTTGGTTAGATCACACTGATTATTATGTTCTTTAAAAATTTGCTTCATTTGTCTTGTTCTGAAAAGCGCGTGCATCATATCACAATACAAATTGTATAGGGAAAACTTTTGACAAATTAAAAAATTGTATTAAGTGTTAAATATTTTAGGTCGGCTCTACAAAATTGTACATGCTTTCTTTTCTACAATTTTTCTAAACGTTTTCTTGAAATAAAAATATCATTTTTGTTTGCTTATAGTTCAAAATTGTCGATTTTTTCTTATAAAATATTTCTAAAAGAGAATAGTATTCATTTCTGTTTATAAAACAACGTTTATAACGCTTCAAAAAGCTTTTGACGAACCAGATGATGGATTCTCTATAAGTTCGAGGGTGTAGATAGGAGAAAACAGAGAAAACCCCTTGAGAACAATGATGCGAATTTATCACTGAGATCATGATTTAGAACTTCGAAAATAGAAAAGAGACGACCACCATATATGGCTTATTTCAACTATGGGAAGTAGGCAGAAACACCTATATGTTGAGAGTTTTCAATTAGACATTTTCCTCGATTTTATATGCCTTTAGGATAAAAAGCATTTTAATAATAATGTATTCCACAAACATAAAAACTCTCAATAATTAGGATGCAATAATCCATGCACATTGGATAGCCACAAGAATATATATAATATTAATTCTAGAAGTTATTTCCATTTTAGGGGGGCTTCCATTTATATTTTAGAATATAAAAATGTTAGTTCGTTGACCACCTGACCAGGCCTTTAAAGTTGTCTATAATACGAGCTAGAATCATTTTGACATTTTTCAAAAAAATTACTTTAAAAAAGTCTCAGAAAGAATGACTTGGTATTCTACCAATGTAAACAGCACACTTAAAGAGATCTAAGCTTCATTATTTATTTGAATGTTGATATATTAGAAAAATAACTTTTACAAAACCAGGAACGGACATTAGGCAAGATCTGCGAGAAACTAGCGACCCTCATCTCAAGTAAGACTTGTGTTAAATGCTTATATTACTTTTATAACAGAAAGTAACTTGGAGAAAACAACTAGATGTAACATCCATCATTCCTTAAAATGCCTTTATATATCGTATATTTTAAACTGTATGACACTTTTAGTATATGTCACATATCTTCCAATTAGTTAGAGCCGATACCTTAAAAGATCCTACCCTTCTTTTAAAATGTACACCGTTTCTATTTGCTACCACCCCCCATATTTTGTATATATGCTATATCTTTATTAATAATACCTGTAAACCCCGATTTGTATGTAAAACTAAAAATGTTGACCTCAAAATAAAGATCCAAAGAGTTTTCTGTCAGCTGGCGGCAGAGACAGAGGGGAGGAAAAAGCCAAAGCCCAGCAATGTGGGGCCCCCAGGGACTCTTTATAGACGACCCCTGTAAACAGGACAGTTTTTGGCAGGGGATCAGCAGATGTTCTAGGGTGTGACCATCGGCACACGGCTTCTGTCTCGCGCAGTCTCTCTCTCCAGGTCTTCCAGACAGTCTCTCTCTCCATGTCTCGGTGATAGGCATCCAAGTTTGTGTTATGGCCTCTACCTCTGTGCCGTGGGCTGTCCCCGATCACTCTCGGTGCTAACATCTAGCCCTGCCTCTGCTTTGTTTTGTAGGTAAAATATTCAAATATTAGAGAGAGTGATTAATATTCCACTCCTGCAAAGTAAAATATAGAAACTAAATTATCTCAATTCCTTTATAAATGACATAATATTGGTGAAGAGAGAAGGACATTCTTTTTAAAAGTAAACGACAGGAAACGTAGGTTACGGCAAATGATTTTAACCAGCGCCATATCAAGTCGATTGTTTGCTCAGGCCATATACAATTTCTGAAAAGCGGAAGGTAGAAAATATAATTTGGATCTTTTGCTTATTCTTCCATTTCATGATGGTGATGAAACATCGTGGAGGCCATCGTGCTAGCCGGCACTGAGACCGTTAGCTGGTGGTGTGTGTGGCAGTGCTGGAGTTTGCCTCGCTCTTCCTTTTCTATACTTGATGTTACATTAGTAACGTGAAATGGACGAATTCACTTTATTCCTTTTCTAAACCTATAAAGGCACAGTGATAAAATTTGCTTGTAGCTCTTCTCAATTAAATTTTATATTCAACTTTCCAAATTAAATCTCTAAATATATAATAATAAGTTCAAATATTGCATATAGAATCAACTACTTGTTTGCTGATATTATTTTCTGATTTTGGATTTTGTAGGGAGAATCTGTATAAGACTAAGGTATTAATAAAAGTTCCTTGTGTGTATGTAAAGTAATTTAAATTTATATGTGGATACTGAGAATATATCAGAGTTTGAAATATTTCCAATTGTGTGCTCAACAAGGCAAAGTTATTTCACATCTTTGTCTTGATTGGCACACTTTTGGAAGTTTTCACATTCGACATTTAAAAGGTAAGTTGTAGCTTCATGAATTTACACTCTCTGTTATTTTTTAAATTAATACCAAATCATTGATAGAATATTTGCATTGCGATTGTGGACATATTTGCTATTCTCCTCCCCCTACCTCCTACACGACATAGAATTTAAAAGCATATTTAAAGGTTGAACAAATGTAATGAGGAGGAAAAATAAAAAACATTATCTTAATGTCAGAACTACATGAAAACTTTCTCCATTGATTATTAAAATAGTAATGAAAATTAAGGAGAAAAGATTTTTATTCAGATAAACGTGTGACAAGCTTTCGGGCAGTCACGCCCTTCAACAGGTAACAAACTAAGGTAACGAAAGACTTTATATAGGAATCTACAGGGTGATCCAAAAGTCCCGCACAACTTTAAAAATTAATAACTTCGCGAATATTTGCGCTAGAGCAATGCGGTAAACACCATTGTGTTCAGGATGCAATGGGATTTTTTATGGCAAATAATGAAAAATTCGAAATTGATTTTAGTTACAACTTTATTCGCTAGATGGCGCCCTACCAGAATCAGCGATTCAGCGGCCAAATTGTTTGATAAATTGAAAAATATAACTAAACGACACGTATTTTTACTTTTTGAATACCAGTAAAGAACCCTAATAATATCAAATGATAAATTAATAAAACACCATTTCGCCAAAAGTTAGAAGAAATGGTTAACGATTTTTAAATACAATCTGAGATATGTAAAATAGGTATATGCAAATTAAAACATGTAGCGAAAAAAAAAAAACCTGATTTTTAGATGCGGTTTGCTGGAATCCTCTCAGCTATTTATATTTCGAAAATAATAATTTTCTATTTTTTTTTTTAAATTCAACTCTCTCTCAGTATCGATTATATTTATTTTAATTCATTTGAAAAATATTTATCTATCTCTGATGATTTATTTTACTCTGGAATGCCGTTGTTGTTTTTGTCGTGTCCAATAAAGAGCCTCAGATTCTTTTCGTTTGGCCAACAAAAATGTCCAATTTATATACACATATATTCTTACATAATGAGATTTTAAAGAATGCAAATAATCTTCATCTATTTACATACACAACACATCTCCCCCCTTAATAATACTCCAGTCGGTCCAGGGGTTTCCTGGCTCTCTGAGGTCTAGGACTGCGGACGGGCACTTGCACAGCGGCAGCCTCCGGTTTAGGAGTGCAAGAGGGCACGTGCACAGCAACAGGCCCTGGTATAGGAGTGCAAGAGAGTACGTGCACAGAAGCAGTCTCCTCCTTGTTTCCTGATGTAACCTCTGGAACCTTCTCTTCACTTTATTTCTGACTTCCACCTACAGGCTTCTCTCCTGATGTTCAAGGAAGTATCAAATTTCTTGTCTCCACTTGTTTCTTTCTCACAGGTCGCAATTGATTGATATGCCTCTTATACACGACGCCCTCGCAACTTATAAGGTAGTGACGGTAGCTCAATAATTCCAAAATGGTACCTTTTTACCGTTTAGGTCCAGTTGCATAGTTGCGGAAATAAATCTCGCAACCTGTAGTAAACTGCTCCTGCCTTCTTACGGCCTCATGAAATACCTCTCGCGGATTTCTCATCTTGGTATTAAATTCGAGAATCTTGATCTTAAACTTCTCTTCATTAGCAGTTCCGCCGGGGAATTCCTTTATTACAGTTTGGGGGGATGCTCTATGAGCAAATAGGAAACTTTGTAGATTCGTCTCTAAATCATCCTTCCCATTATTCTTTCTCAAACGGGTTTTAAACTCTCTTACATATCTTTCAGCTAAACCATTTGTACTAGGATTATACGGACTGGTCTTAGTGTGCCGTATACCATTCATTTTGGTATATTGCTCGAATTCACCGGAGATAAACTGTCTTCCGTTATCTGTAACAAAATATTAGGGCAATCCAATTCTGGCGAGAATTTCTCTAAGATGACTTATATTCGTTTTTCTGGTAATATCTTTGATGGTAGAAATTTCTATCCACTTTTTGAGTATGCGTCCACGAGAACCAAAAACATTCTTCCCATGAACGGACCCGCTAGATCAAGATGAAGTCGATGCCACGGTTTTTCGGGCCAAGTCCATTCCGAGATGGTAGCCGGGGGCATGCTTGCCGATTCTTGGCATACTCTACATTCTCTAGTTAACTCTTTGATGTTACTGTCTATGCCTGGCCACCAGAAAATACCGTCTGGCAATCATCTTCATTTTAACAATCCCCATGTGTATTTCATGCAAGTCATTTAAAATTAAAGATCTTAATTTTTGGGGAATCACCACTCTTTCACGCCATTGAAAACAATCAAACTCCAAACTTAATTCCTCATTGATCTTATAATAAGGAGCTAGTGGGTTTTCCCTCAGTACCCTTGTGAATTTCCACACACACACACACACACACAGTTGCCTTCTCTAACATTCCTTAATACTATAGACAGTATTTTATCTCGGGACGTTTCATATGCCACCTCCCTAAAAGAGAACGGTACCTCATTCAACTTCCTGAGAAGAAGTACCTGGTCTTCATCAAGAAACTCCCTGACACTCGATTCTAAAGGAAGACGGGACAATGCGTCAACATTGGAATTATCACTACCTTTTCGAAAATCCTCAGTATAATTAAATGCAGCTAATTTTAAGGACCATCTTTTAATTCTGGATGCTGCACATATGGGAATTGGTTTCTGAGGTGAAAATATATGAATTAAGGGTCGGTTGTCTGTGACTAATACGAATTTTCGTCCCAGTAAGTATTGTCTTGATTTCTCATCGCCATAAGTTATGCTCAACGCTTCCTTTTCTAGTTGAGAGTACCGTTTTTCCGCTTCAGTTAATGTTCTAGAAGCAAAAGCTATAGGGCATTCTTCCTTTCTATCATTTCTATGACTCAGAATTACGCCTAGTCCATAGTCCATTAATAATGATTTACATTTTTTAAATAACATTCGATATTTTTCGTCCAGTTCTAATATATCTATAATATATCTATAATAATAAATTAAGAGTCCTATGAAAGATCTCAATTTCGAAACATTATTTAGGTTCAGGCGCCTCTATCACTGCTTTAATTTTATTTTCTAAGGGATGCAGTCCATATTTATCCATTTTAAACCCTAAAAATTCCACCGATTTCTTTTTAAATTTACATTTATATCTGTTTAACTTTAAACCTTTTTCTAGCAATCATCTAAACACTAGATCCAACTTTTGATCAAAATCTTCAAAGTATTTTCCTGCAACCAAAATATCATCTATGTAGCAGGCCACACCTGGCAAATCAGAAAATAGGCCTTCCATAATCCTCTGAAATTTATTTGGTGCTACCGCTACGTCATATGGTAGTCTTTTATAAGAAAACAACCTCTTTGTTGTGTTTATATCAACAACAGCTTTGGCTTCTTCCGCTAACATTACTTGTAAGTAAGCCTGTGATAGGTCTAGAGTCGAAAGTACGGTGCTTGTAGATAATTTTGAAAAGATCTCATCGATCGATGGAATGGGATACCTATCTAATTATATTGCTTTATTAGCTGTACATCTAAAATCACCACATATCCTTACACTACCATCCTTTTTTGATGCCGGTACTATTGGAGCGGTCCAATATGCATGAACTATAGGTTATAAAATGCAAGAATTCACTAAACGATCAATTTCATTTTCTACTTTGTTTTTTGGAGAGAAAGGTGAACTTCTGGCCTTACAAAACACAGGAGTCACATCCTTTTTTAAATTAAAATTTATTCTAACGTCCTTTAGACAGCCCAAATCTTTGTTAAACAAATCTGCATACCTATCTATCAAATTTTTAAATATTTAAATATATTTCTATTATATTCATTCCCACATTCTTTTACTAGCTTTGCAGACCCTACTTAAATGACCCAGCTTATTACATTTTGAAACAAGTCTTTGTTCTATGAGGTAAAACAGATGCCACGTGTGAATGTCTTTCACCACATCTATAACACACTATTTTGCCTTTGTCACTTTTTGAAAGGCCTATACTGCGCCGTACTATTATTGTACTCGCCCTTTTTATCCTTTCAATTCACAGGGGATATCTTGGCCACTAATTTATCTTGTAATTCTCTTGTATTTATCTCCGCCAATTCGAACGAGATCGCCACTGCAAAAACTTTATCCAGGGTGACATCGTCTTCCTCTTGTAGTAGTTTCTTTTGCAGGATTTCCGACTTGATTCCAGCCACAAAACGGTCTCGCATCATGGTTCCCAACATATCGACGAAATTACAATTTATTGCCAAATGTTTCAATTCTCTAAGATATTCCGAAATTGATTCTCCTTCCTGTTGAATTCTCTTTAAAAATCTGCATCGCTGTGGTATCACTTTCTTCTTTGGATCCAAATGCAGCTTAATTCTTTGAATGATAGTATCATAGGGTTGATCTTTCATTAGACCAGGAAGAAAATGTCGTTTTCCTGCTTCAAAGTTTCAGAATCTGGTAGCGAGGTAAAAATCAGCACTTTAATCTCCTTCTTCAGATGCCAAAAAGAAAGCCTCAAATTTTTGTACAAAAAATTCGAAGTGTCCTCCACTGGGATATAGCATCTAAAAGGTATTATTAACTTTGAACTTGTCATGCTGATCTTTTCTACTCCTTTGTTTTCTTGATTCAGATAGTTTAAAAGATGTAATCTTAACCCATTTTCTTATTTTTCCTCTCCATAATCCGAGAGTTAGATTTGCTTAAAAGATGTAGTTGTTATACTTGCATAGACGCCGTTTTCCTTAGCTTTTTACTGGCTCTGTAGATCGCGCATCCTCGTCGCCACTTTTGTTGTGTCGTAATTAGACGTACAAGAGCTCAAACTTGACCATGGCCAACAACAAATGTCTAATTTATATATACATATATTTTTACATAATGAGGCTTTAAATAATACAAATAATATTCATCTATTTACATAAACAACAGTTAATATATAGCGAGAAGAGTAGAGGACTAAGCACAGATCCCTGAGGTACACCAGCCCATGATCTTCGGTCCTTGGAAAATGTCCATTGACCCGAACCTTTATCCTTCTTCCCCTTAAGAAGTCTGCAATCCAGATTAAGGTTTTTCCTCTTACTCCGATGTTGTGCAGCCTTTCAAATAATTTCTACACTCGAACAAAATCTGAGGTCATATCCAGGAATACGGCCGTTGTCTTCTTTAGCGGTTTTTCCTAGAAATCTATTATTGATTGACAGAAGTAGAACAGTTTATCAGTTGGACAGTGTCTGGATCATCAGGCAGTTTGGCAGAAGTTTATTTTATTATTGTTAGTGAGCCAGACTATGAGCCTAGAGTGGATAATTCATTCTGTTATTTTACAAAGTATGCTGGTAAGAGCAATTGGTCGATAGTTCTTGCATTCCTTAGCATCTTTGTTTGGTTTCAGTATTGGCACTATAATTGATATCTTCCAATTCTTTGGTAGTTTACCAGTTTGCCATGAAATGTTCAGTATTCGTAGGAGTTGATTTTTAGCTTCGTCTCCAAAGTGTTTAATCATTTGACCAAAGATTAGAGCATCTCCAGGTGACATCTTGGATTTAACTTTCCTATTGATGAATTTAGCTCATTCAGTGTGAAGTCTCTCGAGTAAATATCTTGTTGATGGTAATTTCTTGCTTGTTTAACTAACTTGTTCATATTATTTTTTAGGGTCCTGCCATCATTCGTATAGCTGAGTCTGGAAGTGCTTGAAAGATATTCAGAAATTATGTCAGCCATCTGTTTGTTCGTTCTCGCTGTTCATATCGGTTAGAGTATTGGAGGATCAGTGTTGGTTTTGAGTTTTATAACAATAATTATATTCCAGTGATGGCTTTCCTTTTTTAGTTCCATTTTCTTCGCAGAATTCTGCCCATTTTTCTTGTTTGAATATCCAAATTTCTTGTTCTATTTTGTGACTAACTTCAATGAGTTCCTTTATGATTTCTTCTGTTTTATTTGTTTTAAGAAGTTCATTTTTATTGTCTCTCTCTGCAATCATTGCCTCGATATTGTGGTCCTTCCAGTAAAGTATTCACAGGTCTTTACGTCTACCTCTAGGTATCGATACTTTTGCAGCTTTGGATATGTTCAAAGAGAATTTTTCCAAGTTTTGTCAATCGTTCTGTGATTTAATTCTTCGTTGCACAGTTCTTCAAGTTTTTCTGTAATTTCTTTTCCAGTGTTCTTTTATTCTGTTGAAAATTCTCAATTTTGAATTTTAGGGTTGTTAAAATTGGTTTGTGGTCACTAATTGCACTTTTCAGAATTTTCCATTGTGTTGTGGGTGCGATGTTGTAATTTATCGCTGTGATGTCTATTGCGGATTCTGTGCCTGTGGACTTGGATAGATAGGTGTTCTTTTCGTTATTTAACGGCGTAAGATAGAGGTCGGTTAGCATGTCCTCAACCTGCTGACCTTTGTTATCCTGGACAGGTGATCCCCAAATTGGTCTTTCGGCGTTAAAATCACCAAGTATGATTGCGATATCCGAAGACGCTTCACTCAATGTCTCTATCAGGCCTGTATTGATGCTAGTATTATCGTGGTGATAAACATTTATGATTGGAATTGTTTTATCTGTAAGATAGATTTCTATTGCCTGAGCTTCTGTCGTGCTTTCTCTAGGCTTACTCTGATTATAGACGATTTCCTTAAATTTGATTTCTAGAGTTTTAATCAAAACGGCAAGTCCTCCTCCGAATTTTTCCGGTCTGTCCATTCGTAGTTTTGTATAATCTTTGATATTGAACCTCAGATTCTGATTCAATTTTGTCTCCTGAGGACAATTAATATGTACATTGTTGTCACAGAGAAGACAAGTCAGCTCTTTATTTTCCTCTGGGTACCATTTATATTGAGTTGTAGTAGATTGAATTGTGTCCTCGTAGTAGATTTCTCATAATGAGCTCGAGCTGCAGCTCCTGATGCGGCGGTTACCCCGGACGCGGTAGCATTTACCTTGCTTAAATTTTATTCCTGTTGAAGGGCGACAATATGCCCGAAAGCTCGAACGCATGTTCATAAAAAGAAACTCATCCTCTTTGTCTTGAATGTTTTCTTTACCAAGATATCAGCTTTGCTCTTCATTTGAAAATGGGTGCCGTTGCAACGTTAGTCATCTTGGAAACGAACCAGAATTTGGTTAAATATTCCAAGGGTCCAGGGGGACCGCAAGGAGGTGTGGTCGAACTTCTCCCCTTCCCCCTGGAATGCCGTCACTACAGGATAAAACACTCTTGGTGAATTGTTTTAATTGTGATTCAGAATCTGCCACTGAATCTTTACGAGCGTTTCGTTCCTTTAAAGATATTCGAAGCGGTAAAGGACCAATGAGTTGCTACTCTCTAAAGCGATTGATTAAAAGTTTTGAGGAAACTGGATCTCTGGAAGCAAAACCTCGGAGTGGAAGACCATCGACATGCAAGTCAGTGGCTGTTACGGTTTTGCAGAATGCTGAAGCTATTGAAACGTTATTCACGTATGGAGAAGTAAGTGCTAGACAAGTTTCTCGACAAACGGGGATTTCGTATGGAACAGTTTGGAGAGAACACGCATTTAGAATTTTTCTATAAAAATATCCAAACAAAATTCAAAGTTTCCACGATTTGAAAGTCAGCGATTTTGAGAAGCGTCAAGAATTCGCTGCATGGGTTTTCCGGCAAATTGATATTGATGAAAACTGGCTGTCAAATGTTCTAAGAACAGATGATGCTCACTTTTATCTAAAGGGAGAATTTAACATTCAAAACTGCCTCATTTTGGCAACAGAAAACCCTAGGAATTTCACAGAAATACCACTTCATCAGCACAGAGTTACAGTTTTGTGTGGGTTCACTTCTTCATTTATTATTGGGCCATTTTTCTTTGAAAAAATCAATGGAAGAATTTTTAAAACCGTTTTTGTAACTGGTGAACGTTATGTTCAACTTTTGAGAGAAAAGGTTATTCCCATATTGCAGGACAGACAAGTACTAAGCGAAATAACATTCTTTCAAGATGGAGGACCTCCTCATATCTCCCGCGGTGCCAAACAATTGCTGAAGGAAACGTTCGGTGAAATTCGTTGATAAGTCGCCACTTTATATACCAGTGGCCCCCAATATCACCAGACTTGACGCCTTACAATTTCGGTTATGGGGGTACATTAAGTCGCGTTTTTATCGATGCCGGCATACCACATTGGCCATGTTGAAGGCTTCTATCAGATGGCACGTTTTATAAATTTCAACTATTTAATTGTAACCATTCTGTCATCTATCGTCTGCAGGCGGTGTTTGAGAATGAAGGGCGCCACATTGAGCAAAAATTGTGACCTAATACAAGAGAGAAGGTAGATACCTGATGTGTTATATTTTGCAGCTCTTTGTTTTGGGTTATGGGAATAATAAATGCTGTCCTCACATCTTGACTCTTTTTTTTCCTGTAAACGGTAATTTTTTTGTTTGTCATTTGCCCAAATTTTATATTATGTCGTGCAGGCCAAAGTGTTATAACTTCTCGAATAACACTGATTACACAATTTCACCCCTTATGTTTAGTTTATCGCTTTTCGCTCATTAGAAGAAATAGCATAAGGAATAATCTCTGTATCCCCCCAACTTTAGATGTTTTGCGCAAAAAATAAAACAAAATGATTTTACTACCACGTTTTTCAACGCAAAAGGTCGATTTAAAAATGATTATTTTTCAGGGGATACATTTTCAAAATTATGTACAGTATAATAAACAATGATGACATTTGACAAACCCATAGGATATTTGGAATAAAGTACGACAAATATATTTTGTCACTCCCCTCTATATTTCATTTTTGGAGAGATTATGACAAATATTTAGTTAAATAGTTAAATGTCGACAATTAGTCAAGAAACTATACATTCCTTATAGCACGAAATCCTATTAGTAGTGCCATCATAATTTCTGGTACTATATTAACATTTAAAAAAGCGTGTATTGATATCAGTAGTTATTTTCAAACATTCAATTTATTTCACAAAACTCCATCTAAAATATAAATATTTTTTGCTACATGTTTTAATTTGCATATACCTATTTTACATATCTCAGATTGTATTTAAAAATCGTCAACCATTTCTTCTAACTTTTGGCGAAATGGTGTTTTATTAATTTATCATTTTATATTATTAGGGTTCTTTCCTGGTATACAAAAAGGAAAAATACGTGTCGTTCAGTTATATTTTTCAATTTATCAAACAATTTGGCCGCTGAATCTCTGATTCTGGTAGAGCGCCATCTAGCGAATAAAGTTGTAACTAAAATCAATTTCGAATTTTTCATTATTTGCCATAAAAAATCCCATTGCATCCTGAACACAATGGTGTTTACCGCATTTCTCTAGCGCAAATATTCGCGGAGATATTAATTTTTAAAGTTGTGCGGGACTTTTGGATCACCCTGTATTATACCACTAATTTAAGTATGTATATGCGTGTGAAAAACAATTTTAAAAAATAATAATGGTCAGGTGTTGGTTTTAAAATAAAAAAGAGCATATTCTGACCATGTCACTATCAGCAATTTTCGCCACACCAGATTTTGTTGACTCTAATTAAGTGATATTTTGTCACAACACCATTTCGTTGACTTCCATTAAGGGATTTTGCCAAAACACCATATTTTATTGGTTCCTATCATTTATATATATTTTGCCACAACACCTATATTTCGTTAATACGTAAATAAGACTATTTGTATCAACGTCACGGCTTTGTCCCTCATCAGTAAACATGCGAATTTTGTATCACATAATGAGAGGAGGTAGGAAATAGACAGAATCTGATTAGAAAGTTTTATGACTGAAGTGATAGGGCAGATTACAAGACAAATATATCGTACATTCGTGAAGTCTATATGTTGAGGTGACATTAGCACATCTACCTTTCGACTTGTCGAAAGAAAATGATTTTAAAATTTATTTTAAAAAATAATTTCGACCAACACAACACTTTGTGTGTTGAGGGTGTATCGAATTTAAATGAAAACTTATTATTAAAATAACTCATTCTTATTTATATAAATTAAAAGATGTATCCATTTAAATATATGAAAACCTCTTTTTTTTCTGAAATATATCTCCTAATCTCCTCACAAATTTGCATAACTCTTCAATGGGAGTAAATAAAATTACTTAAACGAAATCCATGTACATTAAAATTTCTAATAAAACTGATTCTAAATGTGTGAATATATGGTGGTTCTAACAAATAACTTCTATCATTTTACCTCCACACATTTTCTATAACAATCCTTCATCGAACAATAGTGTATATGTTGAACAAGTATTATTGTGTGTGTGACGATCTTAAGATAAATAAAAACTAGAATCCAGTTATTATTATCATCATTAATTTGTCTACTCTGGATATAATATTGTCTCCTTTAATCTAAGTCAAAAGGTATGGTTGAAAATGTAAAGCATTAAAAGCCTCATATAATTCTGGATAATTATTGTTTTTGTTTTTAGTAAAATTTGTCCTCTTTGATCAAATAAAAAATGAAAATGTAAAGAAAAATATGGATCGTAGTTAAAGGATTGTTTTAATCTCTCACGCTCTCAATATTCATAGTCCTTTGGCCGAGTAAAAAGAAATTGTGATGGCAAATATAGATCGTAGCTGAAGGCTTCTTTCAACTCACGCTTGATATTCATTGTCTTTGATCAAGTAAAAATTGATATTGTGGAAAAAATATAGATCATAGTTGAAGAATTATTTTAAACCCCTACGAATAAGTGAAGACAATTAGAGATGGTATTCAGAGGTTTGTTTTTGACCACGAGACATACTTCTTGATATTTTGTTCAAATTATAAAGTATTATTAAAATTATGAAGATGAATGTAAATATAAATTCAAGACTTGTTTTGATCACTCTGGATATTTATTATCCATTGATCCAGGTGAACATCTTTGCTTCCACAATCAACGTGCATTCAGCGAGCTCCGTAAATAGGATTCGTTATCCGCCTTTCAAAGCCAACTTCTCGGAACAAAATTGAGGGCAATTAATGGCATTTGATTCACTTTTATCCACTTTCTCCTTTTGAAATAAAAGCTCCTCAAGAAGCGATGCTAAATTAATTAAATTGGAGCTAGTAAATAGGTTTCTACTGATACAAAGCACTATTATGTATTGCAAATAATGTAAATTATACTCACATTCTGCGTTATGCAAAATTTATGGTATATAAAAAGATCAATAATTATATTTACACATTTTTAGAGAACATATTTTTTTCTGGGTTTCATGAATGATAAGGCTACATTTTGTATTGTAATCAACTTTACAGTGTAATTAATGCGCGCTGCCGTCTATGTAGTTGAATATATTATAAACCAATTTAAATATGCTTTGAAGAGTTTAAATTTGAATATGATTAGGTAGATTAGCATGCAATGAAAGAACATTGTGCAAATAAAAACGTTGCTGGTGACAGGGCGACATCTATTGGATTAAATTTCAACTGATCGTTTTATTCCCAGAATTTTCCCAAATACAATTTATTGCATTATCAAGAAACGTCATCCATGTATGCCTTGGGACTCTTGGCCCTCTTCAGCGTGGTGAAAGCCTTACGTTAAATTTCTATTTGCATATGTGAGGGGCATGGCACTATCTGACTCATTTACCAGCTTAGACAGTTTTGGAAGCTTTCATTACTCCCCTTTAAGTATGCCATGATATCAATGCTTCGCTTGTACTAAAGAGAGCCCATATCCTGAAACTATGGTACAATTTGGATTTTGTTAGAGTTTTTGTATTAGATGACATTTCACATGTAAATATATATAGGATATTCTATATTTCACTGGAAACCTTAATCATATGCGCTCACGTATTCCATTAAATCCATTACTTCTATATACCTTTTTATATTCTAAGAAATATTTTGTATGCTCTTTCATATTCCCCCTTTCAGATTATTTATATGCAGTTCTTCCCGTTGTTAAATGCGACTTGATATTCTAGATGTCTTCTCATCATATGGCCTTTATAATTTCTCGCCACTCCTCCCTCCAGTTTTTCCATCTCTATTATTCGCCAATTCTTTATATTTTAATATTATTTCATGTTATCCAGAATATTACTTATATGTATATACTAGACGTATGACCCGGCTTCGCCCGAGGATTCCCCCGATTGCAAGTTCCTTCATACTGAAAGTACATCAATAATAAATATTAGAAGTGCCATAGAATAGCAATTAAGAAGTAACACATAAACTACAGGAAAAAAGTATGTGTGATGGCAAAAATTGTATTATATTAGTGTTTAGGTATTTGATTTAATTAATATAGTTGATATAATAATATATGAAAAAATAGTACAAATGTGATATTGTACTGGGATAAGGTGCATAAATTCAGAAAAAGGCATCTCCTTATTGTTAAATTCAGAAAATGGCATCTCCTTATCGTAATAGATGATATATATCGATAAAGAGATGCCCTTTTCTGAATATAATATATATATATATATATTATATATATAATATAAATGAGTTTTAAAAATTGTAAAAAAAAAATGCATCGGCCGGGAATCGAACCCGGGCCGCTCGCGTGGCAGGCGAGCATTCTACCACTGAACCACCGATGCTTATAAAAAATGGCCATATTTGAGTATTCATTCCATTTCGGATTACTCTGCGTAAAAAAAAAAGTTCTTCAAATGAAAAAGAAATAGCCAAAAATACTAATCAAAATGTAGCCGAATATTTTCCTTAGGTTTATAAAAAGCGACATGCAAAATTTGGTACCAATTGGTTCAGTAGTTTTTGAGTTTATCGCGAAACAGACAGACATTGACTTTTATATATATAGAGATATCTATATCCGAGTTATTTAGATTTCAATCATAGAAATTATTCGGGAGCGATTTTTTAATCCAAAATAAAACAACTTCCTACTTTCCTTACTGCGACAAGTATAGATATTTGGGATAGCCTTGCTCTTCTCCTTTGAATCCGCTTAGTGGTTTCACCAGTTCATTCTATCAGATATTTATAGACATATCAGAACTCAATATAATGCTGAACAATTCTGCGTATATAGAGCTGTAATTTGGCAGGAATTTAAATTTAAGGTATTCAAGTTAACTAATAAATAGTAGTAAGTAATTGTTTATTTAGATTATTACCTACTGATGGCGCGTTCTAATATCGATAAGATTAAATATCAACCTCAACCTTTATTTATTTACAACGTTTAATTGTAACCTTTGTCAAGGAACCCAATCCTATATTGTTTATATATTACCGCTGCATGCTAATATCTTTTATCAATTTAACCAGAAACCCAAATTACAGAAGACTTGTCTCTATATATAAAATTTACCGAAAGAGATACCCTTAACTTAAAAAAATTCATTGAAGCAATTACGGCTTATAATACCAGTTGAAAACGTAAAGGTTGTTGTTCCGACAGTAGCCGCCCCTGTAGTGATGAGGAACATAATATGCAGCCATATCATACACGTTGTTGTCGTTTGCTCGAATTTTCCTAAGTATTGTTGTGGCTCTTCCTTTATTATAACCCTTACGATTTGTACTGAGGCGAAAAGAAATATGGATTGTCTATGAGGTGTATTTTTGGTACTTAAATACCACTCTTCCGCAACCTTCTAAATACAAATACAGACAAATACACGCTGTATGTGTTTATATATAATAAAATGAACAACAAGCTATGTAAAACGGCATTTAAAAATTATCCCGCGTATGTTTCTTTTAAACGAAAAATCGAAATTTATTTTTAAGGATAAATAACGATCATTTCCAACCTTAGGGATGAATTATGAAAATATGAATTGTGAAGAGCAATGATAAACGGAAAAATAAAAGTGTACAGGGATGAGAATCGAACCCACAGTGTTCCGCTTACCGGGCAGATGCCATGTCCACTAGGCTACCCTGGACATATTTTTCCGTTCGTAAATATTATATATGAGGTAATTTATAATTCAATATAATGCGGCTTACCATATAACAAGCTATATTATCAACACACGACATTGATTCTTCAATTCTCAATGAAACTGAAGTGAGTCATGCCGTGATTCTATCTCATTCATAGAATGTCACACGGGAAAGAGGAAAATGGCATTTGATAATAAAAATTGCTGAAACAATAATAATGTATCTATAAATTGTACCTGTAACTCTCCCCGTTCGACCATGAGTAAATATTCTATTGCTAGACCAGAAGACATTATTGGAGAGATTAATCAATTTTGTATCGGTCCTCTTTCTCAATTCCTTTCTTCGTTTAACAAAAGAACGACTGTTGCACACAATATTAAATTTTCAATTCTAGTTTTCTCAACTAACTTCATTGAAATTACTTTTGAATTTAGATGCTAACAGATATAAATAATTAATATTTCTCTCTTATTTTAATTATATTAAACTAATTGAATATTCAAAATTAAATTCCCAAATCTAATTGATTTTAGAACTATTCTCTAGTTTCACTTTTGAAATAACATATGTTGTGTGTTGAAGGCTATTTCATTCTAAAAATGAGTTTTAGTTTTATCATTATGGTTTTCTATTTTATTTAAAATGCGATAATAAATAGAAGATCTGTTGAATACATTTATTTATCATTTAAAAATAAATCTTTGGGTTTAATTACGCGACCAGTAATAGACAAAACGGAAAAATGTTCAATAATGATGATGGTAAGTAAAGAATAACAAATACCTTATTGGCTTATGGAGGCTTGCTACAGAAGTGTCTATTCTCTCCAGCGCTCAGAATAGAATTTTGAAATAATAACAATCGCTAGATCCGAGCACGCAAGCACAAAGGCCACAAGAAATAAGCATTAAAGGAGTTTTGGAGAGCGAATTAAATGAAAGCATTTGGGACAAATTTCTTACCGTATATATATATATGTAATAATGTTGCAAATGATCGTGTCGACGTATGGATAAACTGGCGGTCGTGTACGTTAGGCGAATGTTGATGTTCTTCCCATACGCGGACAACAAGAAGCAGAGGCAGGGCTAGATGTTAGCATCGAGGGTGATCGGGGACAGAGATAGAGGCCATGACACAAACCTGGATGCCTATCACCGAGACATGGAGAGAGAGACCGAGAGAGATAGAAGCAGTCTGCCGATGGACACCTTGTAGAACATACTGTCGCTGACCCCCTGCTAAAACCTGTTCTGTTTACAGGGGTCGTCTATAAAAAGCCCTGGGGAGCCCCATCTGGACGTTAGCTATTTCCTCTCTCTCTGCCCCCAGCTGCCACCTTCTTTGGCTTTTCATTTTGACGTCACCATTTTTAGTTTAAATACAAATAGGGATGCACAGGTTATATTAATAAAGATATGGCATATATACAAAATATGGTGTGGAAGCAAATAGGAACAGTGTACATTTTAATAGAAGGGTATGATCTTATAAAGTATTGGCTTTAACTAATTGGAAGATATGTGAAATATACTAAAAGTGTCATTATTATACAGTTTAAAATATACTATATATATATATCAAAAATTATTAAAATATACTATATATATATATATATCGATACATAACTGGTTGCGAGTTCATTGGACTTGTTGCTCTCACAAAATACTTTTTATAAAATGCCAAGCGATTATATTAAAACCGTTCAATTATATGAAGTGTATTTATATCTTTATGACATATATGGGATGCAACCTATTAAGACGCTCAAAATATTTTAATTATTAATTTGTCTATGCAATAATATATATATACATCGATATATAACTGGTTCCGAGTTCATTGAACTTGTTGATCTCACGAAAAATATGTTTTTCTAAAAAGTCAAGCGATTATTTTAAAGCCGTTCAATTTAATGAAGGGTATTTATATCTTTATATTATATATGAGATGCAACCTATTAAGAGGCTCAGGATATTTTAATTATAAATTTGTCTATGCGATGATAAATACATATGATTTATAGAAATACACAAACTATTTATATACTTCAATAGCCCTTCCGTTTATTATAAATTAGAAAAAAAGTATAGAGAGATAAAATGTGAATTTCTTCTTGAAATATTGTACCTATATTTTACATATATACATATGTCTTCTTGAGTTTTGAGCAATCCATATGAAATTATTAATTAAAAGGCTTATATTTTGTTTTTAAAATAAAATAAAATATTTTATTTATAACAGAATGCCAATATTTCAATAGGCTATACGCCTAACTTCGTCAAGACTTTTCTTGTTTTCAAACTGTTTTATTTATTTTCTATTATTATTCTATATTTATTATAAATATTTAACATATAGAGATAGGAAAGGATTTGTGAATACTTTGTTATAACAACAATCATTGAATATTTCAATGCCAACGTAGCTGCTGTCTAGGAAACAAATCAAACATATTCTAGTTTCTTCATTGTCTTGTGGTTATTACGGATTCTTAAATATATTGGTTATATACTAACACAATATTTCAAATATATCAGTCAACCCTGTTCATTTTGAGAATGTTCGTAAACCTGTAAAAAAGATACTGGAATAGCCAAAAGTCAATCGTGAAACTTTTATTCTTTGTTTATAAGACAGCATCAAATACAATACATTCTAATTGAATAATTATAATATTATATAGGACCACATGAATAGAGTTATATATAACACACATATAACAAAGAAAATAAATATCAAACATGTTTTAGAGAAAGTAAATAGATATATATAAGCGAAGAATCTCAAGTGTTTTTCTATTTTTGAAGGTGAAGTAGAACACACGCATTAGATTTCACAAAATATTGCCCCACCTGTTTATCTGCTTGATAGAAAATATTTGGGTCAATTTTCGGAGAAAAATAAAATAATTTTAAAGGTTTCAGCAGCGATAAGGAGTGGGCAGAAGAAGGATTAAAAGGAGCAAGTCTCATAACTGGGAACTCGTAAATATATTTATAGGCGCGAAGATTATTAGAGAAAAAAAAAATCAAAGGAATCTTTTTAATATTTACATGAAATTTTTGCATTTTAAAATAAAAAATTACAATTTGGCCGAGAATGCATTTCTTTATATACAAAGAGTTTGAACAAAATCAAAAAGTTTATTTGTAGAGAGTTCTCTATTTACAATCCATTTTTCTAACTATTTCTATTATTAAATATAACATTAAATTATTCGAAAGTATTTACATATAGACTGATTTGAACGGTTGAATTATTGGGGAGTATTTATTAAATGGCGGTTTGTCGATATTTTGAATTTATTACATTTTTGACATTTAATTGTACAAATTTTTATTAAAGTGAGCTAGAAATGATTTTTCAGAATACTATATCAAAGATTTAAATGAAATTTATAAATATATTTCTGTGTAATTCTCTCTCTCATATTTAAATTCAATTATAATAAAACACCGTTTATATATGGTATGAAAAAAATCGGAACATATTATCATTTAGGAAGAGAATGATGATTTCTCCCGTCAAATGGCGTTGGATATTTGTCTCGACCTAAGTCCACTAGTTTTCAGAGACGGTTATTAGAAGAAACTTAAGCGTATATATTTGCTTGGTGAGGTGACCTTCTATATATATATTATATACTAATAAGACATATATTGGATTTAATAAAATATTTATTTGCCAATATTTCGGTTGGCTGAACGCCAAGCCTTTATCAAGGCATTATATTTATACATTATACATTTTTGTATAAATGTCATGCCTTGATAAAGGCTTGGCGTTCAGCCAACCGAAATATTGGCAAATAAATATTTTATTAAATCTAATATATGCCTTTTTTATTATCTAATGATTTGAATATGATTTGCTCTCTATTTTCAAAACAATGTAGTGAAGCGGTGCAGCCATGGTCCACCATTTTGTGGGCGGCATAGAATTCTAGGCGGAGTCAGATAACAAATTAATTATTGTAAAATCAACTTTTAATTACATTTATTTAATACAAATTATCAGAAGGGGTTAAATTGTTGTATACTAAATGTTGAAGTTCTTTTTTTGTATCTGTCTGTGTGGTCAAATATCATTCCTAGATTATAAAATGTTAGATATATGTGTTTGATATATTATAGATAAATATTTACATTTTATATGATTTATGATTTATATTTAGAATGATGTATAATTATTTTATTATATTAATATGACAACAAATAATATGATATTAATGTTAATTTATATAATTTTAATAAAGTATATTTTATGAGCATTATATATTTAAAAGATAATTTAATTCAATATTTGAATTAAATAGTTATTAAACAAATTAAAAATTATAATGAAAATATGAAAAGTTAATATTTGGGAGCCGCTACATCACTCCCCCGCCAGTGAAGACTTAAAGTCGAAAACGTACGTGGCGTCCATAGCGAGTGGTGTAGCTACTTGTTTTAGGTGTAGTTTCCTCAGCACTGTCGGACATAGGTGGCAGAATTGAAGAATCGTGGAAACTTTGAGGGGTGTTTTCTATAAATGCAGGCTTTATTCTGTTGACAGAAATGACTTTGTCTTGGTCATTGATTTTAACTGTAAATGTCTTCGAAGATCTTGATACCACTGGAAAAGGACCTTCGTATGGTGGAGATAATGCTCTTTTTACAAAGAGGAAGGGAATAAGTAGGCAAGTCAAGAGAAGAAGGTATGCAGGGGCCCCTCCAAGGAAGTATGGATTGACAAATTCCAGAGGAGGAGGCGACAGACAGAGAGTTCAGCTGGTGTCGTCGTGAAGCAAGCAGCCGAGATAGTGGTCGGTCTGCCGGGGATTTGTACGCCGAGAAGACATGGCAGTCTGGGAGGAGAATTCTGTCTTGTGACAACGGGGTTTGCAGCAAGGAGAACGGCGGTCACGACAGACGCGGCAAGTTGGCGACGGGAAGTGGGACCGTGTGGATCAACAAGTGGAGGACGGAGCAAAGAAGGACGAGGAGGAACCTACCCGGGGCGGACATCGAAGGCAAGTTCATCTACTATGTCTAGTTATTAACATCCCTTTTAAAGCTCTGGGAATAAATCCATAGTACTAAGCTGTATCCAAAACGGACCCACATTGTTTTCTCAGAAACATTGCACGCAAACATCGACGGCTGAGAAGAGTCGTAACACATTTGGTGTCAGAAGTGGGCTACAGCTTAGTTATCTTTTCAATTTCTGAAAATATTGGCCTATGCTAACCGGGGAGAAAATGGAAGATTTTATTTCGTGCTAATTTATAAAGAAAAATGGAAAAACTAACGGACCTCGAAATTGAAAAATTTAAGAAATTGCTCAGTCTCTCTGATGAAAGTAGATGAGCTCGGAGAAGACTTTAGACCGTTTAAAGAAGGGATGGAACCTCGATTGAGCCGACTCGAGCATAACCGGAATGTCAAACGTTCTGCCACACCCATGTCTTGCGAAGTTACGTTCAATGTACTACCGCCAGAAAATCCTGATGGCTTTTCAAAAACAATCACAGCAGACAATAGCCCACGTACTCAATGTCTGAGGGGACAAAAGACGATCCCAGGTGATGTAGATCCCGACAAGACCATCACAACAAATATCATCACGTCAGGAGACGTCGTAAGTGGACTGTCAGAATCTGCGCTAGAAGATTCTCCCGTGATCCAGAAGTTCGAAGAGTGTCGACAGCAGGAAATGATCCAGACTGGTTGTGTAGCGGGAGAGTGCAAGCTGATCGCCTCCGACAACGGCTGTGGCACGAGTGTTTTAAACCTAATCAAGCGGACGGAAGGATAATGCCCTCCAGGTGATATACAGTGCGGAAATTCCACCCCAGGGATTATTTCTAAAATACTCCAGGAAAACAACAACGATCTTGGTGAGCTGCAGTGCAACGGCGTGGCTGACTTCTGCGACAGTGACAGACTGTCTGGGACTACAGCGGCGATCCAACTGGACGGGACGGAGCTGGGTGCTCCGTGGAAGTGCGACAAGGCTAGATGGTCGAAGCACCCCGAAGTTGGAGCCGGTGGCCCGACTGAACGGGACGCTCTGTGGAAGTCCGACGACAATGTCTGTGACGCGGAAGTCGCGCGCAATGTGTCAGCGCCGTGGTCTGCAATACAAGCTGAAAAGATGTGCCAAGAATGTGTACCTATCATCTTCGTTCCTTCGCCCGACAAGGTGCAGACTCAACCACCATCGCTTAGAACAAGTTGTGCCGAAATTGAAACTACTGTGCGGTCTGACACCTTCAGAAATTTCGAGGATTCCATGCTCCAGGGCAAAGACAGTATCGAGTTGTCCAGGTCTAGAATTTGTAGAAGAATAAATCTCCAGTTGCAAAGAAATGCGAAACCGACAGAAGAAAGGAACTTTCTCGAACACCTCTGGAAGTCTAACAAGGACGAATACATGCTGGAAGGCCACTATATGGTCAGCGTGGATCAAGAAAGCGCATCCACTGTAGAGACCCACGATCTATCGCCCTGTCGTGGGAAGATAATCCGAGTTAGGATGTGGTTCTGCAAACAAGGGCTGGCGCTAATCCTGCCGCTACGCTTCCGGGAGGCTTACGACCCTCATGTGTCCAGAGACGTCAGGGAGATCAAAGGGCCGCCGATCAGTTGCAAACTTGCACGCAAACATCGACGGCTGAGAAGAGTCGTAACAGTATATATTTAGAGAGAACAACAATCTAATACAGACATTTATCGCCTCTTCTTCGATGCTGCCATTTTTGAACGTGGTAGTAGTTCAGTCAAAGACATTTGTTATGTTCCTAGGTGGTCGCTCCGTACTTTAAAGGTTTTGACATATATAACATGTTTATATGTATAATGTGAAGGAGATACAGTATGCGATCTCTCTTTTTACGAAGAAAATATAAATTAAAATATCATTATATCTTTGAGTTCTGAATGGTTGTTCTGTCCCTGTATAACCTTTACAAAGCAGTAAGTAGGGAAAAGTACTT
>CP092886.1:65533824-65557567 GCA_030710605.1 Cordylochernes scorpioides
TGAATAAAGAAAAAATGAAAATTTCCTATGAAAACAAATGGTGTCTAACCTAGATTTAAGATTAAAATTTTGTTTTTTTTTGTCACGCTACCTCATAGTACATCCTCGATACGCAGACACCGCAATGTTTATGAAACCTGTTAAAGGAAACTCATAGAGGAGATTTCTGGCCAACATAAAATATAATACTATCAAATATACTGGCATATAAAATTATTTTGAAGGAAATTTAAAAAGGAGCTCAGTAGAAGGTTTTGTTGATGTAAACCCCATGACAGCTATAAAAGTAACAAAACACCTCAGAATATTTTATAACAATTTCAGAGAGAATTCGCTCCGTGAACAAACGCTTCATTTTCCTGGGAGGAGCATGATCCATTTGGCAAACTTGTTGCACGCTCGGGACACGGATATTTTAAATTGCGAGTAAAAAAAACCTCTTAACATAAATTCAATCCGGACGACGGCTTTAGGCAAATGGTGCGGAGAACGGGCCATTGATTGAAGCTTTCACACTACCTACTTGTCCGGAAAATGGTTTCAACTTTGCCCCTTCTTGTATTTTGCCTTTAATAGGAAGCCTTTTGTTGACATTCTTCAATGTTGAGGAGCTTGTTTGCCTCGCTAACTAAATGGAACTTGTAACGTCACTGATGCCTTTCTTGGCTTAGCTTCTTTTATTTAACACTCTGGCTGCGTTTAATTTACAAATATTCCAACTGTTATTTATTCAAATATTTTTATCACTTTTTCCATAAAAAATATTTTATTTTTATATACATCCTCTATTATTATGAAAATTTAAATGTGTTATTATATAAATATGATATATTATTATATATTATATAAATATAATGTAAGTATATATTCTATTATATAGTGTTATTATATAAATATAATAATATTTATATAAATATTTTGAAATAAATAGAAATATAGGGTATAAGGATTTATGGATATATTATATTCATAAATTATATGTCTTTGGCTAGAGAATCTTTAGCTCTTTTAAGAAATATTTAGAATTTTTAACAATAATTAAATAATTTCCTAATTAATTCAATTTATTATAGAGGTTATATATATGATATAATGATCTCTATATATTTATAAAACCTACAATCCCTCTCCGTTTTCTGCGACAAAAGAAAAAGCGGTGAATCCTACCAATGGTTACTCCAATTTAATCCCCCGGCTATTGTTTTGGGATCGTCTTTGGTATTTTGCTGAAGGAATTTGCTAAACTTGGGAGATAAACATTAGATTGCATGGCGAAAGATTGACCTACCATTTAGTTAGTTACACTTACGTAATCTCTTATAAAAAGAGTTTCGAATCTATTTTTACACATCCTATGTCTAATTTACAAAGCCCCAGAATCATCTGAATAAAAATATTTTTTTAGAACTGAACACTAATCTACAAATTATTTATAAACATTTCAAAATATATATACATATATATTTATTTATATATTTTTACAGAAAAGACACCTCTCGCTTTAATTATTCATTAAAACAATGCATTACGTATATATAAAACAAATTTAAAAATAAAATATGTTTTATGGCATTCGAAATTTCTATCATAATAATTGGTTGATATTTTTCCACTAAGACCAACACAGCTTGTATTTAAAAAGTGCCAAGAGGTATGTCATGGCCAATCTTCTGGACATGGGCACGTAAGGCTACGCTTTGGTGAGGTAGCGCATGCTATCAAAATGTGGATCAGTAGAATGGGCAGGTAGGGCTGCTCGGTGGTTGGGCAGGATATGCTATTGAAGTAAAATAAACAGAATTGGTAGTGCTGCGCTTTGGTGAGGCAGCGCATGCTATCAACATGTGGATCACTATAATGGGCAGGTAGGGCTGCTCGGTGGTTGGGCAGGATATGCTATTGAAGTAAAATAAACAGAATTGGTAGTGCTGCGCTTTGGTGAGGCAGCCCATGCTACCGACAGTAGGATTAACAGAATGGGCAGTTGTTGCTGCGCTTTGATGGGTCAGCACATGTTATCAGCAGTAGGATTAACAGAATGGGAGCGTAGTGCTGCGCTGTGGTGAGGTAGCGCATGCTATCTGCGAAAGTATAAGCTGAATGGGCAGATAGGACCATTTATATGACATCCTTATGTCCCTCGGCATAGCCGTCATTTAGTGAGGGAATATATGGTGGTTGTTGTGGGTTTGCTACTTTTTAATCTAAGTAATACATCATATTATTTAAGAATTGATTGTTAGTAGTTTCTTTCCTCATTTTTTTTCAGATGGCATAGATCAAGGAATTTAAATACGCATTTTTAAAATAAGAACTATTTTACGTATTTTGAAATATTTTTACACATCTTAAAGTTTTTTTATATATCTAATTTATCATTAATATAAGAAGAGAAAAAGAGAAATAAAAATAAATTAATTAATATAATATAATGGATATATTCAATAATTTGATCTAAACCAAAATGACTTCGAATAATTATTTCTAAAATGTCTATGACTTTATAAATATTGTTATGGATATATATACACAGATATGGATATATATGAAAATAAGATTTACCTGAATGAAATATGCTTACCAAGAAAATATTTCTTACATAAAACTATGATAGAAGAATGTGATCAGAAAATTACATTAGAAAATGATCTAAATAGAAATGTGTGTGTTTTTTCTTATCAAAATTAATTTTTTTTATCTCTTTGAGCAATGGATTATTCAGTTCATTGTTAATCCAATGAATGATAAGATTAGAAGCCAATTTGATTAAATTCTAGATCAGATTAGAATTTAGATTAGAAGCCCATATTCCCAAATGTCCTTATAGACACCGTAACCTACACCTTTTTGTAAACTTGGCAAATTGTAAATTGGATCTATCATTCTGATATATTTAACAAGTATATAGATTACCGATCCTTAGTTTAACGTCATTCAATTTGAATTCTTCAGTATTTTAAAACCTTCGATAATATATTCTATGACCATCATAATATACATTAAGAGAATAAGGAAGTTCATCTAATTATATAACAAAAAACACAACAACAACAAGCCTTTTATTGCCCTACACAGAATTCGCACAGGTGCTTAATTGCTTAGAAAATTTTATTCAGTTATTAACAGGTGATCGTTCGTTTACATGCTCTCTTTTTTCAGTGTTTCAGTGTTCAGTTTTCTCTTGCGCATCCCTGTAAAACTACAGAACCAATGCATTTGATTTATTCCTCGTCGTGCTAGACAACAAGAGATGATTTGATTCAATTTTATGCAAAAGAAATTCCTTTTCACTTATTGTTAGGAGCTAATACTTTCCTATTCTACAATCGAGCAGAGTAATCACCAACACCTCTAAGAAATTAAAACTTTTAATTTCCTTTCATAACTAACCAATTTTTACGTAATTTAAAACCAAATATATACATGTAAGTCGTCCGGTCACCTGTTCAAAATATAAATATATTAATCTATGAAAAACAACTTATAAAAATGCTAACACTTATTAACTTTAAGCTGATTGCCTCAGTTTCGAGTCGTTTTTTATTACATAATGGAAATATTCGTTCAAATGAGCTAAATATTTTAGCTTGGTTTTCTTTAAAAAGTGAAAAAAATGTATTATTATTATTATTATATATAAATTTACAGGTGCATTATGTTTTTGATGTAAGTTCGAAGAATGCTTTATATAGGAAGAATAAAAATGTATGTCAACCAGGTTCTTTTTTTTTTTTTTTATTCTTACCCAATGTTTATATAGACTTTGGTCTCCTTTATCAGAGATCTCTTTAGAGTCGCCGAAACGTTGGATAAGAATGAAAGAAATAAACTTGGTTGATGAGTGCAGGGTTTATTCTCTATACATAGGTTTAAAATCCGCTAATGTTCACAACTTTGAAAAATATAATAAGAATTACTTATATATTGTCCCTATTTCCGCACCTTTTTGCAAATTTAAATTACTTCGAGTTAGAATTTTAGATATATAACCCTATTCTTTGAGTGCATAATAAGTAATATTTAAAATATACATAATTACAATTTATTATTTGCACTTCTTATTACAAGTTAATCTTTTCGATATTCTACTCAATCCAAGAGTGAAATCTGTAAATTTATGTTTTGCGAATAATTGTAAAGTTTGACAATATGTGTATATGGTCGAGTATTTGATAATTTCACCCTATTATGAAATCATTATCGAGTAACAAAAGCCTTCTCATTTGTGGGTCATTAATTATTTTAATGGCTCTGTTTCACCCAATGACGTAGAGGATTCCATATGAAGAAGGACAAATCAATAACCATATTACAGGAAGGTGTATTGCAGCTCCTAATTCGCAATCTTCAGTCACGTGACGATATTAAGCCCATTGTTCCCACCTTGCTCAAACTTCCGTCCTACTTGAGAGTTATAACTAGCAAGTTTTGTTTGTGAAATTTCTTTGAAAAAGCTGGCGCAAACGGCGCGTGGCGGCCGTTACGGCGGTACTTTGGCCCAGCTGCTCTGCTTCTATTTACTTCTTCGGAGGATTAATAATTTATAATATTTAGCGAAAGATCCCTCCTTAGAATTTTCCCTACCTACTGACCCCATATATATATATAAAGATCACCTCTCCCGACAAAATAAATCCTAAATTAGCGCCATCTATTAAGAATATTTTTGACGGGAGAGAGAGAGAAAAGATATTTCTTAATTTATTATATTTTACTTTACCCTTCTGTTCCAATTTTTTTTACTCTTATACGAGGGGTGTCCCATAAGTCCGTGGCCCGACCATGAGAACGAAATCTTAGAAACTAATAAATTTTACCATATATACACCTTAAAGCCTTGTATAAAGATATGTACATTTTTAAGTTTCTACAACTAAACTTTTTTTTTGGTTATAAAAGAGGACAAGAAACAGGAATCATCTAAAATGGAGACAAACGAGATTCGTGCTGTAAAAAAAATATCTTTGAAAGAAAGGAATGTGGCCGAAGGATATATATGAGGATATGGTGGATACATTATGGGAAGATGCTCCTTCCTATAGCACAGTAAAAAAATGCGTAGCTGCGTTCAAATTAGGAAGGATCAGCACCGAAGACGAACATGGACCAGGAAGACCTGTTGAGTCAGTTACTCAAGAAAACATCGACAAGATACATGATTTGGTTATGTTGGACAGAAGAATAACAGTTCGTCAGATAGAAGAGACCTTGGGTATTCCAAAAACAACAGTGGATCGGTTCATAAGAGAACACTTGGGCCTCAGGAAGCTTTCTGCCCGTTGGGTTCCCAAACTTTTGACATCAAAAGGCTGTAAGGGGAAAGTGATCTTCGGACAATCTTGCGTTATTTGAAGCCAATCCAGAGGAATTTGTCAGTAGATTTGTACCATGGATGAGACTTGGGCCCATCACTTTACACCAGAGTCCAAGCAACAATCCATGCAATGGAGACACTCCGGTTCCCCTCCCCCCAAGAAAGCCAAGACAGTTCCATCAGCAGGGAAGGTTATGGTGTCTGTCTTTTGGGATTCCGAGGGTGTACTTCTTCTAGATTTTCTGAATAAGGGTCAAACCATCACTGGCGATTATTATGCAAATCGTTTGAGCAACTACGAGAAGTTATTAACGAAAAAAGAAGAGGAAAGATGTCAAGGAAGATTGTTTACCATCTTGTTATAATAAGAAAATTATATAAAAAAAGGTCAAAGGTGTTGATATAAAAAATAAAAGGAGAAATTCCTGATCGCTAACATGGACATTTCAGATGGCAGAGCGTCATCTAGTGAAACAAAAATAAACAAATGTTGATTTAACTTATTCCGTTATATTTGGCCAATTCAGGGCTGTTTGCCCTCATCAACATGGTGCAGGCTGTACCCTCTACGACTAAATTTTCAGCGCTCTGAAATCTAATCATCTAAAATGCTCATGTGGACGGGCAGGGAATCCCTTATTTATTTTCAAGATAAACATATTAGTTACAACGATATATTACCCAGAATGCTCATTTTAGCGGTCAGGATATGAGTTTTGTTTTCAATATATTTTCATTATATATTGTTTTCAAAAATAAAAAAATGCCATATTCTGACTTTTATATAATAATTTTAGATGGCAATTTAGTTTATATCTGTTCCACTAGATGGCGCTATGCCATCTAACATTACATATGAGCAGTGAGGATATGGCTTAATTTAATGTCAACACTTGATCTTTGATCTCGACGGTCGTCTTTTTTTTCTTTTTTAAGAGAAACAGATGCAAATTTTTTCCCACTTGGTTATCGCGTGTCTTCAATAAAGGCCACTGCGTGTTAAATTTCTTTAAGAGTTATTTTCTGAATCCCGATAAAGGATAAAAGGTACAACTTCCTTAAGTTTTGTCCATGAGTTTATATCTTTTATATTAAATAGTATTATATATAATTATGCACATATAAATATGTATAGAGAAAAGGAAATAGAATTATAGGCAAATGAAGTTGAATGGAAAGTGTTTTAGATAAATATTTAAGATATCAAAAAAAAAAAAAAATTGTTAACAAATTGGATCTATGACAAGCTTACGCTGTTACGCGTCATAGAAGCGGAATATAAAAATACATGTTGGCTTCATTGAAGTTTGAAATATCGTTAAAGCCGCAATGCTTCATTTTCTATATTTAATTTCACAATAAAAATACACTATTGATATGAACCATGATAGATAGGATCTTACTTTTAAATTGGTACTGAAATTCGATAAAGAGCGAATAATATTAAGTACAATCCTCTATATCATTTGTAGTTAAATACCCTATATGCCATTAAATCTGTTACGCCATGAAGAAAGTGTGCGAAAGTGACGGAATATGCATGAAAGCAACAGCATTCTTGGATATACAAATGATTTGAATTTCAACCAAAATTTTTATCTGCCACCAGTTCGATTGATGAGCTATATAATATAGTTATGTCCTCATTGGACCTTTGTATCTGCCATTCAAATTGTGTTCGACTCCTGTAGGTTTAGTGCTGTCATTGTAGCTAAAGAACGCTGGGAAATGATTTCTGTCATATTCTAATTCAAATTTAATCTCAATATCCTCAATACAATTTCTATCCATATACGCTATAAGGTAAATAAATTATAATTCTGCCATTTTAATTCTATCTTGGTCTAGCAAATTTAATGGACAGCTGTGTACAATAAAATATATGGGGTATGCATTTTTCAGAGATGATCTAAAACTATTGTGATTTTGAGAAAGCTCGCGCGCAGTTATGAAATCCTCTTTTAAGGAGCGATCACATACTTAATCTAATCCAGCCTAAGATCAACCTCCAAAAGATAATCCATCTCTAATGTGAGAAACTACTGGAGCGATATTTGGTGACCTTATTATAAAACATTGTGAGAATATTGTGAATTTAATTATGTATATTTGTTTCTAATTCCTATATGATTATTATCTCTAAAATATTCATATATACCTATATATAATCAATTTCACGTCAGGTTTCTTCAATAATTAATTTCGCCGTTTAGTTTTAATACTGGAGTAGGTAGTGGGAGTGGTACCCACAAACCGTCGATTTACGTGAACCACGACCCAATATCGAGTTACGAATTGAGAGCTTTTTCTGCTTTAATGACCTTCAATTCTTGCACAATGTTTTTTGTTTCAATTGTTGAATATCTTGTAAAACGGACAGCAGTAAGGACCTAATTTTTTAGTATCTATATTTGAATATCTATAAGAAACATATTACAGAGTGAATTTTATTCCAAAATGATCATATTCATTAACATATTTACCTAATGATTATCTGCTTTATATAAGGAAGTTAATATTCAATATAATATATTTTTCACCTGAAATATTTGAATACATGTATAAAATGTAGCATCAAATGTTTATTTGATCGTTTGATCAATCACGCCGAGAAAAATAATTGATATATACAATTTATTATAATTATATATACAAGCGTGATATTTTAGACGCATGCATATAGAGATTCTAATCATATTCTCTTTCTAAATAGAGTCGCGCTAGTTTATGAACTAAATACTTGGTTATTTCTACATTCAAGATTCCAATAGTAAAATTTCAGTATCGCGTCTAGAGAGAAAGTCAATCCATTAATATAGTGAAAATTCAGTAGTAAAATAGAGATTAGATTTAAATATATATACTATCAAAAACAAGGATACTATACTACATGTCCACCTGTATCGTATAATATAGACTATATTATAGTTTTCTTTATTTTGATTTAAGTTTAAATAAAAATTAGTATACTTATTATAGAAACCAATTACAATCATGTTGAATTTCCTGTATATATGTTTTGGTATATATATAAATGAATATATTTATATATTTTTTATATTTTTTTCTCTATTTCTTTTTTTTTTCATTAGACGCGCCAGTGTCCTTAGCGGGACATCGCGTTTTGTTTTTATAGTTGAATAAGGTTGAATAAAATGTTGCTAACAATGGCGATAAATTCAATATGTGTGGATAGCCTTACCTACAATTACCGTAAGGTACTAACCAAATTACAAATATTCACATTGGAATCGCCCACATCTAAAAACAAGAAGTGCATCAAAAGAATAAATGAAATTCCAGAACACTTCCATCTGATCCAACATCACATACATTCCGGAAACATGTATTGTCCGTCCAGGTTCATTCATAATTTAAACCATTGCATGTGTTAGAGCGAGATAATAAAGCACAATCTAACCTCTACCATATCCACCCACTGACATGCCACACGTTCCAGGAATGTTAGATAAATTTAGCGTTGAATATTTCTTCACGCTTCAAATATAATGTCGATATGGGTGACTTGGAACCGAATAGATAAACTAATTACGTTAGAGGTTATCGTTAAATACGGTTAAATAGGGTTAGGGGTTATCTTAATATTTGTACTCTTTAATAGAGTAATTAACCATAACTATTATTTTGCTAGAGATATGGATATATATTTTTTAAAAAATGGAATTTCAGATAATCTCTCACTTTGTACTATCTCACGTTCTATCCTCTATCGGAGCCTTTACTACACTCTTGTGAACTACCGAGCGTCGAGTAATGTTACTCCTCTCTACCGGCCTAGTTTTTCTGAACATATAGATTGTACAATTGTTTCAAAAGTATAGATAATATTTGAATATCTTTATATTATACTATAAATACGAGAAAAGACAAACTCTTCAAAAGTAATGACTTTTTACTCAGACGTTCTCCCTTCCTAGCTGGTGAGGTAGTAGTACCGATATTTGGCAGATTCTGCCGATGTCAGAACTTCTCTCGTAGAATGTCATCAATTCGAGCCGCCACTGTACCGATAGGCGCCATAGCCGGCAACTATAGTACACCGGTTGGCTTTTGTCTGAATTGTTGATATGGTGTTGGTGCACATTCTCTCATCTGAATCTCTGCCTTCTAAGGAGGAGTAATGAACAAAACACATTATTCTATCCATTCTTCAAAGGAAGATATGCCCTCATTGTTCATGAATATATCTTCACTCACTCCTCTCCATCAATATAAAACAATAGATGAATTATAATATATTTACGGGCGTAGTTATATTTTATAATATATAAAAATCTCTACGCCCAAGCACAAGAACCACAAAAGAAATCAGTGATCTATATAATATATAACCTATTGCACACCACAATTTTTCTATCCTTTCTTTTTTATAAGTAAAATTATATTGAAATATATGTTTCAAATAAAACAATAAGTTTCGAATAATCGGCATAAATATACTCGAGAAAATATAAGTGCAAGATTGATCGATGATGCACTCCATGTTTCAGGAGTAATTTCCATTGGTCCTGCAACAATAATATTCGACGGTAGAGATTTGTAATCCAATCATGCACCGATGATAATTGTTTTAGAGGCCGGGCTACGTGGACGGAAGCTCGATGGGCGGATCCCTTATTAGATGAAAGGTGCCAAAGTGTAGGTAGGGCTCCTCGCTATTCCAGGCAGACGAAATGTCAGGACTCCTGATTACTTTTATTTTTAAAGAAAATACAAAAAGATGATGTATTCTACCTTTTCTTTTGTCAATTTCAGCTATATATATTATATCAAATATATTGAATATTTGAGAATATTTCTTTATGTATTTGTGTGTATGTGCTCTCATTTTTATTTTATCAAGGTATCCAATTATATTTAGAAACGCACTCCCAGCTGAATTTGAAAGTATTTATATTCGAAAGTCAATGAATTTATAGAGTAACTGGTGTTGTGGGTCATTATTTATCACAACCATTATGTTTTGGGTAAAGTAGTTGGGTTAATTATAAAAGGCATTATTGTAATGCATGTTTAAAGGGATAGGTTCCACTTTGATAAATATATATATTTTGCTTTCAAATATTTTCAAAATATTTATTTAACTATTAGAAGAAGGGTTTCTCTTAGAAAGAAATATATAACAACCATTATGCTTTGTTTTGGGTTAAGTAGTTAGGTTAATTATAAAATGCATTATTGTAATGCATGTTTAAAGGGAGAGGTTCCACTTTGATAAATATATATATTGCTTTTATATATTTTTAAAATATTTATTAAAAAAACTATTAGGGAGGTTTCTCTTGGAAATAAAATATACAAATTTTCTTTCCTCATTTTGATGCTCTGGTTTACTCCTCTTTATAATGACAATATCTCCCGAATCTTATATACCATAAATACCAATAAAGCAATTTTCATAATGACTCATAGAATAAAGCTATACTGCGTTTTACCTTGGATTCAATTTAAATATATATTTTGTTCACAAAATATTGGAAAATTATCTATGTTAATATGTATATGTCGTAGCTAAATGAAGAGGCGCAGCCGTTATGCCTAGCGAACAGCGCACCCGCGATGTCTGCCACCTTTATTTTTTGTCCAGCTTTTATAGATGGATGAATTTACATATTTACATTTTAACACAAGCGTAACATATTTAGATACTTAGTTTGACGGAAATAAATTATATCTCTTGGCTATATTCCACACTATTTTATATTTAGCTATAATATAGTCTGATGCACGTCCGCGCGTGTAAATGCCGATAACATTTAAATTTATTTGTTTTCGTAATAAGGATCCTTTGGTTGTTTCATATTTATTATTATTTGTCCGTTAAGAAATGCTAAGTTTGTTCGAAAGCTTGCAACACCTCAAAATAAATAAACTAAATCTTTTCATAAAAGGTATAGATTCTCTCATTGAAATATATATATTTTTACGAAAAAAAGTCGATATTTTTCTATATAAGTTTGGAAGAGAAATAAAAACGACATTTTAAGTAGGGGAAAAAGAATGCTAAGATAAGCAATATTTTTTTAAAGTAAAAAAAAAGACAATAATTTTAAAAGTGGCTTCGAGGCCATAACATGCTTATCTAGAAAAAAAAAAGAGAAAAGGAACATGATAAATTTTCACTCTTTTAAAATTAGTTTGTGTCTATAGAAATAGTATTTAATTTTTTATAAAAAACATCTACGAGCCTATATTTTTCCCTATTACCAATAATTTATTAGTTTTTAACCTCTTAATATATTTATGATTTTAATATTTTTATAGAGTAACACTACTTACAAAGTAGAAATGGCACTGGTTGAACACAATAAGTGAGAGCAAAGGGGAATTGAAATATTTAAGATGATTTTATTTCATAACTTCATTAGCAATTTAAAAATCTCACGATATCGGAAAACTATTTGGTTTACTATAATAAGTTTTACATATAAAATTCATAAACTATAACGCGGGAGGGTAAAAAGGCAAGATTATTCCCTTCCAATATCAGAATATTCGGGTTGACAGGTTTTCCCAGAAGGTACGTTCTTTAATTAAGTGGAACCTGGTCAAAAACATAACTTCCTCTTTGACAGACGAACAATTCTAACTCTTCCTGGACATTTCAATTAGAATTATTCAAAATACACAACCATCCACTTTCCATCCCACCCTAATAATATTGATCTTAATTATTCTGTTTAATTAGGCCTGACAATTTAAAACAATATATTTATTGTCTTCTAACTTATTTGTGTAACAATTTCGGTGTATTAATGAGGGATATAGAATTGGTTAAAGAGGATAAAATATATCAACAATATACGCTTCACATTTACATACAATGTGTATATTTATAAGAAATTAAACCAATTAAATCACAAAATATACGTTTAAAAAAGGCTTCCTCCTATTTTTCGTAACTGCCATAAACATATTCGAGACAAAGGCTTATTAGTGATGAACTCTTCCCCTGCTTTCGCCAATTAAATCTTCTATTTCACTTTTAGAGCTCAACTAATGAGTTGGATGATTCTGAAAAATATCGAACAATGAAGTTTTGCTATTTAATCAAACTATGAACATAATCTTTATGGACAATAAAATAATTTGCAAATATTCACATTGAAAACTGCTTTTCCGCAATTTAAACAAGATAGGTTTCGTATAAATTGCAAACAAGAGGCAATAACGTGCCATTTTTATTGAAGAAACAAAACCATTAAGCGCACGAATTTTAATTTTCAAATAAAAAACACACCTCTCTCTCCTACTGTCCGTAACAGCAGGGTCTAGCTCACACACACATCAGAGGTGAACCGATTCAGCCGTTTCACTAGTGTTCAATATATATCATCCACTACAATAGTAGCCATTTAAAAAGTGATATGGTTTATTGAAATGCCGAAACCTATGGAGGTTTCACCAAGTATGAGCCAATCTCCCCCATTATTTTGTTTGTTGAATATGGATTCGTAAATATATATATAATTCCATAATAATACCGATTGATTTTAAAACCAATTAAACGGATTTTTTAAAATGGCACTCCGTGAAGGCTATAGGATAGAGGCGGTATATGAGGATAATCATAATAACCCTTTAGTTTTTAAATATCAATCGTATTGTAAGAAAACCGTTCAATATATAACCTTTAGTGTGGGTAATAGGATTTTCCTTCTAGAAATCTTATAGATAGGCGGCTATAAAATAAAATTGGAAAACGACATTTAACCTCGATCGTGTTCCTCCACTACCGAGAGTTTGTTTATATTGGGCAAGGCACGTTGTAACAGGTGATTGGCTAGTCAGACGGTAAGTTGGTTCAATAATGTATTGGATATTTCATAAATACCCCCCTCCATTCATAAACATCTCTAAGATCGAAGAACTGTCTACCACTAGAGACTTATTAGATGGTATGATGTGAAAAAAAAAAAACATAAGAGACATCCATCTATAGCTGCTACCAAGATCAATGTAAAATTAGATTATTTTAATAGATAAAAGCTGTCAGAGACGTTATAAACTCATAAAAGTCTGAATGATATCTCATAGATATGTTCAAATGGCTTAAGTAGAAAGGTTAGTATCTTAATTAGTGGTTTAAACCAGGTTTAGTAAAATCTTCTATAAGAAAAACTTGATACCTCTCTCTCTCTTCATTGCTGCACCAACACATGTATTGAACAGATAGAGAATACACAATAATGGCCTATTAGAATAAAACGAATTTATCTTCTAGCTATTCAATAAGATTGTGTAAGAATTATAATGTTGTTTCTATTCTACGTGGATACTACATAGAGTGGAAAGTCAATTTTATGAATTTAGAATCGTTAAAACATAGAATGAAAGTTTCAGGGCATTATAACATAAGGCGAATATCAACTTCTCATAATTTTTGACACTATTATGATACATTTTGACATTCAGAAATCAAAATAGAGAAATAAAAAGTTATCATGTGTCAATAACATTTTGGGTAGATATTTGATCTATAGGTTGCGTTTTGTTAAACTGGTTAGGCCATCGGTTCAGGAAAGTGTCTGGGTAGGAGCATGGTCTCTAGGGGGCGCTGACATCCTCCTTTGTCATTCAAACATTCTGGAATTCCATAGCGTGGAGCAGCCATCTCCTGGGTATTGATTCCCCGGGGGACTTCTCACAAATCTTATAGAGCCTAGCTTACGCTTCTGTTTCTACACTTAACTATTTCTACCGACCTTGGAACTTAAGCATCTGATAGAAGTGGAGTCCAAGCTGAGGTCGTTATACTCACGCTACGGTCGTAATTCCTACATTAAAAATAAAACTGTTATTTTATTATAGTTTAACTTCGGCGATAATGATTGATTTTCCTCTATCAAAAAGTTAATTAAGATGTTAACATGGTATAAGTGAAAATTAAAAACTTTGATATATAATATTGTAGAATATTTATAGTAGATATTTGTATCATCCAATATTTATGCAATCAAAAAATCTATTTTTATAATTTTGTTGAGCATTAAAAATTAACTTTAAATGCAGAATACATATGTAGATTTAAATATAAAATAGTCGTAGATATCTGATAGATTAAATTTGGTTATCAGTTAGAAAGATTTCACCAAATCTTTCAAATTATTCGAGTTATTATTGTTGATATCTATTGTTGAATTTCGTTGTATATATAATAATTCTAAATAACTCCAACCTCAACATTGAATACTATCTTGTTAAATTAAATGTTTAAATAGGATTAAACGAAAATAGCGAATATTATTTATTATGGAAAATTGCGAACTTTGAAATAGAAAAAATGTAAAAACATGCAGGCGATTGATGTGATAGTCAATACCAGCAACAACAATAGGATCTAGAAGAGTTGAAAGTGTTAGTTGTTAGTACGAGGTTTGGAAATCAAGACACATCCAGTCTTGCTTCTCTCCCCAACCTGTATTCGACCCATTACATTGTATAGACCACTTACCTCAAGGTTTTAAATTATAAATATTGTATTGTGTACATTTACTTTCTATTTCTTAATTAATTCTCTTATATTTCATCAGTATTTCAACTAAAGCATTATCTTTTATTAGTTGTATATGTTTATCTTATTTTTTTATAATTTTTGTTAATTAATTTTATTTATCTCACACCTTATATATATGTATGTTTATTTTTCAATTGTTTATATTTTCTATATATACCTCTCTCATTGTACTATCTATCCATTGTAAATTAATGTCGAGAAAGGATAAGTTCCCAATAAATAATATATATAACATCTCGTCGGTGTATGTGTGCGCGCGCGGTAGAGAGCGCTTTTATTTATATATCTTTTTTTTTTTAACCAACATACTATATTCAAAACTGGCCATATTTTCAAAATTTATCTAAAACTATTTTATATTTTTAATAAATAATATATATAACATCTCGTCGGTGTATGTGCGCGCGCGGTAGAGAGCGCTTTTATTTATATATCTTTTTTTTTAACCAACATACTATATTCAAAACTGGCCATATTTTCAAAATTTATCTAAAACTATTTTTATTAATAGTTAAATAATTTTTAATATATTATTAATAAAAAGATTGAATAAGAGTTAAAAATATTAAATAGTATATTTTATAAAAGTGAATAAAAATAAATCGTAAAATTTGAGATATAAAATTAGAAAGTATTTATAAAATTATAGAACTTTTAAATAGCGATATGTTGTGTCCTGGAATTCAATCAAACCTAGTTGTACTCGCAAGGTATTTAGAGATGTAGATGGCTCAAAATAATTTCTTTGTTTTTAATTTCGGAGCCCTTTGTGGATTATTCGCTTCCAGCAGGCCATGTCCTGATTGGAGACAATGCCTCATTATGGAAAATCTTTCTTTGATGTTCTCCCCAGATGTTCTGGTGATTGTGTATATTTGATGTACTTGTGGGACTCTCCAAGAGAGTTTCATCAATATAAATAATGTAACAATTTTTAGATATAATTTCTATTATGATGCATTAGCGCGCCATCTGTTATGAAACCTCGAAACTATTATAGACGCGTATGATTTTTTTTAATTAAATAATTTCTACTTTCCTTACTACAATGGAAAAATTAATGGGATGGCCTAGCTTATCAGTGGTAGATTAAACTGGCGAAACCGCTTGGAGGGTTTACCACTGATGAGTCAGGCCCTCCCATTAATTTTTCCATTGCAGTAAGGGCAGTAGAAATTGTTTAATTTTTAAAAAGAAACATACGCGTCTATAATAGTTTCGAATTTTAAAATAATTTCTATGACTGATCTATTTTATCACTATGACATATTTTGGGGTTATTGGATTTCTGAAAATCGATCTGAAATATGATGCATTAGTAAATATATATCAGTAATATCGAATTTCTAAAAATTCGTGCTATTCGCTTAGTGTTTCGTCGAAATGACATTGACTACTGCTGTTTATACCCACTGGCCTTATATTTAGCCTCATGTCATTTTGAAATGTAACTAAACCCACAGAGAAATAGACCTAGTAATAGGTATTTCCCCTCTACAGATACATATTATATAATCCTTATATATATTTATAAGGGAAGCCAATTTTAACTCAAATAATATAGATACATCAAATAAAATATCCCACACATATATATTTGTTATATTATATATATCATAAATATAAAAAGGGCATATCCTGTCCGCTTACATGAGCGGATTTGAGAAAATAGGTTGGCCAAATATAATAGAATATGCTAAATCAACGTTTAGTTTATTTTGATCAATAGATATCACTCTGCTATCTAATATGCTCGTGTGAGCGGTCAGGATATTTATTTTAAAAATAAATATATCTAACCCTTTTGTCTATTTTTCCTTTTTTACATATATATACATATTTATACAGTATTGACATTTATAATTGCTACACCAAGCAGACGACTCGCTACAGACGCGAAATATACACGGTGGGAAGATGCTGCGATTTGCAAATGATTATATTCTCAAGGAAATAATGTGAAATAAGTGTGGGTAGCAGGAAACCTACAATGTGTTGAGAAGAAGATATTTTTCAACATGTTTCTCATAAAGAAATTTTCAAACGATACTTCGTTGTGGAAGGATGTCGTGATGCTTTGTATGAGAATGATAAATGATTACCAACAACGTTTTTGAGTTTGATAGAATCAGAAATATGGCTTACCGGGATTGTGGTTTATCGTAACGCAGTATTGCTAGTCGCGTCGGCCGAAATCCCACAATTGTTAAAAGAATATGGAATCTATGGGTAAAAGACGGTCATACGTATATACGACGTATTGGATCTAAGCGTCCTGCTATAAATAACAGCCCAGAAGACCGACTTTTTACCTACATTGCCTCAAAGGATCGTATAGCCACTTCAAGAGCCGTGTGCCAAGAAATGATATCGTTTGAAAGTTTAAAATGTCTGTAGGAACAGTACGACGACGTTTTCAGAAGCATGGACTATCACCTCGGCAACCATGGCCTTGTTTACCCGTGTCGCTACGCCATTGACAGGACCGCCATCAAAGATGTGATCAACGACAAACCTGGACGCAAGAATAGCGTAAGGTAATGTTTTCAGAACAATGATGACGATATCCGTGTTTAGAACCATCGTGAAAAAAAGCACATTGAGGAATAGTATGGGGAGTCATTGGTAACAGGTCTGAGTCACTTCTTATTTCCATTCCAATATATCTAATAGTGTCAGTCACACAGATACGATGTGTTAAGTGTTGTCGCAGTATCCAGTAACATTTATCTGGATAATGCACGACCGCATGCTTGTATTGTGCGGACCTTCCCACGTACAGAAATTGTTGGGCTGCTACCTGGCCAGCACGTTCTCCTTGTCTGTCACCAATTGGAAACGTCTGATCAGTGGTTTCTCTGAGCGACTGACTTGTCACTATTGTTGATGAACTGTGACATCGTGTTGAAGCTGCATGGGAAGCTATACCTGTACATACTATTCCATCTCTGTTTAACTCAATATCTAGTCGTATAAGTTCTGTTATTGCTGCCACAGGTGGTTCTTCTAGGTACTGAATTTTCAGGATCCTAACCTCCATATTTCTTTATAAGCTACCGCTTGTTATTAAGAGTATTTGCACTTTTTCCTGGAATAGCAATTTCAATGACCAGGATTATATATGCAAAGTACTTTAATTAAATTCCCGGATAATTTGAAAATCAAAAATAAGTCGTGATAAAAAAATGTTATTTAGTAATCTTAGAAATAATCTACCACCGCATCTAAACATCTATTCCCTCTCTTTCCGAAATTTTGTGTAACAATTTTATAGTCGTCTTATTTCAAGCCACTGAAGAATTTTTCGATTTTCCTATTATGACTTCTCGTGACTCAAATAGCTGCCCTTTATGAGACATTTTAATTTTTATGTATGATAATGGAAGTATATAAACTTTGTTATAGGCCAAGAACTAAAAAATAAAAAATCAATATGGAATCCGCGTTGGTTCGTAGCACAAAACCTGGCGAATATTTTTATCAATTGAAAATATTGACATGAATAATTGAATTAATTAATATTATAAAAGTACCTGTTATCTCCTAAATTCCCACTATGCCAATTTCAATATTCTCTGAAATATTTATACATTTTGTCCATGTTTTTATATCTGTTTTCTTTTTCTTTTGGTTTTCCAAATCTTGGATCATTTTGAATTTGCCCTCTCTCTCATGTGTGTTCATTTTAAAACAACTATACCGAGCATAAAATTCGGTCTTATTTAGGCATTACTGTTCAAAAGCCTTTCGAAGCATTACCAACGTTTCTGTTGCTGGAACTTCGTTTTAAGCACAAAAAAAATGCATATTCCTTATTCAAAATAATTAGACATCATAAAATCGCCGATTACACGCTAATAGCGAACAATTACCATAACGTAAGAATGTAATTATATATAAAGAATATAATGCTTATGGTGTTTTCAATGCTTAATTGTTCATGAATTGATAACAAGTGATCCTTTTATTTTTGGTACCGGTCAGAATTTTAAAAATCTATAATGATTCTGAGAGTTTAATGAATGCACCTTGTATATATGGGCAAAATTCTTGTACAAAATATTTGCCACCACTTGAAGTATTGTTCGCGATGGAAAAAAAGAATCAGTATAAAGCAATAACGCGTCATCTATATATAGCAAATGAAAACATTAAGACGCGAAGGTTTCTTCACACAAATATAAAATTTCTACTGATCTTACTGAAATGAAAAAATATTGGAAGGGCTTAGCTCATCGGTGAAACATATATAACAGAATGATCTAATACAATATTAGAGTTCTAAAGAAGCGGTCTGGTAGATTAAAAAAAAAAAATGGCGAACCCGTTGAGAGGGTTCACTACTGATGAGCCAAGCCTTCCCAATATTTTTTCATTGCATTAAGGACAGTATAAATTTGATTCATTTGTGAAAAGAAAATTGCGTCTTAATGTTTTCATTTGCTATAGTCAGTGGATAAAGTATTAGGATATAAATATGATACGCAATTATAAAAATAAATACTTATATTTATTTGCTAATAAAAAGCAAATAAAAAAATTGGCTGCTATACAAATGGTGATAGCGGACTTCCCAATTCTGGCGGGCGGGCATCAAATAGAGAAAATATAAAAGTTTGTTTAAAATTTTGTTATACCGAAATGTACAAAGTAGGATTATAAACACTGTTTTGAGTATATTCAATTGCGATATATTTAAATATACTTGTATTTCTGCATTCTATTCATCAAAAGAATAAAGATGTTTGTAAAACCTATTTTTTTTTCATGAAATGTGGTTTCTATAATTAAACAGGATATTTTCTATTCAAATATAATATACTAGACGAATGACCCGGGCAACGCCCGGGTTTACACGATTAAATGTATTATTCAAACACATTAAACATAGCAAAATAAAACATAGAAAATATAGCAAGAGCGGTTATTTTAAACGGCGAATTAGATAGCAAAAAATGAAAATATATATGTAAATATGTGAAATAGTTATAAATTAGAAAACCTGTAAATATAGTTAAGGACTTGCATTGTAATTAAGAAAAAGCTTCACGTCTAGAACGCTCAAGCGACCTGCCGGCGAGCACTTGACTTCCCTGTGCGCGCGCATGACTGTCGGCGACGCGACCGCCCGCCATGCGCGCGCACAGGGAAGTCACGTGCTCGCCGGCAGCCAACGGGCGCGCGCCGCCGGCAGGTCGCCTGAAATTCTAGAGGGCGCTGCTCGTGAGCTAAGTTGAATAATTTGAATATATAGTTTTAATAATTGATTTATATATATTTTTTAAAATAGCCTATCGTCATCCCCGTTATTTTTTACCTATGTATGGAAATTTTGGTTTGAATTAGTGAACTACTGCGAATTTGTATACAGGTCATACAAACCAACAAACAAACAGACAAACATACAAACATTCATTTTTATATATATAGATTTTGTAATTTATAATACAAACCCAATTCCCATCCCTGGACACTTTTATTTTTCCGTTCATCATTACTCTTTCACAATTCATCCTTTCATACTTAATCGCTAAGGTTAGAAATAATCTTTATTTCTCCTTAAAATATATTTCGATTTTTCGTTCAGAAAAAAAAACACATTCGGGTTAATTTTCAAATGTCGTTCTACATATATTGAAATGTTTATTAGATGAAAACAAGAACTATGCAGAATGTGACAACCTCCCCCCCCCCTCCTCGCTTGAAAAAAAAACTGATATATTTATTGAATTTTTTGTTCTCTAATGGAGATTGAGTGTAACATGATTTTAAGGAACCACATTTTTCCAAAATGTACAATATTCACCTAATTTACAATAATGGCTATGTTACTGTGATACTTAGGCGATCAGACCTTTTAGATGGGGTATCCAGGTGCCTACCTATATACCAATTAGCAATAAATAAACTCATGTATCTATTTTGTTTATTATGAGATTAAGGGTTATAGTACTTGTGATATTGGAATAAAAAGACCTGTTTGTTGTTTCACAGCTCCGTTCATTTTAACTCTATAGCGTTAACAGAATGAGTGGGAAGGATATATTATCAGCTAAAATTGCTTCTTTTTGCCATTATTTAATGTTCGTTAAACTAATTCAAAATATTTTCTAAAGATGTAAATGTATTTGCAAAATCATTTTGAACTCAATAAGTGTTTAATATGATATCAGTTTAAATATAAATAAAAGAATAACGTTTGAGAATTTTTAATTTTTTAATTTTTTCAATTGCGCGATATTTATTTTAGCCCTGTAGCAACAAATAAGTTGAAGGAGATGAAAAGAATCATTTGAGATATATACCTTTTTTTTCATTCATTCATTGTTCGTGGGAAGTAATTCGAACTCCACCATTGGAAATATAATATGTTCCGCGAATTCCTTTGAGATAACAATTTTAAAATTCTCTCTCGTAGATTTGAAATAAGAATAAATTGTGTGCTAGAGATGTGTTGGAATAATCGGACTTGTTATTCGTTTCAGGTGTGCGACCTCTTTTTATCCAAGAGTCTTACAAATGAATGGAAACTAAAAGAACGAATTATTCGTGAGATACGCTTTCTTCCACATTATTCAATGTTCGTAGAGCTAATTCGAATTCTACCGTTGAAAAAAAGGAAACATTCACAAAATTACTCGAAATAACATTGTTCAAGTGTTTCTTTGATAGTTCAACAATCCGATTTGAAATCTTAATTAAGTGTTTTTAGCGACTGATTTAAAAAATATATATTTATTAACCAACCAGGCGTGATATTGAAATATTTCCTCTTACAGAGGAAACAAACAAATTAAAACTTAGAATTCCAATATTTTCATGTATTAATCAACAGAGTTCATAAAATATATATTGACAAAATGGATGATGTAAGAAAGTTAAATCATTTATATCAGGAAACAATCGAAGTCTCACTTCTGCAAAGTTCGGACAGTCGTAGATAAGGTGAAGAGCAGTTTGTTCAGTTTCTCCGCAAAAACAATTCGGTCTTTCTGATAGATCTTTTTTATGTAAATATTTCTGGAATTTTCCGTGTGATGTGAAAATTGAGTGACTATAAAATTTGAAAGAAACTCTGTAGGAATTCCGTTTGAAAAAATAGTGCTAATTGTAGAATTAGTATTATAAATGGATTGATACTGATTAATTAAGATGAAATGCCCCATCCTGAGAGATACAAAAAATTATCCCCTTTTAGCGACGCTATATAGCTATCACACTATTTGATATTTTTCGGTTGATATAGTTTAAATAAACAATTCCTACTGCCCTTACTGCAATGGAAACTAACAAAAACGATTTTGAATTCGAAAGATTTTCTATAACAAAAAACCTTTAAAGATTTAATAAATAAACCCTTTCAGCGGAAGTACTTTTGAATTATATATATATACATGTATATATATTAATATATATATATTAATAGGTTTCCATAACTGAGAGTGAGAAATTTTTATAAATAAAAAAAAAGAAATGAGATATTATAAAATAAATGTATCATATGTATACTTTAAACACAAAATATAAAACCCTCTTATCTGTTTTAGAAACCTACAATCCGAATGCTAATCAGTAGTCGAATCATTACTAAAAGAGATAAAGAGGATTCATACCCTTTGTTCCTTACCTGCGTACGCGGTTTCAAGAAACTTGAAAATATTGGAAACTCATAAAGAACATCAGACTAAGAGGTTTCCCTTCACGTTTTATCGTTATCAAGGATATTTTTAACCCTTTTCAAAATAGTGAACTTAAATAAACTCATCCCTACTTATTCTAAGAGTAATGAGAAGATTTCACATATTCTCTGGATAAAAGGAATCCAAACACATCTGTTAACACCAATCTATTGGACATAGAAATCCCAACATTGAATATTATAAACAAATAAAATACAATAATCGAACCAATTCGATATATTATACCCAATACTAAGAATGCAATGCCACGAACGTAAGTGAAGCCGGAAGATCAATCCAGATCAGACTGAATGTACGCAAAATAAATCTTAGAAATTAATATCAATGATTTGTTAGCATATATCTCAGACCGGTCATCATTTTAAAATGCCAGAAACCAAATGTAACTACAGAAATATCAAGACAAAATACCAAGAGTTACATTTTGAATCTATTTTTATCTAAGGAATTGCAAATAAACAGAAGGTTTGAGCTACCTACACTGTAGATACCTCTCAGAAGTCGACCATAGATCAATTTTCCCGCGAGGTTTATGCCCTCTAGTTCCCCATAAAGTGTAAATAGATCAATTCTTTAACCCCCAATATTAAGTTAAACACAAAACTAGCTATAGGCATCATATTTCGAATATTTTCAAAGGTTTTGGATTTAGGTTGTAAATGTCCACGATAAGCGCGTATACATGCAAACACTCCTCTTCTTTCTTATCTCCACTCAATCATATTAGGGCATCAAGCATATAGAGCTTGATACTTTTGATGATATCTGCTGGAGATGAGTTGAGCTCATAGTAATAGTCGATCTTCTTCTTGATTTGAACATTTCGAATCGTGATTTTCGTGTGTGTATGTGTGTTAGAAAGCTAGTATTTCAAATTGAAAAGAAAAACAAATTGTAAAAAATAATAATTCTAATACCCTCCACAAATTTACCCTAAATCACTATATATTCTAGAAAAGAGTAATGAACAAAGGGTTCATGAAATTCCAAATGTTCATCTCGAATAATCTCTAAATAAAGGCAGGTAAAGGTGGATATCAAAATCTATCGAGTTTTATACATCTAAAAACATAGGCAAAGACATTATTAAACACCAGTCTTATACAGAATCTCATTTCTAGATGCCGGCTTGCAACAATCTCACCACGATGATCAATCACATCATGCAGTGGAGGAGAAAACGATTACTTT
>CP092886.1:65557667-65605044 GCA_030710605.1 Cordylochernes scorpioides
AGACTTCCTTATATATTTCATTGAAATTAATACAATTTGCCCAAAAAATATAATCTATTGTTTTTCTTCTATTCAGACGAGGACAGAGTTTTGTGTGTGGTCGAAACGTCGATGAAATAAAATTCATTATTTGTCCGTAATGTCCAAATATCAATGCGCGCGCCAGGCAATCTCCATCTCTCAAATAAGTCCTTATTTGGAGCACAAAAATATTTTGAAAAAGAGCAGAATGATGATCGAGATTAAAACTATTTACAATTTATAAACAAATCTTCATTTTCATTATTTATCATATTGATTAATATCGCTATATTTTGGACTGAGAGAATTAAAACTCACTTATTAAATAATATATTGTACAATAAATATATATTCACTTGGCAACACTGAATCTGAGGCAGTGTTGCTTCTATTTCTGATAAATAACATTTTATTTTGTTCTGTCATCAATTATGTAGTAATTAATTATGAAGGTTTAACACACAAAACACAGGAATATATTTAATTAAGCATGACAAAAAAATTCCAAGTTTCGGTCCTTTGGCAAGGTTCTGTTTTATTAATTAACCTTCTGGAAAAAAAATAATTTTTAAAATAAATTTCTCCTAGGTAATATTGAAGAGGTTTGCGGTTGAAATTACCCACCACATTAATATCTATAAATAGTTTATTAGCGAGGAGAGCAAGAAATTAGGTCTGTACACACTCTCTTTTTATTTCTTTAAACATCAGTATTTCTGAGACAAGATGCAATATTAAAAGGTTTTTGCTCAGTTTGCTAAAGAATAGATAATGAAACGTAAGAATCCTTGTGGATAGCAACGAATTTTATGGTCTAATATACTTTCACATGTTTTGGGTTATGCGCTATCTAGGAATTTGAAGAGACCGCAATATATTCCAACCTTTGCTCAATGTGTTTGGATTTGAATAAAATTTACTCGAAGAAAACAATATGGGATTTCTACACTTGGAGAGGATTTTAATAGTTGGTGTCATTTATTGTTTCCTAAAATATTATTTGAAAAGCTGTAGAACCAATTCCATAATCTGGACTTATTCTGGATTGTTCCAAACATCTAGTAATGGGATAGGATACAATCAAGATGTTGGGAATTGGCACTATTGGTTTTGCATTTGTTGCATGTTTAGGTATTGATGTATTTCCTGTAAACATGGGAGGCTATAGGCGTATAAATACATTCATGGACAAAACTTAAGGAAGTGGAAAGTCTTTGTTGTCGCCGGTCGTCAGTTTTTTCAATAAGACAGAGGCATATTTGTTCACACTTGGTTATCTCATGTTTCTTCTATAAAGGTCAAATCTTTATAATATCTTTAAGAGTTATTGTCTGAATCCCGATATACATGATGAAAGGTACAGCTTTCTTAAGTTTTGTCTGTAAGTTTTATATATTTTATTTATATATTAATTAAAGGGAGAGCTGCCTTTCTTCTGGTACATGAATATCATTCTCCCGCAGCTGTATGTTGTAATCTTACCTGAAAATCGGCCCTTGCTACTTCACCAGCTTAAACACCTGTTTGTAAATTCGACCGGTTTCATGACTCCTCTCGTGGGATGTGATGGAATTGAAGCCACCTCTGTATTTATGAGGGCCAAAATCAGAAACTAGAGTATACAGACTCGCGTTTTGTCTGAATTTGCCAAAACGGGTGTTGTTTGGCTCATTCTTTATTATCACTAGTAAAACCTTTTACTAGAGTGATGCACTGCACTATATTCTTGTACATATATAAATACATTAATGAGGGTTATAATCTATTTATACACACACACAAGCCTTTTTATTGGGGCATCCAGCCCTATACATGATTCCCCTCTACGGGATTTAGCAAAGGAAGATATTTCAAAAGCAAAAACTAAAATATAAGAAGTAATAAGGAAAAAGAAAAGAGAGAAGAAAAAAAAAAGAAATATAGCCATATATACAAAAAATAAACATATATGATTAAATATTTAAATTAAAGTACCAATGTTTAGAGTATGTCAAGGTTAGGATATCATTGAGAGAGCTAGTGTGGAATCAGCCGCATTCAATCTTCGCTTTCTTCCTCCAAGCAAACCACGACATTCGGCGAATCCATTATTCTCCAACGGACATTGACTGCGGCCTTGTAGAATTTATATAAACCGAGGGAGAGACCCTGATCAACCATCAGTGTGTGCATCCAGCTGCAAATTTGTTGGCAGTCAGGTTGAGACCAGGGTAAGTCACCCAAAATTTCTTTCCTCTGTTCCTCTAAGCAAGAGCATTCAAATATTATATGCATAATTTCGTCTTGGATTCTGTTTGTACACAGATCGCAAGTTAGAGTCAAATCAATCTTCCAACGCTTTGAACGATTTTCTGGGAAGATCGTCCAAAGGAGTCTCAGTTGTGCAAAAATATTTTAATTGCTAGAGGAATAGTTGTGAATAAATATCGTTCTGCTGTTATTGAGTTTTTCAGGTATTTGAAGTGACTGTAATGTGAAGTATTTAGAATTTTCGCCATGTCGTTTTGGATGCTTTGTTCGGTTGCTATTATAATCTATTTATAATTGTTCCATTAAATTCCAGGATGTTCTATTTTATCGCGCCTCTCTATATCCGACGACCACCATTGCTGACCCTTCCAATATTTTCTCATCACATATAAGATATTTATAGCAATATAAGGTTTTAAAATGTTTCATGCTCAATACTACGTAAAATCTTCAATAATATTTGGGTTAATTTGACTACTCGTTTTCATATTAATACCGACATGTTATGACTTTTTGTCCTTTTATTTAATTTAAATTATATTTATAGAACATTTAAAATCTAAACCTGTGAAATAATGTATGGTTCTGTTGGAACAATTGTTGCTTAGATAGAGGAAATAAGTGAATAAAATGAACGTGAAGAATTATAGTGTCTGATTATATATATAATGTGTACGTTATTTTACACTATTGTATAAATATTATACTTATATTCTTTAATTATTGTAAATAGTTTCACGCGCAATTATCCAGATCGGATATAGCGTGTCTTATTTGCAACTGGTAATAAATAAATAAATACCTATATTCTTCATAATTGTGGGGGTTGTTGATATAACTGTTGTCTACGAAAAAGGATTGAGAGAATTAAATAAAGGCAAATAATTATAGTGTGATATTGTAATGTGTACGTTGAATCTCTCGCTTATATTCTTCATTAATATGTAATGTTGTTGGCCTATCGATTGACTAGATAGATGAAATGAGCGAAGAAAATGAACGTGAGGAATCTCGTTAGAGAGAGAGAGAGAGTAATTTGTACGTTAATTACAAACGTAAATATTTTGCTTATAAATTCTTCATCATTGTTGGATGGAGTTCGGAAAACCGTTGACTAGATAGATGAAATGAGCGAAGTAACTGAAAATGAACGTGAGGAATCTCGTTAGAGAGAGAGAGTAATTTGTACGTTAATTACAAACGTAAATATTTTGCTTATAAATTCTTCATCATTGTTGGATGGAGTTCGGAAAACCGTTGTCTAGATAGATGAAATGAGCGAAGTAACTGAAACCGAACAATTAAAGTAGGTAGAACTATTTGTACGTTAATTATCAATGTAAATATTTTGTTTATAAATTATTCAACATTGTGGGATTTTATTTGTAAAACCGTTGTGTAGCGAGAAGAAATGAGCGAAGTAAATGAACGTGAAGAATTGTAGTGGACAAATAGAAAAATATGCCGGGGGGACAGGACCAGATCGATTCTTCTCCAAGCGTGACCCAAACCTCTAATGATCTTAATTAACTCGGTTAATTCTTCTTTTTGGTGCCTGACAATCTGTTGTTCTCTACGCTAAATTGGACGGCCTGCTTGTCATCCCCCGGCGTCAAGATGGCCGCCGAGCAGAAGATCCTCTTGTCACATCCCTCTTATTGAACCCTCCAAGTGTTAAATTAAAGATGCTTCAAGTTTAATGAGGAGGCAAAATCGCAAAAATGTATAATAACATTTTTAAAAAATTATTTAAACTTTCACTCACCCGAAAAGAAAAGTGATTTAGATTTTTTTTTTAAATCCTTTGACCCAAATAAAGAAAAATATTTCAGATTTTTTACTGAGAAAAAATATTTTCTTGTTATAAATTTAAAAGGATAATTTTAATAAAGATTTTAAAAATAGAGTAAATTTATTTTTCGCTTGAATTTTAGCGGATGTTTGCTCGAAGAGAACATTCAAATATAAAGAAGACCCCTTAATTGAATAATAAAAACCTTTTCTCAGTCGGGGTAAATATATAAAATTGATCTGAAAAAAATAAAAAATGAATTATATATTATCTATAACATAAAATCAGATGAATACATTAGTTTCACCGATATTCAGCTCTAGAGATTAGTATACAGTAGCATTTCCTCATGGACCTTATGTTAAATACGTGTTATTTGACGGTCATATGATGCTTCACCCTCCTAGACCTCCGTATCGGAGATGGAACTATGTGAATATCAAACTGGATCGCACTCCCTTATGTGATTTTCACATAAAAATAATTTTCTCACAAAATGGGTTTTGAAAATACAGGAAATGATTAAGAAATTTGTAGTTAAGATAAATAAAAACTAGAATCCAGTTGTTATTATTATCATCATTAATTTGTCTACTCTGGATATAATATTGTCTCCTTTAATCTAAGTCAAAAGGTATGGTTGAAAATGTAAAACATTAAAAACCGTCATATAATTCTGGATAATTATTGTTTTTTTTAGTAAAATTTGTCCTCTTTGATCAAATAAAAAATGAAAATGTAAAGTAAAATATGGATAGTAGTTAAAGGATTGTTTTAATCTCCCACGCTCTCAATATTCATAGTCCTTTGGGCGAGTAAAAATAAATTGTGATGGCAAATATAGATCGTAGCTGAAGGCTTCTTTCAACTCGCCCTTGATATTCATTGTCCTTTGATCAAATAAAAATTGATATTGTGGAAAAAAAATATAGATCATAGTTGAAGCATTATTTTAAACCCCTACGAATAAGTGAAGACAATTAGAGCTGGTATTCAGAGGTTTGTTTTTGACCAAGAGACATACTTATTGATTTTTTGTTCAAATTGTAAAGTATTATTAAAATTATGAAGATGAATGTAAATATAAATTCAAGACTTGTTTTGATCATTCTGGATATTTATTATCCTTTGATCCAGGTGAACATCTTTGCTTCCACAATCAACGTGCATTCAGCGAGCTCCGTAAATAGGATTCGTTATCCGCCTTTCAAAGCCAACTTCTCGGAACAAAATTGAGGGCAATTAATGGCATTTGATTCACTTTTATCCACTTTCTCCTTTTGAAATAAAAGCTCCTCAAGAAGCGATGCTAAATTAATTGAGTTGGAGTTAGTAAATAGGTTACTACTGATACAAAGCACTATTATGTATTGCAAATAATGTAAATTATACTCACATTCTGCGTTATGCAAAATTTATGGTATATAAAAAGATCAATAATTATATTTACACATTTTTAGAGAACATATTTTTTTCTGGGTTTCATGAATGATTGTATTTCATTTTGTATTGTAATCAACTTTACAGTGTAATTAATCATAAAATCAATGCGCTCCCGTCTATGTAGTTGAATATATTATAAACCAATTTAAATATGCGCTTTGAAGAGTTTAAATTTGAATAAGATTAGGTAGATTAACATGTAATGAAAGAACATTGTGCAAATAAAAACGTTGCTGTTGACAGGGCGACATCTATTGGAATAAATATCAACTGATCGATTTGTTCCCAGAATTTTCCCAAATACAATTTATTGAATTATCAAGAAACGTCATCCATGTATGCCTTAGGACTCTTGGCCCTCTTCAGCGTGGTGAAAGCCTTACGTTAAATTTCTATGTTCATAGGTGAGGGGCATGGCACTATCTGACTCATTTACCAGCTTAGACAGTTTTGGAAGCTTTCATTACTCCCTTTAAGCATGCCATAATACCAATGCTTCGCTTGTACTAATGAGAGCACATAGCCTGAAACTATGGTACAGTTTGGATTTTGTTAGAGTTTTTGTATTAGATGACATTTCACATGTAAATATATATAGGATATTCTATATTTCACTGGAAACCTTAATCATATGCGCTCACGTATTCCATTAAATCCATTACTTCTATATACCTTTTTATATTCTAAGAAATATTTTGTATGCTCTTTCATATTCCCCCTTTCAGATTATTTATATGCAGTTCTTCCCGTTGTTAAATGCGACTTGATATTCTAGATGTCTTCTCATCATATGGCCTTTATAATTTCTCTCCACTCCGCCCTCCAGTTTTTCCATCTCTATTATTCGCCAATTCTTTATATTTTAATATTATTTCATGTTATCCAGAATATTACTTATATTTATATATATCTATATTCGAGTTATTTAGATTTCAATCATAGAAATTATTCGGGAGCGATTTTTTAATCCAAAATAAAACAACTTCCTACTTTCCTTACTGCGACAAATATAGATATTTGGGATAGCCTTGCTCTTCTCCTTTGAATCCGCTTAGTGGTTTCGCCAGTTCATTCTATCAGATATTTATAGACATATCAGAACTCATTATAGTACTAAAACAATTCTGCGTATATAGAGCTGTAATTTGGCAGGAATTTAAACTTAAGGTATTCAAGTTAACTAATAAATAGTAGTAAGTAATTGTTTATTTAGATTATAACCTACTGATGGCGCGTTCTAATATCGATAAGATTAAATATCAGCCTCAACTTTTATTTATTTACAACGTTTACTTGTAACCTTTGTCAAGGAACCCCATCCTATATTGTTTATATATTACCGCTGCATGCTAATATCTTTTATCAATTTAACCAGAAACCCAAATTACAGAAGACTTGTCTCTATATATAAAATTTTACCGAAAGAGATGCCTTTAAATAAAAAAAAGCATTGAAGCAATTACTTTGGCTTACAATCCCAGTTGAAAACGTAAAGGTTGTTATTCCAGACAGTAGCCGCCCCTGTAGTGATGAGGACCATAATATGCAGCCATATCATACATGTTGTTGTCGTTTGCTCGAATTTCCCTAGGTATTGTTGTGGCTCTTCCTTTATTATAACCCTTACGATTTGTCCTGGGGCGATAAGAAATATGCATTGTCTATGAGGTGTATTTTGGTAGTTAAATACCACTCTTCCGCAACCTTCTAAATACAAATATAGACAAATACACACTGTATGTGTTCATCTATATATATATAAAATTGAATGTCTGTCTGTCTGTACTCTATAGATTCAAAAACCATACATCCAATCGCCGTGAAAATTTGGGATATTATTAGGTTTATCCCCGGGAAGGTTTTTGAAAAATAATTTCTTGAATATCTTGAATATCCTTAGAGTTATTTGCAGATTTTTAGATTTAACTCGAAAGCAGCGCCCCCATTGCGACGATGATGACAATTTTTTTATCTATGAGTTTTATTATCACTAAGTTTATTATTTTAAAAATAATTATCAAAAGTAAGATTTTCAACCTATTAATTGCGCACAAGTCAAAGTTAGTTTTATCATTTATCTACAACATATATATTGGGAGAAAAGATAAAATGATGATTTTGTAATGTAGAAAATTAGGAAAGACAAAATTCAGGATGACACGGCAATTTATTTGAGACAAGAATAATGATACAATTCCAAGGTAAAGATACTATTCCTTTAACTTCCAATTACCGAGGGAACCAATTAATATTGATTTTATTCAACTTATCGAGTATTTTTCAAAGGACCGGGAAAAATGTTCACTTTATCGAGAGATTCAAATTTACGAGTTTCAAATAATCAAAATATATCTTTTTTTATATAAGTTTATAGAGAATTGTTTAACAAATGATCGTTAGACAAACCTTTACTCGGGTAAAACCCGTGCGTAGCCGGGTACATCCGCTAGTATATAATAAAATGAACAACAAGCTATGTAAAACGACATTTAAAAATTATCCCGCCTGTGTTTCTTTTAAACGAAAAATCGAAATTTATTTTTAAGGATAAATAACGATTATTTCCAACCTTAGGAATGAATTATGAAAATATGAATTGTGAAGAGTAAAGATAAACGGAAAAATAAAAGTGTACAGGGATGGGAATCGAACCCACAGTGTTCCACTTACCGGGCAGATGCCATGTCCACTAGGCTACCCTGGACATATTTTTTCGTTCGTAAATATTATATGAGGTAATTTATAATACAATATAATGCGGCTTACCATATAACAAGCTATATTATCAACATACGACATTGATTCTTCAATTCTCACTGAAACTGAAATGAGTCAGGCCGTGATTATATCTCATTCATAGAATGTCACACGGAAAAGAGGAAAATGGCAGTTGATAATAAAAATTGCTGAAACAATAATAATGTATCTATAAATTGTACCTGTAACTCTCCCCTTTCGACCATGAGTAAATATTCTATTGCTAGACCAGGGTACAGAAGACATTATTGGAGAAATTAATCAATTTTGTATCGGTCCTCTTTCTCAATTCCTTTCTTCGTTTAACAAAAGAACGACTGTTGCACACAATATTAAATTTTCAATTCTAGTTTTCTCAACTAACTTCATTGAAATTACTTTTGAATTTAGATGCTAACAGATATAAATAATTAATATTTCTCTCTTATTTTAATTATATTAAACTAATTGAATATTCAAAATTAAATTCCCAAATCTAATTGATTTTAGAACTATTCTCTAGTTTCACATTTGAAATAACATATGTTGTGTGTTGAAGGCTATTTTATTTTAAAAATTAGTTTTAGTTTTATCATTATGATTTTCTATTTTTATTTAAAATGCGATAAGAAATAGAAGATCTGTTGAATACATTTATTTATCATTTAAAAATAAATCTTTGGGTTTAATTATGCGACCAGTAATAGACAAAACGGAAAAATGTTCAATAATGATGATGGTAAGTAAAGAATAACAAATACCTTATTGGCTTATGGAGGCTTGCTACAGAAGTGTCTATTCTCTCCAGCACTCAGAATAGAATTTTGAAATAATAACAATCGCTAGATCCGAGCACGCAAGCACAAAGGCCACAAGAAATATGCATTAAAGGAGTTTTGGAGAGCGAATGAAATGAAATCATTTGAGACAAATTTCTTACCGTATATATATATGTAATAATGTTGCAAATGATCGTGTCGACGTATGGATAAACTGACAGTCATGTACGTGAGGCGAGTGTTGATGTTCTTCCAAAACGCGGACAAAAGAAGCAGAGGCAGGGCTAGATGTTAGCACCGAGAGTGATCGGGGACAGCCAACGGGACAGAGATAGAGGCCATGACACAAACTTGGATGCCTATCACCAAGACATGGAGAGAGAGACCGAGAGAGATAGAAGCAGTCTGCCGATGGACACCTTGTAGAACATACTGTCGTTGACCCCCTGCTAAAACCTGCTCTGTTTACAGGGGTCGTCTATAAAAAGCCCTGGAGGGGAGCCCCATCTGGACGTTGGCTATTTCCTCTCTCTCTGCCCCCAGCTGCCACCTTCTTTGGCTTTTCATTTTGACGTCACCATTTTTAGTTTAAATACAAATAGGGATGTACAGGTTATATTAATAAAGATATGGCATATATACAAAATATGGTGTGGTAGCAAATAGGAACAGTGTACATTTTAATAGAAGGGTATGATCTTATAAAGTATTGGCTTTAACTAATTGGAAGATATGTGAAATATACTAAAAGTGTCATTATTATACAGTTTAAAATATACTATATATATATATATCGAAAATTATTAAAATATGCTATATATATATATCGATACATAACTGGTTGCGAGTTCATTGGACTTGTTGCTCTCACAAAATACTCTTTATAAAATGCCAAGCGATTATTTTAAAACGGTACAATTATATAAGGTGTATTTATATCTTTATGATATATATGGGACGCAACCTATCAAGACGCTCAGAATATTCTAATTATTAATTTGTCTATGCAATGATATATACATATGATTTATAGAAATACACAAAATATTTATATACTTCAATAGCCCTTCCGATTATTTTAAATTAGAAAAAGGTATAGAGAGATAAAATGAGAATTTCTTCTTGAAATACTCGTAATGTACCTATATTTTACATATATACATATGTCGTCTTGAATATTGAGCAATCCATATGAAATTATTAATTAAAAGGCTTATTTTGTATTTAAAATAAAATAAAACATTTTATTTATAACAGAATGCCAATATTTCAATAGGCTATACACCTAACTTCGTCAGGGCTTTTCTTGTTTTCAAACTGTTTTATTTTTTTTTCTATTATTATTCTATTTATTATAAATATTTAACATATAGAGATAGGAAAGGATTTGTGAATACTTTGTTATAACAACTATAATTGAATATTTTAATGCCAACGTAGCTGCTGTCTAGGAAACAAATCAAACATATTCTAGTTTCTTCATTGTCTTATGTTTATTACGGATTCTTAAATATCTTGTTCACATATTCATAATATTTGAAAAATATCAGTCAACCCTGTTCATTTTGAGAATGTTCGTAAACCTGTAAAAAGATACTGAAATAGGCAAAAGTCAATCGTGAAACTTTTATTCTTTGTTTATATGACAGCATCAAATATACTATACATTCTAATTGAATAATTATAATATTATATAAAACCACATAAATAGATTTATATATATATATATATATATAACGAAGAAATTAAACATCAAACATGGTTTAGAGAAAGTAAATAGATATATATAAGCGAAGAATCTCAAGTGTTTTTCTATTTTTAAAGGTGAAGTAGAACACACGCATTAGATTCCACAAAATATTGCCCCACCTGTTTATCTGCTTGATAGAAAATATTTGGGTCAATTTTCGAAGAAAAATAAAATAATTTTAAAGGTTTCAGCAGCGATAAGGAGTGGGCAGAAGAAGGATTAAAAGGAGCAAGTCTCATAACTGGGAGCTCGTAAATTTATTTATAGGCGCGAAGATTATTAGAGAAAAAAAATCAAAGGAATCTTTTTAATATTTACATGAAATTTTTGCATTTTAAAATAAAAATTTACAATTTGGCCGAGAATGCATTTCTTTATATACAAAGAGTTTGAACAAAATCAAAAAGTTTATTTGTAGAGAGTTCTCTATTTACAATCCATTTTTCTAACTATTTCTATTATTAAATATAACATTAAATTATTCGAAAGTATTTACATATAGACTGATTTGAACGGTTGAATTATTGGGGAGTATTTATTAAATGGAGGTTTGTCGATATTTTGAATTTATTACATTTTGACATTTAATTGTACAAATTTTTATTAAAGTGAGCTAGAAATGATTTTTCAGAATACTACAAGGTATGTCCCATAAGTTCCCGGACTGGGTCCATAAAAAAATAAATAAATGAAAAATGTAAATAAATTTAACAGTTTAGTATAGAAAAAATATCTGGCAACACGGTGGTACCAATATCGAGGCGGTACGTGCGCGCGCGCCAAAGTTATTCTAATTTATTTAAAGGTTACACCTTGCGCTGCGGCGATTTTACGATGGAACAAAAATTGAGGCAGAGGATTTGCATAGAATTTTGTGTGAAACTTCAAATATCAGCAACCGACACTTTTGAAATGCTTAATAAAGCATTCCCCAATAACGCCCCAAAGAGAACAACTGTTTTTGAATGGCATTCTAGATTTAAAGCTGGCAGAATTTCCATTGAAGATGATCCTCGTCAAGGACGCCTAACATTTCAAAGGACTGATGAAAATGTGCAAAAATCACCGATTTGATAAAAGAAAATCCTCAAACCACTTTGCTGGAGCTAGAGCAAGACACAGGCATCTCTAAAACAACGATTGGAAGGATCGTAACCGAAGATTTGAGGCTCAAAAAGACTCCTGCAAAATTCATCCCAAGATTCCTCACTAATGAGCAAAAACTGTGTCGGCTTGCAACCTGTGAGGACATGCTGGAAATGACAAGAACGGATCCGGAATGGAAAGACAAGATAATCACAGGCGACGAGACATGGGTCTATGGCTATGACTCTGAAACCAAGCGTCAATCTGCCGAGTGGAGAGGTCAGGGTGAGCCTAGACCCAAAATATCCAGGATATTGAAATCAAGAAACAAGGTGTTGCTGGTCGCTTTTTTGGATAACAAGGGCATTGTTCATCACGAGTATCTTCCTGCAGGCCAAACAGTTATTAAGGAAATGCATTTGAGCATTCTTCGCCGTCTAAGGGAAGCGATTCGAAAAAAAAGGCCAGAAAAATGGACTAATGGTGACTGGATCCTACACCATGACAATGCCCGCCCTCACACAGCGCACTTGGTGACGAGTGTTTTGTCGAAAAACGGGACAGAAATCCTACCTCAACCACCCTATTCCCCAGACATCGCACCAAATGACTTTTTCCTGTTCCCCAAACTCAAAGCAGTTCTAAAAGGAAGACATTTTGACACCAGGGAAGACATAATAGAAAAATCGCTGCTGGCATTGAAGAGCATTCCAAAAGAGGCCTATAAAAACTGTTTCGACAATTGGGAGAAACGATGGCGCTGGTGCGTTGAAGCAAGGAGGGATTACTTTGAAAAGTTTTAATTTAAAAAAATATAAAATCTTACCTTTTTTTTTATGGACCCAGTCCGGGAACTTATGGGACATACCTTGTATATCAAAGATTTAAATGAAATTTATAAATATATTTCTGTGTAATTCTCTCTCTCATATTTAAAGTCAATTATAATAGAACACCGTTTATATATGGTAGGAAAAAATCGGAACATATTATCATTTAGGGAGAGAATGATGATTTCTCCCGTCAAATGCGTTGGATATTTGTCACCGACCTAAGTCCACTAGTTTTCAGAGACGGTTATTAGAAGAAACTTAAGCGTATATTTTGTTTGGCGAGGTGACCTTCTATATATATATATTATATACTAATAAGGCATATATTGGATTTAATGAAATATTTATTTGCCAATATTTCGGTTGGCTGAACGCCAAGCCTTTATCAAGGCATTATATTTATACATTATACATTTTTGTATAAATGTAATGCCTTGATAAAGGCTTGGCGTTCAGCCAACCGAATATTGGCAAATAAATATCTTATTAAATCTAATATATGCCTTTTTTATTATCTAATGATTTGAATATAATTTGCTCTCTATTTTCAAAACAATGTAGTGAAGCGGTGCAGCCATGGTCCACCATTTTGTAGGCGGCATAGAATTCTAGGCGGAGTCAGATAACAAATTATTTATTGTAAAATCAACTTTTAATTACATTTATTTAATACAAATTATCAGAAGGGGTTAAATTGTTGTATACTAAATGTTGAAGTTCTTTTTTTGTATCTGTCTGCGTGGTCAAATATCATTTCTAGATTATAAAATGTTAGATATATGTGTTTGATATATTATAGATAAATATTTACATTTTATATGATTTATTATTCATATTTAGAATGATGTATAATTATTTTATTATATTGATATGACAACAAATAATATGATATTAATGTTAATTTATATAATTTTAATAAAGTATATTTTATGAGCATTATATATTTAAAGGATAAATCAATTTAATATTTGATTTGAATAGTTATTAAACAAATTAAAATTTATAATGAAATTTATATTTGGGAGCCGCTACATCACTCCCCCGCCAGTGAAGACTTAAAGTCGAAAACGTACGTGGCGTCCATAGCGAGTGGTGTAGCTACTTGTTTTAGGTGTAGTTTCCTCAGCACTGTCGGACATAGGTGGCAGAATTGAAGAATCGTGGAAACTTTGAGGGGTGTTTTCTATGAATGCAGGCTTTAGTCTGTTGACAGAAATGACTTTGTCTTGGTCATTGATTTTAACTGTAAATGTCTTCGAAGATCTTGATACCACTGGAAAAGGACCTTCGTATGGTGGAGATAATGCTCTTTTTACAAAGAGGAAGGGAGTAGGTGGGAAAGCCAAGGGAAGAAGGTATGCAGGGGCCCCTCCAAGGAAGTGTGGATTGACAAATTCCAGAGGTGGGGGCGACAGACAGAGAGTCCAGCTGGTGTCGTCGTGAAGCAAGCAGCCGAGATAGCGGTCGGTCTGCCGGGGGTCTGTACGCCGAGAAGACATGGCAGTCTGGGGGAAGAAGTCTGTCTGGTGACAACGGGATCTGCAGCAAGGAGAACGGCGGTGACGACAGACGCGGCAAGTTGGCGACGGGAAGTGGGACCGTGTGGATCAACAAGTGGAGGACGGGGCAAAGAAGGACGAGGAGGAACCTACCCGGGGCGGACATCGAAGGCAAGTTCATCTACTATGTCTAGCTATTAACATCCTTTTTAAATCTCTGGGAATAAATCCATAGTACTAAGCTGTGTATCCAAAACGGACCCACATTGTTTTCTCAGAAACCTTGCACGCAAACATCGACGGCTGAGAAGAGTCGTAACATTTGGTGTCAGAAGTGGGCTACAGCTTAGTTATGTTTTCAATTTCTGAAAATATTGGCCTATGCTAAACGAGAAGAAAATGGAAGATTTTATTTCGTGCTAATTTAAAAAGAAAAATGGAAAACTAACGGACCTCGAAATTGAAAAATTCAAGAAATTGCTCAGTCTGATAAACCAGAAAGTAGATGAGCTCGGAGTGACGTTAGATCGTTTTAAAGAAGGGATGGAACCTCGATTGAGCCGACTCGAGCATAATCGGAATGTCAAACGTTCTGCCACACCCATGTCTTGCGAAGTTAAGTTCAATGTACTGCCGCCAGAAAATCCTGATGACTTTTCAAAAACAATCACAGCAGCCAATAGCCCACGTACTCAATGTCTGAGGGGACAAAAGACAATCCCAGGTGATGAAGATCCCGACAAGACCATCACAACAAATATCATCACGTCAGGAGACGTCGTAAGTGGACTGTCAGAATCTACGGTAGAAGATTCTCCCGTGATCCAGAAGTCCGAAGAGTGTCGAAAGCAGGAAATGATCCAGACTGGTTGTGTAGCAAGGGAGAGCATGCTGATCACCTCCGACAACGGCTGTGGCACGAGTGCTTTGAACCTAATCAAGCGGACGGAAGGAGAATGCCCTCCAGGTGATATACAGTGCGGAAATTCCACCCCTGGGATTATTTCTAAAATACTCCAGGAAAACAACAACGATCTTGGCGAGCTGCAGTGCGACAGCGTGGCTGACTTCTGCGACAGTGACAGACTGTCAGGGACTACAGCGGCGATCCAACTGGACGGGACGGGGCTGGGTGCTCCGTGGAAGTGCGACAAGGCTAGATGGTCGAAGCACCCCGAAGTTGGAGCCGGTGGCCCGACTGAACGGGATAGAGCATTGGACGCTCTGTGGAAGTTCGACGACAATGTCTGTGACGCGGAAGTCGCGCGCAATGTGTCAGCGCCGTGGTCTGCAATACAAGCTGAAAAGATGTGCCAAGAATGTGTACCTATTATCTTCGTTCCTTCGCCCGACAAGGTGCAGACTCAACCACCATCGCCTAGAACAAGTTGTGCCGAAATTGAAACTACTGTGCGGTCTAACATCTTCAGCAATTTCGAGGATTCCATTCTCCAGGGCAAAGACAGCATCAAGATGTCCAGGTCTAGAATTTGTAGAAGAATAAATCTCCAGTTGCAAAGAAATGCGAAACCGACAGAAGAAAGGAACTTTCCCGAACACCTCTGGAAGTCTAACAAGGACGAATACATGCTGGAAGGCCACGATATGGTCAGCGTGGATCAAGAAAGCGCATCCACTGTAGAGACCCACGATCTATCGCCCTGTCGTGGGAAGATAATCCGAGTTAGGATGTGGTTCTGCAAACAAGGGCTGGCGCTAATCCTGCCGCTACGCTTCCGGGAGGCTGACGACCCTCATGTGGCCAGAGACGTCAGGGAGATCAAAGGGCCGCCGATCAGTTGCAAACTTGCACGCAAACATCGACGGCTGAGAAGAGTCGTAACAGTATATATTTAGAGAGAGCAACAATCTAATACAGGCATTTATCGCCTGTTCTTCGATGCTGCCATTTTTGAACGTGGTAGTAGTTCAGTCAAAGACATTTGTTATGTTCCTAGGTGGTCGCTCCGTACTTTAAAGGTTTTGACATATATAACATGTTTATATGTATAATGTGAAGGAGATACAGTATGCGATCTCTCTTTTTACGAAGAAAATAGAAATTAAAATATCATTATATCTTTGAGTTATGAATGGTTGTTCTGTCACTGTGATCATCGTGGTGAGATCGTTGTAAGTCGGCATTGAGAAAGGAGATTCTGTATAAGACTGATGTTTAATAATGGGTTTGTGTGTGTTTTTAGATGTATAAAACTCGGTAGATTTTGATATCCACCTTTACCTGCTCAAAATTAGAGATTATTCGAGATGAACATTTGGAATTTCTTGAACGCTTGGTTCATTGTTCTTTTCTAGAATATATAGTGATTTAGGGTAAATTTGTGGAGGGTATCAGAATTATTATTTTTGCAATTTATTTTTATTTTCAATTTGAAATATTGGCTTTCTAACACACACGAAATTCGCTATTTTACAGGTTCAAATCAAGAAAAACATTGACTATTACTATTAGCTTTACTCATCTCCAGCAGACACCATCAAAAGTCTCAAGCTCTATATGCTTGATACCCTAATATGATTAAGTGGAGATAAGAAAGAAGAATAGGATTGTTTACATGAATATGCGCTTATCGTGGATATTTACAACCTGAATTATAAACATTCAAAATTTATTATAGACATAGATATAGTTTTGTGTTTAACTCTAATATTGGGGGTTAAAGAATTGACCTATCTACACTTTATGGGGAACTAGAAGGAATGAACTTCAAGGAAAATTGATCTATGCTCTATTTCTAAGAGGTATCTACAGTGTTAGTAGCTCAAATCTTCCGTATATTTTCAATTCATTAGGGAAACAGAGATTCTAAATATAACCCTTGTTATTTTATCTTGATATTTCTATAGTTACCTTTGGCTTCTGACATTTAAAAATTATGACTGATCTGAGATAAGTGCTGAGAAATCATTGTTATTAGTCCAACAAGATATAATGTGCGTACATTTAGTCTTATCTGGATTAATCTTCCGGTTTCACTTACGTTCGTACCATTGCATTCTTGGTATTGGATATCATATATCGAATTGGTTCGATTATTGTATTTTATTTGTTTATTATATTCAGTGTTGTGATTTCTATGTCCAATAGATTGGTGTTAACGGATGTGTGTTTGGATTCCTTTTATCCAAAGAATATATGAAATCTTCTCATTTCTCTTAGAATAAGTAGGGATGAGTTTATTTAAGTGCACTATTTTGAAAAGGATTAAAACTATCCTTGATAACGATAAAACGTGAAGGGAAACCTCTTAGTCTGATGTTCTTTATGAGTTTTTAATATTCTCAAGTTTCTTGAAACCGCGCGCGCAGGTAACGAACAAAGGGTATGAATCCTCTTTCTCTCTTTTAATAATCATTCGACTACTGATCACCATTTGGATTGTAGGTTTCTAAAATAGATAAGAGGGTTTTATATTTTGTGTTTAAAGTATACATAGGAAATCTTTCTTTTATAATATTTCATTTCTTTTATTTATAAAAATTTTTCTCTCTCAATTATGGAAACCTAATAATATATATATAGTATATTTTGAACTATATAAAAATGACACTTTTAGTATATGTCACATATCTTCTAATTAGTTATAGCCGATACCTTAAAAGATTCTACCCTTCTTTTAGAATGTACACCGTTTCTATTTGCTACCGCCCCCATATTTTGTATATATGCTTTATCTTTTTATTAATAATACCTGTACACCCCCCTATTTGTAGGTAAAACTAAAAATGTTGACGTCAAAATAAAGATCCAATGAGCGGTCAGCTGGGAACAGCTGGGGAGAGAGGAGGAAAATGCCAAAGCCCATGTGGGGCCCCCAGGGACTCTTTATAGACGAACCCTGGAAAAACAGGACAGGTTTTGGCAGGGAGTCAGCAGATGGTGCTAGGGTGTCTCTCGGCAGACGGACACACTCTCTCGCTCCATGTCTCTGGGATAAGCATCCAAGTTTGTGTCATGGCCTCTACCTCTGTCCCATGGGCTGTCCCCGATCACACTCGGTGCTAACATCCAGCCCTGCCTCTGCTTCTTGTTGTCCGCGTGTGGGAAGAACATCAACACTCGCCTCACGTTCACGACTGCCAGTTTACCCATTCGTCGGCACATTTGCAACAATATTATATATATAATTCGAAAATACTTCCGCTAAAAAGGTTTATTTACGAAATTTTTAAAGGTTTTATGTCATATAAAATCTTTCGAATTCAAAATCGTTTTTGTTAGTTTCCATTGCAGTAAGGGCAGTAGAAATTGTTTAATTAAATCTTATCAACCGGAAAAATATCAAATATTGTGATAGGTATATAGCATCGTTAAAGGGATAATTTTTCGTATCTCTCTGGATGGGGTATTTCATCTTAATTAATCAGTATCAATCCATTTATAATACTAATTCTACAATTAGCATTATTTTTTCCAAACGGAATTCCTACAGAGTTTCATTCAAATTTTATAGTCACTCAATTTTCACATCACACAGAAAATTCCAGAAATACTTACATAAAAAAGATCTATCAGAAAGACCAAATTGTTTTTGCGGAGAAACTGAACAAACTGCTCTTCACCTTATCTACGACTGTCCGACCTTTGCAGAAGTGGGACTTCGATTGTTTCCTGATTTAAATGATTTAACTTTCTTACATCATCCATTTTATCAATATAAATTTTATGAACTCTGTCGATTAATACATGTAAATTTGTAAATATTGAAATTCGAAGCTTTAATTTGTTTGTTTCCTCTGTAAGAGGAAATATTTCAATATCACGCCTGGTTGGCTAATAAATATATATTTTTTAAATCAGTCGCTGAAAACACTCAATTAAGATTTCAAATCGGATTGTTGAACTATAAAAGAAGCACTTGAACAATGTTATTTCGAGTAATTTTGTGAATGTTTTCTCTTTTTCAACGGTAGAATTCGAATTAGCTCTACGAACATTGAATAATGTTGAAGAAAGCGTATCTCACGAATAATTCGTTCTTTTAGTTTCCATTTATTTGTTAGACTCTTGGATAAAAAGAGGTCGCACACCTGGAACGAATAACAAGTCCGATTATTCCAACATCTCTAGCACACAATTTATTCTTATTTCAAATCTATGAGAGAGAATTTTAAAATTGTTTTCTCAAAGGAATTCGCGGAACATATTATATTTCCAATGGTGGAGTTCGAATTACTTCCCACGAACAATGAATGAATGAAAAAAAGGTATATATCACAAATGATTCTTTTCATTTCCTTCAACTTATTTGTTGCTACAGGGCTAAAATGAATATCGCGCAACTGAAAAAATTAAAAAAAATAAAAATTCTCAAACGTTATTCTTTTATTCATATTTAAACTGATATCATATTAAACACTTATTGAGTTCAAAATGATTTTGCAAATACATTTACATCTTTTGAAAATATTTTGAAGTAGTTTAACGAACATTAAATAATGGCAAAAAGAAGCAATTTTAGCTGATAATATATCCTTCCCACTCATTCTGTTAACGCTATAGAGTTAAAATGAACGGAGCTGTGGAACAACAAACAGGTCTTTTATTCCAATATCACAAGTACATTAACCCTTAATCTCATAATAAACAAAATAGATACACGAATTTATTTGTTGCTAATTGGTATATAGGTAGGCACCTAGATGCCCATATAAAAGGTCTGATCGCCTAAGTATCACAGTAAAATAGCCATTATTGTAAATTAGGTGAATATTGTACATTTTGGTAAAATGTGGTTCCTTAAAATCATCTTACACTCAATCTCCATTAGAGAACAAAAAATTCAATAAATATATCAGTTTTTTTTTCAAGCGAGGAGGGGGGGGGAGAGGTTGTCACATTCTGCATAGTTCTTGTTTTCACCTAATAAACATTTCAATATATGTTGAACGACATTTGAAAATTAACCCGAATGTGTTTTTTTTTTTTTCTGAACGAAAAATCGAAATATTTTTTAAGGAGAAATAAAAATTATTTCTAACCTTAGCGATTAAGTATGAAAGGATGAATTGTGAAAGAGTAATGATGAACGGAAAAATAAAAGTGTACGGGGATGGGAATTGGGTTTGTATTATAAATTACAATATATATTATATTTGAATAGAAAATATCCCCTGTTTAATTATAGAAACCACATTTCATATTAAAATTTTTAATGCAAAAAAAAAAGGTTTTACAAACATCTTTATTCTTTTGATGAATATAATGCAGATATACAAGTATATTTAAATATATCGCAATTGAATATACTCAAAACAGTGTTTATAATCCTACTTTGTACATTTCGGTATAACAAAATTTTAAACAAACTTTTATATTTTCTCGATTTGATGCCCTCCTCCAGAATTGGAAAGTCCGCTATCACCATTTGTAGCAGCCACTTTTTTCATTAGCTTTCTATTAGCAAATAAATATAAGTATTTATTTTTATAATTGCGTATCATATTTATATCCTAATAATTTATCCACTGACTATAGCAAATGAAAACATTAAGACGCAATTTTCTTTTCACAAATGAATCAAATTTATACTGTCCTTAATGCAATGAAAAAATATTGGGAAGGCTTGGCTCATCAGTGGTGAACCCTCTCAACGGGTTCGCCAATTTAATCTACCAGCCGGCTTCTTTAGAACTCTAATATTGTATTATATCATTCTGCTTATATATGCTGCATTGATGAGCCAAGACCTCCCAATATTTTTCATATCAGTAAAGACAGTAGAAATTTCATTTCTGTGTGAAGAAACATTTGCGTCTTAAGGTTTTCATTTGCTATATATAGATGGCGCGTTATTGCTTTATACTGATTCTTTTTCCATCGAAAACAACACTTCAAGTGGTGGCGAATATTTTGTACTAGATTGTTGCATATATACCTGTACATTGTGGCATTAATTAAACTCTCAGAATGATTATAGATATTTAAAAATCTGACCGGGACCAAAAATAAAGGGAGCCCTTGGTATCAATTCATGAATAATTAAGCATTGAGAACACCATAAGCATTATTTTCTATAAACATTCTTACGTTATGGTAATTGCTTGCTGTCAGCGTGTTATAGGCGCTCTTATGATGTCTAATTATTTTGAATAAGGAATATGCATTTTTTGTGCTTAAAACGAAGTTCCAGTAAAAGAAACGTTGGTAATGCTTCGAAAGGCTTTTGAAAAGTAATGCCTAAATAAGACCGAAATTTATGCTCGGTATAGTTGTTTTAAAATGGACACACACGAGAAAGAGGGCAAATTCAAAATGATCCAAGATTTGGAAAACCAAAAGAAAAAAGAAAACAGATATAAAAACATGGACAAAATGTATTAATATTTCAGAAAATATTGAAATTGGCATAGTGTGAATTAAATTATTAAAAATTATTAAAAAATTAAAATGTCTCATAAAGGGAAGCTATTTGAGTCACGATAAGTCATAATAGGAAAATCGAAAAATTCTTCAGAGGCTTGAAATAAGACGGCTATAAAATTGTTACACAATATTTCGGAAAGAGATGGCATAGATGTTTAGATGCGGTGGTAGATTATTTCTACGATTACTAAATAAAAATCTTTTATCACGACTTATTTTTGATTTTCAAATTATCCGGGAATTTAATTAAAGTACTTTTGCATATATAATCCTGGTCATTGAAATTGCTATTCCAGGAAAAAGTGCAAATACTCTTAATAACAAGCGGTAGCTTATAAAGAAATATGGAGGTTAGGATCCTGAAAATTCAGTACCTAGAAGAACCACCTGTGGCAGCAATAACAGAACTTATACGACTAGACATTGAGTTAAACAGAGATGGAATAGTATGTACAGGTAGAGCTTTCCATGCAGCTTCATCACGATGCCACAGTTCATCAACAATAGTGACAAGTCAGTCGCTCAGAGAAACCACTGATCAGACGTTTCCAATTGGTGACAGACAAGGAGAACGTGCTGGCCAGGCAGCAGCCAAATAATTTCTGTACGTGAGAAAGTCCGCACAATACAAGCATGCGGTCGTGCATTATCAAGATAAATGTTATTGGATACTGCGACGGAACTTAACACATCGTATCTGTGTGACGGACACTATTAGATATATTGGAATGGGAATAAGAAGTGACTCAGACTTGTTACCAATGACTTCCCATACTGTTTCTCAATGTGCTTTTTTCATGATGGTTCCAAACACGGATATCGTCATCATGGTTCTGAAAACATTACCTTACGCTATTCTTGCGTCCAGGTTTGTCGTTGATCACATCGTCATCACATATTTGATGGCGGTCCTGTCAATGGCGTAGCGACACGGGTAAACAAGGCCATGGTTGCCGAGGTGATAATCCATGCTTCTGAAAACGTCGTCGTACTGTTCGTACAGACATTTTAAACTTTCAAACGATATCATTCATTGACACACGGCTCTTGAAGTGGCTATACGATCCATTGAGGCAATGCAGGTAACAAGTCGGTCTTCTGGGCTGTTATTTATAGCAGGACGCTTAGATCCAATACGTCGTATATACGTATGACCGTCTTTTACCCATAGATTCCATATTCTTTTAACAATCGTGGGATTTCGGCCGACGCGACTAGCAATACCGCGTTACGATAAACCACAATCCCGGTAAGCCATATTTCTGATTCTATCAAACTCAAAAATGTGTTGGGAAGCATTGATCCTTCTTACACGAAGCATCACGAAACCCATCCACGACGAGGTAATGTTTTAAATACGAGGGCCATCCAATAAATAAGTTTCCCTATTTTTTAACAAATAAACCACATTATTTACAATTATGCAGTTATTTTATTTTCATTATACAACTCATAGACTACTTCTCTAAATAATCACCATTTCTGTCCAAACATTTTTGGTACCGTTGTAGCAAATTTTTGATACCACTGTTGTACCAAGCCGTGTCCTGTCTTCGTAGCCAGTGGTTCTCCTCCGCCTGCACTTCGTCATCATTCGCAAAGTGCTTGCCTCCAAGGTGCCACTTGAGTGCTGGAAAAAGATGGAAGTCGCATGGGGCAAGTTCCGGAGAATAAGGTAGATGTGTGAAAAATTCCCATTTAAAGTTTTCCATAGCCATAACTTTGCCTGCAGAGATTGTGACCTTCGCCTTTTTTGGTGCACTTTCCTCAGGCTTCTTCCACACCATTCTTTGTCGTTTTGTTTCTGGAGTTGATTGATGCACCCAGCTTTCATCTCCAGTGACAATACGGGAAAACAGTTGATCTCCATCCCTGATGCATTTCCAGGAAAGCTCGGGCTGCCTCCATCCGTTGTGGCTTGTGATTTTCCAAGAGCAAGCGTGGAACCCATCTTGCGCAGACTTTGCGAAAATTCAAAATATCTGACATGATTGTTCCAATCGAAGAGCGTCCAATTTCGATTCCAGGAGGCAGTCGAATCATTATTTCGTCAATGGTGACGCGGCGATCTGCTTCCACCACATTCCGAACAGCAGCAACGGTTGCATTGTCCGTAGCAGTAACGGGCCTGCCGCTTCGCTCGTCATCATGCACGTTTTGCCGTCCTTCTAAGAACCATGAACGCCATCGGCGAACCATTTGGATGCTCATACATTCTTCACCATACACTGACACTAAATTGCGATGGATATTGACCGCAGTTTCATTTTTCGCCGTGAAAAAAACAATTACAGAACGGAGTTCGCAAGTGGACACGTTCACCAGTAGTAGCTCCATGGAAACTGAAGCGCTACGGACTTGCGCGTACGAGTAGCGTGAATTTGAAGGTCACCAGCTTCCAACGCATCCTAGTGACCATTTCTTCCATACTAACTAATTTTTACAACGTTTCGTTTGCAGAAAAAAAAGGGAAACTTATTTATTGGATGGCCCTCGTACAATTACTTTATGAGCAACCTGCTGAAAAATATCTTCTTCTCAACACATTGTAGATTTCGCTACCCACGCTTATTTCACAATATTTACTTGAAAATATAATCATTTGCAAATCGCAGCATCTTCCTACCGTGTATATTTCGCGTCTGTAGCGAGTCGTCTTTTTGGTGTAGCAATTATAATGGCCAATACTGTATACATATGCATATATATGTAAAAAAGGAAAAATAGGAAAAAGGTTAGATATTTATATTGAAAATAAAAAGGCATATCCTGACCGCTCACATGAGCATATTAGATGGCAGAGCGCTATCTATTGATCAAAATAAACTAAACGTTGATTTAGGCATATACTATTATATCTGGCCAACCTATATTTTCTCAAATCCGCTCATGTAAGCGGACAGGATATGCCCCTTTATATATTTATTATATATATAATATAACAAATATATATGTGTGGGATATTTTATGTGATGTATATATATTATTTGAGTTAAAATTGGCTTCCCTTATAAATATATATAAGGATTATATAATATGTATCTGTAGAGGGGAAATACCTATTACTAGGTCTATTTCTCTATGGGTTTAGCTACATTTCAAAATGCCATGACGGTAAATATAAGGCCAGTGGGTATAAACAGCTGTAGTCGATGTTATTTCGACGAAACACTAAGCGAATAGCACGAATATTTAGAAATTCGATATTACTGATATATATTTACTAATGCATCAGATTCCAGATCGATTTTCAGAAATCCAATAACCCCGAAATATGTCATAGTCATAAAATAGATCAGTAATAGAAATGATTTAAAAATTCGAAACTATTATAGACGCGCGTATGTTTCTTTTTAAAAATTAAACAATTTCTACTGCCCTTACTGCAATGGAAAAATTAATGGGAGGGCCTGACTCATCAGTGGTTAACCCTCCAAGCGGTTTCGCCAGTTTAATCTACCACTGATAAGCTAGGCCATCCCATTAATTTTTCCATTGTAGTAAGGAAAGTAGAAATTATTTAATTTAAAAAAATCATACGCGTCTGTAATAGTTTCGAGGTTTCATAACAGATGGCGCGCTAATGCATCAAAATAGAAATTATATCTAAAATTTGTTACATTATTTATATTGATGAACTCTCTTGGAGAGTCCCACAAGTACATCAAATATACACAATCACCAGAACATCTGGGGAGAACATCAAAGAAAGATTTTCCATAATGAGGCATTGTCTCCAATCAGGACATGGCCTGCTGGAAGTGAATAATCCACAAAGGGCTCCGAAATTAAAAACAAAGAAATTATTTTTAGTCATCTACATCTCTAAATACCTTTAGAGTTCAAATAGGTTTGATTAACTTTCAGGACACAACATATCGCTATTTAAAAGTTCTATAAAATTTTATAAATACTTTTCTAATTTTATATCTCAAATTTTACGAATTTTTTTATTCATTTTTATAAAATCTACTATTTACTTTATTAAACCTTTTCAATCTTTTTTTATTAATAATATATTAAAAATTATTCAACTCCTAATAAAAATAGTTTTAGATAAATTTTGAAAATATGGTCAGTTTTGAATATAGTATGTTGGTAAAAAAAAAATATATATAAATAAAAGCGCTCTCTACCACGCGCGCACACATACACCGAGAGACGAGATGTTATATATATTATTTATTGGGAGCGCTTTATCCTAGCTCGACCTTTATTTACAATGGATAGATAGTACAATGAGAGAGGTATATATAGAAAATATAAACAATTGAAAAAAATAAACATACATATATATATATAAGGTGTAAGATAAATAAAATTAATTAACAAAAATTATAAATAAAAACTATAAATATATAAAACTACTAAAAATAAATGCTAAAGGAAAGACTGATGATATTTAAGAAAATTGATTAAGAAATATAAAGTAAATGTACACAATACAATATTTATAATTTAAAACCTTGAGGTAAGTGGTCTATACAATGTAATGGGTCGAATACAGATTGGGGAGAGAAGCAAGACTGGATATGTCTTGATGTCCAAACCTCGTACTGTCAACTAACACTTTTAACTCTTCTAGATCCTATTGTTGTTGCTGGTATTGACTATCACATCAATCGCCTGCATGTTCTTACATTTTTTTCTATTTCAAAGTTCGCAATTTTCCATAATAAATAATATTCGCTATTACAGTTTAATCCTATTTAAACATTTAATTTAACAAGATGTTATTCAATGTTGAGGTTGGAGTTATTTAGAATTATTATATATACAACGAAATTCAACAATAGCTATCACAACAAGAATAACTCAAATTGAATAATTTGAAAGATTTGGTGAAATCTTTCTAATTGATAGCCAAATTTAATCTATCAGATATCTACGACTATTTGATATTTAAATCTACATATGTATTCTGCATTTAAAATTATAAAAAAAATACAAAATTATAAAAAGAGATTTTTGTGATTGCATAAATATTGGATGATACAAATATCTACTATAAATATTCTACAATATTATTTTTCAAAGTTTTTAATTTCCACTTATACCATGTTAACATCTTAATTAACTTTTTGATAGAGGAAAAATCAATCATTATCGCCAAAGTTAAAACTATAATAAAATAACAGTTTTAATTTTAATGTAGGAATTACGACCGTAGCGTGAGTATAACGACCTCAACTTAGACTCCACTTCTAGCAGATGCTTAAGTTCCAAGGTCGGCATAAATAGTTAAGTGTAGAAACAGAAGCGTAAGCTAGGCTCTATAAGATTTGTGAGAAGTCCCCCGGGGAATCAATACCCAGGTGATGGCTGCTCCACGCTATGGAATTCCAGAATGTTTGAATGACAAAGGAGGATGTCAGCGTCCCCTGGAGACCATGCTCCTACCCAGACACTTTCCTGAACCGATGGCCTAACCAGTTTAACAAAACGCAACCTATATATCAAATATCTCCCCAAAATGTTATTGACACATGATAACTTTTTATTTCTCTATTTTGATTTCTGCATGTCAAAATGTATCATAATAGTGTCAAATATTATGAGAAGTTGATATTCGCCTTATGTTATAATGCCCTGAAACGTTCATTCTATGTTTTAACGATTCTAAATTCATAAAATTGACTTTCCACTCTATGTAGTATCCACGTAGAATAGAAACAACATTATAATTCTTACACAATCTTATTGAATAGCTAGAAGATAAATTCGTTTTATTCTAATAGGCCTTTATTGTGTATTCTCTATCTGTTCAATAAATGTGTTGGTGCAGCAGTGAAGAGAGAGAGAGAGAGGTATCAAGTTTTTCTTATAGATGATTCTACCAAACCTGGTTTAAATCACTAATTAAGATACTAACCTTTCTACTTAAGCCATTTGAACGTATCTATGACTTATCATTCAGACTTTTATGAGTTTATAACGTCTCTGACAGCTTTTATCTATTCAAATAATCTAATTTTAGATTGATCTTGGTAACAGCTATAGATGGATGTCTCTTATGTTTTTTTTCACACCATACCATCTAAATAGTCTCTAGTGGTAGACAGTTCTTCGAGCTTAGAGATGTTCATGAATGGAGGGGGGTATTTATGAAATATCCAATACATTATTGAACCAACTTACCGTCTGACTAGCCAATCACCTGTTACAACGTGCCTTACCCAATATAAACAAACTCTCGGTAGTGGAAGAACACGATCGAGGTTAAATGTCGTTTTCCAATTTTATTTTATAGCCGCCTATCTATAAGATTTCTAGAAGAAAAATCCTATTACCCACACTAAAGGTTATATATTGAACGGTTTTCTTACAATACGATTGATATTTGAAAACTCAAGGGTTATTATGATTATCCTCATATACCGCCTCTATCCTATAGCCTTCACGGAATGCCATTTTTAAAAATCCGTTTAATTGGTTTTAAAATCAATCGGTATTATTATGGAATTATATAAATATTTACGAATCCATATTCAACAAACAAAATATTGGGAGAGATTGGCTTATCCTTGGTGAAACCTTCCATAGGTTTCGGCATTTCAATAAACCATATCGCTTTTTAAATGGCTACTATTGTAGTGGATGATATATATTGAACACTAGTGAAACGGCAGAATCGGTTCACCTCTGATGTGTGTGTGAGCTAGACCCGGCTGTTACGGACAGTAGGAGAGAGAGGTGTGTTTTTTATTTGAAAATAAAAATTCGTGCGCTTAATGGTTTTGTTTCTTGAATAAAGATGGCACGTTGTTGCCTCTTGTTTGCAATTTATACGAAACCTATCTTGTTTAAATTGCGGAAAAGCAGTTTTCAATGTGAATATTTGCAAGCTATTTTATTGTCCTTAAAGATTATGTTCATAGTTTGATTAAATAGCAAAACTTCATTGTTCGATATTTTTCAGAATAATCCAACTCATTAGTTGAGCTCTAAAAGTGAAATAGAAGATTAAATTGGCGAAAGCGGTGGAAGAGTTCATCACTAATAAGCCATTGTCTCTAATATTTCTATGGCAGTTACGAAAAATAGGAGGAAGCCTTTTTTTAACGTATATTTTGTGATTTAATTGGTTTAATTTCTTATAAATATACACATTGTATGTAAATGTGAAGCCTATATTGTCGATATATTTTATCCTCTTTAACCAATTCTATATCCCTCATTAATACACCGAAATTGTTACACAAATAAGTTAGAAGACAATAAATATATTGTTTTAAATTGCCAGGCCTAATTAAACAGAATAATTAAGATCAATATTATTAGAGTGGGATGGAAAGTGGATGGTTGTGTATTTTGAATAATTCTAATTGAAATGTCCAGGAAGAATTAGAATTGTTCGTCTGTCAAAGAGGAAGTTATGTTTTTGACCAGGTTCCACTTAATTAAAGAACGTTCCTTCTGGGAAAACCTGTCAACCCGAATATTCTGATATTGGAAGGGAATAATCTTGCCTTTTTACCCTCCCGCGTTATAGTTTATGAATTTTATATGTAAAACTTATATTATAGTAAACCAAATAGTTTTCCGATATCGTGAGATTTTGACATTGCTAATGAAGTTATGAAATAAAATCACCTTAAATATTTCAATTCCCCCCTTTGCTCTCACTTATTGTGTTCAATCAGTGCCATTTCTACTTTGTAAGTAGTGTTGCTCTATAAAATTATTAAAATCATAAATATATTAAGAGGTTAAAAACTAATAAATTATTGGTAATAGGGAAAAATATAGGCTCGTAGATGTTTTTTATAAAAAAACTGAATACTATTTCTATAGACACAAACTAATTTTAAAAGAGTGAAAATTTATCATGTTCCTTTTCTCTTTTTTTTCTCTAGATAAGCATATTATGGCCTCGAAGCCACTTTTAAAATTATTGTCTTTTTTTTTACTTTAAAAAAATATTGCTTATCTTAGCATTCTTTTTCCCCTACTTAAAATGTCGATTTTATTTCTCTTCCAAACTTATATAGAAAAATATCGACCTTTTTTTCGAAAATATATATATATTTCAATGAGAGAATCTATACCTTTTATGAAAAGATTTAGTTTATTTATTTTGAGGTGTTGCAAGCTTTCGAACAAACTTAGCATTTCTTAACGGACAAATAATAATAAATATGAAACAACCAAAGGATCCTTATTACGAAAACAAATAAATTTAGATGTTATTGGCATTTACACGCGCGGACGTGCATCAGACTATATTATAGCTAAATATAAAATAGTGTGGAATATATAAATATATATTAACATAGATAATTTTCCAATATTTTGTGAACAAAATATAAATTCCGAAAATAGAGCAATCCATATTGTTATATTTGTTCATAAAGGGCACATCTTGGATTCAATAAATAATATTTTTATTTCCGATATTTCGATGGGCTAAACGACCATCTTTTTCTAGGATCTCATCCTATATAAATATATATTTAAATTGAATCTAAGGTAAAACGCAGTATAGCTATATTCTATGAGTCATTATGAAAATTGCTTTATTGGTATTTATGGTATATAAGATTCGGGAGATATTGTCATTATAAAGAGGAGTAAACCAGAGCATCAAAATGAGGAAAGAAAATTTGTATATTTTATTTCCAAGAGAAACCTCCCTATTAGTTTTTTTAATAAATATTTTTAAAATATATAAAAGCAATATATATATTTATCAAAGTGGAACCTATCCCTTTAAACATGCATTACAATAATGCATTTTATAATTAACATAACTACTTTACCCAAAACATAATGGTTGTGATAAATAATGAGCCACAACACCAGTTACTCTATAAATTCATTAACCTTCGAATGTAAATACTTTCAAATTCAGCTGGGAGTGCGTTTCTAAATATAATTGGATACCTTGATAAAATAAAAATGAGAGCACATACACACAAATACATAAAGAAATATTTTCAAATATTCAATATATTTGATATAATATATATAGCTGAAATTGACAAAAAAAAGGTAGAATACATCATCTTTTTTGTATTTTCTTTAAAAATAAAAGTAATCAGGAGTCCTGACATTTCGTCTGCCTGGAATAGCGAGGAGCCCTACCTACACTTTGGCACCTTTCATCTAATAAGGGATCCGCCCATCGAGCTTCCGTCCACGTAGCCCGGCCTCTAAAACAATTATCATCGGTGCATGATTGGATTACAAATCTCTACCGTCGAATATTATTGTTGCAGGACGAATGGAAATTACTCCTGAAACATGGAGTGCTTCATCGATCAATCCTGCACTTATATTTTCTCGGGTATATTTATGCCGATTATTTGAAACTTATTGTTTTTTTGAAACATATATTTCATTATAATTTCACTTATAAAAAAAGAAAGGATAGAAAATTTGTGGTGCAATAGGTTATATATTATATAGACCACTGTTTTCTTTTGTGGTTCTTGTGCTTGGGCGTCCGAAAGAGAGAATAAATAGAGAGATTTTTATTTATGATAAAATATAACTACGGCCGTAAATATATTATAATTCATATATTGTTTTATATTGATGGAGAGGAGTGAGTGAAGATATATTCATGAACAATGAGGGCATATCTTCCTTTAATGAATGGATAGAATAATGTGTTTTGTTCATCACTCCTCCTCAGAAGGCAGAGATTCAGGTGAGAGAATGTGCACCAACACCATATCAACAATTCAGACAAAAGCCAACCGGTGTACTATAGTTGCCGGCTATGGCGCCTATCGGTACAGTGGCGGCTCGAATTGATGACATTCTACCAGAGAAGTTCATCGGCAGAATCTGCCAAATAACGGTACTACTACCTCACCAGCTAGGAAGGGAGAACGTCTGAGTAAAAAGTCATGACTTTTGGAGAGGTTGTCTTTTCTCATATTTATAGTATAATATAAAGATAATCAAATATTTTCTATACTTTTGAAACAATTGTACAATCAATATGTTCAGAGAAACTAGGCCGGTAAAGAGGAGTAACATAACTCGACGCTCGGTAGTTCACAGTAGTGTAGTAAAGGCTCCGATAGAGGATAGAACGTGAGATTGTACAAAGTGAGAGATTATCTGAAATTCCCTTTTAAAAAAATATATATCCATATATCAGGCAAAATAATAGTTAAGGTTAATTACTCTATTAAAGACTACAAATATTAAGATAACCACTAACCCTATTTAACCGTATTTAACGATAACCTCTAACGTAATTAGTTTATCTATTCGGTTCCAAGTCACCCATATCGACATTATATTTGAAGCGTGAAGAAATATTCAACGCTAAATTTATCTAACATTTCTGGAACGTGTGGCATGTCAGTGGGTGGATATGGTAGAGGTTAGATTGTGCTTTATTACCTCGCTCTAACACATGCAATGGTTTAAATTATGAATGAACCTGGACGGACAATACATGTTTCCGGATTGTATGTGATGTTGGATCAGATGGAAGTGTTCTGGATTTTCAATCATTCTTTTGATGCACTTCTTGTTTTTATATGTGGGCGATTCCAATGTGAATATTTGTAATTTGGTTAGTACCTTACGGTAATTGTAGGTAAGGCTATCCATATTGAATTTATCGCCATTGTTAGCAACATTTTATTCAACCTTATTCAACAATAAGAACAAAACGCGATGTCCCGCTAAGAACACTGGCGCGTCTAATGAAAAAAATAAGAAAGAGAGAGAAATATATCTATTTATATCTGACATAGTATAGCCACGCTTAATAGATTAAAACAGGAAGTAGGTGAATAGCGTGGTAAGGTTCTTTATAATAAAGAACCTTACCACGCTATTCACCTACTTCCTGTTTTATCTATTTATATATTTACCAAAACATATATACAGAAAATTCAACATGATTGAAATTGGTTTCTATAATAAGCATACTAATTTTTATTTAAACTTAAATCAAAATAAGAAAAACTATAATATAGTCTATATTATACGATACAGGTGGACATGTAGACATGTAGTATAGTATCCTTGATTTGATAGTATATTTATGTTTTTTTTTAAATCTAATTTATATTTTACTACTGATTATTCACTATAATAATGGATTGACTTTCTCTCTAGACGCGATGCTGAAATTTTACTATTGGAATCTTGAATGTAGAAATAACCATGTATTTAGTTCATAAACTAGCTCGACTCTATTTAGAAAGAGAATATAATTAGAATCCCTATATGCATGCGTCTAAAATATCACGCTTGTATATATAATTATAATAAATTGTATATATCAATTATTTTTCTCGACGTAATTGATCAAACGATCAAATAAACATTTGATGTTATATTTTATACATGTATTCAAATATTTCAGGTGAAAAGTATATTATATTGAATATTAACCTCCTTATATAAAGTAGATAATCATTAGGTAAATATGTTAATGAATATGATCATTTTGGAATAAAATTCACTCAGTAATATGTTTCTTATAGATATTCAAATATCGATACTAAAAAATTAGGTCCTTACTGCTGTCCGTTTTACAGGATATTCAACAATTGAAACAAGAAACATTGTGCGAGAATTGAAGGTCATTTAAGCAGAAAAAGCTCTCAATGCGCAACTCGATATTGGGTAGTGGTTCACGTAAATCGACGGTTTGTGGGTACCACTCCCATTACCTACTCCAGTATTAAAACTAAAAGGTAAAATTGGTTCTTAAAGAAACCTTACATGATATTGATTATATATATATATATTTTGAAGATTTGGCAATCCATAATTAAAATAATATTTAAAAAAGATGCATATATTGGATTTCTAATTCTTGGGGGGAGGGGAACCGGAGTGTCTCCATTGCATGGATTGTTGCTTGGACTCTGGTGTAAAGTGAAGGGCCCAAGTCTCATCCATGGTACAAATCTACTGACAAATTCCTCTGGATTAGCTTCAAAAAACGCTAGGTTGTCCGAATATTACTTTCTCCTTACTTACAGCCTTTTGATGTCAAAAGTTTGGGAACCCAACGGGCAGAAAGCTTCCTGAGGCCCAAGTGTTCTCTTATGAACCGATCCACTGTTGTTTTTGGAATACCCAAGGTCTCTTCTATCTGACGAACTGTCATTCTTCTGTCCAACATAACCAAATCATGTATCTTGTCGATGTTTTCTTGAGTAACTGACTCAACAGGTATTCCTGGTCCATGTTCGTCTTCGGTGCTGATCCTTCCTAATTTAAACGCAGCTACGCATTTTTTACTGTGCTATAGGAAGGAGCATCTTCCCATAATGTATCCACCATATCCTCATATATTTCCTTCGGCCACATTCCTTTCTTACAAATATTTTTTTACAGCACTAATCTCGTTTGTCTCCATTTTAGATGATTCCTGTTTCTTGTCCTCGTTTAGAACCTATAACAAATAAACGGCTAGTTGTAGAAACTTAAAAATGTACATATCTTTATACAAGGCTTTAAGGTGTATATATGGTAAAATTTATTAATTTCCAAGATTTCGTTCTCATGGTCGGGCCACGGACTTATGGGACACCCCTCGTATAATAAGAGTAAAAGAAATTGGAACAGAACGGTAAAGTAAAATATAATAAATTAAGAAATATCTTTTCTCTCTCTCTCCCGTCAAAAATATTCTTAATAGATGGCGCTTATTTAGAATTTATTTTGTCGCGGGAGAGGTGATCTTTATATATATATATATATATATATATGGGGTGTCAGTAGGTAGGGAATATTCTAAGGAGGGAGCTTTCGCTAAATATTATAAATTATTAATCCTCCGAGGAAGTAAATAGAAGCAGAGCAGCTGGGCCAAAGTACCGCCGTAACGGCCGCCACGCGCCGTTTGCGCCAGCTTTTTCAAAGAAATTTCACAAACAAAACTTGCTAGTTATAACTCTCAAGTAGGACGGAAGTTTGAGCAAGGTGGGAACAATGGGTTTAATATCGTCACGTGACTGAAGATTGCGAATTAGGAGCTGCAATACACCTTCCTGTAATATGGTTATTGATTTGTTCTTCTTCATATGGAATCCTCTACGTCATTGGGTGAAATAGAGCCATTAAAATAATTAATGACCCACAAATGAGAAGGCTTTTGTTACTCGATAGTGATTTCATAATAGGGTGAAATTATCAAATACTCGACCATATACACATATTGTCAAACTTTACAATCATTCGCAAAACAAAGGTTCGCAGATTTCACTCTTGGATTGAATAGAATATCCAAAAGATTAGCTTGTAATAAGAAGTGCATATAATAAATTGTAATTATATATATTTTAAATATTACTTATTATACACTCAAAAATAGGGCTTTATATTTAAAATTCTAACTTGAAGTAATTTAAATTTAGCAAAATGATGCGGAAATAGGGACAATATATAACTAAATCGTATTATATTTATCAAAGTTGTGAACATTAGCTGATTATAAATAGTTCCAAGAGAATAAACTCTGCACTCATCAACCAAGGTTTATTATTTCATTCTTATCCTACGTTTCGGCGCCTCTCAAGAGATCTTTAAAAAGGTGACAAAAGTCTATATAAACATTGGGTACGAATGAAAAAAGAATAGAACCTGATTGACATGCATTTATTCTTCCTACATTAAGCATTCTTCAAACTTCCTACAAAACAATAATGCACTTGTAAATTTAAATATAATAAGAATACATTTTTTCACTGCTTAAAGAAAACCAAGCTAAAATATTTAGCTCAACTGAACGAAAATATATCCATTATGTAATAAAAAAAAAACGACTAAAAATTGAGGCAATCAGTTTAAAGTTAATAAGTGAAAAGGAATTTCTTTTGCATGAAATGGGATCAAATTATCTCGCTATGGAGACTCTGTTGTCTAGCACGACGAGGAATAAATCAAATGCCTTGGTCCTGTAGTTTTACAGGGCTGCGCAAGAGAAAAACTGAACACTGAAAAAAGAGAGCAGTATGTAAATGAGAATGTAAACGAACGAGCACCTGTAAATAACTGAATAATATTTTCTAAGCAATTATGCACCTTTGAAAATCCTATGTAGGACATAGGATCCCAATAAAAGACTTGTGGTTGTGCTTTTTTATATAATTAGATAAACTTCCTTATTATCTTAATGTATATTATAATAATCATAGAATATATTATCGAGGGTTTTAAAATACTGAAGAATTCAAATTGAATGACGTTAAACTAAAGCTCTGTAATCTATATACTTGTCAAATATATCACAATTTGTCAAGTTTACAAAAAGGTGTAGGTTACGGTGTTTATAATGACATTTGGGAATATGGGCTTCTAATCTAAATTCTAATCTGATCTAGAATCTAATCTAATCTAATAGGCTTCTAATCTGATAATTTATTGGATTAACAATGAACTGCATAATATATTGCTCAAAGAGATACCAAATTTTAATATTGATAAGGAAAAACACACACATTTCTATTCGGATCATTTTCCAATGTAATTTGCTCATCACATTCATCTATCATAGTTTTAAGTAAGAAATCTTTTTCTTGGTAAGCATATTTCATTCAGGTAAATCTTATTTTCATATATATCCATATCTGTGTATATATATCCATAACAATATTTATAAAGTCATAGACATTTTAAAAATAATTATTCGAAGTCATTTTGGTTTAGATCAAATTATTGAATATATCCATTATATTATATTAATTAATTTATTTTTATTTCTCTTTTTCTCTTCTTATATTAATGACAAATTAGATATATAAAAAAAATTTAAGATGTGTAAAAATATTTAAAAATACGTAGAAATAGTTCTTATTTTAAAAATGCGTATTTAAATTCCTTTATCTATGCCATCTGAAAATAAATGAGGAAAGAAACTACTAGTAATCAATTCTTAAATAATATGATGTATTACTTAGATTAAAAAGTAGAAAACCCACAACAACCACCATATTTCCCTCACTAAATGACGGCTATGCCAAGGGACATGAGGATGTCATATAAATGGTCCTACCTGCCCATTCAGCTTATACTTTCGCAGATAGCATGCGCTACCTCACCACAGCGCAGAACTACGCTCCCATTCTGTTAATCCTACTGCTGATAACATGTGCTGACCCATCAAAGCGCAGCAACAACTGCCAATTCTGTTAATCCTACTGCCGATAGCATGGGCTGCCTCACCAAAGCGTAGCACTACCAATTCTGTTTATTTTACTTCAATAGCATATCCTGCCCAACCACCGAGCAGCCCTACCTGCCCATTCTACTGATCCACATGTTGATAGCATGCGCTGCCTCACCAAAGCGTAGCCTTACGTGCCCATGTCCAGAATATTGGCCATGACATACCTCTTGGCACTTTTTAAATACAAGCTGTGTTGGTCTTAGTGGAAAAATATCAACCAATTATTATGATAGAAATTTCGAATGCCATAAAACATATTTGAAATTTAAATTTGTTTTATATATATACGTAATGTATTGTTTTAATGAATAATTAAAGCGAGAGGTGTTTTTTCTGTAAAAATATATAAATTGATAAATATATTTTTGAAATGTTTATAAATAATTTGTAGATTAGTGTTCATTTCTAAAAAAAATATTTTTATTCGGATGATTCTGGGGCTTTTTAAATTTGACATAGAATGTGTAAGAATAGATTCGAAACTGTTTTTATAAGAGATTACGTAAGTGTAACTAACTAAATGGTAGGTCAATCTTTCGCCATGCAATCTAATGTTTATCTCCCAAGTTTAGCAAATTCCTTCAGCAAAATACCAAAGACGATCCCAAAACAATAGCCGGGGGATTAAATTGGAGTAACCATTGGTAGGAATCACCGCTTTTTGTTTTGTCGCAGAAAACGGAGAGGGATTGTAGGTTTTTTTATAAATATATAGAGAACATTATCATATATATAACCTCTATAATAAATTGAATTAATTAGGGAATTATTTAATTGTTAGAAATTCTAAATATTTCTTAAAAGAGCTAAAGATTCTCTAGCCAAAGATATATAATTTATGAATATAATATATCCATAAATCCATATACCCTATATTTCTATTTATTTCAAAATATTTATATAAATATTATTATATTTATATAATAACACTATATAATAGAATATATACTTACATTATATTTATATACTATATAATAATATATCATATTTATATAATAACACATTTAAATTTTCATAATAATAGAGGATGTATATAAAAATAAAATATTTTATATGGAAAAAGTGATAAAAATATTTGAATAAATAACAGTTGGAATATTTGTAAATTAAACGCAGCCAGAGTGTTAAATAAAGAAGCTAAGCCAAGAAAGGCATCAGCGACGTTACAAGTTCCATTTAGTTAGCGAGGCAAACAAGCTCCTCAACATTGAAGAATGTCAACAAAAGGCTTCCTATTAAAGGCAAAATACAAGAAGGGGCAAAGTTGAAACCATTTTCCGGACAAGTAGGTAGTGTGAAAGCTTCAATCAATGGCCCGTTCTCCGCACCATTTGCCTAAAGCCGTCGTCCGGATTGAATTTATGTTAAGAGGTTTTTTTACTCGCAATTTAAAATATCCGTGTCCCGAGCGTGCAACAAGTTTGCCAAATGGATCATGCTCCTCCCAGGAAAATGAAGCGTTTGTTCACGGAGCGAATTCTCTCTGAAATTGTTATAAAATATTCTGAGGTGTTTTGTTACTTTTATAGCTGTCATGGGGTTTACATCAACAAAACCTTCTACTGAGCTCCTTTTTGAATTTCCTTCAAAATAATTTTATATGCCAGTATATTTGATAGTATTATATTTTATGTTGGCCAGAAATCTCCTCTATGAGTTTCCTTTAACAGGTTTCATAAACATTGCGGTGTCTGCGTATCGAGGATGTACTATGAGGCAGCGTTCATTTTTTCTTTATTCATAATGATATGATTTATAAATTATTATCGAGAAAACTATAGTACATTGTTTTTACGTGTATTTTTATGGCTGAGATGTGACATAGCCCGAAGTGGCATTGACCGAATTTGCTAAAACTGGTGTCGTGGCACTTCCACCTATCTCTATCTGTTCGCTTTGCACAGAGATTAAAGAATGCGTTATTCTGACGCATTTTCAAAAGAAGAGGTGGTTTATCTATACACGAATGCAATCTTTGTGCCGTTTTTCATTATATGGTAACAAAATATTTTTATGAACCGATTTTTAATTTCATCATTTCTTTACTCAGCATATTTATTTCATTGTTTTCTGGTCTTCGGTATGAAAATTAGATTTAGTTGTTTTGAATGAATAAATTTACTTATCATTATTACGTTGTGTCTTATCACATTTATCTACGTGACATTTAGGTGTAGATGCTGGGTTGGATAGGAAGGACGAATATCGCCGAGGGGGTCTACGTTGATTTACTCCAGGATTCCAGAGGCATGTTGAATCTAAGATTTCACTTATAGAAGATATTCCATACCGAATTTGGGGATCTACTCTAAAGACTCTGAGGGAACATTTGACAGAAATATGCCAGAACAGAATTAACAAGGTTTTTAAGCTGTTGATCAGACGGAGGAAACATAATATTACTATATTTTATGAACATGTTACTTATTTAAATATTTGGTTAATCAGCACTTTTCCATCTTGCTTAATGTTAGTAGGTGTGAATAAGGTTTAATTGTTCTAATAAAAAATAATTTCGCCTCATCATCATTTGTTTGTGTTTCCTTGTTTTTCTATGCGACCATATTCGATATATATATTTTTATATATTATTTATTTATTCATTTTTTGTATTTTTATCACGCTCTATCTCATTTCACAATTAAATAACAAGGATTCATATTTTCAGATTTTTTTTCAACATCATAAAGATAGAGAGAAGAGGGATATCTATAATTATATCTTTATGGAAAATACTACTTTATCGGATATATACAATTTGTTTATATAATTACCAATGCAAGTACAAGTAATACTTGTATATCGACAATATAGCGATAATTTGAATATTAAATAATAAGCAAATTATTGAGACTGCCTTATATCTCTTGACATAGGTGTAGTCAAAATCATCATATTCCTTAATTCAATGCATATAACAACAGACTTAACCATTTTCAGAGGTCTCTGTGTTAAAAATTCCAGTATCATAGTATAGCATTGCATCGTAGTATCTATTATAGAAACTATTATCTAGAATCGCTGTGAATAAATTTCTTAGCGTTTATTCAGAATAATTTTGTATATTTATATGAACTATTTCCATCTACCATTCTCTTTGTCGCCTCAAAATCAACATTCGAAAAAAGACAGCGTAATGATCTTCTGCCGAAATTGATAGGCATATAGTAATTTCCCTTAATTGTTATCGGAAGGCAATGTAAGTAGACGTGTCTATATTCCCCATTAGCCATGTCAACACGGGGATAATCCAGCAGGAAAGAGATATCCGACGTCAGACGGGGATTAGGGCGTCTGTCTCTCCATCCCTCCCAGGAATACCGCCGCGGAATTATTTCCCGGGGTATTGGCCTGACTGGTAAATAGAATGCTTGAAACGTCCCAGCTTATAATACATAGCGCAAGGTAGAAGTTATCATATAGTTATTATTCTGCCACTAAGTGATTTTTCTGATAGAATACAGGGGATAAATCATATCACTTGCAAACATATATAACCTTTTCCCGCCATATTGGTATATAAAAATATTAACTATGGAATACTATTATTTGAATTAATATAAGACGGTTTAGTGAATTATTTAATATTTATAAATACAGATGATAGCTCTCTCTCCTGTCTTCTTCCTGGAGAAATTCCCTGGAAGCATTCGATCCACGGGCACTTAAAAGTATATATATATTGTATATATATATAACTGCATTTATAAATGTTGAATATTTTACTAAACCGTCTTATATCAGTCCAAATAAGAGTGTTCCATAATTAATATTTATATACCAATGTGGCGGAAAGGGTTATATATGTTTGTAAATGATATAGTTTTCCCTCTGTATTTAACACAATCCGCAAGATTTCGTATTTAATGATTCTTCCACAGGCCTTTCCTCTTATTTCGCTCTATAGACAAAGATTCTAAGTTCTAATTGCTATCGGGTCAACTAAAAGAAAACGCTGTTTTTATTGAAGCCTATTTTCTATATAATTATAAATTATTTGAAATTAAACACACAATCCTTTAATTTACGAACTTGACACATGCATGTTTGATTTGAACATATTCAAACATGTTTTCATTAAAATTTAAATAATAAATTATGTTGAATTTAATCAAATAATCATTTGAGTGTGAATATATTATATAATTGAAATATATAAAAAGAACTATCAGGATATCTCCCATCAAAATGGCCGCTAAATCATTCATCATTAGTCTCCGCAATCTTGCCGGTGGCAAACTCGTAGGTTTTATTTTTTTTTGAATAAATTTATTGCCATCTATCTATAAAATTTGTAATAATTAATTTTGGCAATGTGTTCCTTTTTTGTACATAACCATCAAATATTATATCTACAGATCTTACTGCAATGATAAAGTTATTGAATGAGAGGACTTGGCTCTGGAGATTAATTTGTCAAAACCACTGAGAGAGTTCACCATTGATGAGACTAGCCCTCTCTCATTTAATAACTTTTATCATTTCAGTAAGCTTTTTAGAGATAATATTTGATGATATATGTTTAAAAAATAACATTTCCAAAAATTAATTGTTACAAATCATATGCTGTATCATCCATTTTGACAGGATAGAGTATGATCTTTTTTTATTTGTAAATAATATTATATCAATAATTTCTCAAATATATGTTCACTTAACGTCAGATTCGCTTAGCGTCCTCTATCTCACTTACTAGCACTATCATTCTCTTTTAGGCGGGTCTTTATTCATACACTTGTAATATAGACATAAGCGACCGCTTCTTAAACTATATTCAGACTTAATTAAACATTCACAAATATTTATCGATAAAGTTAAATATGGATTATATGAATTTCAAGTAAATAAATATTTAGTTTGCTTTTTTTAAACTTTTTTTCAATCTGAATTTAAAAATATTATCATTAATTCCTGAATATTGACTCCCCCTCGTTTCTTTATTCATTCCAGATAAATCACAGAGTAATTTTCAAATATTATTTATTTTTATATATATCTGAATAAACCCATTCATCTAAAATATTATTTAGAAATTCTCTGAAAGTAAATTATACATTGTTTCCAAAAATGATGTGTTAATTCATAAATTTTTTTTTTTTCAAAAATATATTGTTTTTTTACTACAATATATCATCTTCTATTTATTTTTATTATTTTATTTACAAGAGTTTTCAGAGATCCCCTTTGAAAGTAATATAAAATAAAAATACGTAGATCACGCGAATGATTGCAAGTGAATTTCTTCTTATATATTCTGTCTCTATATATGATTACAATAGGGATATTACTCATTTATCGTTTTATATGTGTCTTCTGCTTTGATTCGAATATTTACGTGAATATTATTGATGAGTGAAATTAGTGTAATACGGTAATGTATATCTATCGATTTATGCTTGTTAAATTAATAGTTAATATATTCATCTGGTTTTTCTCTCATGCATGTCTATTGATCTTAAGATTCTCATTGTTTCGAAGGTTTAGTTTTGGTGTTTTTTTTTATGTATTTTCGAAAACAGGATTTGAAGTCGGTGTATGACTGGTTGCTTGTATATGTTGGTAGAGTTGGGACCCGTTATTTTGTCGTCTGATACAGTATTTATATATATTTTTGGAGGTTCTTGCTGCTTGACCTATTCAAAAGTCTGACATAGCTGTGTGGACATTTTGTATAATATATCTGAGAAACCCCCTTTGTGTTAAGTATTTTTGATGCACATAAAGGCTTTATAAAATCTGAAAACAGCGCGGAACATTTAAAATAAGGTCTTATTTAATTAAAAAGGCATATATTGGATCAAAATATCATTTATTTTACCAATATTTCAGTTGGCTGAACGCCAACCTTTATCAAGGTATTATAACATATTAATGTGTATCAACAACAAACTCAGCGCCATATAAAGTCAACAAAATAAAGTATTAAAATATAAAAATAAGATCTTATGTTTTTTTTTTGTAAATCATGCTCTTGTTGAGTGAAGGAAAGGTAGGTCTGAGCAATATAACTATAGTGTATATCATCTACACCATAATATCCAGAACGATATATCCACGTCGCTTCATTTAAGCTGACACCACTCTGACGAAGGTCAACAGATCGAAACGCATAAGCTTTTTTTGATTTACCGAGGAAAATGGACGAGAAAAGTATCATATATAGGTTCACAAAGATAATTATAAATACTTATAAAATTAAATTTTCTTTTTGATCCAATATATGTTGCTTGTTTATTTAAAGATAATATTATGGATTGTTTCATCTTTTCAAAATTATACATATATAGATTGTAATTTTGCTGGGAGGAGAATGATCTAAAATATAAAAATAAAGGTCACCTCTCGCCTAAAATATCATTATTGTGATCATTTCACCAATATACGTTAAATATATTATTGCTTTTATAGCTAAATACCCAAAAAAACAATTTCCCGAAAAATTAAATATTCAAATAGAAAAAAATTAATATCTCTCTCTAAATGGATTTTACACTCTCAATCAGGAAGGTTATTAGCCTCTCCGAGAGAAAAAAGAAAATATTAAACAATTTTTCCAGACTATTAGAAACTCTATAGATTCAGGGCATTATTTGTTCACAGAATATTTAGAGGGATTACAATGTAATTTCTTTTTTTCACTTCTGGACCAAAACTTGATATTTTTTTAAATAATGAATTAATGTTTTAAATGAGATACTTTCAATTCAACTCTTTTTTTTTCAATAAAATATTCCAATCCAGTTTACAAAGGGATTAATCCTCATTTTAAATTGAGAGAATTTATTTGGAAAAAAAAAAACAGTGATTTAATTATTTCGATTTTTTATCTCATAATAACCGTTCAAATCAACACACACATAATCCTTTATTTTAGTTATTAAAAACGAGTGTTATAATTTTCTATATGTTAAAAAGATAAATTTTGAAAATAAATTTCTAAAATGTCTCTAATTTAGTTTTGGAAATAATTCCCTAGAATATATTAGAGATTTATTCAGTCCAGTGAATATCTAATGGTTGCCTTCTATTTGTTGTTGGTTTGTGTTATCTTCCAAAGCTAGCGCAGGCGCATTTGTATCCCAATTCGGGCCACTCAAGCGCCAATTAGAAAGCCTAATGTTGACAGAACCCAATTTAGAAGCGTGTTGCTTTGTAAAACCACTCTGAGGGCTTACTTAAAAAAGAAGAACTTGTTTTAGAAGTGTAGGATCCCTGATCGACGAAAACCTAATATCGGCTTTACAAATTGCATATAATATTAATTCATTTTGGCTTTAATTCTAGGCTACCGTTTTTCTTCAGTCCTTTCTTTGAGAAATCTTCGGTCTACTAGCCTAATTTTCATATAAAATATATTTATGTAAAATAAAGGTCAGGTGGCCGTCAAAGCTAAAACACCAGCTATGACAAATTCAAAACACCCACTGTGGTTCCATGCTAATAGCCCTCGTCAGTCCAGGCAGGGCTTTGATTTCACAAGGCCAACAAGGAATTAGGGAAATTTTCAGAATTTTTCAAAGAGGTGTTTAGCTGGTAATGTATATTTATCGAGATCACTAGATAAGGTCAATGAATGGCGCAAATAATTTCATAGACCTTTTTGTCTCCTTCTCAATAACCTTTCTGCTAACCTCTATGTAAATTGAACTGAGAGTACAGGCCCAAATCTGTACAGCTAATAATAAAATATTAACTCTGAACATTATAGGTGTATAGGAGAAATTAATTATTATTTAAAAAATAGATTTGCGCTCTATCTATCAAAATTAAGTAGGCGATAACATAAAATTGATAGTAAAGTTAAGAGCTATTTTTGTATAAACACGACTTGTGTGCTTACATGGTCTAAACATACTGCTCAAAATAATAAACTTTGTATCTAAGACAAGAAGCCTTTCGTTCAACCATTCAAATTTGCCTTTTACACTGGTCATTAAAATATTGTATCACCCATAAACACTTTAGTAAATATTCAGAAAATTTGCATTCTTAATAGGAACATTAAGGCATGTAAATGATCAATCCTTTGAAACCGTAACTGGAATATAAGTGCATAAAATGGCCTTGTTTCATTCATTAAAGGGTGTTTAAATAGCCTCTCCTAGAAAGAGTGTATCATTAATTGAAGAGTTGCATATATATATCATTCTTAATATCATCTTTAATCTGTAGAATACCAAGGCAGAAAAAACAGCGTCATATAAGAAAAATACTGATTTTACACGAAGAGTAAGGAGGAGTAATATCGACTAGAGAAATTACTATTAGAGTTCAAAATACTGTTGTAAAGATTTGGTGTCAGTGGATTAAAGAGAAAAGTTCAAGAAATCTTGGCTCAGATCGCCCTAGAGTAACAACAGAGAGAGAGGATAGGAGGATTCAAAAGATGGTTGTAGCAGACAGGAAAACAACTATACCAATTTTTTAAGCAACTCGACAGGTGAAGAATGAATCTGGACCATCTCTGAACACCACTAATAACCGTCTTATCGAATTTCAACTTCGTACTTGCCGGCATTTATTAAGAATTCGACTCTCTGCCAGACACATAAGCAAAAGGCTCAGCTGGTATGAAAAGAGACGTCTTCATGCTCAAGAATGGCATTCATTCATTTTTGATGAATCCAGATTCAGTTTGGAGGTTCATGTTGGCAGGATACATGTTAGACGTAGGCCCCAAGAAAGATCCCATCAAGACAGTATTGTGGAAAGGCATACAGTAAGAAACCCTGGTTTAATGGTGTGGGTGGCATCAACTATTAAAATAGGAATCCTTTAGTCTTTATTTGAATTTATTCAAATTTATTCGAATATCCATTCATATGATAATGCCTGAGCCGATGCAGACAGTATCTTACTAGCCTTCTATCAAAATGTTGGCATCCTTTCCTAGGCCTTCTGTTTCCCAGATATTTACCAAATTGAGCATGTATGGGACATGATGGGAAGGAAAATATGGTAATATCCATGGACAAGTAATCTTCAAAAGCTTCAACAAAAACTTAAATGACTTGGTCTATCATCCCACAAGAATCCATAAAACTAAATAACAGTATACCTCACCGTATAGCTGCTTGTATACGTGCCAAAGGAGTAAACACTGAATATTTCGAAAAGCTGTGTATCTAAACAAATTTGAATCCCTTTTCAAAAATATTTAATAAATTATTTCTCACATTATTAGTATATAGCTCGCCAATTTTCAGTATTTTACGTATGTATATTTAGATAATGCAATTTTCTTTTGTATCCATTATATATTTAGGTTCGTTGAAAAATAAAAGTTGGAAAGATCGCCATTATTTAATAAAAGAACCGTTTTGATATAGAATTTAAAAAGCTTTCAAAATTCTTTAAGCTGGCAAAGTGTCAGGGGCTGATTTTCAGGTTTGAATATAACAAATCTGCAGGATGATGATATTCATCTACCAAAAAAGTGGTACTTACCTCTTTTAAAATGCATAAAAGTGAAACATTGCATTTTTGTGTCATTTCTCCAGTAATAAAACGTAACGAATGTACGAATAACGAATATAAAGATATATATAACGATATAACGAATGAACTACTAAATTCTGGCCAATTCAACGAAAAGCCAACTTGTATACCCTGCCCTTGCCACTTCATCAGCTTAAACACCTCTTTGGCAAATTCCACCGATATCACAACTCCCCTCGTTGGATGTTATTAAATCAAAGTTGCTCCTGTACTGATGAGGGGCAAAGCACGAAACCATGGTATACAGGTTAGCCTTTTATTGAATTTGCCCAAAAAAAAAAAATATATATATATATATATATAGGTTGAAAATCAAGCAATAAATTTTAAATGTATATATTATATATATATATATATATACAGAGATGCAAATTAGCACAGATAATAATGGAAAAAATATATAAATTATTACAGCTTAATATATACTTCGAAGGAATAATATAGAATTGCTACTTTCAGTACCTTCATTGCCCGAAAGGTAGAGATTTTAATCGAATTTCAAAGGAAAACTTATCCCTGGAAGCTTGATCTTTTTATTTCACTATTGAGAGATACCTGGGATTAATTTATCAAATGGTAGACAGCATAATATACAGAAGTTGAATAAGTCATTTGTGAATATCTTTCCTGAATCTTTGGTCAGTTAAAAGAAAATATAAATAAATATACCTTTATTTATATAATTATCCATAAATTTCATAATAGTATTGGTGGGATATTATAATAGTGTGCTATGTTTTATTGCATTTCCTGAGAATATTCACTTAACCGTCTTTTGAAGTTAAAACAAAATTTAAAATAAATATAAATCAAAGGAAGTGAAGAAAAGGAAATGGAATGCGAAGCTATTGCCGCCGATCTTACCTGGGTGACCTTGCAATGAAAATTGATCTCGATTGATTGTGGGTGAAATATTAGGCAGGTTCTACAAGTGGTCCATTGGACCGATCGAGTATTTTAAATTGGCAGTAGGTCAACTTGAATGGCATCCTCTAAATGTGGATATTTAATATGATTTAGTCTTCTAATTGATTCTTGAAAATATATTAGGCAGGTTCTACCAGTGGTTCCTTAGACTGACCTGATGCTACAAGATTACTGTGGGGAAACCTATTAGTATGTTTTTTTTCGTGATACAATATTAGGCATATT
>CP092886.1:65605144-65632883 GCA_030710605.1 Cordylochernes scorpioides
TTGATTCAAAATAGAGGACCACCGATTATATAATGTTGGTCCAATATAACATATGTATGACAATTCAATATATACCTCATTTATATAACAATTATGCGAGTCATAACATCATGTGAATTGCCCACTTTCAATATCAAGCAATATATATAAAATATAATATAATAAAAATCAACGATTAGTTGATATTTATTCCGATAAATGGCGCAGGTTATCAGCAACCTTTAGTTGCACTCTCAGGAAATATCCCTTTTCTCAATTTATCCATTTGATCCAAGAACAAATTCACTTTTTTTACTATTTTTCACATGTATAAATATACTAGCCGAATGACCCGGGCAACGCCCGTGTTTTACCCGATTGAATGTTTTTATTCAAATACTATTTGTTACAATTATAAATTGGCGCCTTAAATAAATGCATATATTAGTTAATATCTATAGCCTATGTGTTTTATCTGTCTATGTACTGTTGGCTTCCGTAGGCGTCTCTTACCGGGAAAAAGAAAGAGAGGATTCCATTTAGTTATTAACTAATATATGCATTTATTTAAGGAGCGACCCGCTCCAACACAATAGTTACAAAAACCAAAAGGCGAGTGGGGGGGGGCATGATGGGGGGGGCAAAGGTGGCGTGATCGTAGCCAACCAATAGGAGAGCGCCATTCCAAAAAAAAAAAAGCAAACGGTGACAGAGATGAAAAATTATTAAGAACGCATGACGCTCGTAACTGTATATAGAATATTAGAACAAATGATTTAGCGCGCCATCTTTAGACAAGAAATGAAACTATTAAAAATAATTACTTCTCTCCTGTCTACTTGTGTCTTTCTACTATTTATACTGCACGAAAAAGGATTGGGTGAGCCAGATTCACCAATCATGAGCCTCTACAAAGATTCCTCGCCCCAATATTTTTCATCGCATAGTAAGGAGATTAATAATTTGTTTAATTTAATTTAAAATGAATAAATCGTGCTAAATCGTTTTCCTATTTTATATATAATTATAAATAGCATATATATATATACTCTAGAAAGTTTAAGAAATGGCATTGATTTGGGATAAAAACATCCGAACTAACTTATGGGGTTGTCCGAAAAGTTCGTAATTTTTTATTACTTGGCGAATAATATTATATTAAGGCGAATACATAATACAAAGTTTTATGCATAACGACGAATAATAATTATGGCGAATAATACCGGTATTTCAATTTTTTCAAGTGTTCACCTTGGGGACAACCTTGTAATATCCATCTACAAAATCGAAGCCTGCACAATTATATCGCCGAAATTATTCTAAATGAAACATTTATAGAAATATTTAATAACCCCTTCTGCCATATTATATATATAGAATTATAAAAATAATTTGGTGAGATATGAATAAAAATATTATATTAGAATAGATTAAGGTTTAATTATCTATTTTATAAACAGAAATTGGGGAAATATTTAATGGAAAATGATCATTTATAATATATAGTAAAACCGATTTTTAAATAGAAAAATTGAAGAGCTGTTTTAAAATTGGATTTGGTTCTTGAATGCTTCAGATATCGATTTCTATGTTGAATATATTTATATTGTGAAGGATATTGGTCATTTTGTCATTGATTCCTTTCTGTGTGTGATTCAAAATTTATATTTTGAATACTTAAATAGGTGGTTAATTGTAAAATAAAATACGTAAAAAAATTAAATTGTAGATTTCATCACAAATACATACTTCTATCATTGCTGTTTCTTTGTTTAAAGAATGGTGAGATGTTTTCAATCTAAGTGAACGAATGTTTTTAAACACCACGTACGACGTAAGAACTATGTGTCAAACGACCTTCTAGGTTTCTATACACGTGTGTTGAAAGCAGTAGACTTCCATATTATCAAAATACTAGAATACCATTCTCCTTTTTCAAACTTCGATAATGTTGGAATTTTTCACGAAAGTATACTTTTCTACTCATTTTTAAAGTATTTCATATTATATATATTAATATTCATCTTCCGGAAATACAAGGTATCTCTAATAGTCTACGCCTTCTCACGTTTATATTAATTATCGTACATAATATGAATATTATAAAATAAATGAAGCTTCCAGGGTTAAGTTTCTTGTGCAACCTTTTATTTTCAAGATTTCGGACTTGTCAGTCCTTCAACTGGATTATCACGTGAACAACTTGATAACGAATACAATTTCTATATACACACATTATTATATACATATTTTAAATACTTATTATATATTGAGAAAAATATATACATTATTTCAGCTTGAAAAAACAATTTCTTTTTGAAAATATACGTGCATGGTGGATGATACGTGCTGGCCGAACAATGTCTCGAGACTTCAAATCAAATTTAATAAATTCATCAACTAATGTGTTATATATAGAAGACTGCCTACATCTATGGGATAGTATTTGTCCATATTGTCTCGTATGTTTCTGATATTTCAATACATCTGTTTATGCTTTTTTGCTGTTTGGTTATCATAGATTATATTAAAGGTCTTTGGTATTTACTATGAATATTGTCATAATACACTATCGGTTACGATAAGTTAAACGTATGACCTGTTTCTTTTATGTGTTTAACTATTAAAGATCTTGAATCGTTATTGTTAATATTCCTATATATATGAATATATACACAAAATAGGTAAATATAAAATATCTATAGATTATGTGTTTTGAAAATATAGCAATCCATAAATAAATATTTAATTAAAAAGGCATACATTGGATCAAAATATCATTTATTTTACCAATAATTCAGTTGGCTGAACGCCAACCTTTTTCAAGGTATTATAACATATTTAATGTGTATTAACAACAAACCCAGCGCAACAAGAGTATGTATAAATAACCTATATAAAAATGAGCATCTATATAGTTTTCCAATAAATAGTATGTAAATTGCACATTAAATACAAGGTTGTCCCAAAGTTCGTGAACACTTGCAATAAATTGAAATACCAATATTATCTCTCCATAATATAATTTGCCGTTATGTATATAATGTCTTTGTTTTATGTATAAGTAATTGCACAATTTTTAATTGCTGTTACTTGGAGAAACAAAGAGGGGAACTCTTGGGTAATTTATCCTAGTCTCAATCCGATAGTCAACAAATTTATAACTGGATGAATGCAATGACGTTTGATCAAGGTCTTCTTTTTGGTTATATAAATTCTACAAGGCCGCAAGTTACCGTTCGGAGGAGATTAATTGAATCGTCGAATGCCGTGGTCCATTTGGACGAGGAAAGCGAAGATTCCCCGTGTGGCCATTGGACATGCGTCGGACCAGGAGGCTGTTGTTGGATGCTACACTGCCTGGAGTATAGGAGCTCCATTTATTATTTTTTCCTGTGGTGAATCTGTATAAGACCGCTGGTCTTAATAAAGCTTTGTGTGTGTGTAAAGTAATTGGATTATGTATTCGCCGTAATAATATTATTCGCCAAGTAATAAGAAAAAAATGTTTAAAGAAAAACTCGAACTTTTGAAACAACCTTATACTATAACATTTATTGTAATGGGAAAATGCATTTGAAGTACTTAAAAACCTTTCTGAAATAATATATATATTCCAGATATAATCAAGATTTTATATTTATATATGCTGCAGTTTATACATCAATATCATATTAGAAGAGTTAATTGATTCCAACTTATACCCTTATATATTACACATTTTAGCAACCTGAATAGTACTATGAGTGGCATTTATATGCACACTATGTTTTCAATTTAAATGTATCAATTGATTTGGTATATATAAAATCTAATTAACTCTCTCATACCAAAATAGTTTTAAAAATAAAATTTAAACGCATGTGCATATCTAATTAAATATTTCTAGTAATTCCTCGCCAATTCAATGCTTTAAAAAAGTTAATTATGGCAAAATCTGTTTTCAATTAGGAGAGAATAATTTCTCTCTCTCTCTCAATAAAAAAATATCACCCAATTGAAACTCGGAATATGCGCATAAATTTTAAAACTAATTTCCAGATTTGAAGCATTTTATATTTTTCTGAATACTAATTATTTAAGCGGCTTATATAAATTATATCACATTGTTTAAAATAGATTTTAATAATAAATAAGGAAAAATCTATCTATCTCTCACTCTTCAAAGAGCGAAAAATGTGTTCTTCATAATACAGAAGACCCTAAGTAGCCAAAGGGTAAACTGTAATTATATATTATATATATATTAATGAACACAATGGGTTGTTGAGCAAAGTACATTTTTGTTGTGAAATATGAAAGCTTTCGAGCATGACGCTCTTCTATTGGCTACTGCGTTTTATCTCTACAGCCAATAGAGGAGCGTCTTGCTCGAAAGCTTGTTCCACCAATAAAACCCAACAACCAAATTAATTTATTTAGAGAAATATACTGGTGATGTTATTCTCTGTATATATATATTGTATTTTCCCTTATTAGGATTGATACTTCGAATTAATTTTTTCATCATTTCTAACTTCCAACGACTCCCTGTTGCCCGTAGCTAGTCTATTCCAATTGTTCCGAGTTTATTTTGCGCGACTAAAATACTACTTTTCCTTTGATAAATGTGGGCATATGAATAGAACCTAAGGTTTTATTTAAAATAAATAGAATTTTGTTGATTTAATATCATTGTATCTACAAAGGATACTAAGTTGTCATCGACCTGAGTCCCGTTAATTTGCAGAGACGGTTAATAGATGGCGCGATTTGGAGTTTATTTTGACGGGAGAGGTGACCTTTATTTTAATAAATCGTTTTATTCTTCTGGCAAAATATCCATATATAATATGGATTTAGATTTCTACCTTTATATCATATATTATAATTTTTCTTTTTTCAAATTATCTATATTTTTAATTTCTCATATCTAGATCTAAAATTGCATCCCCTCTCTTTAAATGAATATAAAATACTTTTTTTACCATATTTTACACACATTTATTATAAATATATATTTGTGATATCTAAAAAATGTATCATTTATAAGTTTAAAATATTTATTTATTTCTAAACAAAAATGTTTAGATAAATATTTTCTGACAGGGAAAAGACATATATAATAAAATAACAATAAAAACCATAAATAAAATATATAAATTCACTCTAGCCGTATCTAAGTACATAAGTTAAAGAGGGAGAAATGTAAATAACAATGTAATAAATAACAAAATACCATTCACTATTAAATTGTGACTGAAGGGGTGAAAAGCCCGGAGATATAAATATTAACTCGCCATTTTTACACGGAATTCCAACGTATTTATCTTATCGCTTTGCACATCAATTTAATTATTTACATATTTATATAATCATGTTTATTTTTATATTTTTCTAATTTGATAGTTTGTTTGTTTTTTCATTCCATCTGCTAATTTACGGTACCATTATTTATTATATCGTTGTTTTTTATTATTATTCATCACATTATTTATCCTCCTTTTTTATTTAATTTTGTAATCACATCCTTATACATATTTCATTTTAAATTTTTATATTGTGAAAGATCTGAATTAAAGGAAAAGTTGCGATTGTGTGTTTAAGCAAATTCATATCTTAAACAGAGATAGAGGCGCCAATATTCATCTAATTCTAAACGCAGACATTTACTACAAACGTAACAACACCGGCGTCTTATATTTTCCCATCATCGCCTTCCATAATCAGATGTGAATAGAAATACAGCGTAAATCATCCCCCTACTTAGAAAATAAAGGTTTTCGCCCATATTTAAACAATTCATTGTATTCCATTGTTTATAGATAAAATATAAAAATTCAATTAAGAATGTAAATAATCGTTTTGACCAAAAAAAAAAATATCAAATAGGAACACACTGCATATTTTTGAGAAATATTATTGTCGCTGTCAGGATTTTATTTTTAAAGCTATAATTATTTTGAATATATAATATTTGTATTTGTAATTACTAAATAAAAGACTCCTTGAAACTTAATGTAAAGATTTCGTCTCTAAATCATTGACAAGAAGAATCCACTCAGATAGATTTGTCTTATGTTCCCACCAGATAGAAAACAAAACTTGAATATTCTGACATTAAATATAAAGTCTCGATCTTTTTTTCGAACCTATCAATATTTGCAAAAGTTTAGTAGTATACATAATAATGTACAGCAAATTTTGTATAATTTATATCTGATTATTTTTAAATTAAACAATTTTAAACTTGCCTTTTCTGCAATCATTAAAACCATGTAATTATTTCTGTATTATTGATATACAGTTAAACCTGTCTATAGCGCCCCCTCTTGGGACTCACCTAAATAGGGTTCTATAGAGAGGGAGTGCTATAGACAGGTCATTTTTAATATAATTTGATATAGGTATTTTTTTTTAAAAAGAGTAAATGAAAAGGCTTCTATCTTCTCTTAGTATAAAATATATTTGTACGTATTGTACTCGTTTATTTACTCATATTCTGAACAATAAGAGCGAAAGACCCCGGAAATAAAAATAACCGATAACCAGAACAATAATATCTTAATAATATCCCTATGAGTAAATATATAATACACCTAGCGCATTGTTTGATGAGGAAGGAACTATTCTCTCTCAAATATATTTCTACTTGAAATAAAAGACGGATTTCTACAAATTCTGTAGATTACAAAATGTGAGAAGATAAACACTCAACAACATACGCGTTTCGGGCTGTTGGCCCTCGTCAGCGTAGTGCAGATTGTACCTATACGACCAAAAAAATGCTTTTGTGAGCGTGCAGGAAATACAGTTTGAGTTTTAATATCAACACCTGACCATTTTAATAAGTTTTTTGTTAAATGAAAATCTTATTTACGAAAACTTGGCCTTAAATACCCATTTTTTGAATTCTCAGAAGCCTCTGGGGCCAAAATTTGGTCGCGGAGATACAGTCTGCACCAGGATAACGAAGACGAACGCGTACGTGCTTCACTTTTCTTGATTTATCAAGAAATTGGGTTTACCAAATATATTTGGAACACGCTTAGTCAACGTTCAGTTGATTTTGTTCCACTAGATGGCGCTTTACCATTTAAAATGCTCATGTATTCTGTCAGGAAATGCCATTTTTGTTCTAATATTAAGAAATATAAACTATCTTTGACGCGTATATGATATTTAAATTTAAATAAATTTCTCCCACTCTTACTGCAATGACAAAAATAATGGAATGCCTGGCTCACCAGTGATAACTCTTCCCAGCGGTGTTGCGCAGTTTGTTCTACCATACCGCTGGAATATTACATTTGGCTGTTTACCTTTTATGCCGATATTGAAGCTAGACTAACTATATATTTATAACTGTATGTATTTCTACTGTCCCATTAAAGCTTATGTCCATATTTACTTGAGAATACCCTTTCCAAGAGTCTAGCTTCAGTATAATTATAAAGGGAAAACATCCAAATCCAATATTACAGCGGTATGTTAGATTAAACTGGCGAAACCACTGGGAGGGTTCACATCTGATAATCCAGTCACCCCCCACATAATTTTATCATTGCAGTAAGGGCAGTAGAAATTTGTTCTAATTAAAAAATAATCATACACTTCAAAAATACTTTATATTTCAAATAAAAAATGACGCGCTCTCTATTGCATCATATTAATATTTATATTCAAAAGGTGTTGGCATAACTATAGGCCGTTAATTTGTTTCATATTTCGATTGGCACAACGCACCAATCTTGTTCGAGAAAACAAAGTTGTTTGGGAAGTGTTGAGTGGAATTCTCCTATCACTAGCACATGTGATCGATTTACAAAATAAACACAGATAATCTCCAATAAAAAGAGGATTTTCAGAGAAGCGTTTTATGAGAGATTGTTTTTGTTTCCATTAACATGGGAGAGGGCTCGTGTAAACGTGAAGTGATACGCGATAAATGATACCTAACTCTTTGAAACAACTTTGTTCCATGAAAGATAAGGGTGTTGACATTGGAAATAATTCATTGAATATTAAATATATAAAAGATATGGCGGCTAGGTTTGACGGGAGAATTGACCTTTATTTTATAAATCAATATCCTACCGGCAAATAAAAAGTCCGTATATATAAACATAATAACACAATACATAATACAATACCTATATTTAGGATTTGATTAAAAGATTTCTATATTTAGATTTCAAGAGACCGATCTTTTTTTTCAAGTAATTATATAATATTAAATATTAAAAATAAATAAGGCATCTCCTGACCACGAGCACATGTGCTTTTTAGATGGCAGAGCGTCATCTAGTGGGGCAAGAATAAACTAAACGTTTATTTAGCTTGTTCCGTGATATTTGGCCAACCCAATTTCTTGATAAATCAAGAAAAGTCATTCACGAACGCGTTTAGCGCTGTTGGCGCTCGTCAGCGTGGAGTAGACTGTAACCACTGCGACCAAAAAGATTTTTAGGTCCCAATGGCTTCCCGAGAAATCAAGAAATGGGTATTTAAGGCCAAATTTGCGTAAAGACGCTTAACACATGAAAAAACAATACAAAAAATATTAAATATAAAAAAATGGCAGCTAGGTTTGACGGGAGAATTGACCTTTATTTTATAAATCAATATCCTACCGGCAAATTAAAATCCCACATATATATACACAATAACATAATATATAATACAAGACCTATATTTAGGATTTGATTAAAATATTTCTATATTTAGATTTCAAGAGACCGATCTTATTATTTTCCAAGTAATTATATAATATTAAATATGCAAAAGATGGCAGCTAGGTTTGACGGGAGAATTGACCTTTATTTTATAAATCAATATCCTACCGGCAAAAATAAAAATTCCGTATATATATATACATAATAACATAATATATATAATACAATATCTATATTTAGGATCTGATTAAAATATTTCTATATTTAGATTTCAAGAGACCGATCAATTCTATTTTTCAAGCAATTCACAAGTCAGTCTACCTATCAACCGACTATAGTCATCGAGCCCTGCATTTTCTCAACCGAGGTAAATATCGTATAATGACTATTTAGCCCGTATCACATTAAACCCAACATGTCAAGAATAACAATGAAAATGTGTCGATGTTAGCATTATAAAATAATGATAATCAGATTTCTATAAATATTAGAAATAAATATAATATCATTATGATTTACATATGCGACTTTCTGAAATACCTTTTTGAATTACAGATAGAATGCCAATAAAATATTTTTTACTAGAGAGAGAGAAAGACATAGAGAGCTCCCTGAAGAATCGAGCCCATGATCTTATATTTAATATAAAATGTCGTTATGTAATGCAAACTCTGATCTAAAAAATCACTGGACGTCGATTGGCTGTTAAATAAACACTAATTAAAGTCACATGACAGCGAGTAGCCAATAAGCACAAGTGAAACTGACATATATTCCTACGTATAAATATTAAGGCTTATATTATAGAGTGTATATATTTTATGATAAATATTTAACAACAAATAAAAAATATTCGTTCATATTTATAGCAATATTTCACATGCTTTATTCTATTTTCGTAGAGAGATACTAATTATATGTGAAAAACATTTAAAATGTGGATATTTAAAATGTAAATTAATATCTCTGTCTCTTCATTAAATAAAAAGATGCAATAAATTATTTTAAAATATTAATAAGAAAGATGAAAGTAATTGATCAAGTAGCACGAATTTTTAACTTTGTTATTCAAATAAAACGGTTTCTCAATACACACGCCTATAATAAATATTTGATATTTCTCCTTATTTAAAAACAATGTAGTTTCCCATTTTTAATTTCAGATCGTTAAATAAATGGAGACATTTTCTAATATATTTATTCTAATAGAACTCCCATTTATTTATACTCTCTTTCTGTTTAAACTTAAGAATAAATTGTAAAACAATATTTATTTAAACAGTCTAACTATTAGAGTTACTAGTTGAGGTATCTCGTAGCTTTAACGATGTATTTAAAAGGTTTAAATAACATCGTATATTTCTATAAATAAATAGTAGGCTGCAGGCGTGTGCGAACATTAAACGTGGCAATATTTCACGTTTGTCGTCTGGTGGAATAAGTGTTGAATTGGTCGTTAGACCTCCTCGTTGCGACACCTCCCGCTCTCCATTTATTTTCTTTCAGGATTGTTCTAGAAAATAATTATCATTTGTCACACTGCCCTTTTCATTACATACTTTTAAGCTATCGGGCGCCTTGTTAGACACATCATTTGCTATTTTTTCTACCAAATGGTTGTAATCTTTACATTTTAATTTTCTATTCTAAAAACAAGAATTTTAGAATATTTTACTCTCGTCTAATATAAAACTTGATAATATATAAATTCTACACTTTATATAATGAAATAATTTTAAAAATGCTTTTAAGTATATTTAAAAAAAGAACATTTTAAAATTTAACCAGAATGTGGGTCATTTTTTAAACAAAAAATAATTCAAGTCGACAAATCAAATTTAAAACTCTCTTGAAATTTCAATAGAACTTGTTATTTTGAAATTATTTTGATATCATATAATTTAATATATTAACACCGAATTATTTTTAGCTTTCTAAAGGCAATATATAATATATATATTTTAGGCTTAGTTGTTTTTATGTGAGTAGGAATTAATATCTTTCATCCAAAATTTGAAAATATTAGATAGGTAATATAATAAAATTAACTAATTAGGTTTATAATTGCATAATAATTCTGAAATTAGTAGATTTTATTCTTAAAAGGTGAAATTGGCTTCCGGGGTATTTAATTCGATTTGGATTAAACTTTGAATAGAAGAATCTGGCCAAAATTAATCTTCCAGACGAGGATGAAATTTCGATATATATATGATTAAGAATATATTTTTTTGCTATGTATATATATGCATAACGTCATAATAAATTAATTTCTAGAAATAACAATCTAAATCTTCAAAAAAATAACTTTTTTTTTCAAATATTTATTTTACTGATGTACATTATCAGAAATACAAAATGACAATGTTCTTGGATGCCGATTGCATCTCACCTGAGGTTCGTGATTTGCTGTTCATAAATAACAATATAGAAACCAATTCCAACTTCTCCATGCGCTTAATTGCACTTAATGCACCTATTTGGACTGATAAAAAGTAGCTACTTCTAAACGAAATCATTAAAGCACTAATGTTTATTTCACACATAAAACTAACTTCTACTATCCTTACTGCGATATTGGGAGGGCTTCAGTGGTGAACCCTCCCAGCGGATTCGTCAATTTAATCCACCAGACCGCTTCTTGAAATTTTAATAGTGTATTCACGATTCTATTTATATATTCTACACTGAAAGGTGGAATCTCAGAAGTGGTGATCAAGCAAACTATTGACAAAGGCGTTTAGGACAGTAGAATTACATATAAATATTTGCATCGAACAATGGTGTTCCGCAAACAATGAGGAAAAGGTCAGTTAGGCAAAAAATAATATGAAGCACTAACGCGTCATATATATATGATACACGACTGATGAACAAAGAACTATCAATATATTTTCAACCCCGTATAGATAGTAGAAGTTTGTTTATGTGTAAAGAAATATTCACTCTTTTATGATATCGTTTAAAATATGTATTGCTTTATAGTAGCTACATCTGTAAATTAATGTGAAAAATGTTTCTATGCATTTCGATATTACATATATAAGGTGCTTGATCCCTGTTTGGATTTTTCAATACCACTGAATTAACTAGAGAATAGTATTTATTCATTACGAAATCTCCATCTGATGCCACAGCATTAACAGAAAAATGTTAAAGGTTATTTATATGTTTCATATAGCAAAATAAATTCTTATCAATGTATATAGTTTGACGTCATATTATTATTAATTCATTTCTCTATTAAATCCTACTCTAACTTCAGCGAACCTAAAATTCTTTGGTGGGAAGTTAGGTAACTATCGCTTATACCTATCCAAGGCTGTTACCAACAGGATTGAGCATTTTTATCTACCGATGAAGGTAACTTCATAACTGAAGAGATGGAAATTTCCCCGGAAGAATATTAATAGTTAAAAGACTTCTTATCCTTCAAAGGAGACTAAATAGGAAAGTGTCATCTTTTTTAGCTTTGTCACCAACCCGATTCTATTAGTTTGCAGAGACGCTCTTAGATGACATATAGTTTTTACAACTATTTTAAAGGAAGAGGAATTATTTTTCTTTTCACATTGAACTCTATCCTCTTAAATATATTTCCTTTTATATTTAGGTCATAGATATAAGTAAGTAACTCGAGTGGTCAAACACGTCTTTTGAAATAGTCGGAAACCGGGGTGTTCAGATGGGGGTTCTGGATTCGCAAACGTTAGTGCTGTCAATTTGTCATTAAATGAATCTGCCAAGCTGCACAGATTGTCAATAGATGGCGTTAATCATTTTGTGTCTATTTTCCGGATAATTATATATATAACCATTTGTTTTAAAATTATTTAATTAGATTTAAAAAGAATCTTATTATAACTTATTTCAATATATATATTCATATATTTGAAAAATATCATAATATATTGAATTGAAAAGGTATTTACTTTCTCTGTGTGTTCCGAAACCTAAAAGAACCCAAGTAGTCTCATCTAATGAACTAGATTAAATGTATACTTATGTCATATTCTTTGGCATTCCTTCCCCTCTATACGAAATATTCATGCCTAGACTAGAATGTAAGGGCAGCCGATTTATTTAAATTGAAAACAAGCTGTAATTGGCATCTATATTGTAGAACAACAAATAAAGGCGATCTGTCGTAATGCCGGTAGTTACATCCGGGAGATATGGCAGAGATATAAAACAAACACTAAAATGTGCAACATTTTCCTAAATATTCCAGAAAAATGTAAAGTTTTTGTCGGCGCAGTTTATTTTTAGAGGGTCATAAAGTTCCGTCGAAGGGCATAGTTATTTGGGGCGTGTGCTGGCAATTCCGCGTACGTCGTCGTAGAATTAATAGGATTCGCTTTATAGAGAGCCGGGCGGGCGGGTGGTGCGGAGGCTCTCCCCGCGTTCCTCCGGCATTCCCCGCAGGATTTATGCCTGTCTACCTTCTCCGTCGACTTTATTAAATGCCCCTATATTCTACCTACCGAACACATTCAAAGATTTTGATTTTTCTAAATAACAATTTCTAACCACACTGATACGGATTATCTTAATTAAACTTATCCGAAAATTCAAATTTTGTTTTCATATTCAATTTCAATTAGTTGGAAAAAAGGTTTATAATTGAAGAAAATTATAAATTTCTTGAAGGTTTTTAATAATTATACACATATTTCAATCAATATAAATGTCTTAAAGACATTCTAAATTAAATTGTCTGCATTTAGATAAAGAGCATTTTTCAACTTGTCGCCTTTCTTCTCTCTCTCAAACTGCTTCTAATTCATAATTTTTACTTTAAAATATAATAAACTATATATTTTATACGGTGAATATAAGAAAGTCAATAAAAATTTAAACATTGTTTAAAGTGTGCATTCTATTTTCGAATGGTCAGTGAAAGATAGTAAAAACTCCGGACCTGAACTGCTGCCAGGTTGTTTTTGATGAGGCCCGCCCTGGCACTAATCTCTTTCCATTTTCACCTTTATAGTTCTCAGCCAGTTACAAATATAAAAGTAGGGTTCTGAGTTTGAAATATTTAATTGTGATCACTGGTCGGATGAACCGTTTGAGAATTAATTTATTCCCATAAATTTTGCCCTGCTAAGCAATGATACAAGTCTAAATAAAATTCATTATTGTTGCCTTGAAAGAATTTGTATATTAAAATATATGATACAAGGCCATATACAATCAATATAATTAAAACATTAAGCATTTTCTCTCTCAAAGAGAGAGATTTTCACTTATAATATCTTCAAATAAATATGTGACATATTTTATATATGCTATATATATAATTTTTACAGTTTGGAATATAATTATCAAGGTTTTCTCTGCTATTTCTCCTTAACCTACCTTTCTTATGCTCATCTTTATTTCACGTCAATGATGCTTAACGGTCGACGTTGTTTAGTAAAATGGTTATATCATTATATTGCTAAATATAAAAACTCATTTTTTAAAATTTTAATTCAATACATTACTGATTAATTAAGCTTTAGTTTTATCCTCTTTATATTTTTATATATAGAAATTGTATAATGATTATTATATAAATAAACATTTGGATCCTTCCGCAATAATTTTGATTTATTAGCCTTAATCGCACAAGCTCTGAGCTCTGACTCTTCAACGGTTAAAATATGATAAAAGTGAACATGGAGGAAGCGATCTACGGATTTCAGAATGGGTTTACAATATGTATGACTAAAACTGTTTTGGAATTTCTATTCTCCGATTGATTCTGTTCTTACCTTTAGATATTAGAAATTAGACGGTTAACATTTCTTATTTGATCGAGATGTTACTGTAATGACAAATAGGAATATCCAGAATTATATATGGCCAGTATTTGTTATATGCTGATAAATGAGGTATTTAGGATCGCCATATTAAGTATCGGTCTTACAATGTCTTTTCGAATATGAAGGAGAAGCCTGCAGGAAAATAAAAACGAGAATCAAAGAACATAAATATAAAAGGACATTTATGCTTTCCATTAGAGTAACGTATATACTAAATCAGAATATTTCACCCTGAAATCCCTAATATCTAAAGGTGCCAAAAGGAAAATAGCAATTCCGGAACAGTTCAATCATATAGATAAAACAATAGTGAATACCATAGATAGCTCCCTCTACGTTTCGCACGTTAATATCACCTTTTGTCCGTTGAAGAGAGAAAGCTCGCGGTTAAAATATCCCCCTTCTTCAACTAGATTCCTCATATATATATATATTAAAATAAAGAAGGCATCTCTTGACCACGAGCACATATATATATATAAAGTATTTGCCATTTATCGCGTTGCATACCTCTATTGATATATTTTCACAAACTAAAATATAAGGTATATTATACAATGGAATATATTCAGTTTCTATATTTCATTTCAAATGATATTTTCATTTATAAACATAATTGGCTGAAAATAAAGAGATTTTTTCGTTTTAATCCATTGGGGATTTTTGCTTTCCACAAACTTTGTTTTTCCTCTTCCTCGGTTCATTTCCTTTAATTCCCTATTAAACAATTTCAGATCAGAAGGGACTTCTACTAGAAGTTCTTATTCTTTTTATATTGACTAAGCCCCTGTTAGAGAGAAAGTTCGTCAGTCCACATTTATCCTTCTACCGTGTTTTATTTTCTTATATTGTGATCCGCAAATTACATACCACAAATAAATTTGAAAGTAACTATGTATTAATTTTATTAGAATGAATCGTAACATTGAAATACTACTGGGTCCAGATGGTTAAATTATATATATATATATATATATATATGGGAAAAGACAACCTGATAGTACGTCTGAAAATATATGGATGCTTACGCCATATATCGGAAGGAATATATAAAAGCGTTGATTTTCTTTACTCAATATTCAATATCAACAATTAGTTGAAAAACACTCCTATTGGTCGTGCGAACAATCGGAAACCTTTAGTTACACGATCAGGAATTGCCTTTTATTTAAAATGTAATAATTGTCAGTGTTGAAGCTGTTCCTTCTGATCGCATCACATTATATTTTGATGTAATAATTTTCACCCAGATAATCATGCATCAAAACATTATTTCGATATTCTATGAAAGGGGCGTTTCATCCTATTGTAAGGATCCATTAGACTGTTCTTTCTATTAATACGTGACAGGAAGTGAAGTCTTCCTCGTTATAGAATTAGTAAAGCGCGATCTTAATCTGTATTTATGTTGAACAAAACTTTATATCGACGATTATAACTCTTGCGGTTACATTTGTTTTCACATAGCTATTATAAATTCCTTGCCTACCCTTCGCTAATTGCCTCTCATGTTATCGGAGAAATGTGGTAAATGCCTTAATATAAGAGAGAGGAGGTCTCAAAATCCTTAGAATAGAAAATCCTACCTTCAGCGGAAAACATTATAGAGCATCAAAATTAGAAGACCGCTGGGCAGAGACTTGTATAATTCTCCAACACCATCTTAATTTGTCCATGATGTTTTATTACCTCTAACAGAGAATGGACCTATTGTTAGGTCACTGGTGTATCGATGCGAAAAGAAAGATAAAACCAAAGCCTTATCTTTCAACGATAATCTTCAATAAACCGACCATCTGGACAAAGGTAGTGTCTCAACACCTATATTGGTCATTTTATAAAAGCATTATTAAGGAGGCATAACAGTCTTAGATATGATCAAACTAAAATTATAAATTCGAAATTAGAATTTAGGAATATTTCTGGGGAGGTTCACCAGTGATGAGCCAATCCTTCCCAAATCTTCTCACATTCAGTTCACTAAATATAGAAATCTGTCCTTTATTTAAAACCTAAGGTTGAATGTTTCTACGCAACCTCATCACATTACCCAATTAACACTGAAAAAGTCAAATCGATTTTATCAATACAGTTTGATTCGCGCAGGCTCTTTGAAAGTTTAGGAGAATCCGGAAGAAGTCGACCAGGTCTAGAAAGATACACCGGTGTAGAATGTATTTAAACGATGAGTAACGCCATCTTTATTGAATCGGAGTAAAACTCGGTTAATTAATTTTCTATTTTTTGCTTCAGTTTTTTTTATCGGGAGTTCTTTATATCTCCCCCGCCCCCCTCCACTCCTTCATTTAATTTCTCCAAGTTAAGGAGTAGAGAGTAAAATGCCTAATACGAGAAAATAGTGAAACTTTTAAATAATTTCTTCTTATTTATAATTGGTTTATATTGGAAAAATATTTTTATTAAATTATTTTAAAATAATTTATTATTAATTGGAAAGGATATTATATATTGATGACGCTCATGTATCGTTTTCCAGAGCATTCCATTGCGACGACAATAATAATATAGATGATAAATACTTCCTCAAAATATATTCGAAGAAATCTTTGGTAATTTCAAATTTGTAACCAATCCTGGTAATTTGAAGATTTTTTTAAATGGATTTACGCAGTGGAGAATTCAATGTTTTTGTGGATTTAATGTTCAAGATTCTACTTATCTTTACTCAAGTGACCAACTTGACTACAGACATAATAACGGTATTATCTGTACTGATCCAAAAGAACTAATATATCTTACAAAGTCCCTCACCTTAAATTCAAATTTTTTGAATTCATCATCACAGTAAGGATTGTAGACGATAAAGTTGGTTGAAAAAAAAAAAAGAAATACCCGTACCATAAAAGAGTTTTCCTTTTATAGAGATAAATATGAAGTATGAGATTTCATTAGTTTTCGATGAAAACCCTTCAGCATTACCTTTTAGGTGAAGTCGCAATGACAAACATCCAGGTTGTTTCTCGATAGTGGTGTGATTTCACAATTAGTTATAATATTGCCACTTGGAAAATTAGGATAGACAAACCTCAGGATGAAACCGCAAATTATTTGAGGCCAGAACAAACTATACAAGATAAGCAAAGAGGGAAGTTTACAGAGTAATAAAATATAAATATCAAAATTGAAACTCTGTTAATAAAAAAATAAATACTTTGTTACAATATTTTAAAACTCCGTTATATATATAACCACTTGCTCATAGCGATCACTTTTCTGATCCCACTTTCAAAAGTATAATATTAATGTTTCGTACATATATCCTGATATAGCACCTAGGGTCCAGCTGGGTAAAATTAGGTTCCACTGAATCTTCAGCGTAAGTTTGGCCCGTTGTGTCAACTGTCCTTTTCACCAAGTTGAACCCGGCTACTAACCACAAGGATACAGTTTTTCATTTACTATTTTCCAATTTTCGCACAGTGCAACTATCACCAGTGTTTATCTGTAGCCAAATATGGTCTAGGCATCTTACATTTGTTGACATTAAAGCCTTAGCAACATAAGGAATTTCATCGCTCTACCCACGTAATTATGGCGATTTATGCCATAATGCAAAATATTCGTGTACATAAGAGGCATTCTCACCTGATAAATCATTTTTCGGTAAAATTGACCATTTCATAGCCACTTCTTCAGGATGGTATGAAATTGAAGCTTCTGGAGTGATAAACAAAATGCGTTGTTTTAATTGCATTTTTAAATTGGACAAGTGCATATTCAGATTTATACTATGTTCACTCGATAAAATGAAATAAAATATTTTAATCAAATTCAAACGCTCGTGCTGGAGGTATTTACGGAAATTATGAATATAGGCTATGTGGAAAGAGCAAAAATATTTAACCGGTGTATAAATATTCTATATTTTAATATATATTTTTATAATAAATAATATAAACATATATTTGAAAATATATTTTTATTCACAGATATATTAAATTCATTATTTTGTTTACAATAATTCAATGTATATTTTTAAAGAAAAGGGGATCTATACATTTTTATTTTGACACCGAAAGGGGTGCTTCATCATTCCAGTATTTTGCCAAGAGCTAGAGTAGAGATTTAAGAAGAGGTGCGCACACTATATTACTAGGATAAAATAAAACTGGTTTTATATTGCGATGCAAAGTGTGTGTCACGATATTATTTTGGATTAGAACATTGAATCCTGCATCATATCATCTACCCTCCATGAGTCTTGCCCGATGCACAAGCTCGCGTTTATGTATTATAGAGTCGCTCCGCTCGGGTAGCATCGATACAGAGAGAAACCCTGAACTAAACCTGCGCAGAGAGAGAGAGAGCAATAATAACAAAGGTTTACGGGTTTATCGCTGTTGAATTTGTTAAATTATTTTCAAGATTATTGAAGTTTCTCAATGAATCGATTTTTTATGTGTTTGGAAATTATTGTTTGAATTTAAAAACTTTTCTTTCTATGAATTTCGTCTTTTTTTATAAAATGATTTCAAAAACTATATTTCTACCATAGAGTCATGGACAAAACTTGAGAAGGTTTTATATTTTGATGTCGCCTGTCGTCTGTTTATTTGAGGGAGACGCTAAATTTTGTTCACATTTGGTTATCTCTCGTGTCTTCATTAAAGTTCACTATGTATAACATATCTTTCAGAGTTATTTTCTGAATCTAGATATACGTACTAAAAGACACAATTTCCTTGAGTTTTGTCCATGGGTTTATATTATTCCAAGAAAACCTCACACAGAAACATGAAGGAAGCATATATATATACACAACAATTCTGCAGGGGGGAACAAATTAAAACTATTCATTAATACCTTTTTTTGATGGATTTGGACTTAACATTAATAGCATTCAACTAAAATAAAAATATATAAGTATAGTGTGTGTGTGTGTCCGCGTACAATTCAAAGATTTTAATCATCATAATGCCAACGAAGGAATAATAGAATAGTTAACGGAGATTGATAAGAAAAGTTCCGTATAATTCAATTAAAGTAGCGCGCTATATAATATGGAAATCAATGTAATTAGAAAGAAACAAATTAAGAATAGAGAGAGAGAATAACCTAATTAAACGCCTATTTAATTTGTCCGATGGGGACACGTGGTAAAACTTTCACTGAGCCAACATCGATCTGGCTTCTCCTCCTTGATATAACGCTGTAGGAGGGTTGGCCGACATTCCTCAAATATTTAAATATTAATAATAACAATGGCGTTTTTATATTCGGTATATTGTTATATTATAGAATTCGAGATGCTTGAGAGAGAGTTTAATTATACTTTTGTATGTAAATATATTAGTATCATTATATTTTTACAACTTTTTGTATCTTAGCCTCTCATATGTTTAATTCCATAGTTTAAAATATTTGAGTTGGCCTTTATATATAGATTTGAAATATGGCAAAACAAGTTTTTTATTAAAAAATAACATTTAAGGGCCTTTTTCTCTCTCTCATAAATAGAAGAAGATAACGCGCTAGAATGTTTTATTTTATATTACTTGCTAAAATATCTTATGCGTTGTATTTATTGTGTGATTTATCACATCTATTTTGAAATTAATAACAATAATATCTTCCGTTTAAATACGCATAAAAACAATGCTTTTTCTGGATTATCTCTCGGAAATTCACATAGATGCCAAACAATATATTTGACATGACACCAGCTTCTGAAAAAGCTGGACAAAATTCCAATCTCTATATAATATGTAAAATCTATATATGCTTAAATCCTCTCGAAAATAATTTCAACTCTCCTTGCTATGGTAAAATAGAAATTTGTATAAAAGGAAACAATGATAGTATTGAATGAAATGCAAAGATACGCATAATACACACACAATATTCACATCTCTAACCAATAACCAAGCTCAGCAATCAAACTGCACTCTCTCATACAGATACGATATTAAAATATTAATAGAACCCTCAAGACATATATAGTCAAAACAGTAATTCAGACATCATCACACTTATAAACACCTCTCTAAAATAATGAATGCAAAAACATGATCCAAATAACAAGCAATAATCAGAATGCCATGTCAATTCTCATTCCCAGCCACTTACATTGGAGACACATGAAAAAAAAAAAAAACGACAAGAATAACCAATTAGCTCCAGTAAGCCCTCAAAAACGACAACCTTTTTTTTTATTCCTTCTTAGTGTACGTTCTATAATGCAACCGCCTAACAAAAACTTGACCCAACTTAGTATGTTTTATCAGATCATTAAGGAAAAGAATATCACGCTTTTTATATAAAGCTGGGCCTAATTAAAAGATAACAATAGTATAAATAGAAAATTGGACATTTCCCAAGTGTAGTTACACTACAAATCTAGAGCTCATAAATTCAATATCTATAAAGCTTGGCAAACCGTCTTTGTTAGACCTTTAATCATATATATACCTTGATATTATTCAAAACCTTCAAAATGGATTTGCCTACGTTTATACATTTACAGAAACAAAGAAAAAGGCTGCATCAATTTAATATTATCTAATAAAACTATATTTGCCTCTCTCTTTTTAGAATACTCTGCGTATATACACATTTTGAATAATAAACTATTCGATATTGAAAAATAACTAAATGAATTGTAAAAGAATTAATCACAAGATGTAGTCGCGGTCCTCCTGGAAAAAGGCCATCGGCCATGATTAAGAATAAAGGAACAATCAGTTATAGATAAAATATTTTTATTAATATTGGAATAAATTATATTTAGTAGAGTTTAAAGAAAAAAATGGATTTGATAAGTCTTAAAGAATTAAATTTTATAAGATTTCTATCCAAAAATAAAATAAAAATAAATTAAAGGTTTGAAATTTTTCTGAAAGCCTCAAGCCTGTGCGTGTGATTTAAAAAAAAATGAAATTCGAAGAGACTCTGTGTTTATTGATTTTGCGCGAGAAAATGTTTCAGATATTTTTTATAATACAAGATTCACATATATGGAGATGATAAATATCGATAAGAGATATTGTATTTTAAAAGAAATGAAAATAATTATGATCTTCTGAAATATACACGCTTGGAAGACAAATAAAAATAAAACTATTATCAAAAGTACAAAATCGTAAGGCGATTATTCAAATTTTGAAAGAGAAAACTGCAAAAGAATTACATTTAGCTAAAGCTTTGTATATATTATATTTATAACTTGCTGAAGAACAGCTAAAAACGCCGGCAATGAAAAATCTAATGTTTATTATGTAGATATATTAAGAGGCATTTATTCCAATAATGTATAAACTGCAAATAAACAATTTAGGTTTAAAACTGAAAAAAAAAAAACACACAAAGGTTTTCGCAAAAAAAATGTTGATTTACCCATAAATATTCTATTGTTCACAATTTATAAAAAGAGCATAATAATTCTAATAAGCCCAATTATTTCGCATAACGTGGATTTTAAAAGATAAAAATATGGATATAGTGTAGTGTAGTAAATTAAAATAAAACTGCAACAACAAAATTTGCGGTTCGAAAACCCGCGGGAGTCCAGACGGCTCCTCTATGTCACGGATCTCGTGGTGATCCGTGGGAGCGATAAAACGGGGGCTTTGGCGGGTTGGGACCGAAACGAACTGCGCGCGTCGGGAGCGTGGCGATTTTACCACAACTATCGACATCAGATTGGGCAAGGCAACCCGCTGAAAATAAGCAACAACAAAAAGGACTGAATAAGAAGAATTAAGCTTCAAATTTTAATGTAGAATGTGACATAGATACAGGATCACGTGTAATAGGATGTCTTCCGAAATATATTTAAATCTTAAGAAAAATATAAATGATTTAAAAACATATATAAGAAATATTACTTATTCAGGACATTCCATCAATTTATTTTGTTGATATTATATTTGAAGTTTTTTTTAAATTATAAATCCAAATATATATCTATATTAATAAAATGCAAATTTCATAAGTGTTCTTCACTAAAAACTTTCGTTACAATGCATCAATTTCGACCAAATTTTCAACATTTATGTAAAACGAGATGGAGCAGGTTTTGCTTAACATCAAAATATATTTCCCTAACATTAACATGCGAAACTTCGCTGTTATCGATTAAATAAAAAAAAAATCAACAGAGTTAATTTTATTTATATATAAATACAAAATTAAATTTCAACAGAGTTAATTTTTTTACATACTAGCTAATAATCTCAATCTAAAAAAATATTCAAAACAAGCAATTTTAAGATAACACCATATGTAAAACAGTCGGCCAAGAAACAACAACGATATTACATCTTTCTCACATATTCACACACAATCTTGATTGATAATTAAAACTAATCTTTAACATTGTTTATTATACTTCATAATATATAATATTCGTTAGGCAAACTTTCACTCGGATAAAACCCGGGCGAAGCCGGGTACACATCCGCTAGTATATTTATATAATAGAAGAATGAAATGAGCATATAATTCTAGGATTGAATGCATCTCAATAATTAAATCTAATTATGGTTACTCGGTCAATAAAACAACGAACAATACATATATATTACAGGATAGTGATATATGAATAGAAAAGTGGAAGACAAAATAGTATTTTGGCTATAGATTAATAATAAAATATAAACTTGATATCAAAATGTGAAATATGGCTTATAAATAAAATATCACAGGAAAAGAAAACACTTATTTCTCATCCAATTGAAGACTTACCTGGAAGAAAGTGGGTTTTGATCTCTATTAATCCTATATAGAAAAAAAAAAACTCGTTTTAATAAATGTGAATTATTTTTATGTTTCCATTGATTGCTTATCTAACCTATACTAAATCAGCAATAGTTAAAATAATATTCAAATCTGTCATTGCAAGATACCATAAACATAAAATAGTAACGACTGATACCTCAATTCAACAATTTATTTTAAAAGGTTTGCAGAATATTGGGATTTCAATCAAATAACATCAAGTCCAGACCTCTGACATCAAATTACTTATAAGAAAGAAGAATTCATACATTTAAAAATTGGATCAAGAAGGTAAGAAGGACAGTTTTACGAAAATCCTATTCTGGCGTTACTTCAATTTTTAATAGTAAACTAGTTTTTAAAATGAATATAATTTCTAAATGTGTGTTTAGTGGCCATCTGATTCAACACTATCAGTTAAAAATATATATATTATAATTTCAATATATTTTATATAATTTTTAAATTGTATATTGAAAAAAAAGATATTTTTCATTACACACACAGTGATCGATTATATTTATTCAAGAGCAACTTCTCAAGCCAGACTACGACTAGCGGAAAAAGCGTATACCATTTGTTCGACAAAATTATTAATTTGTTAACATAAGTTAAGGGGTGCGAAGGTTTGTAAATGGAGGTTATATTTAAAAGCCATCAAGTAGTGGGGCAATAAGGTGGCAATACGACACAAAGGTTTATTACTCCATTAAATATGACTTATTCGCCACCACAGCTCATCAAATTCAGATGAAATTAAACGGGCATTGTTTTTTTAATTTTCATGCTCCTGTGTGAGATCTAATGGGAAAATAATTCCACACCAAATTGCAATCAACTTTAGGTTACTCCGCCAGATTCGATTTTCGATAAATCGAACTCCAATACGAATTTATTCGACTTAAATCTGGCTGCTTGCAGTGACACGGCCCATTAGGTCGCCCCGTCTCTGTCGCCCGGCGCGAATCTACAAGGTATGTGGCCTTGAGCTGATCACTTGGAATGGGTACTTATATCAATTCACATCTACCCCACGCTGAATATGCATAAAGATAGGTATTCTAGGTGGGCCTATCTGTGTCTCATGCTGACCCTGCGCCAATATACAGCATTGGAGTTATACACTCTTGAGCTAATCAATTTGAAGTGTTAGCGGGTTAATGCTCCAATTAACATCTACCCCTCTCACTGAAAATACTCTATACCGGGTATTTTATATGTGAAGCTGACTCTGTCGCAAGGTGACACTGCGCGAATCAATGACGTTAGTTCTGGCTTTGAGCTGATCAAATGAAAGTATCTACGTGTATATACCTCAATGAACACTTTCTCAACGTATTATAAATACACAATACAGAAAGATATTCTTTAGGTGGCGTTTCTTCTGTCTTTGACAGCGCGGAACTACAGCATTAGTGCTCTACGGCCTCAGGCAGTTTAACTCGAAGTCTGTGTAAACGCATATCTCATATCTCACGTCGATGTTAGTACACACGATCATAACATGATACTATAGGTATATACATGGGTTTTTGACGCCTGTAACTCAAATTACCCGTAAATTTCTAATTTAGTGCAGAGATCAAAATTCCCGTTCAGCATAGACTCCACTAAGGGTTTTGAATTTTAGTCATTTTCCTTGTTGGATAATACTTTCAATGGCATTCCTTACACTGACTTCTTGATTCAGGGTCATAGGCAAATACCAAGCATCATCCCCCCGTGACCTTTTTTCTCCACACATATCTTATGCATGGTGCAGTTATGATAATCATAGTGGGAGATTGATATATTCTTCCTTGTTTGTGCGCCAAATTTATTCAGAAGTGCGGTCAGAGTTTGCTCTTACAAGGTGTCAATGCCTTGTTTTAGTTAGGCGTATTCACTGGTAAGGTCGGACCTAAGGAAGAATAGGAAACTCTGTCGCTATTATCTCAACTAAGAATGGCTGCCCCCTCTCAAATTCTTCACACACAAAAAAAAATCTTTCTTGCCTCAGATAGTCTGTGAATATTTTTGTCCCAATTCTGAATGACAACTTGTATTTTCTTAATTTTCTCGTGAATTAGTGGGATAAAGACTTTACTGATTCTTGTTTGTCTGTTAGCAAATCCCGAATTTATAATTCCCTATCGTTTATAGTCGATCCTCTGAGAGCTTCAATGTTTTCGTAATTAACAGCTTTTTTCATACGATTAGAGTTATTTCAAACCCACAGTAGGAAAGTATTTGGTTCCACAAACATTAATCAACAAATCGCTTGTTTCTTCAACACGTTTGCAAAGTTAATACAAAAGAGCGGTTATTAAGTTGCCCCATTGTTGCCAAATGACCAATGAGAAAAATGGATTTAACCCGGGTTGCTGGGGCGCATATAACGCCAACTACCCGGAAAGGCGATAAGCAACGACTGTATGCAAATTTATATGAATAAAAATATTTTAATATTTCAAATTTACGTAATACCTATCATCCTATAGCATTCAATTCATTGATATATGATTTTTAAAATTATAAAAATAATTTTTGTTTAGAGGCGCGAATATTTAAAAATATTTTTTACAAAAAAATATATATATTGAATACACTTTTAGAATTACCTCATATATATAGCTATAATCACGTTAAAGCTAGTGTTTATACCATTAGCCGAGTGGATTCAAACTTTTATATAGTAAACACAATAAAAGATTTGTGGAACAACCAGAACGAGTGTGAGTACATACAACGAGTACATACAAAGCGGCAGCAGGACAATACCTATGACCGATAATACAGCCACAGCGCGGCTTACCTGAGCGGTAGTGCGGCAGGCACGGGATATCCCAGCACGGTAGCTCCGGAGAAGCGGAAGGTAGAAGCTTCCATCGCACCATTGTCAGCCTTGCAGCGCCGTCTTGATGGCTGTACCACAAGTTCTGAATCAGCTGCAGTCTTTAAAATACAGTAAAATCGTTACAAAGTTGGTTTCCAAATATGGTAATCAACATAGGGTTAATATTTATCGCAAATATTGAATAAACAATCATCAAATATTAGCAATAACTCAATAAATATTACCCAGTTTATATTTAAAATTACAAATATAGATCCCAAGACAGCTCGAAGTACAGTATACCACATACAATATAATATGCTAAACAGCTGAGCTACAATAGAAATGTTTTGCAAACAATTTTATCACTTAAAAAAATAATGGATTACAGAACTCAATTATCTCTTTTTCTTTACATTATATCATGTTTAGAAAAGTATAAAATTATATACTTAAATATCCCAATTACTTCATAAATTTCAATGTTTAAAAAGAAAAAAGAGGAAATATTTAAATCTTTTAAACATCGCAACCTTATTTTTAACAATTTTGTTTATTTAGAGTATATATTTTTATTTTCACAATATAATTATATGTTGGTTTTATATTCATGGATATCTTATAAAATACCGCAATCTATTAAGCTTATATACATATTGAAAAAGGTTTATATTTGGGTATACACACTAAATATCGCTACATTAGAAAGAAATAAATTTTACAAAATGGTATTTATTGGATAAACGTTATACTAAACATAAGACAATAACGCGACATCTATTTACAAGAAATACGCAAAAAAAGCACGAAAGTTTCTTTTGAAATCAAATCGAACAAATTTTCTACTATCCTTACTGCGATGAAAATATTCGGAGGGTTCAGCTAATCAGTAGGGACCCTCCCAGCAGTTTCGCCAATTTATTCCACCAGGCCGTTTTTTAGAGATATAATAATATATTGGACTCTATTCTGCATTTACATATAGAAGTTTACATCGAGAAAGGTTCTTCGGTAAACAATAAGGACCAGGCCAGTTCGTCATAAAATGAACATAAGACAATAACGCGTCATCTATACACAAGAAATAAAACCGCACACAAAGCACGAATGTTTTTTTTTTAAACTAAATCAAACACACAATCGTTCTTTTTGATTTTATTTCTAATTCAAGTTATACTCGGAATAACAAGTGATTAGAATTAAAAGAAATTTGGAGAAATATATCCCGAGAAATCTCTCAGAAAAACTACCTCTGGCAGTAATAGCAGCATTTAAGCGTCTGAGCATTGAAACAAGCAGAGATTGGAGGACAGTTTACCAATAGTAGTGACTGGCGTGAGGTGACGAACCAATCAAAACCGACGCCAATTTTACATAAATGCGTTGAAATATGATCATTTGATTTTAGAGCATCTTCTTTCCATCTTGTAAAATAAATATCTTCAGCGCCTTCTTGTGCAAGCAATATTAATCTCCAGTATTGTATAAGCGTTTTTTTTTTTCAAATGGCAACGCTCTACCCTTTGAAATATTGAAATTGAAATAATTCTGAATAGATGCAAAACAGTCATTCTCCTTTCAATTTTAAAATTGGTATCTTATTAGAATTATATCAAACAAATATATGAAGTTTCAAGCTGTTTGTTTTGGTTTATTTATTATACACTTTGTATATCACAAAACCACACACATATATGATAACAACTATATATATAAAAATAACCGAATTATATTAACAAGTATTA
>CP092886.1:65632983-65836106 GCA_030710605.1 Cordylochernes scorpioides
AACTTTATTTTTTCGTTAGTTTCTAAAAGCAAAGCAATAACACCGAGAATTACTATGTGTAACGCTCAACACAAAGACAATATAGTCGCTGGGCAATTTGTGAGGATCTATTCTTTTATATCGGGTCTTTTTTTTTTCTTACTAGAAGAACGACCCAACTTCGCCCGGGTTCTCCTGGAACGAATGTTCTCCAAACCAATGTAATTTATTATGAATATACGTATTGATCTAAATATCACTATCGTGATTGTAGTATTTAGGATAATGTTAAAAATTCAATAAGTTGATTTTCCAATCTTCATATTATGGAATCGGCACTATAATGGCGACTACATCCAGACCTACCTCCATATCCTAGTTATATTTAACACGGAGAGATTTATTATTGTGGATTTCTCTAAGGATTAAGCACATTCACATTTCTATTTTATTTCTATATATTTATAAATTTTATCCTTTTTAAAATCACAATTTATATATGGATCGATGTGGCTGGCAAAACAAATCCATTTCGACAAATCGAGATAAATAATTCTAAATAAAAACTAGTATATAAGTGACAATCTGTAGGTGTCCATTTCCACTATCGATCAGCTGATAGTTCAATTATTTAGATGAGCATTCAGGATTCGAGTTTTCTCTTCAATACATAAACATTCAAATCTCTTTTATGATACACTGATTTCAAATACAAACTCTCTTAAATTTTGATCATACATTCTTTGAAAAACTTCATATTTTCTTAATTCCGTACTATATAATTAATTTAGATTTCAAAAAGAACAATAAAAGACAGAATCATTCCTATGTTAGATAACCTGTCCTGCACAAGTCATCGCCACCATAAGTGCTGAAGTGAAGTGCAGGAATAGCCCTACGAGTAAAAGCTCTATGGAAAAGTTTGCTGTATTAAGTTCAATTCCTTTTAGAGAAGTCCTCCCTTATTTGTCCCCTTGGAGATTTCAAAGGCGATGGCATCCCTTGGGGCTCTCAGCGTTTTATTACGGTCGCTGTCACCGAGGGTCGGCGCCGTCTCGAAATCCTCCCGTCAACCCCGACCGCCGTTTTGAACCAAATCCTAAATTTCTATAGCGTGCGACAGGAAACGCTACAAACGACTTGAAACCTAATTCCAATATTCTCAAAATATTTTTTTTCTGAACTAATTTTAAACATTATTTATTTATTTTTTAAAATAATATCTCAATATATGAAATAATTTGACTAAAATAGCAATATTAGCTGCAATATAAGAACATCATTGAGTTATTTTGTATCAAAATATATCGTAGTGAACGTTAGCAATAAGTAAATAAAACAACACTCCATATAATTAAAACTATTCAACATAACATAATGAAGATTATTCTCAGCTTTCACGCTTTGATTTATTCAATAAGGAATCAAGGGTTTCTTATTTCTTTTATTTCTCGATCTTTCGGGCAAAACATGTCCTTCAATACAAAGATCCAGAAGTTGTATTCTTCAGAAGTTGTACTTCTGTAACTCCGTGTTGTAGGGCATGTTGGCCCGAAAGCGCGATAATTAAAAGAAATAAGAAAAGAAACGAAACACTAGATTCCTTATTGAATAAATCAAAATTCAACATAACATTCACAGGTAGTCAATGTTTATACTCCAGATCATCATGTTTGAATGATGGTTCTATAACTACTTTTTTTCTCTAAGTGTATCCTATATTTTCACTTGTAAAACTCTTTTGCTTTGCATAGAACAATTTTTTACATTATCGTTCATCTTTGTAAACTTTTATAAAATTTTATATTTTAATGCGTGAAAGATATTATTTCACATATAAATGTGCATAGTATATGATAAAATCATTTGAATACAAATTTAAAGAACTCTAGATATTTTGCTAAAACTGTTGAAATGGTTCATCATCAACCTTTCTAGGTGAGGCTTTCGAATGTAATTCTTGATGTTTATTAAATACATCAACCAAAAATATATGTAGTATTAAAATTTATATATTCCCATATAGAGTATGAATTCTTGATTTTCTAATATATGTACTAACTTGACACTCGCATATCTACATAAACCCCTTTAGATTCTAAAAATATCTGTGAATTTGTTTGATTCATGAGGAACCTTTATGTTTTCCAAATATTTGTTAGGGGTATTTGAAATAAATTATAACCAACATCTTGGAAATTAATTGAAATTTTAAATAAATTTTATATGTTATAATAAAAAAAATTGTCGGCTTACTGTTATATCAAATATTTTCAAGAGTTGGATTATTAGCTTATTTTTTAGATACAATAATATTATGCCAAATGATTTGTAGTATGGATATATTATGATATTTCAGTAGTGGAAAAATAATAAAATCAGTTTTAATCCCAATTTGCTTTAATTGTGTAGGCTGATTAAAATAATTCAAGGAAGGAATACTTGGCTTAAGGCGTGAAGAATAAATAAAATAAAAGATTACCTATTTACATATCTTTAGTAAGATTTGAGCCGGAAAAAGGAAAACAACAACAATGGGTTCATATAGTCTGAAGCCGCGACATCTGTCGGTCGATTTTACAGAGTAATTTGTTCTAGAAATTATAAAGTTGAAATAAAGATATTTTAAAGATTTCATTGTAATTAGGAATGGAAAATGCATTTTTAATTAATTTAAAAGAAGGTAAAATGGCGACGTGTAGGTTTTAATTAATTTGTGCTTAAGGGTATATATTAGATAACCTTTTGGTTCAAAACCTATAAATTAAGAAGTAGCACTTTGGTAAAAACGAGAAATATACTAATAATTGAAAATTATTGCAATGGAAAGCGCATATATAATTTAATCAACGATCTTAATAAGATCTTTAAAATAAAATGCTTCAATAAAAAAACTGCATTAATAAATGGAGGTATTTCATTACAGCGAGTAATAAGATACTCCTTGTTGCAAAGGCTATTGATTGAACTAGTGAAAATGCCTATTGAAACTGCCAAATGAAAATATTATAATTTTTATATAAAATAAAGGACTAACGCTCCTATCTAAATATACAAAATGAAACTATTATTCAAGAAATTTTATTTTTCAAATAAAATGAACTTTCTAATTTCTCCTTAATAATATTAAAAGCTAATTTACATAATTCTATCAGATACCAAATAACGATTCAACCCGGCAGTGTCGGATATATAAACAGAATCGTCTGATACAATAGTGAAGCTCTAAAAATAGATATGGTCGAAAATAATGATGAAAACGCTTGGAGGCTTGACCACTGATGAGCCAGACAATCCCAATATTGCCCATCCAAACTGAATTATAATTTTTAGATAATAATTTATTTTCGTAAATATTATATTGATTTATTTTGTTTCACTTTCCTAAATCTCTATTCAAAGGGGTTTCGTCCATTATACATAAGAACGCTCAAACATATGACAAAATATATCAAATTAATAATACGCATTTTCCTGAAAATAAATTCACGTTAATTTGACATGTATCCTCTAACAGAATAAGTTGGGGACGTATCGTCTGCCTCACAAGGCATAAATTCCCCAAAATGCGAACGTAGTTGGCTCTGCTTTATATTTAAATAGAAACCTCATCAGAACCAATATTAGAAACCAAGAATCTACCTTTAGTTGCTATTTATTCTTGTAGATGAAAGTTTCCGTTTGGTGGATTTCGTTTGCCTGATCAGAATATATTTCGGCGTCGAGAAATAATAGATATTGGTACAACAATATAAGAATCCTCTCGGGTAATTAATATGAATATTGAATGAATATTATATATGGTACTTGTTAAGTCTTCGTGCTATAACTAAGAATGACCAACAGTCATTGTAATCCCGGAGAAGAATCAGCCTCAGCCTTTTGAATAATATTATACTTTATTTCCTAATATGGTAATCCGAAATCTCAAAAGGCTTATTTACATATATACAGTTTACTTTGACTTTTCCAATTTTGTCTTCTTTATCTCCAACTTCTTTGAGTTCTTGAACTTTATCTTTTGACTTGATCCTCTTTGACTTCTGCTTCGCTCTTCCCTAGACTTCAACTTCAGCTCCTTCACTTCAGCTACGCTTCTTTCACTTCGGAACTGTCTGGACAGGGTTTTCTTTATCCTCGAATCTATACTTTCACTTCCGCCTTATTTACTATGCCTTTTCTATTCTTACTTTGATCCACTTTCCGCTACTTCTTACTTTGAACTACCTTCCGCTACTTCTTACTTTGATCTAACACTCTCTCCACGCCACCGTTCAAATACCTTCTTTCCGCTCGAGCCTCACTCCCCTCCTCACTCCACACCTTCTTTTATATATTCGAACTCACATTCCACTCTAGAGAAACTTGCCAACATTGTTGTATTGTGCTGTAAAAAACAATATCATACGCAATATATATATATATATTCGAAAACAGTCATGTGGGCGTACTCTGTGGCGTATTCCCTGGCGCACGCCATCTAGTGTCGTTTTTCCTAACCATTCTTAACAGTACTCAAGTGAGCGGTGAGTATATGTCTTTTTTGTCCTTAATATATATGCCATGTTTATATGTTATAAAAATCATTATTTATTGAATACTTTACTCTTTTCACACTTTAAAAAATATAAATATTTATTAAGAATTACCAACATTATTATTCTGCACATTCCTATATCTAAATATGTATATAAACCCATTTTTTTCGTAAAGATAGAGGCCGCCTGGCCGGCATACATAGTTCTTTAAATTAAAGGCACTTCGGCCAGTAAATCTTTTTTATTATCTCGACGTTTCGACAATAATCTTTTGTCCTCGTCAGGAGCGAACAAAAATTAAAACATTTGGCAAAGCGTTAAAAATTATTCTAGAAAACAATTTAGAAACGACATATATATATAGTACTCAAGTGAGCGGTGATAGTTTTATAATATATATATGTATATATAAAAAGGTTTAATAATATTTTTAAGGAAAGTTATAGAAAATTTCGATGTTTATTTGAGAGTATAATGTCGAATTGAGAGTATAATGTCAGTATAGCAAGCTATTGCTGAACGAATAAGTAGAATTAAATATAATTTATATGAAAGATAGTTGTAAATTAGGAATGAATAAAAACAAATTATAAAATATTATTATTTGGGTATCAAAAAGGTTTTAATTTTTTTATGTAACAATATAGGGTTATAACAAGTTCACGCTTTTACCTCGGCCGTTACGCGTCATTTAAGCAGAACATAGAAAAAAGAAAGGAAGAATTGAACAGTTAAACCTGTCTATAGCGCACCCTCTAAATAGTGCCCGATTTTGAATACGTAGTACGATGCGATTTACATTAAAAGTGACCTGTCTATAACACCCTATTTTTGGTGAGTCCCACGAGGGGGCGCTATAGACAGGCTTAAATGTACATATTTTTTTATTCAACTATTTCACAAAATCTGCGGTTTTTGATTTAAAATATTATATTTTGATAAAACAATTGTAAATAAAGTAAATATACTCGATAGAATGTTCTAGACTAGTGACGACATCTCGCGGATTTTCAAGAACATTCTCCTACACTATATAAGCCGGCCACCTGCTCACTTTGTATGTTTCCATCGATGCTGTTCTAACTAAACTCTGTGCTTTTTATTCTTTATTTATATTCTGAGGCCACTATTGTTTCATCTCAAAACGTACTGGCAAATAAAAGGTTCTCAATTTTATTTTCTCCACTCGTCCAAGGCACGCTGCAAATATTTTACGACTGGAATTCAGATAACGACATATATATGTGTGTGTATGAAAAAAATAAAAATAAAAAGGTCAGTTGTTGATATTAAAAACAAAGACAAATTATCCTGATCAGGCGAACATGTTATTTTTATATGGCAGAGCGTCATCTAGTGGAGCAGGAATAAATTTGGCCAAATATCAGGAAACAGGCTAAATCACCGTTTAGTTCATTTCTGTTCTACTAGATGGTGCTCTGCTATTTAAAAATCACATGTGCTCCTGGTCAGGATATGCGACTTCTTTATTTTTATTATATATATATTAATTAGAAGGTATATTTTGGATCTAGAATAAAATAAAACATTTTATTTAATACAAAATGCCAATATTCCATGCCAATATATATATATAATAAAACCTAGATTAAAAGAGAGGAATATAGAAGAAAGATAATCATAAATGTAAGAAGTGCGTAATTTAAATAGGAATATAAATATAAGAAAAGCAAGAACAGTAAAATAAAGGTTCAGAAAGGAATATAATATTGTATTAATATACATTAGTCATGTGTATTTTCCATCCAGTAGATGGATGATTGCACATTTATTATATTTGAAAATATATTTCGAATAATATAGATGAGATTCGTGTCATCGAAAACATCCATATTATGCCAGATGTTGTATTTCGACATAGACTCAACCGGCTGGAATATATTGACGTGACGTATAGCAAATTAAATGGTCAAGGATATTAACATATTCTAAAATTTAAATGTGAAATTATCTTTAGATTTTGGGAATATACACAATATATATGTGTAGTAACAATCATATTAATTCACACATTAGTAGCTGTATTAATTTTTCGTTGAATTTATATTTAGAGCTTAAAATAAATTGAAAAATATTTATGAAACTATTTAATTTTTAGTAGAGTGATTCCGAATATATTTTCAATGATTATATTCAATTTTTAATAACTCTTAGCTTTAACGACAGATATTTTAGATATTCAAAGTGTTTGGCATCTATATATTGAAATTACTAATAATTTATACAAACATCAAGTAGATATATAAGTATATTTAATTATGTAAAAAAATTCCATCAATAAAAACCTGGCCATAATGGCGGAATATTGTATATCTCAACTTCGATATCTAATTAAGTTATGAGCGGACGGACGGACACTCGGGAGGGATTTGGCCGCGAAGATTTCTTAAACTTTCTTGCTCAATCTTATTTACCTTCAAAGCTTAATTCCATCTTTACTCAGGGATAAGCTGGCAGCTAAATTCTCTAGGCCTAGCCATGATCCTTATAGTCACAACCCCTCGAGTGAACCTATAATCCCAACAAACTCTGAATGACTCGCATTTATCTCTAAAATTTTATATTTCGTCTTTACAGAGACTATATTCATTCATTCTGATTCTTTTCTTGTTGCTGATAACTCTTTCAATGTATATATAAAACATCATTAAAACATGTTTGTGCTTCATATATATATATATCAGCCTCTTCAAAATTAACTAGATTTGCTGTGAAAATTGAAAGAACCGAGAAAATGGCAGTTTTCATATTCGAAACATTAAGTTATTTGATTAAACCTTATTAAAATTAGCTTTTTAATCAATATATTTCATATTGTGAACAGATGTACATGTAAACAGTTTATTATTTTTATATATGAAGCTTTTATACACACGATATATATATATATATAATTCAAGGTATAAAATAATTAATACACGATTCACAGAACTTAATGCCTTTCTATTCATTCAGTATGTATGATATTTAAAACGTGATTCATGTGTATTTACCTACATACAAAATCAAGAGACCTATACAATATTATCCAGTATAGTATATATGATATAGAGGTGGGGAAGTCTGTGGGCAGATTGAAGTAGAATGGAGAGGGAAAGGGCAGTTGATCCACATCAGAGCTGAATATAAGTTGGCTACAAAGAGATATCGTTAAATTCTAATCTCAAGTGGCCATTACCGCGGGGATGTCCGGTGAAATGACATGAAGGCCGTAATGGCAGGCCCGATATCATAAACATTTCACTCGCAATAAATCTTCATCTACTCCCGATCCCATCGCCAATTTAGATGGGAATCGTATAATTTTGATCGCAGTGCCTCAAGCCAATTTTTATTTAACCTTATCATATAGACTCCGCACATGTGCTCCTTCTTTCACTGGAAACTGCTGTCCTTTAAAAAAAAGAACATGGATAATTTTATAAATGTTCTTACTTATTACGGAAGGATTTCAAAAATAAAATAGATAAAATTAATGTATAGATATTTATTTTTGATATACTAATAGATTTTAAATAAGATTGAATCAAATTTAAAATACTCAATATTTTTAAAATATTAGGTAGGTTCAAAAATTTGTCTGCTTAAAAACGGCCGCTGTGTAATTTTTTATAACCTTTATTGTAAGTAATATTCCTCTCAACAGACACAATTCAAGATGTAGGTTTCAGCGATTAACTGTCGCCTTGAAAAAGAGGAAACCCAATTAGTGAATAGTTAGACATACTTCGCTAATAAACTTTCTATCTTTTGATAAGATCTATAAAACAACACTAAATGATATATTTCTATCTTCTCACACAACACTACCGCTAAGTGAAAGAATTTCTTACCTCACCGAAAACACAAGTTTTTGAAAGAAATTTCTACTCTCACTGAGAGAGATAACAACTACTAAATGAGAGAATTCTCTCCTTATTCTCAACAAAACATAATCGCTAAGTGATAGAATGCTCTACTCTCACACTGGGAGATAACAACTAATAAATGAGAGATATCTATCCTCATACTAAACAACACAACATAACCGATAAGTGATAAAATGTTCTACTCTTACACTGAAAGAGATAACAACTACTAAATGAGAGAACTCTCTCCTCATACTCAACACAACATAATCGCTAAGTGATAGAATACTCTACTCTCACTGAGAGAGATAACAACTAATAAATGAGAGATATCTATCCTCATACTAAACAACACAACATAACCGATAAGTGATAAAATGTTCTACTCTTACACTGAAAGAGAAAACAACTACTAAATATGAGAGAGTTCTGTCTTCATACTCAACACAACATAACCGCTGAGTGATAGAATGCTCTACTCTCACACTGAGAGATAACAACCAATAAATGTGAGAGAGTTCTGTCTTCATACTCAACACAACATAACCGCTGAGTGATAGAATTCCCCACTATCTCACTGAAAGAGATAACAACCAATAAATGTGAGAGAGTTCTGTCTTCATACTCAACACAACATAATCGCTAAGTGATAGAATGCACTACTCTAACACTGAAAGAGATAACAACTACTAAATGTGAGAGAGTTCTGTCTTCATACTCAACACAACATAACCGCTGAGTGATAGAATGCACTACTCTAACACTGAAAGAGATAACAACTACTAAATGTGAGAGAGTTCTGTCTCCATACTCAACAACACAACATAACAACATAACCGCTAAGTGAAAAGATCGCCTCTTCTCTCAACCACAGCTGGAGTTTAAATTGAAAATAACAAGTCTGCGCGGGTGGAATCGATTTCTCGGCCAGCGAATAAATAACTCGATCCATTTGGCGATTTGGAGAGAAACAATCACTTACTTGACAATTGGTTCTAAGTTGGCTCGCGAACACTACCAGTAGGTTGGCCAAGTTCCTGGAAACAGTTCTATTGTAAATAGTAAAAAGGTTTTAACTCTCTTGGAATAGTCTGTGTGTGAGCCTTGCTTCACATTCCCCCTTTGATTTTGATTAACATTTCATCAAAAACTTCAAAATAATTTTGTAATTTACCCTTTTGATCCGTCTATTTAATAGAAAAACTAGTTATAAATCATATTATCATTGTGTGTTAGGCTCTCTGAATCTTTAACACTGGAAATAACATTTTGTTGGATTTAGTTCTTAAAGAATTCACAGCCCTCGAAAGCTAAATCCCAAACCTACCATAAGCCAATACAAATTTGAAATGTATTGAGTGTTTCTAGTACATTAAATACCACATATGGTAAAGTTCAATTCTAGTTCAACCTCAATCAAGTAAATAATAAATAGAAGACTCTCTCCTGTCATTTCTCTATTATTAAATACTCTTATATAAGATAACGTTACCTATAAAGGTTATCTAAAAGCTATAGAAAGTGTTCGGCTGTTTATTAATGTAAAAAAGGGGAAGTGTATCTTTAGAAAATAATTAAAATTATATTTAAAATATATTTAAGGGTTATAGAAGTTTCATTTTTTTATGAGAACTATTTTAAAATATATATTTGTTTTTAATTGAAAAAATTAGTCACTTTATTTCAGAGGGTTGTATTTTTAAATTAAATTAAAATTTGACTTTTTAGTTTTGTATTTTCTGACGCTTGAGCTTCTCATTCTGTAATGTTAATTTTGGGGGTGTGAACGACAAGATGCCCATTACATCGACACATATTTTAAGATTTATATTATTTATATATTTTCTGCCCCCGACGCGTACGAGGTAATACTCTAGTAAGAATATATGTAATGGATTTCTACAATTATTTTACCGAGTTATCTTGTATGAGCGTTTAATATATATTTGAATATATATATTGTTAAGTATAAAATAAGGAAAGACGAAATTCAGAATGCTACCGCATTTTTTTTAGTCACAGGAACCAACTTAATTTATAAAATACAAGATAACCAAAAAAAAAAGGAAGTATACAGAGAAGTAAGATATTAATATGAAATTTAATAATCTGTTCAAAAATATAAATATTTCGCTACATAGCTCCTTCCCTTTGGGAGCTGTGACTCACAGCTTGCAAATCTTTTTGATACTGACATGGGTGCTTCTGCCAAGGATTCCCTCGGAGTCTTGGAAATTTGTCCCTAGTACTTTAACTTATTATTTCTTGCGACGCGAAGAAATGCTTCGTAGTCGTATTGTCTATAGGCACAACGTCATCTTGTAGAGAAGTCTTGGCTTTGAAACAGCGGCCGAATCCTAGAGCCAGTGGCTGCAAATGTATATCACAGCACTTCAATGTCTTCTCAGCTATCTATAATTGGTGTTTCCCAATTTACTCAGCATCTCAGCTAAATATCACGTAGAAAATTAAGAAAGTCAAACTTCAGAATGACACAGCAAGTTATTTGAGGCCCTGGAACCAACTTAAATTTCTAAAATACAAGATAAGCAAAAAAGGAAGTAAACAGAGAGAAGAAAGATATAAATAGGAAAAATTAATAATCTGCTCAAAATATAAATATTTTGATACAATATTATAATATATATTTCTGAATTAAATGGAGAAAGTATTTTGTAATGAAAAGATAACACTTTATAATAATTCGTTTTCTATCATCAGATGGATGTTTAGGATTTGTGGTCAAGATTAAGCATAAAATAACATCATTGAACAGTAAATAATTCCTTAATGTGACTATGATGAATGTAGTTTCTATGTATAAAATTCAATATCTATTAATATATCGATAACATGTGAATTATGAATTGATATTTTAAATTACGTATTTAATATAAATATATTTGATCACACTTTCGTACTTGAGGTGTATAGGCAATATTAATAGATTCATAGATAAATTTAATAATTTTAGATACTATATAATCTCAAAAACAGGTAATATTACATATTGTTGTAATGTAATATAGTAATCTTTGGTTTCTCTAGATTGAACAATATAGGATTACACATAGGTATAACGCTATATAAATATATTTTTATTAAATATGTTTATTAATGGCCATTTTTATATAGAAATACCTTCATTGTCTCTCAAGTGGTGTATAAATTTAAATGAAAGAAACGTTGGTTTTGATCCAAGAGTGGATGTGATCAGCCGATTGGAGCGCCGATCTGACCAATTAGGGGAGGCGAGCGCTCAATCGCAGTGGATATTCATTCACCGAGGCTGAGATCCTATTATCGGAAAACCATAAAAAGATCCTTTAGATTTGTTCCGGCAGATTTACTCTTGTCGGGACCGTGTTGGCGAACGTGTCCATTCAGCGGACGGTGGAGGTTTCACGTTGATTGATCGCTTAGCGTTTATCACTTGGTTATGTTCAGTTTTGTTCGAAATATTTCACCGTGACCTTTAGATTAACTCTTTTATTGTCAGTTTATAATATATTAACGTTAGGTTTATTTTTGATACTGAGCGCCATTTTGAAATATATATTTGATTCATTAAAAGACCAATACGTGCCATCCATACATAAGAAATGGAAGCATTAAAGCACGGATGTTTCTATAAAACATAAAACACTTCTACTGTCCTTACTCATATGATGTTCTCATTTCTTATATATTCGATTTCTAAATAATATTTCGAATCTAAAACTAAGAGCTAATAAAAATTTATATCAAGCCTATTTTTTGAAAATGTAAGAATAATTTTTGATCGGCAACCTACCCTTGTCATTTTAATGACACGAAGAAAAATGGCTTCTTGTCAACTAGAAGTTGTTTAAAAAAGGATATTATTTTTTTAGAAATATATTTTTAAGAATATATTACCATAAATTTGAAGTATAACTTTGAGTTTACCTATTAATCTTGTTTGTATGATAATATGGCTTAATTTTTGTCTATCAAATAACTTTTGCCAATCATCCTAACATCATTAGTTATAATATCAATACATCTGAAGACGCAGTGTTTAAGATGGAATATATTTGTATTTTATGAAAGACGGGAGAGGTGACCTTCATCTTTATAGATCAATATCCTCCCGGCAAAATTTCCATTAATATTTTGGCAATAGATTTAGCCTAGCCACTTTGCCAGCTAAACACCTCTTTGGCGGATTGTGAAGATTCCATTAGATCCCTTGTGTCCACCCTAGACTAACGAGGGCCATTAGCCCGAACCCATGGTCTCTATGTGGACTATTCTCAGTTTGCGAAAGCTGGTGTTGTGGCTTTGTCACCGACCCGAAGCCGCTAGTTTGCCGCAACGGTCTATAGAGGGCGTCTAGCTTTGACGTATGTTTTAACGGGAGAGGTAACCTTAATATTTATAGATCAATATCATCCCGGCAATACTTACAAATATACACAGTATATATCAAAAACAGAAAAGGCATTTCCTGACCTCACACATGGACATTTTAGATGACAGAGCGCCATCTAGTGCAACAGAATCAACTTAATCTTGATTTAACTTGTTCCGTCATTATTGGCCAACCCATGGACTCTTACTCATGGACAAAAAAGAAATAGGTTTTATTATTAGCATGTATATCGGGATTCAGACAAAACCTCGGAAAGATATTTGATGCACAGTGACCTTCATTTAAAGCACACAAGATAACCGAATGCGAACAAAATTGCCTCTGTCTCCTTAGAAAAAGAAAATTAAAAATAACCGACGACATCAAAGATTTTACACTTCCTTAAGTTTTGTCTATGAGTGCATATACGAGTATTATTATTATTATTATTATTATTATACGTGCATATTCGTATAATTGGTATTAAATGACTAGTAATAAATTATAATGCCTCTTATAGTTGAAGTGTGCATTTGTTATATAAGATCTGGTTAAAAAAAGGTTTGGAATATATCCATAGAGACTCAGAAGAAGTTAGGAAGAAAATTTCCATAAGTGCATCTGGTGGCTGGCAAGATGAACACTCTGGTTGGTGCCAAGATAATGTCTGAAGCTGCCTAAACAATGGAATTTGAGAGCAACACACATGTTAATAATAAATGACATCGTCGGCACTTCTAGGAGAAATATAAACTCTTTTATTACATGTGTACATAGGAAGCTGTATTTTGCGAAACTTTATAGAGAAAATAGAATGTAAATTTTCCTTTTCACTTTATATTGTAAAATATTTAAATGTTTAGAAAAAAATTACTTTGGAAGTGAAAATGAAAATTTGAAAGGTTTTACACAATTCTTTTCTCTAGAGAGAGATAATGGTAAAATATTTTCCTAATGTTTAGCATTCCATTAAAGGCCTAGCTATCCCGTCTCTTGGTGTTATGCTTAATACACACATTGAAAATATTCCCCATTATATATTGGGAAATATAAAGGATATATATATTTGGAGTTATCCGCTCTCAGTCACAAATACGGTCTGTTTTTCATTATACATAATTATAATTTTACTTTTATTACGATTATAATTTATATGCATCCGGGTTTATGCACTAGCCGCTTTTTAGATATAATATCTGTAACCAGTTTATTTAAATTTGCATTATTTTGAAATATCACATTCCTACACGATTTGAGATGATTTATGTTAAGCGCTTAGTTATATTCACCTTGAATGAAATTCAATTTAGAAATCAGGTTATATTGAAACAAAATCACACCAAACATATAAAAGCTTTTATTAAGACCGTAGTGTTGTATACAGATTTTCCGCATAAGGGGCCCAACATAGAATAATAATAAAGAAGAATAACAACATATAGAATAATGAATAACAAGAAAAACAAACACAAAAATCAAACAAAATGAAAACAAAATTAAGAGCGTAAAAGGTATCACTATGCTTTGATAATAGGCTAGAAATCAGAGAGAGGGGATCAGACTACTTACATAATAAAATAACATTTTTGAACGTGCAGCTAAATGTTGGCAGGGCGCCATTTATCGGAACAAATATCAAATAGACATTGATAAATAGGATGCTAATGTCCACCTTAGTTGAGATACCTTTTGTTTTCCGGGCTGACGAAGGCCAACATCCGAAGTGGCTAGCCTCATTTATCAAGGAATATTCTTTCTAATCCGTAAGATGGCGCTAGCAACACTTAAAAGCATAAACCGGAGATCCTAATGCAATAAACTATAATTATTTAATTTTAAAATTGATATTGAAAATCGTTTCAATTTAGAAGGTTTCATCGATTCTTCTCTTATTTCCACAAAAAATGAAGCTTATTTGTTATATGGGGAGTCAAAGGCCAGAATGAAAGTTTAAAAAAACTGTCAATTTATAAAGAGAGATTTGATAAATCCATTTAAGACAATAAAGATTTTATGTTTTCTCTTCAAAATGCTAACAATGAAAGCACACTTATACTACTGGATTTAAATGTTAACATAAGATTGTTTGAAAATTTCAAAATAATTCTAGTAATTGTTCTCATGTGTTAGCCAAATTTTGAAAATGTTTCTTCTATTTCGGGAATGATGCGCGCTTTTGGAAATTTACCGATTGTAGATACATTCAGCGCATTTATCTCTTTCTAGATTATAGCTGTTATAAGCTTTCAATGTTCCTTTTAGCGTTTATATATTAGTTATCATTTTCATCCATATATATATTGAATAGTAGGGATTATATATATGATTTAAAACATATTTAATTGTGATAAATTCGTTATTCAGCAATTTCTGGCTAAGATTTTATTAATTATTTTAAACATCAGAAAAATAGGCTAATTGCACCGTAAAGAGATCGAATGATTATTCAATTTTTTATTTTCGTGCCTGAATTTCTATTTATATCTCCGTTATACTAACTACATTTATAATTGTCTATTTATAAAAAAGAAAAAAAATGTGGCTAATTGGCACTCAAGAAGAGTCGGAGCAAAAAAACATTGCGAATTTTAACATCCTTAAAGATATTTATTTATGAGGTTTAACTCTTTCTACTGGAATGAATGAGAGTACTTATTGAGGGGTCCGAGTTTAGAAATTGTTCTTGCTCTTTTGCCAATTTGTTTTTAGACGGTAAATTTAGAGACACGACTGAAAAAGTTACCCAATGATTAGCCAGGTTCAAGAAAAATATATAGAAAGATTGTAGCACCTCCATTTACGGTTGGTTTTATTTCGGCTGTAGGTTGACCTGTATTGCACACAAGGCCAGAGCAGATTGTTATAAAATAGCTTAAATTTATTCTCAACAAGAAAATAATATTTACAACCTTCTTTGTTCTAATCTGGTTAACGTTAGAATGAACAGATATTTACAGAATAATTCAAGTCACGCAATTTATGGTGAACAACCGAGTAAGCTACCCCACAAATTACTCTCTATATAATATATCTAAGATAGTATAACATTATTAAAAAGTAAATATTTCTCGTGACAATATAAATGATTTACTCTACATTTCCTGATGCTTATATGCCCCTGAACACGCACTAATTGTCCACTATACCGGTGGGAAAGTCTAATATAATATATCAAAGCTATGGTGAGTGCCATACACTGCACAGCAGCAGATTCCATGGCCCGATATCCAAAATACCTGTTGATTTACACATATGGTAGCCAGTTTCATGACCCAATATATCACCTACCTGTTGATTTACCCATACGGTAGTAGGTTTCACGCCCCGGTTTCTCACCTACCTGTTAATTTATTTATACAATTGCATGCTTCGTGGCTCGATATCTCATATATCTGTCGATTTACATGTACGATAACAGGTTCCATGACCCGGTGTCTCAACTAGCTCTTTATATACATGGTATCAGGTTTCATCGCCCGATATCTCACCTATCTGTTAATTCATACATACGGTAGCAGGTTTCATGACCCGATTATTCATCTACATCTTAATTTACACATACGGTAGAAGTTTTAAAGACTTAGTATCTTTTATGCTGTTTATTTACTCATACTGTATTTAAATTTTTCTTGTATCTTAGCTATCCATTCTACTTGAGAAAACCTTTATTCAATAAAACAACAGATGATAATACAATATTTAAATCTTGCGGCAAGATAAGACATCAGTTTCAACCTGACTTTCATTCCCTCATAAGGCTAACGATTCAAAATATTCCGCTTTTAGAAGTTGCTTCTCTATTATTTATATAGAATATTTTTGGAATTTCATACACATTATATGTATTATGCTACGATTGTAAAATAAATTACTCACAAACAATTTCAACCTAAGAGTCTATCTAGTTTATCCTAGATAACCTATCTAGTTTATCTTGTACCAATTTTAGCATATTTAACCATTTGAAACCACACATATGATAAGACATCGTTCAAATTTAGCTTTATATTATTAGAATTAGGTGGGGATCGATGGAATATTTTTATCAAGGGTCAACTAGAAGCTATGCTATTGAAATTACGAGAGATTGTGAAAGAATACAGAAAGATTTCCCGAATCCTTCTTGTTGTACTTGAGCGAGTAAACGACCCATTTGTAGAACCTGTTTAATATTTTATCTAGAATCAATTGCAGGTGATCAACCAATGAATTCTCGATTCTTTATGAGAAATAACACTTCGAACAGAAAAAAATAGGAATTTATTTCATCAGTGCTCCGTCAGAAATATTTCTTTTTGAGGATAAATTAAAAATAAAGATATGAGACTGTAAAATATATCTTCAAAATAATCCTAATTGAGCTATCTCGTAGTACCAAGTCGGGCTAATTGACCACTTGTTGAATCTGTCTAATATGTTTTCTCGTATATCAATCAGCATACTATGGAGATATATCAGTGTATGATGCCATCACCCAAGTTTACTTACAGTACTCTCGTAGTATTAAGTTCTGACAACGAATCACTCTTCTTGAATATGACTAATATTGTATCACGAAAAAAAAAAACATACTAATAGGTTTCCCCACAGTAATCTTGTAGCATCAGGCCAGTCTAAGGAACCACTGGTAGAACCTGCCTAATATATTTTCAAGAATCAATTAGAAGACGAAATGATATTAAATATCCACATTTAGAGGATGCCATTCAAGTTGCCTACTGCCAATTTTAAATACTCGATCGGTCCAATGGACCACTTGTAGAACCTGCCTAATATTTTACCCACAATCAATCGAGATCAATTTTCATTGCAAGATCACCCAGGTAAGATCAGCGGCAATAGCTTCGCATTCCATTTCCTTTTTTCTTCACTTCCTTTGATTTATTTATTTTAAATTTTGTTTTAACTTCAAAAGACGGTTAAGTGAATATTCTCAGGAAATGCAATAAAAATAAAACACACTATTATAATGTCCCACCAATACTAGTATGAAATTTATGGATAATTATATAAATAAAGGTATATTTATTTATATTTTCTTTTAACTGACCAAAGATTCAGGAAAGATATTCACAAATGACTTATTCAATTTCTGTATATTATGCTGTCTACCATTTGATAAATTAATCCCAGGTGTCTCTCAATAGTGAAATAAAAAGATCAAGCTTCCAGGGATAAGTTTTCCTTTGGAATTCAATTAAAATCTCTACGTTTCGGGCAATGAAGGTACTGAAAGTAGCAATTATATATTATTCCTTCGAAGTATATATCAATCTGTAATAATTTATATTTTTTTCCATTATTATCTGTGCTAATTTGCATCTCTGTATATATATATTTAAAATGGATTGCTTGATTTTCAACATATATATACAATATATATATATTTAAAAATGCCTATTTTGGATCATAAAGTTTTATTTCCGATATTTCGTGTGGCAACTCGCCAAACTTCTTCGGGGAACAAGATTGTTTTGAGAAGCTCGCGTGTCAATTCACGAGTATGTACAACTGCTATAAAATTTTAAGATATCTAAAATCTACAATATGCATGTTTATAAATATAATTGATAATAATAAAATGATATATAAAATATTAATATATAGAGAATAAATAAATATATACATCTAAAATAAAAGAATTGAAAATCAGTAATTTGTTATATATATATATATATATATTAGTGGGCTATATGGTTTTAAATTGTAAGTATAGTTGAGGAATGTCTATTTTTCGGTTGATACTGTTTTTATCTTCTATTGAGGTCCAGCTTTCTAGAAAAAGTATTGAATGTTTATCCTTGCTATTTTGATATACTATTTCTGTTGAGTCGAAATTTGGTATGTGGTCCTGTTTCAGTGCGTGGTCTACTAAAAGGGAAATAGGGCTATAGTTTTTAAGGGCTGTCCGGTGTTGATTGGTTCTTTCTTCCAGAGTTTTTCCTGTCTCTCCTATGTATGTAGCTGGGCAAGATTGGCACGGGATTCTGTAAATGAGGTTGGATTTTTGACTGTTGTTTGTGTTATGTTTGGTATCGGGATGGCGGAGAAGTGTTTTTAAGTTGGATGGTGTCTGGTATATGGTCTTGATGTTATATTTCTTGAGGGTTCTATTTTAAATGTATATATTTATTTATTCTCTATATATTAATATTTTATATATCATTTTATTAATATTAATTATATTTATAAACATGCATATTCTAGATTTTAGATATTTTAAAATTTTATAGCAGTTGTACATACTCGTGAATTGATACGCGAGCTTATCAAAACAATCTTGTTCCCCGAAGAAGTTTGGCGAGTTGCCACACGAAATATCGGAAATAAAAACTTTATGATCCAAAATAGGCATTTTTAAATATTGTAATATATGGATTGCTCTATTTTCAAACATATATATATTGGCAAATTCAATAAAAGGCCAACCTGTATACCATGGTTTCGTGCTTTGCCCCTCATCAGTACAGGAGCAGCTTGGATTTAATAACATCCTACGAGGGGAGTTGTGATATCGGTGGAATTTACCAAAGAGGTGTTCAAGCTGATGAAGTGGCAAGGGCAGGGTATACAAGTTGGCTTTTCGTTGAGTTTGCCAGATTTTAGTAGTTCATTCGTTATATCGTTATATATATCTTTATATTCGTTATTCGTACATTCGTTACGTTTTATTATTGGAGTGATGACACAAAAATGCATTGTTTCACTTTTATGCATTTTAAAAAAGGTAAGTACCACTTTTTTGGTAGATGAATATCATCATCCTGCAGCTAGGTTATATTCAAACCTGAAAATCGGCCCCTGACACTTTGCCAGCTTGAAGAATTTTTGAAAGCTTTTTAAATTCTATATCAAAACGGTTCTTTTATTAAATAATGGCGATCTTTCCAACTTTTATTTTTCAACGAACCTAAATATATAATGGATACAAAAGAAAATTGCATTATCTAAATATACATACGTAAAATACTGAAAATTGGCGAGCTATATACTAATAATGTGAGAAATAATTTATTAAAGATTTTTGAAAAGGGATTCAAATTTGTTGAGATACACAGCTTTTCGAAACATTCAGTGTTTACTCCATTGGCACGTATACAAGCAGCTATACGGTGAGGTATACTGTTATTTAGTTTTATGGATTCTTGTGGGATGATAGACCAAGTCATTTAAGTTTTTGTTGAAGCTTTTGAAGTTTACTTGTCCACGGATATTACCATAATTTCCTCCCCATCATGCCCCATACATGCTCAATTTGGTAAACATCTGGGAAACAAACGGCCTAGGAAAGGATGCCAACATTTTGATATAAGACTAGCAAGATACTGTCTGCATCGGCTCAGGCATTATCATGTTGGATATGGTATTATTAGTCTGTTCAAAAAGTGGTAATATAACAGGTTGCAGCACATATGAATGGATATTCGAATAATTTTGAATAAATTCAAATAAAGACTAAAGGATTCCTATTTTAATAGTTGATGCCACCCACACCATTAAACCAGGGTTTCTTACTGTATGCCTTTCCACAATACTGTCTTGATGGGATCTTTCTTGGGGCCTACCTCTAACATGTATCCTACCATCATGAACCTCCAAACTGAATCTGGATTCATCAAAAATGAAAGAATGCCATTCTTGAGAATGAAGACGTCTCTTTTCATACCAGCTGAGCCTTTTGCTTATGTCTCTGGCAGAGAGTCGAATTCTTAATAAATGCCGGCAAGTACGAAGTTGAAATTCGATAAGACGGTTATTAGTGGTGTTCAGAGATGGTCCAGATTCATTCTTCACCTGATGAGTTGCTTAAAAAATTGGTATAGTTGTTTTCCTGTCTGCTACAACCATCTTTTGAATCCTCCTATCCTCTCTCTCTCTGTTGTTACTCTAGAGCGATCTGAGCCAAGATTTCTTGAACTTTTCTCTTTAATTCACTGACACCAAATCTTTACAACAGTATTTTGAACTCTAATAGTAATTTCTCTAGTCGATATTACTCTTCCTTACTCTGCCTCGTGTAAAATCAGTATTTTTCTTATATGACGCTGTTTTTTCTGCCTTGGTATTCTACAGATTAAAGATGATATTAAGAATGATATATATATGCAACTTTTTAATTATTGATACACTCTTTCTAGGAGAGGCTATTTAAACACCCTTTAATGAATGAAACAAGGCCATTTTATGCACTTATATTCCAGTTACGGTTTCAAAGGATTGATCATTTACATGCCTTAATGTTCCTATTAAGAATGTAAATTTTCTGAATATTTACTAAAGTGTTTATGGGTGATACAATATTTTAATGGCCAGTGTAAAAGGCAAGTTTGAATGGTTAAACGAAAGGCTACTTGTCTTAGATACAAAGTTTATTATTTTGAGCAGTATGTTTAGACCATGTAAGCACACAAGTCGAGTTTATACAAAAATCTCTCTTAACTTTACTATCAATTTTATGTTATCGCCTACTTAATTTTGATAGATAGAGCGCAAATCTATTTTATTAAATAATAACTAATTTCTCCTATACACCTATAATGTTCAGAGTTAATATTTTCTTATTAGCTGTACAGATTTGAGCCTGTACTCTCAGGTCAATTTACATAGAGGTTAGCAGAAAGGTTATTGAGAAGGAGACAAAAAGGTCTATGAAATTATTTGCGCCATTCATTGACCTTATATCGTGATCTCGATAAATATACATTACCAGCTAAACACCTCTTTGAAAAATTCTGAAAATTTCCCTAATTCCTTGTTGGCCTTGTGAAAGCAAAGCCCTGCCTGGACTGACGAGGGATATTAGCATGGAACCACAGTGGGTGCTATGAATTTGTCATAGCTGGTGTTTTAGCTTTATCGGCCACCTGACCTTTATTTTACATAAATATATTTTATATGAAAATTAGGCTAGTAGACCGAAGGTTTCTTAAAGAAAGGACTGACGAAAAAACGGTAGCCTAGAATACAAGCCAAAATGAGTTAATATTATATGCAATTTTTAAAGCCGAGATTAGGTTTTCGTCTAACAGGGATCCTACACTTCTAAAACAAGTTCTTCTTTTTTAAGTAAGCCCTCAGAGTGGTTTTACAAAGCAACACGCTTCTAAATTGGGTTCTGTCAACATTAGGCTTTCTAATTGGCGCTTGTGTGGCCGGAATTGGGATACAAATGCGCCTGCGCTAGCTTCGGAAGATAACACAAACCAACAACAAATAGAAGGCAACCATTATATATTCACTGGACTGAATAAATCTCTAATATATTCTAGGGAATTATTTCCAAAACTAAATTAGAGACATTTTATAAATTTATTTTCAAAATTTATCTTTTTAACATATATAAAATTATAACACTCGTTTTTAATAACTAAAATAAAGGATTATGTGTGTGTGTGTTGATTTGAACGGTTATTATGAGATAAAAAATCGAAATAATTAAATTACTGATTTTTTTCCAAATAAATTCTCTCAATTTAAACTGGATTGGAATATTTTATTGAAAAAAAAAAAGAGTTGAATTGAAAGTATCTCATTTAAAACATTAATTCATTATTTTAAAAAAAATATCAAGTTTTGGTCCAGAAGTGAAAAAAAGAAATTACATTGTAATCCCTCTAAATATTCTGTGAACAAATAATGCCCTGAATCTATAGAGTTTCTAATAGTCTGGAAAAATTGTTTAATATTTTCTTTTTTCTCTCGGAGAGGCTAATAACCTTCCTGATTGAGAGTGTAAAATCCATTTAGAGAGAGATATTAATTTTTTTCTATTTGAATATTTAATTTTTCGGGAAATTGTTTTTTTTTTGTATTTAGCTATAAAAGCAATAATATATTTAGCGTATATTGTGTGGTTAAATGATCACAATAATGATATTTTAGGCGAGAGGTGACCTTTATTTTTATACTTAGATCATTCTCCTCCCGGCAAAATTACCATCTACGAGTATATATGCATAATTTTGAAAAGAGAGAGATGAAACAATCTATAAATAAACAAGCAACATATATTTAATCAAAAAGAAAAATTAATTTTATAAGTATTTTATATAATTATCTTTGAGAACCAATATATGATAGTTTTCTCGTCCATTTTCCTCGGTTAATCAAAAAAGCTTATGCGTTTCGGTCTGTTGACCTTCGTCAGAGTGGTGTCAGCTTAAATGAAGCGACGTGGATAGATCGTTCTGGATATTCTGGTGTAGATGGTATACACTATAGTTATATTGCTCAGACCTACCTTTCCTTCACTCAACAAGAGCATGATTTACAAAAAAAAAAAAAACATAAGATCTTATTTTTATATTTTTAAACTTTATTTTGTAGACTTTATATGGCCCTGAGTTTGTTGTTGATACACATTAATATGTTATAACTAGCCGAGTGACCCGGGCAACGCCCCGGGTTTACCCGAAGGACCCGCAGGTGAGAAACTATAGAAGAAAAATTTTAACAAATCAGAAAATGAAATTGCAAACAACAGAACTACACTACTTTAAGGACATGAGAGCACATGCACTGTATCACCATACGTGTACCATTTTCAAAGACCCTGCTTAGGATTAAAACTTCTCAGAAGCATAACAATAGTACCAACCTAGAGGTTAACTGGTGTGGATGCATTCCTCTGGGAGTGAGACTATTGAGAAATTCAGTAGGGAGTTATTTTGCTTCTCCGCATTCTAACACTCCAACTGTTAACACTGTGGAAACACTGATTCATGTTTGGTAAGCAATTTCAGGGAAGAAACTATAGACATTGGATTAAATAAATTATTAATTAAATTGCATTAAATAAAAATTATTAGATTTAAATAAATATTATTAGAGTGAAAAAAAAAAGAAATTAACAAATTAGAAAATAAAATTTCGAAAAATACAACTATATTGCAGATAAGATAAGAGGACCTTATTAAAAAATACATAAACAAACTGTAATTCGACACTCGATAATTCGACACTTTCGATAATTCGACACTTTCGATAATTCGACCATTTTAAAAATCAAATTTACAAGGTTGATTGTTGTTTAAATACAACTTTGCTTTTGCATGCATAAACACAGGCTCTTGTAGCAAGAACCCAAATATTATTTATAGTCATAGCAAAAGCCAACTTTAGTGAAAACTGATGCCTCTTCAGAATGAATGGAAGACTGAAATCTGAAGGAGCAGAAGATATGGGTCATTTATACTTTCACCAATGCCTTTAGGATCTTTGCGATGGAACGCGTATGGTGTTTCAGCGCATGTGCCCTCATGTCCTTGAAGCACATATACTGACTGTGCCCAAAGTTGAACACACTGTATAGTGTCTGAAATATCTTTGGCCCCTTCGGATACCAACCTTCGCTTCATTCTAGAGAGGCGTTAGTTTTCACTAAGGTTGGCTTTTGCTATGACTATAAATAAGGCTCAAGGCCAAACCTTGGCTACAAGAGCCTGTGTTTACGCACGGACAACTTTATATGTGGCTTTTTCAAGTGTGCGAACATTGGATAGCATACATGTAAAGATGACCCATATCTTCTGCTCCTTCAGATTTCAGTCTTCCATTCATTCTGAAGAGGCATCAGTTTTCACTAAAGTTGGCTTTTGCTATGACTATAAATAATATTTGGGTTCTTGCTACAAGAGCCTGTGTTTATGCATGCAAAATCAAAGTTGTATTTAAACAACAATCAACCTTGTAAATTTGATTTTTAAAATGGTCGAATTATCGAAAGTGTCGAATTATCGATAGTGTCGAATTACAGTTTGTTTATTTATTTTTTAATAAGGTCCTCTTATCTTATCTGCAATATAGTTGTATTTTTCGAAATTTTATTTTCTAATTTGTTAATTTTTTCTTTTTTTTTCACTCTAATAATATTTATTTAAATCTAATAATTTTTATTTAATGCAATTTAATTAATAATTTATTTAATCCAATGTCTATAGTTTCTTCCCTGAAATTGCTTACCAAACATGAGTCAGTGTTTCCACAGTGTTAACAGTTGGAGTGTTAGAATGCGGAGAAGCAAAATAACTCCGTACTGAATTTCTCAATAGTCTTACTCCCAGAGGAATGCATCCACACCAGTTAACCTCTAGGTTGGTACTATTGTTATGCTTCTGAGAAGTTTTAATCCTAAGCAGGGTCTTTGAAAATGGTACACGTATGGTGATACAGTGCATGTGCTCTCATGTCCTTAAAGAAGTGTAGTTCTGTTGTTTGCAATTTCATTTTCTGATTTGTTAAAATTTTTCTTCTATAGTTTCTCACCTGCGGGTCCTTCGGGTAAACCCGGGGCGTTGCCCGGGTCACTCGGCTAGTATGTATATAAAAAAGCAAAGCCCAATTCTAAACCCAAATATTTTTTTATGAGAAGAACATCAACATATTGCATGATTACGGCAGTCCATAGCTTCCCTGACAAAAATTCACCAAGAAAGTTAAATATTCCAAAAAAATTCTGTGTGTAAATTGCTTAATATGTAAAAAACATGTATACAAAAAAGCAAAGCCCAATTCCAAACCCAAATATTTTTTTTATGAGAAGAACATCAACATAATGCATGATTACGGCAGTCCATAGCTTCCCTGACAAAAATTCACCAAAAAAGTTAAATATTCCAAAAATATTTCTGTGTATATATTGCTAAATGTGTAAATAACATGTATATAAAAAAGCAAAGCTTAATTTTAAATTTCATTATCCTTTTCACAGGAAAAGCATCAAAATACTGCATAAGTACGGCACTTTTGCAGCCGCATGATTACGGCAGTCCATAGCTTCCCTGACAAAAATTCACCAAGAAAGTTAAATATTCCAAAATTTTTCTGTGTGTAAATTGCTAAATATGTAAAAAACATGTATACAAAAAAGCAAAGCCCAATTCCAAACCCAAATATTTTTTTTATGAGAAGAACATCAACATAATGCATGATTACAGCAGTCCATAGCTTCCCTGACAAAAATTCACCAAAAAAGTTAAATATTCCAAAAATATTTCTGTGTATATATTGCTAAATGTGTAAATAACATGTATATAAAAAAGCAAAGCTTAATTTTAAATTTCATTTTCCTTTCCACAGGAAAAGCATCAAAATACTGCATAAGTACGGCACTTTTGCAGCCGCATGATTACGGCAGTCCATAGCTTCCCTGACAAAAATTCACCAAGAAAGTTAAATATTCCAAAAAAATTCTGTGTGTAAATTGCTAAATATGTAAAAAACATGTATACAAAAAAGCAAAGCCCAATTCCAAACCCAAATATTTTTTTTATGAGAAGAACATCAACATAATGCATGATTACGGGAGTCCATAGCTTCCCTGACAAAAATTCACCAAAAAAGTTAAATATTCCAAAAATATTTCTGTGTATATATTGCTAAATGTGTAAATAACATGTATATAAAAAAGCAAAGCTTAATTTTAAATTTCATTATCCTTTCCACAGGAAAAGCATCAAAATACTGCATAAGTATGATTACGGCAGTCCATAGCTTCCCTGACAAAAATTCACCAAGAAAGTTAAATATTCCAAAAATTTTCTGTGTGTAAATTGCTAAATATGTAAAAAACATGTATACAAAAAAGCAAAGCCCAATTCCAAACCCAAATATTTTTTTTATGAGAAGAACATCAACATAATGCATGATTACGGCAGTCCATAGCTTCCCTGACAAAAATTCACCAAAAAAGTTAAATATTCCAAAAATATTTCTGTGTATATATTGCTAAATGTGTAAATAACATGTATATAAAAAAGCAAAGCTTAATTTTAAATTTCATTATCCTTTTCACAGGAAAAGCATCAAAATACTGCATAAGTACGGCACTTTTGCAGCCCCCCTGACAAAAATTCACTAAAAGAGGTAAGTATTCAAAAAAATATTTTGGTATATATATTGCTAAATGTGTAACAAACATGTATATAAAAAAGCAAAGCTTAATTCTAAGTTCTAATATTTTTTTATAAGAAAAGCTACAAAAGCAAAGAGGGAGAAGTGAAGCCATTTAGCCATTTTCAAAATCTGATTGTGAAAGAGTAAAAAAATGAGTAAATAAGAGCAAATATAAAGAAAAAGTATTGCTAAATGTGTAATAAACATGTATATAAAAAAGCAAAGCTTAATTCTAAGTTTTAATATAAAGAAGAAATAAGACACAAAAATGGAGCTAAATTCAAATGAAAAACTATAACAAATTAATAAAAAAAAAAAGACCTAATCCAAATACCACCATCATCAGACAAAAGAAAAAATGAGATTTTATTCTTTAGTTCATTTATTCTTCTGTCTGATGCTGTTGCTGAAACGTCACACACTATTAAATTATTTGGATTAGGTCTTATTAATGAGAAAAAAAAAGATGCCAAAGAGAGATGAAAAGATGCCAAAAAAGATAACCAGATACAAAAATTGTGCTAAATTCAAATGAAAAACTAAAACAAACACTTATAAAAGATAATTATTATAGAATAAAAGTTATAATTCAATCTACAATTCGAAAAATTTATATATTTAAATGAAAAACTATAACAAAGTACTTACAAATTATAATTATAATCAAATAAATCAGAAATATATATTATTTCAAAACACATTTTTACGCATTTCAAAACAAATGAATTGATGATGATAAATGCAAAAAATCTACGATTGTAAAATAGATTAAATTAAAAAATAAAAATAACTGTTAACATTAGGAAAATAAAAACAGGCCTATCATACGAAGAAAAAATAACGAAAATTTTGGTATATAGATTGTTATGTGTAGTTCAGAATCTTCGGAGGAGATAGCTCAGGACTTTACAATGGAAAACTCTGTTACGGTATTATCTATATAGATACCTTGATAAAGGTTGACGTTCAGCCAAATGAAATATTGGTAAAACAAATGATATTTTGATCCAATGTATGCCTTTTTAATTAAATAAGACCTTATTTTGAATGTTCCGCGCTGTTTTCAGATTTTATAAAACCTTTATGTGCATCAAAAATACTTAACACAAAAAAGGGGGTTTCTCATATATAAATATACAAAATGTCCACACAGCTATGTCAGACTTTTGAATAGGTCAAGCAGCAAGAATCTCCAATAAAAATATATAAATACTGTATCAGCCGACAAAATAACGGGGTCCCAACTCCAACAACCTATACAAGCAACCAGTCATACACCGACTTCAAATCCTGTTTTCGAAAATACATAAAAAAAACACCAAAACTAAACCTTCGAAACAATGAGAATCTTAAGATCAATAGACATGCATATGAGAGAAAACCCAGATGAATATATTAACTATTAATTTAACAAACATAAATCTATAGAAATAGATGACCGTATTACACTAATTTCACTCATCAATAATTATCACGTAAATATTCGAATCAAAGCAGAAGACACATATAAAACGATAAATGAGTATTATCCCTATTGTATTTATATATAGAGACAGAATATATAAGAAGAAATTCACTTGCATTCATTCGCGTGATCTACGTATTTTTATTTTATATTACTTTCAAAGGGGATCTCTGAAAACTCTTGTAAATAAAATAATAAAAATAGATAGAAGATGATATATTGTGGTAAAAAACAATATATTTTTGAAATTTTATGAATTAACACAACATTTTTGGGGAAACAATGTATAATTTACTTTCAGAGAATTTCTAAATAATATTTTAGATGAATGGGTTTAAAATTACTCTGTAATTTATCTGGAATGAATAAAGAAACGAGGGGGAGTCAATATTCAGGAATTAATAATAATATTTTTAAATTCAGATTGAAAAAAGTTAAAGAAAAGCAAACTAAATATTTATTTACTTGAAATTCTTATAATCCATTTTTAAATTTATCGATAAATATTTGTAAATGTTTAATTAAGTCTGAAAATAGTTTAAGAAGCGGTCGCTTATGTCTATATTACATGTGTATGAATAAAGACCCGCCTAAGAGAATGGTAGTGCTACTAAGTGAGATAGAAGACGCTAAGCGAATCTGACCTTAAATGAACATAAATTTGAGATTTTCGTTAAAATTCTTTACTAATAAAAATAAATATCATCCTCTATCCTGTCAAAATAGATGATACAGCATATGATTTGTAACAATTAATTTTTGGAAATGTTATTTTTTAAACATATATCATCAAATATTATCTCTAAAAGGCTTACTGCAATGATAAAAGTTATTAAATGAGAGGACTTGTCTCATCAATGGTGAACTCTCTCAGTGGTTTTGACAAATTAATCTCCAGAGCCAAGCCCTCTCATTCAATAACTTTATCATTGCAATAAGATCTGTAGAGATAATATTTGATGATATATGTACAAAAAAGAAACACATTCCCGAAATTAATTATTACAAATTTTATAGATAGATGGCAATAAATTTATTCAAAAAAATAAAACCTACGAGTTTGCCACACACAAGAATCCGCTAGATTGCGGAGACTAATGATGAATGATTTAGCGGCCATTTTGATGGGAGATATCCTGATAGTTCTTTATATATATTTCAGTTATATTATACGGAGGGTGTTTCCTTTCAAATGAAACGATTTTCGCGCGCTCGCGTTTTGCACGTGCAGGCATGCTGCACACGACACTGGTTCCAATAGATCTAGAATCTTCTGGAGAATTCATTTTCATCAGGTATCATGATTTTTGCAACATGGGGGGGAGAGAGACTAACGCTCCAAGTCGAACAAACAATTCGGACCCTTTCCAAAGAAGGAAACAGTTATAGCGTCATAGTGAAAAAGCTAAAAGCAGAAGGACTAGATGTTGGCAAAGCTACAATATGTAGGGTAGTAAATGGCATCGGAAAGAAAAGGGAAGCTGAATCCAATGGGCAAAAATTTCAAGTCGATCGACCACGTCCGGTGCGGACCCCCCGCCACGGTTTCCAAGGTAAAGCGGCTAGCAACTACTGAAAATCCACCATCTCAGCGCCAACTTTCCAGAATGTGTGGAACATCGCTAAAAACGATAAATAACATCATTCACAAAAATTTGGAACTGGATACCCGACGAAAAGGCAAGGTTCACAAGCTCACCCCTTTCCACATGAAAAACCGTGCAACGAATGCCCGGAAGCTCTACGAGGAACACCTGGCCGGTTCCAGATCGGAATATACTGCAACATTGGACGAAGCATGGATGTATGTGACGTATTGCAATGGAATCCGGAAGATCTGTTACATCAAAATAGGCAATCAGGTCCCGGATAATTGGGTTCACCAATGCTCCGAAACTTTCCCTAAAGGTTTCATGGTTGTCGGGGTAATGACTGGCCGTGGAGTCCTTCCGCTCATAAAGGTTCCATCGAAGGTGAAGGTGAACTCAGAATTCTATATAGAATGCGTTCTGAAACCTGTCATCGAACAACTGAAGGACCTTTACCCAGGGGAAATGGACAAAGTGTTCCTTCATCACGACAAAGCCTCTTCCCATACCTCCAACAAAACCCAACAGTTCCTACAAGAAATGAAGGACACCCTAGGCCTAAATTTTATCAGGAACTCGGACATTCCAGTGAAGTCTCCCGACGCCAGCCCACTGGATTTTTACGGGTTCGGTATGTTGAAACAACGGCTCTTCAACCGACGTCCCAAAACTGAGGCCGGACTTTGGAAAGCCGCACAAGAGGAGTGGTCGAATGTTTCGCTCTCCAAAGTCAAGGAAGTGTTCGCAGCTTGGAAAGTCCGATGCAGGGAGATAGCCAAGAAGAAGGGGAAGCACATAGAACACATGAAAAAAATTCACGTTCGAAAAATAAAGTTCTAACGGACGTTTGAAATCGTTTCATTTGAAAGGAAACACCCTCTGTATATTCACACACAAATTATTATTTAATTAAATTTAACATAATTTATTATTTAAATGTTAATGAAAACATGTTTGAATATGTTCAAATCAAACATGCATGTGTCAAGTTCGTAAATTAAAGGATTGTGTGTTTAAATTCAAATAATATATAATTATATAGAAAATAGGCTTCAATAAAAATAAGAAAAAAGGTGAACCATTAATATATTTCTCCGCAATAATTGTCTTTGAAAATTTACTGAAAAGCGAAATCTTTCCAGTTAAATTTCTCTTCTACAGCGTTTTCTTTTAGTTGTCCCGATAGCAATTAGAACTTAGAATATTTGTCTATAGAGCGAACTAAGAGGAAACGCCTGTGGAAGAATCATTGAATACGAAATCCTGAGGATTGTAGTAAATATACAGAGGGAAAACTATATCATTTACAAACATATATAACTCTTTCCGCCACATTGGTATATAAATATTAATTATGGAACACTCTTATTTGGACTGATATAAGACAGTTTAGTAAAATATTCAATATTTATAAATGCAGTTATATATATATATACAAGATATATATACTTTTAAGTGCCCGTGGATCGAATGCTTCCAGGGAATTTCTCCAGGAAGAAGACAAGAGAGAGAGAGAGCTATCATCTGTATTTATAAATATTAAATAATTCACTAAGCCGTCTTATATTAATTCAAATAATAGTATTCCATAGTTAATATTTTTATATACCAATATGGCGGGAGGAAGTTATATATGTTTGCAAGTGATATGATTAATCCCCTGTATTCTATCAGAAAAATCACTTAGTGGCAGAATAATAACTTAATGATAACTTCTACATTGCTCTATGTACTATAAGCTGGGACGTTTCAAGCATCCTATTTACCAGTCAGGCCATTACCCCGGGAAATAATTCCGCGGCGGTATTCCTGGGAGGGATGGAGAGACAGACGCCCTAATCCCCGTCTGACGTCGGATATCTCTTTCCTGCTGGATTATCCCCGTGTTGACATGGCTAATGGGGAATATAGACACGTCTACTTACATTGCCTTCCGATAACAATTAAGGGAAATTACTATATGCCTATCAATTTCTGCAGAAGATCATTACGCTGTCTTTTTTCGAATGTTGATTTTGAGGCGACAAAGAGAATGGTAGATGGAAATAGTTTATATAAATATACAAAATTATTCTGAATAAACGCTAAGATATTTCTTCACAGCGATTCTAGATAATAGTTTCTATAATGGATACTACGATGCAATGCTATACTATGATACTGAAATTTTTAACACAGAGACCTCTGAAAATGGTTAAGTCTGTTGTTATATGCATTGAATTAAGGAATATGATGATTTTGACTACACCTATGTCAAGAGATATAAGGCAATCTCAATAATTTGATTATTATTCAATATTCAAATTATCGCTATATTGTCGATATACAAGTATTACTTGTACTTGAATTGGTAATTATATAAACAAATTGTATATATCCAATAAAGTAGTATTTTCCATAAAGATATAATTATAGATATCCCTCTTCTCTCTATCTTTATGATGTTGAAAAAAATCTGAAAATATGAATCCTTGTTATTTAATTGTGAAATGTGATAGAGCGAGATAAAAATCTATAAATGAATAAATAAATAATATATAAAAATATATATACAGAATATGTTCGCATAGGAAAACAAGGAAATACAAACAAATGAGGCGAAATTTATTTTTATTAGAACAATTAAACCTTATTCACACCTACAAACATTAAGCAAGAAGGAAAAGTGCTGATTAACCAAATATTTAAATAAGTAACATGTTCATAAAATATAGTAATATTATGTTTCCTTCGTCTGATCAACAGCTTACAAACCTTGTTAATTCTGTTCTGGCATGTTTCTGTCAAATGTTCCCTCAGAGTCTTTAGAGTAGATCCCCAGATTCGGTATCGAATATCTTCTTTCGACAATTGTTTTGCCTTCTACATGCTTCGTTAAGCATTTTAAGGCATCACTCATGTTTAGGTGTCTCCAAGCGCCCGCCGCAGTGGAGGGCCAAGGAGAGGGCTGGAGAGGCGACGGCGAGGCCGTGGGCACCCCGGGGGAGAAGAGGGCGAGTGCGCGCCGTTTTGAGGGAACCAAGGCAGCACCAAGCACAACTAAGGCGCCGCGGGCTTCAAAAATATTTAAGGGATCATATCAAGGAACAAGATCAAGCGATCAAGACCCAGATCTCAGGAGGTCTGGCTTCTATCGTCTGGCTTTTATCTCGGAATATCTTCTTTAAGTGAAATCTTAGATTCAACATGGCTCTGGAATCCTGGAGTAAATCAACGTAGACCCCACGGCGATCTTCGTTCTTCCTATCCAACCCAGCTTCTACACCTAAATGTCACGTAGATAAATGTGATAAGACACAACGTAATAATAATAAGTAAATTTATTCATTCAAAACAACTAAACCTAATTTTCATACCGAAGACCAGAAAACAATGAAATAAATATGCTGAGTAACCAAATGATGAAATTAAAAATCGGTTCATAAAAATATTTTGTTACCATATAATACCATATAATAAAAAACGGCACGAAGATTGCATTCGTGTATAGATAAACCACCTCTTCTTTTAAAATGCGTCAGAATAACGCATTCTTTAATCTCTGTGCAGAGCGAACAGATAGAGATAGGTGGAAGTGCCACGACATCAGTTTTAGCAAATTAGGACAATGCCACTTCGGGCTATGTCACATCAGCCATAAAAATACACGTAAAAACAATGTACTATAGTTTTCTCGATAATAATTTATATAAATCATATCACATTATGAAAAAAGAAAAATGGAAATTTCCTATGAAAACAAATGGTGTCTAACCTAGATTTAAGATTAAAATTTGTTTTTTTTTTGTCACGCTGCCTCATGTACATCCTCGATACGCAGACACCGCAACGTTTATGAAACCCGTTAAAGGAAACTCATAGAGGAGATTTCTGGCCAACATAAAATATAATACTATCAAATATACTGGCATATAAAATTATTTTGTAGGAAATTTAAAAAGGAGCTCAGTAGAAGGTTTTGTTGATGTAAACCCCATGACAGCTATAAAAGTAACAAAACACCTCAGAATATTTTATAACAATTTCAGAGAGAATTCGCTCCGTGAACAAACGCTTCATTTTCCTGGGAGGAGCATGATCCATTTGGCAAACTTGTTGCACGCTCGGGACACGGATATTTTAAATTGCGAGTAAAAAAAAACCTCTTAACATAAATTCAATCCGGACGACGGCTTTAGGCAAATGGTGCGGAGAACGGGCCATTGATTGAAGCTTTCACACTACCTACTTGTCCGGAAAATGGTTTCAACTTTGCCCCTTCTTGTATTTTGCCTTTAATAGGAAGCCTTTTGTTGACATTCTTCAATGTTGAGGAGCTTGTTTGCCTCGCTAACTAAATGTAACTTGTAACGTCGCTGATGCCTTTCTTGGCTTAGCTTCTTTTATTTAACACTCTGGCTGCGTTTAATTTACAAATATTCCAACTGTTATTTATTCAAATATTTTTATCACTTTTTCCATATAAAATATTTTATTTTTATATACATCCTCTATTATTATGAAAATTTAAATGTGTTATTATATAAATATGATATATTATTATATATTATATAAATATAATGTAAGTATATATTCTATTATATAGCGTTATTGTATAAATATAATAATATTTATATAAATATTTTGAAATAAATAGAAATATAGGGTATAAGGATTTATGGATATATTTTATTCATAAATTATATATCTTTGGCTAGAGAATCTTTAGCTCTTTTAAGATATATTTAGATTTTTTAACAATAATTAAAAAATATCCTAATTAATTCAATTTATTATAGAGATTATATATATGATAATGTTCTCTATATATTTATAAAACCTCTACAATCCTTCTCCGTTTTCTGCGACAAAACAAAAAGCGGTGATTCCTACCAATGGTTACTCCAATTTAATCCCCGGGCTATTGTTTTGGGATCGTCTTTGGTATTTTGCTGAAGGAATTTGCTAAACTTGGGAGATAAACATTAGATTGCATGGCGAAGATTGACCTACCATTTAGTTAGTTACACTTACGTAATCTCTTATAAAAACAGTTTCGAATCTATTCTTACACATTCTATGTCTAATTTAAAAAGCCCCAGAATCATCTAAATAAAAATATTTTTTTAGAACTGAACACTAATCTGCAAATTATTTATAAACATTTCAAAAATATATATATATTTATCAATTTATATATTTTTACAGAAAAAACACCTCTCGCTTTAATTATTCATTAAAGCAATGCATTACGTATATATAAAACAAATTTAAATTTCAAATATGTTTTATGGCATTCGAAATTTCTATCATAATAATTGGTTGATATTTTTCCACTAAGACCAACACAGCTTGTATTTAAAAAGTGCCAAGAGGTATGTCATGGCCAATCTTCTGGACATGGGCACGTAAGGCTACGCTTTGGTGAGGCAGCTCATGCTATCAACATGTGGATCAGTAGAATGGGCAGGTAGGGCTGCTCGGTGGTTGGGCAGGATATGCTATTGAAGTAAAATAAACAGAATTGGTAGTGCTGCGCTTTGGTGAGGCAGCCCATGCTATCGGCAGTAGGATTAACAGAATGGGCAGTTGTTGCTGCGCTTTGATGGGTCAGCACATGTTATCAGCAGTAGGATTAACAGAATGGGAGCGTAGTGCTGCGCTGTGGTGAGGTAGCGCATGCTATCTGCGAAACTATAAGCTGAATAAGCAGGTAGGACCATTTATATGACATCCTTATGTCCCTCGGCATAGCCGTCATTTAGTGAGGGAATATATGGTGGTTGTTGTGGGTTTGCTACTTTTTAATCTAAGTAATACATCATATTATTTAAGAATTGATTGTTAGTAGTTTCTTTCCTCATTTTTTTCTGATGGCATAGATCAAGGAATTTAAATACGCATTTTTAAAATAAGAACTATTTTTACGTATTTTTAAATATTTGTACACATCTTAAATATTTTTATATATCTAATTTGTCATTAATATAAGAAGATAAAAAGAGAAATAAAAATAAATTAATTAATATAATATAATGGATATATTCAATAATTTGATCTAAACCAAAATGACTTCGAATAATTATTTTTAAAATGTCTATGACTTTATAAATATTGTTATGGATATATATACACAGATATGGATATATATGAAAATAAGATTTACCTGAATGAAATATGCTTACCAAGAAAAGGATTTCTTATATAAAACTATGATAGAAGAATGTGATCAGAAATTTACATTAGAAAATGATCTAAATAGAAATGTGTGTGTTTTTTCTTATCAAAATTAAAATTTTGTATCTCTTTGAGCAAAGGATTATTCAGTTCATTGTTAATCCAATGAATGATCAGATTAGAAGCCTATTTGATTAAATTCTAGATCAGATTAGAATTTAGATTAGAAGCCCATATTCCCAAATGTCCTTATAGACACCGTAACCTACACCTTTTTGTAAACTTGACAAATTGTAAATTGGATCTATCAATCTGATATATTTGACAAGTATCTAGATTACCGACCCTTAGTTTAACGTCATTCAATTTGAATTCTTCAGTATTTTAAAACCTTCGAAAATATATTCTATGATCATCATAATATACATTAAGAGAATAAGGAAGTTCATCTAATTATATAACAAAAAACACAACAACAACGAGCCTTTTATTGCCCTACACAGAATTCGCACAGGTGCTTATTTGTTTAGAAAATATTATTCAGTTATTTACAGGTGATCGTTCGTTTACATGCTCTCTTTTTTCAGTGTTTCAGTGTTCAGTTTTCTCTTGCGCATCCCTGTAAAACTACAGAACCAATGCATTTGATTTATTCCTCATCGTGCTAGACAACAAGGGATGATTTGATTCAATTTTATTCAAAAGAAATTCCTTTTCACTTATTTTTAGGAGCTAATACTTTCCTATTCTACAATCGAGCAGAGTAATCACCAACACCTCTAAGAAATTAAAACTTTTAATTTCCTTTCATAACTAACCAATTTACATAATTTAAAACCAAATATATACATGTAAAGTCGTCCGGTCATCTGTTCAAAATATAAATATATTAATCTATGAAAAACAACTTATAAAAATGCTAACACTTATTAACTTTAAGCTGATTGCCTCAGTTTCGAGTCGTTTTTTATTACATAATGGATATATATTCGTTAAGTTGAGCTAAATATTTTAGCTTGGCTTTCTTTAAACAGTGAAAAAATGTATTCTTATTATATAAAAATTTACAAGTTTATTATTGTTTTGTAGGAAGTTCGAAGAATGCTTTATGTAGGAAGAATAAATGCATGTCAACCAGGTTAAATTATTTTTTTCATTCGTACCCAATGTTTGTATAGATTTTAGTCCCCTTTATCAAAGATCTCTTTAGAGTCGCCGAAACGTTGGATAAGAATGAAAGAAATAAACTTGGTTGATGAGTGCAGGGTTTATTCTCTATATATAGGTTTAAAATCCGCTAATGTTCACAACTTTGAAAAATATAATAAGAATTACTTATATATTGTCCCTATTTCCGCACCTTTTTGCAAATTTAAATTACTTCGAGTTAGAATTTTAGATATATAGCCCTATTATTTTTGAGTGTATAATAAGTAATATTTAAAATATATATATTTACAATTTATTATTTGCATTTCTTATTACAAGTTAATCTTTTCGATATTCTACTAAATCCAAGAGTGAAATCTGCAAACTTATGTTTTGCGAATAATTGTAAAGTTTGACAATATGTGTATATTATATAATCTAAAATACAATCATTATATATTTTTTAAACATATATTTTATTTCATTCATTGACTGTTTTACATATTTTTGACCATAGATTCAGAACATACCGACTTTAATTATTATTGTTGTGAATATGTATAGTTAACCCTACCCTTTTTAATTAAAATCACGATTATAAAATTCATTCTATAAATTCTATATTACTGTGATATAAATAATTTTATGTGTAATTTTACTTAAAGTAATTCAAAATAAAATCTACTTGAAAGGTAAATGATTATCTTTGCTTTTTCACGACTGCACCTCTTTTCAACGGCAAAACACAAAACAAATTCTAATCTTAATATGTATATGGTCGAGTATTTGATAATTTCACCCTATTATGAAATCACTATCGAGTAACAAAAGCCTTCTCATTTGTGGGTCATTAATTATATTAATGGCTCTGTTTCACCTAATGACGTAGAGGATTCCATATGAAGAAGGACAAATCAATAACCATATTACAGGAAGGTGTATTGCAGCTCCTAATTCGCAATCTTCAGTCACGTGACGATATTAAGCCCATTGTTCCCACCTTGCTCAAACTTCCGTCCTACTTGAGAGTTATAACTAGCAAGTTTTGTTTGTGAAATTTCTTTGAAAAAGCTGGCGCAAACGGCGCGTGGCGGCCGTTACGGCGGTACTTTGGCCCAGCTGCTCTGCTTCTATTTACTTCCTCGGAGGATTAATAATTTATAATATTTAGCGAAAGCTCCCTCCTTAGAATATTCCCTACCTACTGACACCCCATATATATATATATATATATATAAAGATCACCTCTCCCGCGACAAAATAAATTCTAAATAAGCGCCATCTATTAAGAATATTTTTGACGGGAGAGACAGAGAAAAGATATTTCTTAATTTATTATATTTTACTTTACCCTTCTGTTCCAATTTCTTCTACTCTTATTATACCAGGGGTGTCCCATAAGTCCGTGGCTCGAACATAAGAACGAAATCTCAGAAACTAATAAATTTTACCATAAATACACCTTAAAGCCTTGTATAAAGATATGTACATTTTTAAGTTTCTACAACTAGCCGTTTTTTTGTTATAGGTTCTAAAAGAGGACAAGAAACAGGAATCATCTAAAATGGAGACAAACGAGATTTGTGCTGTAAAATAAACTTTGTAAGAAAGGAATGTGGCCGAAAGAAATATATGAGGATATGGTGGATACATTATGGGAAGATGCTCCTTCCTATAGCACAGTAAAAAAATGCGTAGCTGCGTTCAAATTAGGAAGGATCAGCACCGAAGACGAACATGGACCAGGAAGACCTGTTGAGTCAGTTACTCAAGAAAACATCGACAAGATACATGATTTGGTTATGTTGGACAGATGAATAACAGTTCGTCAGATAGAAGAGACCTTGGGTATTCCAAAAACAACAGTGGATCGGTTCATAAGAGAACACTTGGGCCTCAGGAAGCTTTCTGCCCGTTGTGTTCCCAAACTTTTGACATCAAAAGGCTGTAAGGGGAAAGTAATCTTCGGACAATCTTGCGTTATTTGAAGCCAATCCAGAGGAATTTGTCAGTAGATTTGTTTCATGGATGAGACTTGGGCCCATCACTTTACACCAGAGTCCAAGCAACAATCAATGTAGGGGAGACACTCCGGTTCCCCTCCCCCCAAGAAAGCCAAGACAGTTCCATCAGCAGGGAAGGTTATGGTGTCTGTCTTTTGGGATTCCGAGGGTGTACTTCTTCTAGATTTTCTGAATAAGGGTCAAACCATCACTGGCGATTATTATGCAAATCGTTTGAGCAACTACGAGAAGCTATTAACGAAAAAAGAAGATAAACAGCGTGGTAAGTTTCTTTATTGGGAACTACGAGCTTTCGGACATCAGCTGCCCTTCATCAGGTACAATGGGTGGTTGGAAAAAGTGAACCAATATATACATGCAGTAAATTAGCATAAGAGAAAGCTAACTAACATCTATTTAAAATAATTAAGAAATTTACATAAGAACTAAAGATAAAAGTACGAAATCTCTAAAAAATACGAAATTTCTAAAAAATAGACTAAAAATCTGTGTATGACGGATAAAAGGTAAAACACGAGAAAAAGGATGGGAAGAAGAGCGTAGGCACAATGAAGGAAGGGAGCGAAATAAGATGTCAGTGGCCTAGTTTAGAAAAAGCAGTATATTGAGGGGGGAGATCTATTTTCCTATTAAAACTAGGGATGGAGTTAGACACGAGAGCCTCCAGGACCAAACGTTGATATTTATTCTTAACTTCACTGTATACCGGAATCGTGTTGCGTAGATTAAAAGAGTGGTTAAATTCGTGGCTGTGTTGATATAGTAGTGACTTACGATCGTGGGAACGGATGTTTCGTTCGTGTTCTAGGACACGAGTGGCAATGGTGCGGCCAGTTTCTCCGACGTATGATTGTGGACAGTCGTTGTACGGTATTCTGTAGATGGCATTGGAGAAAGATTGGGGGCTGGGCCTGACGGAGCTTTTTGTGAGGGGATGGCGTAACGATGTGCCTAGGGAAGGTGATTTTTTAAAAAACGTGCGGATGCCAAATTTACGCAGATAAAAACCGATGTCGGAATTCGTAGTAGAAAACGGAAGGACGCAAACATCTTTAAACGGGGGAGGAATAGAACTGTCGTGATTTGGTGTATAAAAATGTCGATCGATAAAGTTACGTGGGTAACCCGCGGATAAAAGGTGTAGGTAAACGATCCGTTTTTCGATTCTACTGAATAAAGGAAGGGAGCAATGAGTAAAAACGCGCTTAGAAAGAGTTTTCACGGTGGTAATTTTATGGGAGACGGGAGCATGTGATGAAAAATGCAAGTAAGAAGGGGTAAAACCGGCTTTACGAAAAACAGTTGTATGGAAACGGCCCTGGAGATTAACCACTAAAACGTCTAAGAACGGGATACAATTAAAACGGGAAGAATTGTGGGTAAAACGTAAATCGGAATGATAGGAGTTTAAAACAGTCAGGATAGGGGAGTGGTCAGTGCTCTGATGCAAACAAAAAATGTCATCGACATATCTCGCCCACATTACTACTCCTAGGTGGATCTGGGAAACTAATCATCGGTCCAAATATGACATTACGATCTCAGCTGCGGTTGTAGAGAGAGGGCTGCCCATGGGGTAGCCTCTTATCTGCAAGAAAAAGCGGCCATTAAACTCTAAGGTGTTCATGCCCAAGCAGATGTTGAACAGCTCATAAACTACTTTGTGATCTTTGTTAGAGACAGAAGGAGAGTTGAGGAGTGAGCCTAACCCATCAAAAATCAAAGAATGTGGGAGGCTTAGGAAGAGAGATGTGACGTCAAAAGTGGACATAGTGGGGCTGCCAGACTGGGAAAAGTTTTTTAGTTTGGCGATAAAATCAGAGGAGTCCTGAATGGAATAAATATTGTGTGCTTTGACAAGGGGCTTAAGGAAGTTTGAAAGATATCTAGCCAAATGCAAAGCGGGCGAAAGATGATATGCGACGATGGGCCTGAGAGGAATATCAGGCTTATGAGTCTTAGGGAGCCCATAAATATAAGGAATGCTGGAGATGTTGGAGGTGAAAAGCTTGAATTGTTCAGGGGTGATGCAGCCCTTCTTAAGGAGGGACCTGAGTGATGCCCTGTAATTGCCTGAAATGGCCTTGACTCGGTCAGCGGAAATTTCCTGAAATGTATTAGGATCGGAGAGAATGTTGAGCATTTTCTTACTGTAATCTTCTGCTTTCATCAAAACAACCTGTGAACCCTTGTCCGATCTAGTGATGATGATGTCGCGTTGATTCTTTAGAGCCTTCAGGGTGGTGAGGTCTCTCTTAACAGCACAAGGAAGGGAGAAAGACTTCTTTGAATCAGCAAGGAGTTTGCCAGTGATGGTGGAGCGGATGTGGTGCTTATCTGTCAAGGCCTGGTGCTGGAGTGAGGCCTCGATGCAGCTCACAGTATACAAAAGATCTGGTTTCTTGGGTAGGCAGAAATTAAGGCCCTTCTTCAATAGGGATATTTGTGGTGCGGAGAGTTCAGTGTCCGTTAAATTCACTATATTGTCCTTAGGAGGGGACTGGGGAGGTGAAGGGAACCCATGCTTCATGCGCCAGAAATCGAGCTTACGTTGATGTCGGAGCTCTATATCAGATTTCAGAAGATCCACTCGGGAGGTTAAGCTCAGGAGAAGGGAACCGAGTTCAGCGGGGGGAATTCTCGGGGAAAGCAAACCAAGGAGGCCTCTGATGGTTTTTTGCAAAAAACGGATCATAGATCTGGAGCCTCTGATCCTCGAGATGAGGAGTTGTTCTTCAGCTCTTTGGATGATGCGTGAAGAGTAGTGGTTTCTCACGGGGTCTCGGATCCTGAGAGAAGGCGGTATGAAGGAGGACTGGAGGCATTTTTGATTGAAAAGGAGGTGACAATTCCAACGGGCCAGCTGTAATGACTTCTTGGCGAGCTGACGCTTATAAAAGGCAAGATGTACAAGGTTGGGATCAGACATAATTATAGCCACGCTCAATAAATTGAAACAGCAAGTAGGTAAACAGCGTGGTAAGTTTCTTTATTGGGAACTACGAGCTTTCGGACATCAGCTGCCCTTCATCAGGTACAATGGGTGGTTGGAAAAAGTGAACCAATATATACATGCAGTAAATTAGCATAAGAGAAAGCTAACTAACATCTATTTAAAATAATTAAGAAATTTACATAAGAACTAAAGATAAAAGTACGAAATCTCTAAAAAATACGAAATTTCTAAAAAATAGACTAAAAATCTGTGTATGACGGATAAAAGGTAAAACACGAGAAAAAGGATGGGAAGAAGAGCGTAGGCACAATGAAGGAAGGGAGCGAAATAAGATGTCAGTGGCCTAGTTTAGAAAAAGCAGTATATTGAGGGGGGAGATCTATTTTCCTATTAAAACTAGGGATGGAGTTAGACACGAGAGCCTCCAGGACCAAACGTTGATATTTATTCTTAACTTCACTGTATACCGGAATCGTGTTGCGTAGATTAAAAGAGTGGTTAAATTCGTGGCTGTGTTGATATAGTAGTGACTTACGATCGTGGGAACGGATGTTTCGTTCGTGTTCTAGGACACGAGTGGCAATGGTGCGGCCAGTTTCTCCGACGTATGATTGTGGACAGTCGTTGTACGGTATTCTGTAGATGGCATTGGAGAAAGATTGGGGGCTGGGCCTGACGGAGCTTTTTGTGAGGGGATGGCGTAACGATGTGCCTAGGGAAGGTGATTTTTTTAAAAAACGTGCGGATGCCAAATTTACGCAGATAAAAACCGATGTCGGAATTCGTAGTAGAAAACGGAAGGACGCAAACATCTTTAAACGGGGGAGGAATAGAACTGTCGTGATTTGGTGTATAAAAATGTCGATCGATAAAGTTACGTGGGTAACCCGCGGATAAAAGGTGTAGGTAAACGATCCGTTTTTCGATTCTACTGAATAAAGGAAGGGAGCAATGAGTAAAAACGCGCTTAGAAAGAGTTTTCACGGTGGTAATTTTATGGGAGACGGGAGCATGTGATGAAAAATGCAAGTAAGAAGGGGTAAAACCGGCTTTACGAAAAACAGTTGTATGGAAACGGCCCTGGAGATTAACCACTAAAACGTCTAAGAACGGGATACAATTAAAACGGGAAGAATTGTGGGTAAAACGTAAATCGGAATGATAGGAGTTTAAAACAGTCAGGATAGGGGAGTGGTCAGTGCTCTGATGCAAACAAAAAATGTCATCGACATATCTCGCCCACATTACTACTCCTAGGTGGATCTGGGAAACTGCGTAAATTTGGCATCCGCACGTTTTTTAAAAAATCACCTTCCCTAGGCACATCGTTACGCCATCCCCTCACAAAATGCTCCGTCAGGCCCAGCCCCCAATCTTTCTCCAATGCCATCTACAGAATACCGTGCAACGACTGTCCACAATCATACGTCGGAGAAACTGGCCGCACCATTGCCACTCGTGTCCTAGAACACGAACGAAACATCCGTTCCCACGATCGTAAGTCACTACTATATCAACACAGCCACGAATTTAACCACTCTTTTAATCTACGCAACACGATTCCGGTATACAGTGAAGTTAAGAATAAATATCAACGTTTGGTCCTGGAGGCTCTCGTGTCTAACTCCATCCCTAGTTTTAATAGGAAAATAGATCTCCCCCCTCAATATACTGCTTTTTCTAAACTAGGCCACTGACATCTTATTTCGCTCCCTTCCTTCATTGTGCCTACGCTCTTCTTCCCATCCTTTTTCTCGTGTTTTACCTTTTATCCGTCATACACAGATTTTTAGTCTATTTTTTAGAAATTTCGTATTTTTTAGAGATTTCGTACTTTTATCTTTAGTTCTTATGTAAATTTCTTAATTATTTTAAATAGATGTTAGTTAGCTTTCTCTTATGCTAATTTACTGCATGTATATATTGGTTCACTTTTTCCAACCACCCATTGTACCTGATGAAGGGCAGCTGATGTCCGAAAGCTCGTAGTTCCCAATAAAGAAACTTACCACGCTGTTTACCTACTTGCTGTTTCAATTTATTGAGCGTGGCTATAATTATGTCTGAAAAAAGAAGAGGAAAGATGTCCAGGAAGATTGTTTACCATCTTGTTATAATAAGAAAATTATATAAAAAAAGGTCAAAGGTGTTGATATAAAAAATAAAAGGAGAAATTCCTGATCGCTAACATGGACATTTCAGATGGCAGAGCGTCATCTAGTGAAACAAAAATAAACAAATGTTGATTTAACTTATTCCGTTATATTTGGCCAATTCAGGGCTGTTTGCCCTCATCAGCATGGTGCAGGCTGTACCCTCTACGACTAAAATTTCGGCGCTCTGAAATCTAATCATCTAAAATGCTTATGTGAGCGGGCAGGAAATCACCTATTTATTTTTAAGATAAACATATTAGTTACAACGATATATTACCCAGAATGTTCATGTTAGCAGTCAGGATATGCGTTTTGTTATCGCGTGTGTCTTCAATAAAGGCCACTGCGTATTAAATTTCTTTAAGAGTTATTTTCTGAATCCCGATAAAGGATAAAAGGTACAACAAGGTTTTGTCCATGAGTTTATATTTTTTATATTAAATAGTATTATGTATAATTATGCACCTATAAATATGTATAGAGAGAAGGAAATAGAATTATAGGCAAATGAAGTTGAATGGAAAGTGTTTTAGATAAATATTTAAGATATATCAAAATTTTTTGAAATTTTTTTGTTAACAATTTGGATCTATGACAAGCTTACTCTGTTACGCGTCATAGAAGCGGAATATAAAAATATATGTTGGCTTCATTGAAGTTTGAAATATCGTTAAAGCCGCAATGCTTCATTTTCTATATTTAATTTCACAATAATAGTACACTATTGATATGAACCATGATAGATAGGATCTTACTTTTAAATTGGTACTGCGATATTATCTGAAATTCGATAAAGAGCGATTAATATTAAGTACAATCCTCTATATCATTTGTAGTTAAATACCCTGTATGCCATTAAATCTGTTACGCCATGAAGAAAGTGTGCGAAAGTGACGGAATATGTATGAAAGCAACAGCATTCTTGGATATACAAATGATTTGAATTTCAACCAAAATTTTTATCTCCCACCAGTTCGATTGATGAGCTATATAATATAGTTATGTCCTCATTGGACCTTTGTATCTGCCATTCAAATTGTGTTCGATTCCTGCAGGTTTAGTGCTGTCATTGTAGCTAGAGAACGCTGGGGAATGATTTCTGTCATATTCTAATTCAAATTTAATCTCAATATCCTCAATACAATTTCTATCCATATACGCTATAAGGTAAATAAAAATAATTTTCCCATTCTAATTCTATCTTGGTCTAGCGAATTTAATGGCCAGATGTGTACAATAAAATATATGGGGTATGCCTTTTTCAGAGATGATCTAAAACTATTGTGATTTTGAAAAAGCGCGCGAGCAGTTATGAAATCCTCTTTTAAGGAGCGATCACATACTTAATCTAATCCAGCCTAAGATCAACCTCCAAAAGATAATCCATCTCTAATGTGAGAAACTACTGTAGCGATATTTGGTGACCTTATTATAAAACATTGTGAGAATATTGTGAATTTTTAATTATGTATATTTGTTTCTCTCTCTCTCTCTCTAATTCCTATATGATTATTAACTAAAAAATATTCATATATACATATATATAATCAATACGATGTCAGGTTTCTTCAATAATCAATTTCACCGTTTAGTTTTAATACTGGAGTAGGTATAGGGATTCTAATTATATTGTCTTTCTGAATAGTTTATGAACTAAATACTTGGTTATTTCTACATTCAAGATTCCAATAGTAAAATTTCAATATCGCGTCTAGAGAGAAAGTCAATCCATTAATATAGTGAAATTTCAGTAGTAAAATAGATATTAGATTTAAATATATATATATATATCAAAAACAAGGATACTATACTACATGTCCACCTGTATCGAATAATATAGACTATATTATAGTTTTCCTTATTTTGATTTAAGTTTAAATAAAAATTTGTATGCTTATTAAAGAAACCAATTTCAATCATGTTGAATTTCCTGTATATAGGTTTTGGTAAATATATAATTAAATATATTTATATATTTTTTTATATATTTCTCTCTCTTTCTTATTTTTTTTTTTATTAGACGCGCCAGTGTCCTTAGCGGGACATCGCGTTTTGTTCTTATTGTTGAATAAGGTTGAATAAAATGTTGCTAACAATGGCGATAAATTCAATATGTGTGGATAGCCTTACCTACAATTACCGTAAGGTACTAACCTAATTACAAATATTCACATTGGAATCGCCCACATCTATATATATATATATATATATTGCGTATGATATTGTTTTTTACAGCACAATACAACAATGTTGGCAAGTTTCTCTAGAGTGGAATGTCGAGGTGACGAATCTAAAAACAATAAATGCATCAAAAGAATAAATGAAATTCCAGAACACTTCCATCTGATCCAAAATCACATACATTCCGGAAACATGTATTGTCCGTCCAGGTTCATTCATAATTTAATCCATTGCATGTATTAGAGCGAAATAATAAAGCACAATCTAACCTCTACCATATCCACCCACTGACATGCCACACGTTCCAGGAATGTTAGATAAATTTAGCGTTGAATATTTCTTCACGCTTCAAATATAATGTCGATATGGCTGGCTTGGAACCGAATAGATAAACTAATTACGTTAGAGGTTATCGTTAAATACGGTTAAATAGGGTTAGGGGTTATCTTAATATTTGTACTCTTTAATAGAGTAATTAACCTTAACTATTATTTTGATAGAGATATGGATATATATATATTTTTTAAATGGAATTTCAGATAATCTCTCACTTTGTACTATCTCACGTTCTATCCTCTATCGGAGCCTTTACTACACTCTTGTGAACTACCGAGCGTCGAGTAATGTTACTCCTCTCTACCGGCCTAGTTTTTCTGAACATATAGATTGTACAATTGTTTCAAAAGTATAGAAAATATTTTATTAACTTTATATTATACTATAAATACGAGAAAAGACAAACTCCAAAAGTTATGACTTTTTACTCAGACGTTCTCCCTTCCTATCTGGTGAGGTAGTAGTACCGATATTTGGCAGATTCTGCCGATGTCAGAACTTCTCTCGTAGAATGTCATCAATTCGAGCCGCCACTGTACCGATAGGCGCCATAGCCGGCAACTATAGTACACAGGTTGACTTTTGTCTGAATTGTTGATATGGTGTTGGTGCACATTCTCTCACCTGAATCTCTGCCTTCTGAGGAGGTGTGATGAACAAAACACATTATTCTATCCATTCATTAAAGGAAGATATGCCCTCATTGTTCATGAATATATCTTCACTCACTCCACTACATCAATATAAAACTATATATGAATTATAATATATTTACGGGCGTAGTTATATTTTATCATATATAAAAATCTCTCTATTTATTCTCTCTTTCGGACGCCCAAGCACAAGAACCACAAAAGAAATCAGTGGTCTATATAATATATAACCTATTGCACCACATATTTTCTATCCTTTCTTTTTTATAAGTAAAATTATATTGAAATATATGTTTAAAATAAAACAATAAGTTTCAAATAATCGGCATAAATATACTCGAGAAAATATAAGTGCAGGATTGATCGATGATGCACTCCATGTTTCAGGAGTAATTTCCATTCGTCCTGCAACAATAATATTCGACGGTAGAGATTTGTAATCCAATCATGCACCGATGATAATTGTTTTAGAGGCCGGGCTACGTGGACGGAAGCTCGATGGGCGGATCCCTTATTAGATGAAAGGTGCCAAAGTGTAGGTAGGGCTCCTCGCTATTCCAGGCAGACGAAATGTCAGGACTCCTGATTACTTTTATTTTTAAAGAAAATACAAAAAGATGATGTATTCTACCTTTTCTTTTGTCAATTTCAGCTATATATATTATATCAAATATATTGAATATTTGAAAATATTTCTTTATGTATTTGTGTGTATGTGCTCTCATTTTTATTTTATCAAGGTATCCAATTATATTTAGAAACGCACTCCCAGCTGAATATTTGAAAGTATTTATATTCGAAAGTTAATGAATTTATAGAGTAACTGGTGTTGTGTGGCTCATTATTTATCACAACCATTATGTTTTGGGTAAGGTAGTTAGGTTAATTATAAAATTCATTATTGTAATATATGTTTAAAGGGATAGGTTCCACTTTGATAAATGTATATCTTGCTTTTAAATAATTTCAAAAAATGTATTTAAATATTAGAAGAAAGGTTTCTCTTAGAAAGAAATATACCACAACCATTATGCTTTGTTTTGGGTAAAGTAGTTAGGTTAATTATAAAATGCATTATTGTAATGCCTGTTTAAAGGGAGAGGTTCCACTTTGATAAAATATATATATTGCTTTTATACATTTAAAAATATTTATGAAAAAAACTAATAGGGAGGTTTCTCTTGGAAATAAAATATACAAATTTTCTTTCCTAATTTTGATGCTCTGGTATACTCCTCTTTATAATGACAATATCTCCCGAATCCTATATACCATAAATACCAATAAAGCAATTTTCATAATGACTCATAGAATATAGCTATACTGCGTTTTACCTTAGATTCAATTTAAATATATATTTTGTTCACAAAATATTGGAAAATTATCTATGTTAATATGTATATATATATTCCACACTATTTTATATTTAGCTATAATATAGTCTGATGCACGTCCGCGCGTGTAAATGCCGATAACATTTAAATTTATTTGTTTTTCTAATAAGGATCCTTTGGTTGTTTCATATTTATTATTATTTGTCCGTTAAGAAATGCTAAGTTTGTTCGAAAGCTTGCAACACCTCAAAATAAATAAACTAAATCTTTCCATAAAAGGTATAGATTCTCTCATTGAAATATATATTTTTTTTCGAAAAAAAAGGTCGATATTTTTCTATATAAGTTTGGAAGAGAAATAAAATCGACATTTTAAGTAGGGGAAAAAGAATGTTAAGATAAGCAATATTTTTTTAAAGTAAAAAAAAAAAGACAATAATTTTAAAAGTGGCTTCGAGGCCATAACATGCTTATCTAGAAAAAAAAAAGAGAAAAGGAACATGATAAATTTTCACTCTTTTAAAATTAGTTTGTGTCTATAGAAATAGTATTTAATTTTTTATAAAAAACATCTACGAGCCTATATTTTTCCCTATTATCAATAATTTATTAGTTTTTCACCTCTTAATATATTTATGATTTTAATATTTTTATAGAGCAACACTACTTACAAAGTAGAAATGGTACTGATTGAACACAATAAGTGAGAGCAAAGGGGGGAATTGAAATATTTAAGATGATTTAATTTCATAACTTCATTAGCAATGTCAAAATCTCACGATATCGGAAAACTATTTGGTTTACTATAATAAGTTTTACATATAAAATTCATAAACTATAACGCGGGAGGGTAAAAAGGCAAGATTATTCCTTTCCAATATCAGAATATTCGGGTTGACAGGTTTTCCCAGAAGGAACGTTCTTTAATTAAGTGGAACCTGGTCAAAAACATAACTTCCTCTTTGACAGACGAACAATTCTAACTCTTCCTAGACATTTCAATTAGAATTATTCAAAATACACAACCATCCACTTTCCATCTCACCCTAATAATATTGATCTTAATTATTCTGTTTAATTAGGCCTGGCAATTTAAAACAATATATTTATTGTCTTCTAACTTATTTGTGTAACAATTTCGGTGTATTAATGAGGGATATAGAATTGATTAAAGAGGATAAAATATATCGACAATATACGCTTCACATTTACATACAATGTGTATATTTATAAGAAATTAAACCAATTAAATCACAAAATATACGTTAAAAAAAGGTTTCCTCCTATTTTTCGTAACTGCCATAAACATATTAGAGACAAAGGCTTATTAGTGATGAACTCTTCCCCTGCTTTCGCCAATTAAATCTTCTATTTCACTTTTAGAGCTCAACTAATGAGTTGGATGATTCTGAAAAATATCGAACAATGAAGTTTTGCTATTTAATCAAACTATGAACATAATCTTTATGGACAATAAAATAATTTGCAAATATTCACATTGAAAACTGCTTTTCCGCAATTTAAACAAGATAGGTTTCGTATAAATTGCAAGCAAGAGGCAATAACGTGCCATCTTTATTCAAGAAACAAAACCATTAAGCGCACGAATTTTAATTTTCAAATAAAAAACACACCTCTCTCTCCTACTGTCCGTAACAGCAGGGTCTAGCTCACACACACATCAGAGGTGAACCGATTCAGCCGTTTCACTAGTGTTCAATATATATCATCCACTACAATAGTAGCCATTTAAAAAGTGATATGGTTTATTGAAATGCCGAAACCTATGGAGGTTTCACCAAGGATGAGCCAATCTCCCCCATTATTTTGTTTGTTGAATATGGATTCGTAAATATTTATATAATTCCATAATAATACCGATTGATTTTAAAACCAATTAAACGGATTTTTAAAAATGGCACTCCGTGAAAGCTATAGGATAGAGGCGGTATATGAGGATAATCATAATAACCCTTGAGTTTTTAAATATCAATCGTATTGTAAGAAAACCGTTCAATATATAACCTTTAGTGTGGGTAATAGGATTTTCCTTCTAGAAATCTTATAGATAGGCGGCTATAAAATAAAATTGGAAAACGACATTTAACCTCGTTCGTGTTCCTCCACTACCGAGAGTTTGTTTATATTGGGTAAGGCACGTTGTAGCAGGCGATTGGCTAGTCAGACGGTAAGTTGGTTCAATAATGTATTGGATATTTCATAAATACCCCCCTCCATTCATAAACATCTCTAAGCTCGAAGAACTGTCTACCACTAGAGACTAATTAGATGGTATATGGTGTGAAAAAAACATAAGAGACATCCATCTATAGCTGCTACCAAGATCAATGTAAAATTAGATTATTTGAATAGATAAAAGCTGTCAGAGACGTTATAAACTCATAAAAGTCTGAATGATATCTTATAGATATGTTCAAATGGCTTAAGTAGGAGGGTTAGTATCTTAATTAGTGGTTTAAACCAGGTTTAGTAAAATCTTCTATAAGAAAAACTTGATACCTCTCTCTCTCTTCATTGCTGCACCAACACATGTATTGAACAGATAGAGAATACACAATAATGGCCTATTAGAATAAAACGAATTTATTTTCTAGCTATTAATAAGATTGTGTAAGAATTATAATGTTGTTTCTATTCTACGTGGATACTACAAAGAGTGGAAAGTCAATTTTATGAATTTAGAATCGTTAAAACATAGAATGAAAGTTTCAGGGCATTATAACATAAGGCGAATATCAACTTCTCATAATATTTGACACTATTATGATACATTTTGACATGCAGAAATCAAAATAGAGAAATAAAAAGTTACCATGTGTCAATAAAATTTTGGGGAGATATTTGATCTATAGGTTGCGTTTTGTTAAACTGGTTAGGCCATCGGTTCAGGAAAGTGTCTGGGTAGGAGCATGGTCTCTAGGGGGCGCTGACATCCTCCTTTGTCATTCAAACATTCTGGAATTCCATAGCGTGGAGCAGCCATCTCCTGGGTATTGATTCCCCGGGGGACTTCTCACAAATCTTATAGAGCCTAGCTTACCCTTCTGTTTCTACACTTAACTATTTCTACCGACCTTAGAACTTAAGCATCTGCTAGAAGTGGAGTCCAAGCTGAGGTCGTTATACTCACACTACGGTCGTAATTCCTGCATTAAAAATAAAACTGTTATTTTATTATAGTTTAACTTTGGCGATAATTATTGATTTTTCCTCTATCAAAAAGTTAATTAAGATGTTAACATGGTATAAGTGAAATTTAAAAACTTTGATAAATAATATTGTAGAATATTTATAGTAGATATTTGTATCATCCAATATTTATGCAATCACAAAAATCTCTTTTTATAATTTTGTTGAGCATTAAAAATTAACTTTAAATGCAGAATACATATGTAGATTTAAATATAAAATAGTCGTAGATATCTGATAGATTAAATTTGGCTATCAATTAGAAAGATTTCACCAAATCTTTCAAATTATTCAATTTGAGTTATTCTTGTTGATATATATTTTTGAATTTCGTTGTATATATAATAATTCTAAATAACTCCAACCTCAACATTGAATACCATCTTGTTAAATTAAATGTTTAAATAGGATTAAACTGTAATAGCGAATATTATTTATTATGGAAAATTGCGAACTTTGAAATAGAAAAAAATGTAAGAACATGCAGGCGATTGATGTGATAGTCAATACCAGCAACAACAATAGGATCTAGAAGAGTTGAAAGTGTTAGTTGATAGTACGAGGTTTGGACATCAAGACATATCCAGTCCTGCTTCTCTTCCACCTGTATTTGACCTATTAAATTGTGCAGACAACTTGCCTCAAGGTTTTAAATTATAAATATTGTATTGTGTACATTTACTTTCTATTTCTTAAGCAATTCTCTTAAATATCATCAGCCTTTCCTTTAGCATTAATTTTTAGTAGTTTTATATATTTATATTTTTTATTTATAATTTTTGTTAATTAATTTTATTTATCTCACACATTATATATATGTGTGAAAAAATAGTACAAATGTAACATTGTACTGGGATATGGTGCATAAATTAAGAAAAAGGCATCTCCTTATCGTGCAACTGAAAGTTGCTGATGGCTGGCGCCATCTATCGGAATAAATATCAACTATTCTCGTTGATTTTTAATTATTCCAGAATTGACCAAATACCCATTCTTGATTAATCAAGAAAAGCTAACCACGGACGCGTTTCGGGCTGTTGGCCCTCATCATCATGGTGCAAGCTGTACCTCAACGACCAAAAAATTGGTCATTAAGGCATCCTGAAAAATCATGAAACGGGTATTTGGCCAATTCTGGAATAATTAAAAATCAAAGTGAATAGTTGATATTTATTCCGATAGATGGCGCCAGCCATCAGCAACTTTCAGTTGCACGATAAGGAGATGCCTTTTTCTTAATTATATATATGTATGTTTATTTTTTCAATTGTGTTTATATTTTCTAAGTATACCTCTCTCATTGTACTATCTATCCATTGTAAATAAAGGTCGAGAAAGGATAAAGTTCCCAATAAATAATATATATATCATCTCGTCGGTGTATGTGTATGCGCGCGGTAGAGAGCGCTTTTATTTATATATGTATATTTTTTTTTACCACCATACTATATTCAAAACTGGCCATATTTTCAAAATTTATCTAAAATATTTTTATTAGGAGTTGAATAATTTTTATTGGGGGTCGGTGGAAGGCTGGTTAAACCGTTTGGTTTTCGACCGCTATGACCCGGGTTCGATTCCCGCATTGGACACTTTTTTTTGTTAAAAAAGAAAATTGCTCCAATGGCCCCCGATTCTTGCAAAAGTCCAACCCCACCAGCGAGTGCAAGTAACCAAACGGGGCTCTGGCACATTTGTGAGTGCAAATTCGAACTGCTTTTCACATGTGTAGACATGTGGTGCACTTATAGTAAAAAGCAGTCGCTAACTACCCACCATGATTATCATGGCCTGTACCACGTGTACTCAGGGATAAGCAAAAAAAAAAAAATAATAATTTTTAATATATTATTAATAAAAAACATTGAAAAGGTTTAATAAAGTAAATAGTAGATTTTATAAAAATGAATAAAAATAATTCGTAAAATTTGAGATATAAAATTAGAAAAGTATTTATAAAAGTGTGTGTGTGTGTGTATAGAACTTTCAAATAGCGATATGTTGTGTCCTGAAAGTTAATCAAACCTATTTGAACTCTCAAGGTATATAGTGATGCAGATGGCTCAAAATAATTTCTTTGTTTTTAATTTCGGAGCCCTTTGTGGATTATTCGCTTCCAGCAGGCCATGTCCTGATTGGAGACAATGCCTCATTATGGAAAATCTTTCTTTGATGTTCTCCCCAGATGTTCTGGTGATTGTGGATATTTGATGCACTTGTGGGACTCTCCAAGAGAGTTTCATCAATATAAATAATGTAACAATTTTTACCCTATAATTCCTATTATGATGCATTAGCGCGCCATCTGTTTTGAAAACTCGAAACTATTATAGATGCGTATGATTTTTTTTATTAAATAATTTCTACTTTCCTTACTACAATGGAAAAATTATTGGGATGGCCTAGCTTATCAGTGGTAGATTAAACTGGCGAAACCGCTTGGAGGGTTTACCACTGATGAGTCAGGCCCTCTCATTAATTTTTCCATTGCATTAAGGGCAGTAGAAATTGTTTAATTTTTAAAAAGAAACATACGCGACTATAATAGTTTCGAATTTTAAAATCATTTCTATGACTGATCTATTTTATGACTATGACATATTTCGGGGTTATTGGATTTCTGAAAATCGATCTGAAATCTGATGCATTAGTAAATATTAAAAATAAAGAAGGCGTCTCCTGACCACGAGCACATGTGCTTTTTAGATGGCAGAGCGCCATCTAGTGGAGCAAGAATAAACTAAACGTTTATTTAGCTTGCTCCGTGATATTTGGCCAACCCAATTTCTTGATAAATCAAGAAAAGCCATCCACGAATTTGGGTTGGCCAAATATCACGGAGCAAGCTAAATAAACGTTTTGTTTATTCTTGCTCCACTAGATGGCGCTCTGCCATCTAAAAAGCACATGTGCTCGTGGTCAGGAGATGCCTTCTTTATTTTTAATATCAACACATGACCCACTTATCTTTTATTTTTTTATATTGTTTTTTCATTAGTAAATATATATCAATAATATCGAATTTCTAAAATTTCGTGCTATTCGCTTAGTTTCTCGTCGAAATAACATCGACTACTGCTGTTTATACCCACTGGCCTTATATTTACCGTCATGGCATTTTGAAATGTAACTAAACCCACAGAGAAATAGACCTAGTAATAGGTATTTCCCCTCTACAGATACATATTATATAATCCTTATATATATTTATAAAGGGGAAGCCAATTTTATAACTCAAATAATATAGATACATCAAATGAAATATCCCACACATATATATTTGTTATATTATATATATAATAAATATAAAAAAGGGGCATATCCTGTCAGCTCACATGAGCGGATTTGAGAAAATATAGGTTGGCCAGATATAATAGAATATGCCTAAATCAACGTTTAGTTTATTTTGATCAATAGATAGCGCTCTGCTATCTAATATGCTCATGTGAGCGGTCAGGATATTTATTTTCAATATAAATATCTTACCTTTTTCCTATTTTTTCTTTTTTACATATATATATACATATGTATACAGTATTGACATTTATAATTGCTACACCAAGAAGACGACTCGCTACAGACGCGAAATATACACGGTGGGAAGATGCTGCGATTTGCAAATGATTATATTTTCAAGGAAATATTGTGAAATAAGCGTGGGTAGCGAAATCTACAATGTGTTGAGAATAAGATAATTTTCAGCAGGTTGCTCATAAAGTAATTGTATTTAAAACATTACTTCGTTGTGGAAGGGTGTCATGATGCTTCGTGTAAGAAGGATCAATGCTTCCCAACACATTTTCGAGTTTGATAGAAGTAGAAATGTGGCTTGCCAGGATTGTGGTTTATCGTTACGAAGTATTGCTAGTCGCGTCGGCCGAGATCCCACGATTGTTAACAGAATATTGAATCTATGGGTTAAGGACGGTCATACGTATATACGACGTATTGGATCTAAGCGTCCCGCTATCACTAACGGCCGAGAAGACCAACATTTACGTGTATGGCCTTAATGATCGTACAGCCACTTCAAGAGTCCTGAGTCAAGAAATGAGGTTGTTAAAAAGTTTAAAATGTCTGCACGAACAGTACGAAGACGTTTGCAGAAGCATGGATTATCACCTCGGCTGTCGTGTGTTTAGTTACCCTTGTCGCTACACCACAGACAGGACCGCCATCAAAATTGTGATCAACCTGTGACACATTGTGACAAACCTGGAGGCAGGAATGGCGTAAGGTAATGTTTTCAGACGAATCCAGGTTCTGTTTTCAGAACCATGATTACGGAATCCGTGATTGGCCCCATCGTGGAAAAATCACATTGAGTGATGGTATGATAAGCATTGGTGACAAGTCTGAGTCATCGCATTCTTTTAATTTTCCGATATATCAAATAGTGCCCGTCACACAGTTCTGATGTGTTAAGTTCCGTGGCAGTATCCAGTTACATTTTATCTGGATAATACACGACCGCATGCTTGTATTGTGCGGACCTCCCCACTTACAGAAATTGTTTGACTGCTCCCTGGCCAGCACGTTCTCCTTGTCTGTCACCAATTGGAAATGTCTGATCAGTGGTTTCTCTGAGCGACTGACTGGTCATCAAACGCCATTTACTCTTGTTGATGAACTGTGACATCGTGTTGAAACTGCATGGGAAGCTATACCTATACATGCTATCCCATCTCTGTTTGACTCAATGTCTAGTCATCTAAGTTCTGTTATTGCTGCCAGAGGTGTTTCTTGATAGATACTGATTTTTCAGGAACTTAACCTCCATATTTCTTTATAATTTTACACAAATAAATTTACTGGCAATGCGTTTCTTTTAAATATCACCAAATATTATCTCTACAGACCTTACTGCAATGATGTGAGTTATTGAATGAGAGGGCTTGGATCATCAGTAGGGTCTGTAGGGATAATATTTGGTGATATTTAAAAGAAACGCATTGCCAGTAAATTTATTTGTGTAAAATTTTAACGATAGATAGAAATAAAATTTAATTTACTAATATATATTTGTTATGAAAACATATTTTGCGGAAGAGCTTTGCTCGATGCAATACCTTGAAATTATATGTATGTACCTCTACAGACCTATAAGCTTATGTCCATAGTTCCTTAAACACCCCTAAGCTGCCTTCCATAGAAAATGCAGGGTATATAACAAAACCATTCCAATACAATAGTAGAGCGGTCTAGAGATTAATTTGGCGAAACCGCTGAGAGGGTTCACTACTGATGAGCCAAGCCCTCTCATTCAATAACTCACATCATTGCAGTATGGTCTGTAGAGTTAATATTTGGTGATATTTAAAAGAAACGCATTGCCAGTAAATTTATTTGTGTAAAATTTTAACGATAGATGGCAATAAAATTTAATTTACTAATATATATTTCTTTATAATCTAATCTCTTGTTATTAACAGTATTTGCACTTCTTTCTGGAATAGCAACTTTAATGACCAGGAATATATATGCAAAGTACTTTAATTGAATACCTGGATTTTTTAAAAATAAAAATAATACGAGATCAAAGAAATTGTTATTTAGTAATCTTGGAAATAATCTACCCCCGCATCCAAACATCTATGCCATCTCTTTCCAATTTTTGTAGCAATTTTATAGTCCTCTTCTTTCAAGCCTCTGAAAAACGTTTTCGATTTTTCTATTATGACTTCTCGTGACTCAAATAGCTGCCCTTTATGAGACATTTTAATTTTCATGTATGATAATGGAAGTATAGGAACTTTATTATAGGCCAAGAATTTAAAATTTACAAAGCAATATGGAATTCACGCTGGTTTGGAGCCCAAAACCTGGCGAATATTTTTATTAATTGAAAATATTGTCCCGAATAATCGAATTAATTAATATTATAGAAATACCTGTGTTATCCCCTATATTACCACTATGTCAATTTCTATATTTCTGAAATATTTATACATTTTGTCTATGTTTTTATATCTGTTTTCTCTTTTCTTTTGGTTTTCCGATTCTTGGATCATTTTGAATTTGGCCTCTCTCTCGTGTGTGTTCATTTTAAAAAGATATACAGATCATATATTTCGGTCTTACTTAGGCATTACTCTTCAAATGCCTTTCGAAGCATTACCAACGTTTCTGTTGCTGGAACTTCGTTTTAAGCACAAAAAATGTATATTCCTTATTTAAAATAATTAGACATCATAAGAGCGCCTATAACACGCTGACAGCAAGCAATTACCATAACGTAAGAATGTTTATAGAAAATAATGCTTGTGGTGTTTTCAATGCTTAATTGTTCATGAATTGATAACAAGTGATCCTTTTATTTTGGTACCGGTCAGATTTTAAAAATCTATAATGATTCTGAGAGTTTAATGAATGCACCTTGTATGTATGGGCAAAATTCTTGTACAAATAATTCGCCACCACTTGAAGTATTGTTCGCGATGGAAAAAAATAATCAGTATAAAGCAATAACGCGTCATCTATATATAGCAAATGAAAACATTAAGACGCGAAGGTTTCTTCACACAAATATAAAATTTCTACTGTTCTTACTGAAATGAAAAAATATTGGGAGGGCTTGGCTCATCAATGAAACATATATAACAGAATGATCTAATACAATATTAGAGTTCTAAAGAAGCGGTCTGGTAGATTAAAAATTGGCGAAACCGTTGAGAGGGTTCACCACTGATGAGCCAAGCCTTCCCAATATTTTTTCATTGCATTAAGAACAGTATAAAATTGATTCATTTGTGAAAAGAAAATTGCGTCTTAATGTTTATATTTGCTATAGTCATTGGATAAAGTATTAGGATATAAATATGATACGCAATTATAAAAATAAATACTTATATTTATTTGCTAATAGAAAGCAAATAAAATAAAGTGGCTGCTATACAAATGGTAATAGCGGACTGCCTAATTCTGGCTTCATCAAATCGAGAAAATCTGAAAGTCTGATCAAAAATTGTTATACCGAAATGTACAAAGTAGGGTTATAAAAACTGTTTTGAGTATACGAGTATTCAATTGCGATATATTTAAATATACTCGTGTATCAGCCTTCTATTCATCAAAAGAATAAAGATGTTTGAAAAACCTTTTTTTGCATTTAAAATTTTAATATGAAATGTGGTTTCTATAATTAAACAGGATATTTTCTACTGAAATAAAATACACATGGAAATGTTTATTAGATAAAAACAAGAACTATGCAGAATGTGACAACACCCCCCCCCCCCCCCTCCCCTCCTCGCTTGAAAAAAACGGAATCATTTATTGAATTTATTGTTCTCTAATAGGGGTTGAGGGGAACATGAATTTTAGGAACCACATTTTGCCAAAATGTACAATATTTACCCAATTTACAATAATGGCTATTCATGATAAAATTGTGAAAAAAAGTTTTAAGCCCGTTGAAGAGCGAATATCGCTTGAGAGCTAGCATTTTGAAATAAAAAGAAACTCATTGTGATAAAATCATCTTCATAAAAAGAAACTTTTTGTAATTATAAAATAATGGCTATGTTATTGTGATACTTAGGCGATCAAACCTTTTAGATGGGGCATCCAGGTGCCTACCTATATACCAATTAGCAACAATTAAACTCGTTTTATCTATTTAGTTTTCAATGAGATTAAGGGTTATAGTACTTGTGATATTGGAATAAAAAGATCTGTGTGTTGTTCCACAGATCCGGTTCATTTAACTCTATAGCGATAACAGAATGAGTGGGAAGGATATATTATCAGCGAAATTTGCTTCTTTTTGCCATTATTTAATGTTCGTTAAACTAATTCAAAATATTTTCTAAAGATGTAAATCTCGTGTGAGCAATGCTCTGCCACATACGTTGGCGAAACAGGTAGATCCGTTGCCATCAGAATGTCTGAACATTCTCGAAACATCTCCAATCATGACACCAGGTCCCTCCTTTATCAGCACACTCTCAATACTGGCCATCCTTTTAACACCAACCACCCCACTATACATTATAGAAACATTCATAACCAGCACCAACGATTAGTTCTCGAGTCAATAGAATCCCACAGACATAACAGCATTAACCGAAAAATAGAACTTCCAGATGCATATCATGCCCTCTTGACCTTGCAGTAATAACCTCAACAAGATAGCTAGAAATCAATATTACTTGGGTTTTGAGGTGGTCGCGTGAGCGGGTGTTTACATTGGCATATTCCCCTATAGTTTCGAACTCCAAGCATAATAAAAAATTCTTATATATTAATTCTTAATATTTCTCTAAATATAACACGCCTGTAGAAGGGTTTTTTGCCCGAAAGCTTGCTTTGATTTATTTATAATAAAATAAACTCTTCTTCTTTATTTCGTCTTTTTCGTCTAGATGTAAATGTATTTGCAAAATCATTTTGAACTCAATAAGTGTTTAATATGATATCAGTTTAAATATAAATAAAATAATAAAGTTTGAGAATTTTTAATTTTTTAATTTTTCCAGTGGTGCGATATTTATTTTAGCCCTGTAGCAACAGTAAGTTGAAGGAAATGAAAATAAACATTTGTGAAATATATCTTTTTTTCATTCATTCATTGTTCGTGTGAAGTAATTCGAACTCCACCATTGGAAATATAATAGGTTCCGCAAATTCCTTTGAGATAACAATTTTGAAATTCTCTCTCGTAGATTTAAAATAAGAATAAATTGTGTGCGCGCTAGAGAAGTTGGAATAATCGGACTTGTTATTCGTTCCAGGTGTGCGACCTCTTTTTATCCAAGAGTCTTACAAATGAATGGAAACTAAAAGAACGAATTATTCGTGAGGTACGCTTTTTTCCACATTATCCAATGTTCGTAGAGCTAATTCGAATTCTACTGTTGAAAAAAAAAACATTCACAAAATTACTCGAAATAACATTGTTCAAGTGTTTCTTTGATAGTTCAACAATCCGATTTGAAATCTTAATTAAGTGTTTTCAGCGACTGATTTAAGAAATATATATTTATATATATAAGAAACCTACAATCCGAATGCTAATCAGTAGTCGAATGATTATTAAAAGAGAGAAAGAGGATTCATACCCTTTGTTCCTTACCTGCGTGCGCGGTTTCAAGAAACTTAAAAATATTAGAAACTCATAAAGAACATCATACTAAGAGGTTTCCCTTCACGTTTTATCGTTATCAAGGATAGTTTTAACCCTTTTCAAAATAGTGCACTTAAATAAATTCACCCCTACTTATTCTATAAGTAATGAGAAGATTTCACATATTCTCTGGATAAAAGGAATCCAAACACACATCTGTTAAAACCAATCTATTGACCATAGAAATCACAACACTGAATCTAATAAACAAGTAAAATACAATGATCGAACCAATTCGATATATGATATCCAATACCAAGAATGCAATGGTACGAACGTAAGTGAAACCGGAAGATTAATCCAGATCAGACTGAATGTACGCAAATTATATCTTGTTGGACTAATAACAGTGATTTCTCAGCATTTATCTCAGATCAGTCATAATTTTAAAATGTCAGAAGCCAAAGGTAACTATAGAAATATCAAGATAAAATAACAAGGGTTATATTTAGAATCTCTTTTTCCCTAATGAATTGAAAATATACAGAAGATTTGAGCTACCAACACTGTAGATACCTCTTAGAAATAGAGCATAGATCAATTTTCCTCGAAGTTCATTCCTTCTAGTTCCCCATAAAGTGTAAATAGGTCAATTCTTTAACCCCCAATATTAGAGTTAAACACAAAACTATCTATGTCTATAATATATTTTGAATGTTTATGATTCAGGTTGTAAATATCCACGATAAGCGCATATTCATGTAAACAATCCTATTCTTCTTTCTTATCTCCACTTAATCATATTAGGGTATCAAGCATATAGAGCTTGAGACTTTTGATGATGTCTGCTGGAGATGAGTAAAGCTCATAGTAATACGAGGGTTGTCCGTTAAATAAGTTCCACAGAGGTTTTTCATACAGAAAAACAGGTTTATTTGCCCTGAACTATACATTTTCGAAAATATCAGACTTTTTCATTTTTCTACATATTCCCCGTTTCGTTCTACGCATTTTTGCATTCGGTACACCCACTTATGGAACCCAGAGTCGAAGAACTCTGCCGCCTGGCCACGTAGAAGCCTAAAACCGCTTCTTCCAACTCGTCATCGTCCTGGAATTGGGTTCCCCCCAGGTTTTTCTTCAATTCGGGGAAGAAATGGAAGTCACTAGGAGCTACGTCCGGGCTGTAAGGTGGGTGTGACACCAATTCCCATTCAAATTCTTCGATGAGGGCGGTGGTTTGACGGGCGGTGTGAGGCCGAGCGTTGTCGTGGTGAAAACGCACCCCTTTGGTTAACATCCCTCTCCTCTTGTTCTGAATCGCGCGTCGAAGTTGTTTTAAGGTCTTACAGTACCGGTCGGAATTGATTGTTGTACCCAGACGCATAAAGTCGCACAACAATAGGCCCTTTCGGTCCCAAAAGACGGTAGCCATAAGTTTCCCGGCAGAAAGTGTTTGTTTAAACTTTAGAGGTTTCGGCGAAGAAATGTGATTCCACTGCTTGGATTGCTCCTTTGTCTCCGGTGTGGTGTAGTGTACCCATGTCACATCACCAGTAACGATCGAATCCAAAAATTCCTCTCCGTCAGTTTTGTGGCAATCGAGAAATTTCTGGGCCACATAAACCCGCTGCCGTTTATGGTCTTCAGTCAGCATTTTCGGAACCCATATTGCGCAGACCTTTGAATACCCTAAATGTTCACACAAAATCTTGTCGATGGTGGTTTTACTGACATCAGGAACCAAATCGCAGAGCTTCCGCACAGTAACCCGTCGATCTTCAAGCATTGCCGCTTCGACTTTGGCAATGGTTTCGTCCGAAACCGATAGCCGTCCAGCACGCGGTTCATCGTGGACGTCTGTTCGGCTGTTTTTAAATTCTCTGACCCATCTGCGCACCATCCCGGAACTCATACACCCTTCTCCATACACTTGACAGAGTTCAGTATGAATGTCCTTCGCCGAATTCTTCTTTGCGGCCAAAAATCGAATTACTGACCGTAATTCGCAGCTGGCGGGAGACACGAGGGGAAGCTCCATCACTAACGGTTGCTCAGCCAAGACTAAGCTTACCAGCGACGTGTCCTTGGTTGGAAATTGGAGTGAGGAGAACAAGCTACGAGCCCGTGCAGTCGGCTCGAGCCTAAAAGCGATCCTCACGACAGTGGTGCCCCGTGGAACTTATTTAACGGACAACCCTCGTAGTCAATGTTTTTCTTGATTTGAACCTGTAAAATAGCGATTTTCGTGTGTGTTAGAAAGCCAATATTTCAAATTGAAAAGAAAAGCAAATTGTAAAAAATAATAATTCTGATACCCTCCACAAATTTACCCTAAATCAATATATATTCTAGAAAAGAGCAATGAACCAAGCGTTCAAGAAATTCCAAATGTTCATCTCGAATAATCTCTAATTTTGAGCAGGTAAAGGTGGATATCAAAATCTACCGAGTTTTATACATTTAAAAACATACACAAACCTATTATTAAACACCAGTCTGATACAGAATCTCCTTTCTCAATGCCGACTTACAACGATCTCACCACGATGATCACAGGGACAGAACAACCATTCATAACTCAAAGATGTGATGAGATTTTAATTTCTATTTTTCTCGGAAAGAGAGAGATCGCACATTGTATCTCCTTCACATTATACATATAAACATGTTATATACATCAAAACCTTCAAAGAACGGAGCGACCACCTAGGAACATAACAAATGACTTGGACTGAGCTACTACCACGTTCAAAAATGGCAGCATCGAAAAAGAAGCGATAAATGCCTGTATTAGATTGTTGTTCTCTCTGAATATATATATTGTTTTAAAAGAGAGCAATCATATTTAAATCATTAGACAATAAAAAAGACAATAGAATATTGGATTTGATAAAATATTGGCAAACAAATCTTTTATTAAATCCAATATATGCCTTTTTATTATCTAAAATATATAAATATATGGTCACCTTGCCAATCAAAATTAATGCTTAAGTTTCATCTAATAACCGTCCCTGAAAACTAGCGGACTTAGGTCGGTGACAAATACCCGACGCTATTTGACGGGAGAAATCATCATATTCTCTTCCTAAATGATAATATGTTCCGGATCATATCATATATAAACGGTGTTTTATGATAATTGACTTTAAATATGAGAGAGAGCATTACACAAAAATATATTTATTAATTTCATTTAAATCTTTGATATAGTGTTCTGAAAAATCATTTCCAGCTCACTTTAATAAAAATTTGTACAATTAAATGTCAAAAATGTAATAAATTCAAAATATCGACAAACCGCCATTTAATAAATACTCCCCAATAATTCAACCGTTCAAATCAGTCTATATGTAAATACTTTCGAATAATTTAATGTTATATTTAATAATAGAAATAGTTAGAAAAATGGATTGTAAATAGAGAACTCTCTACAAATAAACTTTTTGATTTTGTTCAAACTCTTTGTATATAAAGAAATGCATTCTCGGCCAAATTGTAAATTTTTATTTTAAAATGCAAAATTTTCATGTAAATATTAAAAAGATTCCTTTGATTTTTTTTCTCTAATAATCTTCGCGCCTATAAATAAATTTACGAGTTCCCAGTTATGAGACTTGCTCCTTTTAATCCTTCTTCTGCCCACTCCTTATCGCTGCTGAAACCTTTAAAATTATTTTATTTTTTTCCGAAAATTGACCCAAATATTTTCTATCAAGCAGATAAACAGGTGGGGCAAAATATTTTGTGAAATCTAATGCGTGTGTTCTACTTCATCTTTAAAAATAGAAAAACACTTGAGATTCTTCGCTTATATATATCTATTTACTTTCTCTAAAACATGTTTGGTATTTATTTTACTTGTTATATGTGTTATATATATATATAACTCTATTCATGTGGTCTTATATAATATTATAATTATTCAATTAGAATGTTTAGTATTTGATGCTGTCTTATAAACAAAGAATAAAAGTTTCACGATTGACTTTTGCCTATTCCAGTATCTTTTTTACAGGTTTTCGAACATTCTCAAAATCAACAGGGTTGACTGATATTTTTGAAATATTGTGAATATGTGAACAAGATATTTAAGAATCCGTGATAAACATAAGACAATGAAGAAACTAGAATATGTTTGATTTGTTTCCTAGACAGCAGCTACGTTGGTATTAAAATATTCAATTATTGTTGTTATAACAAAATATTCACAAATCCTTTCCTATCTCTATATGTTAAATATTTATAATAAATATAATAATAATAGAAAATAAATAAAACAGTTTGAAAACAAGAAAAGCCCTGACGAAGTTAGGTGTATAGCCTATTGAAATATTGGCATTCTGTTATAAATAAAATATTTTATTTTATTTTAAATATACAAAATAAGCCATTTAATTAATAATTTCATATGGATTGCTCAATATTCAAGAAGACATATGTATATATGTGAAATATAGGTACAATATTTCAAGAGGAAATTCTCATTTTATCCCTCTATACTTTTTTCTAATTTAAAATAATCGGAAGGGCTATTGAAGTATATAAATATTTTGTGTATTTCTATAAATCATATGTATATATTATTGCATAGACAAATTAATAATTAGAATATTCTGAACATCTTAATAGGTGGCATCCCATATATATCATAATGATATAAATATCCTTCATATAATTGAACGGTTTTAATATAATCGCTTGACATTTTAGAAAAAAGAATTTTTGTGAGAGCAACAAGTTCAATGAACTCGGAACCAGTTATATATCGATGTATATATATATATATTATTGCATAGACAAATTAATAATCAAAATATTTTGAGCGTCTTAATAGACTGCATCCCATATATGTCATAAAGATATAAATACACTTCATATAATTGAACGGTTTTAATATAATCGCTTAGCATTTTATAAAGAGTATTTTGTGAGAGCAACAAGTCCAATGAACTCGCAACCAGTTATATATCGCTATATATATATATATATGTATATATATATATATATGTAATAATAGGTTGGGGTTTGGTAAGCCTGTTGTAGAATCCTGTCGACTCTCTGTAATAATGTAATAATGTAGTAGTAGTTTATGCTGTTGGATGAATGCAGTGTGGCATGTTGGCTAGAAGCAGTCGTAGTTGTTGAGCGATGGGTGGTAAGGACACACACACAAAACGAAGCGACACAGTTGTCGAAGGAAAATTTCTTGAATAGATAAAAAGTCGAGCCAAAAGCAAAGATGGAGATAGAAGATTCCTTACTGTTTTACATGGTCGATGAGTTGGTCCCTGGAGACGACAAGGGGTGACGCTGACCGGAAGATTCACTGCAACTGACTAACTGTCGCTAAGGCCGGTCTTATTTATACGACAGCTCTGACAAAGAGAATTGGGTCATGCACGTGTCACACGTGTCTCTGTTACTCGAGAATGGCGCCTGGCTGTCGGCTTCTAATCTATCTTTAGAAGTTACTTTGTAAATCTCTCAATCTTGCTTTTAACTTAGTTTTTAATCTATTATATAGTTTTATTTATTCATCCTCAGTACATTACATTTGGTGATGCAAGGAGACATGTCAATTATGCGTATAATTAGTTATAGTTTATAATTAGTTCTATATACAACATGACAATTTTGTTATACGTATTACATAATATAGGGTTATTGGTTTAAATTATCATAGATGGGCCCCGTGAGTAAAAGGGTTTATCCGGGTTTAAGCGGGTAAAGCCTCTCTAACACAGGTAAGTAATTAAATTTTTTTTTAAATTAATTAAAACTGTGAGGGTAAAGGGCTATAACAAGATGTTTATTTGGCTATATCTGAAAATTATAAAAATAAAACTTATGTTTAATTTAAAAGTTATGATATTCATTATAAAAGAGAACTGTAGATAAAACCTTTGTTTGCTAAAAAATAATGATGATAAAAATGATGTTCTAAAAGATTGTTGGCGGGCGTTGGAAAGGGTTAGGGGTTGAAGAATATGCAATTGTAAGTGTTGCACAGACAATCAAATACTGAGATCCAGGTGCAAAGCGAGGATATAGACTTGTGCGTCTTCCTAGGCAATGTTTCACCTGTGATCCTGTATAAGGTTACAGTGCTTTGTCACAATTGTAGGGTTATTGGGTTGAAAAGTTGTTGAAGAAAAGAATTAATATGATTGAAAGGGGTGGTAGAGCCATGCGATAAGTAGAATTGTTGTAGCGACAGTAGGTGGTCTGACTTGACTTGAAATCAAAGGTTGATTGTGGTCCGCTAGAGCTGAAAAAATTGAAAGTTGAAAAAAGTGAACGCTTTGTGCATGCGTTGGTGATGTGCTCTGCGGATGATTGAAATAAACTTTTGAAACGTGTTCAGACCAAAAGTCGAGACTTGTACTTCTGGGGAACGGTGTTTTCAAAGAGTTTGTTGAATTACGAAATCAAAAGAAAAATTGTCAAGCAGTGCTGTCGTTTCTAGCAATGGCTGAAATAGGTAGTGAAAAAAGTATAGGGAAGTGATTAGTAAGTAGGATTATTGAAAAACGATTGTTGTATGCCCGGTGGTTGCTGATAAATAAACATTGTCATATAATAAAGTTACTTAAACAAAATAAAATATGGTGAATAAAAAGATAGAAATATGATTGCTGATAACAACAGTATAAGGGGATAAGATCAAACATGTAATATACAAAAGACATAATAATGAATTAGTAAAATATAAAAGATATAATAATGAATTAGTAAAATATAAAAGATATAATAATGAATTAAAAATGATTATTGAAAGAATTAAATGTTTTGCCATACTAAAATAATATCATGAAAAATAAAATTGTTAAAATAAAGTTGTTAAAATAATGTTGGAATAAAAATTTGATTATAATTGAAAAGTAAAAAAAAAATAAAAATAAAAATAATTATTCACGATTTTATACAAAAAATATATAATATAATTAAAGGTTATTAATGATTAGATAAATGTTAAGTAGTGAAAAATGGAACAAAAATTGTCTCTTTTGAAGAAAAGTTACAACTGTGGTGTGTAACTAGGTCATTTCCCTTTTGGTAAACATTGGTGTTTCTATGTCTCTGAAACTGGGAATATGTGATCTGACATGTTCATGGTAATATGTTAAATTGGGTAATGATTGGTAAGTCAATTAATTATAGGTGCTGCAATCTATCCATTCTGCGAGCTGGACCACGAGTTTCAAGTACAGGCGGACTGGGCTAGTCGGCTGTGGTAAACTGAAACTGGAGATGTCAACATGACGGCCGAAATTGGTGTCCATATCCTTTGATGCCGACCGGCACCTGATGTCATGTCTGGCCTACGTCCCGAGTTGAGTTATCTCCTCTTGCCTGTTTGAAAATATAGTCTTCTCGGTGTTCGCAAGTGTTGTGTTTCGACGATGTTGCGGACTAATTAAAAAATGTTATTCAATGATGTCAGGCTTAGATGTGAATAAAAGTGCGACTTCAACGTAGACACGCTTTGGTGAGGTGTCACAGGCATGAAGGCGTCTTGGGCCTGTTAAGTGAGAAAATTGTTGTAGTGCGCTGTGTAACACTAGTGGGTGTTGTATGGAAAGGTGTCACGTGAAGTCTTTGTTTTTGGTACAGCATCTAACTAGTTTCCGAATGAATAACAAATTTATTAGTCATGGGTGGTTGTTGTACGAAACACTTCGAGAATTTTCAGATTGTTATAGAGGTGTGTTTATCGTGAAGTCTTTGTGTTCGCGACGATATGGAGCTCGTGTGGCTCGAAATTGGATGTTGTTAAATCGCGCGTTAATAGATGTGGCCAATTGGAGAAAGTGATGGGGGGGTGTGTTGAAGTTCGTTCCGAGAGATGTGTGAATTATTAATAATTATGCATGTAAAAAGAAAAGGACGAGGGAGTGTAGCTATGCTGGAATTTTTAACTTGTTTTGGGGAAGGACAGTTACTTTTCTAGTTGTGCTTTTGAAGATAGTGTATCTTTCGATTTTTGTATTAAAAAAAAATGCGTTTCACCTATGTTTATTAAAATTTGAATATATTTTTTAAATCGTTGCTTATGGTAGTGCAAAAATTATCCTTGTAAAAGAGAAAGGCGTGATAGTGACTTATAAATTGAATGGGGCGTGTACATAAAATAGTGAACATAACAATGATTTTTTGCAAAGTTTTGTGTATTTAATTAAGACATTGGTGTTTTTTGGTATAAAAATAAGGTATTAAGAGAAACACAACAAATAAGTTTAGAAAATAGGATTAGAGTAATTAAAATATAATATGATTTTTTATGTAACATTGAAAGTAATGAATTAAAATTTAAAAGTTGCTTAAAATAAAGTAAAAAATGATAAATAAGGGTGTACAATATTTAAAATTTGAATTGAAATGCTATAAAAATGATAAAATTTGATTTTAAAATAATTACAGTAAAAATAAACATTATATTTATGGAAAATCACGTTGTTAGCATGAAGAGAGAGTTAAGTAGATTTTTAAAAACTCACAGTTTTTTATGATTGTTCAGTCAGGAGACTTGGTCTTTGGTTGTTGTCCTGATGACGTGGAAGGCGTGCCATGTAGAGCTTGTAGCAGCTTGTGGATTCTGTTTGGCGATGGTGGCATGTCGTCTGGATGGTTGCGTTGTAAGGCCGAAGGTGGGTAACTTCTCACCGGCTTATTTTGCGGGATGTTCGGCTGTGTCGTTGAGGGGAAGATTGCTTGGTCGTTTCGTTAGAATGGCGTGCTTGTTCCTCCATCTTGCTTCTTGGCTCTTCTATCTATCTGGACAGTCTTTTTACCTTCTTCGTTGTGGTCTCCTTCGTTGTGGTAATCCTGTCGACTCTCTGTAATAATAGGTTGGGGTTTGGTAAGCCTGTTGTAGAATCCTGTCGACTCTCTGTAATAATGTAATAATGTAGTAGTAGTTTATGCTGTTGGATGAATGCAGTGTGGCATGTTGGCTAGAAGCAGTCGTAGTTGTTGAGCGATGGGTGGTAAGGACACACACACAAAACGAAGCGACACAGTTGTCGAAGGAAAATTTCTTGAATAGATAAAAAGTCGAGCCAAAAGCAAAGATGGAGATAGAAGATTCCTTACTGTTTTACATGGTCGATGAGTTGGTCCCTGGAGACGACAAGGGGTGACGCTGACCGGAAGATTCACTGCAACTGACTAACTGTCGCTAAGGCCGGTCTTATTTATACGACAGCTCTGACAAAGAGAATTGGGTCATGCACGTGTCACACGTGTCTCTGTTACTCGAGAATGGCGCCTGGCTGTCGGCTTCTAATCTATCTTTAGAAGTTACTTTGTAAATCTCTCAATCTTGCTTTTAACTTAGTTTTTAATCTATTATATAGTTTTATTTATTCATCCTCAGTACATTACATTTGGTGATGCAAGGAGACATGTCAATTATGCGTATAATTAGTTATAGTTTATAATTAGTTCTATATACAACATGACAATTTTGTTATACGTATTACATAATATAGGGTTATTGGTTTAAATTATCATATATATATATATATATATAGCAATATATAACTGGTTACGAGTTCATTGGACTTGGTCTCTTTAGATCAATATCCTCCCGGCAAAATTTCCATCTATATATATATATATATATATAGTATATTTTAAACTGTATAATAATGACACTTTTAGTATATTTCACATATCTTCCAATTAGGTAGAGCCAATACTTTATAAGATCATACCCTTCTATTAAAATGTACACTGTTCCTATTTGCTACCACACCATATTTTGTATATATGCCATATCTTTATTAATATAACCTGTGCATCCCTATTTGTATTTAAACTAAAAATGGTGACGCCAAAATGAAAAGCCGAAGAAGGTGGCAGCTGGGGGCAGAGAAAGAGGAAATAGCCAACTCCCTGATGGGGCTCCCCTCCAGGGCTTTTTATAGACGACCCCTGTAAACAGGACAGGTTTTAGCAGGGGGTCAGCGACAGTATGTTCTACAAGGTGTCCATCGGCAGACTGCTTCTAACTCTCTCGGTCTCTCTCTCCATGTCTTGGTGAGAGGCATCCAAGTTTGTGTCATGGCCTCTATCTCTGTCCCGTGGGCTGTCCCCGATCACTTTCGGTGCTAACATCCAGCCCTGCCTCTGCTTCTTGTTGTCCGCGTATGGGAAGAACATCAACATTCACCTAACGTACACGACTGCCAGTTTATCCATACGTCGACACGATCATTTGCAACATTATTACATATATATATACTTCATTTTGTCTCCTCTCTAATTGTAAATACGCTGCTGTATCACCTCATAAGCATAAATAAAATATATATACTGTAGGAAATTTGTCCCAAATGCTTTCATTTCATTCGCTCTCCAAAACTTATTTAATGCTTATTTCTTGTGGCCTTTGTGCTTGCGTGCTCGGGTCTAGCGATTGTTATTATTTAAAATTCTATTCTGAGCGCTGGAGAGAATAGACACTTCTGTAGCAAGCCTCCATAAGCCAATAAGGTATTTGTTATTCTTCACTTACCATGATTGAACATTTTTTATGTTTTGTCTATTACTGGTCGCATAATTAAACCCAAAGATTTCTTTTTAAATGATAAATAAATGTATTCAACAGATCTTCTATTTCTTATCGCATTTTAAATAAAATAGAAAACCATAATGAGAGAGAGAAATAAAACTAAAACTCATTTTTAAAATAAAATAGCCTTCAACACACAACATATGTTATTTCAAAAGTGAAACTAGAGAATAGTTCTAAAATCAATTAGATTTGGGAATTTAATTTTGAATATTCAATTAGTTTAATATAATTAAAATAAGAGAGAAATATTAATTATTTATATCTCTTAGCATCTAAATTCAAAAGTAATTTCAATGAAGTTAGTTAAGAAAACTAGAATTGAAAATTTAATATTGTGTGCAACAGTCGTTCTTTTGTTAAACGAAGAAAGGAATTGAGAAAGAGGACCGATACAAAATTGATTAATCTCTCCAATAATGTCTTCTGTACCCTGGTCTAGCAATAGAATATTTACTCATGGTCGAACGGGGAGAGTTACAGGTACAATTTATAGACACATTATTATTGTTTCAGGAATTCTTATTATCAATTTTCCTCTTTTCCGTGTGACATTCTATGAATGAGATAGAATCACGGCATGACTCACTTCAGTTTCAGTGAGAATTGAAGAATCAATGTCGTGTGTTGATAATATAGCTTGTTATATGGTAAGCCGCATTATATTGTATTATAAATTACCTCATATAAATATAAGTAATATTCTGGATAACATGAAATAATATTAAAATATAAAGAATTGGCGAATAATAGAGATGGAAAAACTGGATGGCGGAGTGGAGAGAAATTATAAAGGCCATATGATGAGAAGACATCTAGAATATCAAGTCGCATTTAACAACGGGAAGAACTGCATATAAATAATCTGAAAGGGGGAATATGAAAGAGCATACAAAATATTTCTTAGAATATAAAAAGGTATATAGAAGTAATGGATTTAATGGAATACGTGAACCTCATGATTAAGGTTTCCAGTTATATATAGAATATCCTATATATATTTACATGTGAAATGTCATCTAATACAAAGCCTCTAACAAAATCCATATTGTACCATAGTTTCAGGTTATGGGCTCTCATTTGTACAAGCGAAGCATTGATATCATGCCATACTTAAAGGAGAGTAATGAAAGCTTCCAAAACTGTCTAAGCTGGTAAATAAGTCAGATAGTGCCATGCCCCTCACCTATGAACATAGAAATTTAAAGTAAGGCTTTCACCACGCTGAAGAGGGCCAAGAGTCCCAAGGCATACATGGATGACGTTTCTTGATAATGCAATAAATTGTATTTGGGAAAATTCTGGGAACAAAACGATCAGTTGATATTTATTCCAATAGATGTCGCCCTGTCACCAGCAACGTTTTTATTTGCACAATGTTACATGCTAATCTACCTAATCTTATTCAAATTTAAACTCTTCAAAGCATATTTAAATTGGTTTATAATGTATTCACCTACATAGACGGGAGCATTGATTTTATGATTAATTATATATACACTGTAAAGTTGATTACAATACAAAATGTAGCCTTATCATTCATGAAACCCAGAAAAAAATATGTTCTCTAAAAATGTGTAAATATAATTATTGATCTTTTTCTATACCATAAATTTTGCATAACGCAGAATGTGAGTATAATTTACATTATTAGCAATAACTAATAGTGCTTTGTATCAGTAGAAACCTATTTACTAGCTACAACTCAATTAATTTAGCATCGCTTCTTGAGGAGCTTTTATTTCAAAAGGAGAAAGTGGATAAAAGTGAATCAAATGCCATTAATTGCCCTCAATTTTGTTCCGAGAAGTTGGCTTTGAAAGGCGGATAACGAATCCTATTTACGGAGCTCGCTGAATGCACGTTGATTGTGGAGGCAAAGAAGATGTTCACCTGGATCAAAGGATAATAAATATCCAGAGTGATCAAATCAAGTCTTGAATTTATATTTACATTCATCTTCATAATTTTGATAATACTTTATAATTTGAACAAAAAACAATGAGTATGTCTCTTGGTCAAACCTCTGAATACCATCTCTAATTGTCTTCACTTATTCGTAGGGGTTTAAAATAATTATTCAACTATGATCTATATTTTTCCACAATACCAATTTTTTAAACGAAAAGGATGAGTAAGGAGAAAAGATTTTTATTCAAATATACTTGTTACAAGCTTTCGGGCAGTCACGCCCTTCGACAAGTAAGTTCGAAGGGCGTGACTGCCCGAAAGCTTGTAACAAGTATATTTGAATAAAAATCTTTTCTCCTTACTCATCCTTTTCGTTTATACAATCTATGGAGAAAGTTTTCAAGTAATTTTATTATACCAATTTTTACTTGATCAAAGGACAATGAATATCAAGCGTGAGTTGAAAGAAGCCTTCAGCTACGATTTATATTTGCCATCACAATGTCTTTTTACTCGGCCAAAGGACTATGAATATTGAAAGCGTGGGAGGTTAAAACAATCCTTTAACTACGATCCATATTTTTCTTTACATTTTCATTTTTTTATTTGATCAAAGAGGACAAATTTTACTAAAAACAAAAACAATAATTATCCAGAATTATATGAGGCTTTTAATGCTTTACATTTTCAACCATACCTTTTGACTTAGATTAAAGGAGACAATATTATATCCAGAGTAGACAAATTAATGATGATAATAATAACAACTGGATTCTAGTTTTTATTTATCTTAAGATCGTCACACACACACACACACACACACACAATAATACTTGTTCAACATATACACTATTGTTCGATGAAGGATTGTTATAGAAAATGTGTGGAGGTAAAATGATAGAAGTTATTTGTTAGAACCACCATATATTCACACATTTAGAATCAATTTTATTAGAAATTTTAATATACATGGATTTCGTTTAAGTATTTTTATTTACTCCCAAATTTGTGAGATTAGGAGATATATTTCAGAAAAAAAGAGGTTTTCATATATTTAAATGGATACATCTTTTAATTTATATAAAATAAGAATGAGTTATTTTAATAATAAGTTTTCATTTAAATTCGAAATTGATAAAATATTTACGCAGTTATTTTAAAGATACACCCTCAACACACAAAGTGTTGTGTTGGTCGAAATTATTTTTTAAAATAAATTTTAAAATCATTTTCTTTCGACAAGTCTAAAGTTAGATGTGCTCATGTCACCTTAACATATAGACTCCACGAATATAATATATATATTTGTCTTGTAATCGGCCCTATCACTTCAGTCAAAAACCTTTCTAATCAGATTCTGTCTTATTCCTACCTCCTCTCATTATGTGATACAAAATTGGCATGTTTACTGGTGAGGGACAAAGCCGTGACATTGATACAAATAGTCTTATTTACGTATTAACGAAATATAGGTGTTGTGGCAAAATATATATAAATGATAGGAACCAATAAAATATTGTGTTTTGGCATAATCCCTTAATGGAAGTCAACGAAATGGTTTTGTGACAAAATATCACTTAATTAGAGTCAACAAAATCTGTTGTGGCGAAAATTGCTGATAGTGACATAATCAGAATATGCTCTTTTTTATTTTAAAACCAACACCTGACCATTATTATTTTTTAAAATTGTTTTTCACACGCATATACATACTTAAATTAGTGGTATAATATATAAATATATTATTTTGCATTTTGATGTTTTTGTAAAATTATATTCTCAACAATTTCTTCTTTACTGCCTACAAATTTCTTAATCATTTCCTGTATTTTCAAAACCCATTTTGTGAGAAAAATATTTTTATGTGAAAATCACATAAGGGAGTGCGATCCAGTTTGATATTCACATAGTTCCATCTCCGATACGGAGATCTAGGAGGGTGAAGCATCATATGACCGTCAAATAACACATATTTAACATAAGGTCCATGAGGAAATGCTACTGTATACTAATCTCTAGAGCTGAATATCGGTGAAACTAATGTATTCATCTGATTTTATGTTATAGATAATATATAATTCATTTTTTATTTTTTTCAGATCAATTTTATATATTTACCGACTGAGAAAAGGTTTTTATTATTCAATTAAGGGGTCTTCTTTATATTTGAATGTTCTATTCGAGCAAACATCCGCTAAAATTCAAGCGAAAAATAAATTTACTCTATTTTTAAAATCTTTATTAAAATTATCCTTTTAAATTTATAACAAGAAAATATTTTTTCTCAGTAAAAAATCTGAAATATTTTTCTTTATTTGGGTCAAAGGATTTGAAAAAAAAAATCTAAATCACTTTTCTTTTCGGGTGAGTGAAAGTTTAAATAATTTTTTAAAAATGTTATTATACATTTTTGCGATTTTGCCTCCTCATTAAACTTGAAGCATCTTTAATTTAACACTTGGAGGGTTCAATAAGAGGGATGTGACAAGAGGATCTTCTGCTCGGCGGCCATCTTGACGCCGGGGGATGACAAGCAGGCCGTCCAATTTAGCGTAGAGAACAACAGATTGTCAGGCACCAAAAAGAAGAATTAACCGAGTTAATTAAGATCATTAGAGGTTTGGGTCACGCTTGGAGAAGAATCGATCTGGTCCTGTCCCCCCGGCATATTTTTCTATTTGTCCACTACAATTCTTCACGTTCATTTACTTCGCTCATTTCTTCTCGCTACACAACGGTTTTCCAAATAAAATCCCACAATGTTGAATAATTTATAAACAAAATATTTACATTGATAATTAACGTACAAATAGCTCTACCTACTACAATTGTTCGGTTTCAGTTACTTCGCTCATTTCATCTATCTAGACAACGGTTTTCCGAACTCCATCCAACAATGATGAAGAATTTATAAGCAAAATATTTACGTTTGTAATTAACGTACAAATTACTCTCTTTTAGACGCGTAATATTTTTTTTTAAATAAAACAATTTTTACTGCCCTTACTGCAATGGAAAAATTATAGGGAGGGCCTGGCTCATCAGTGGTGAACCCTCCCAGCGGTTTCGCCAGTTTAATCTACCATACCGCTGTTATATTGCATTTTTGGAACTTTTTTGGGAGGGTTCACCACTGATGAGCCAGGCCCTCCCTATAATTTTTCCATTGCAGTAAGGGCAGTAGAAATTGTTTTATTTTAAAAAGAATATTACGCGTCTAAAATAGTTTTGAAATTTGATAACAGATGGCGCGCTAGTGCATCGTAAATTACTCTCTCTCTAACGAGATTCCTCACGTTCATTTTCTTCGCTCATTTCATCTATCTAGTCAACCGATAGACCAACAAAATTACATATTAATGAAGAATATAAGCGAGAGATTTAACGCACACATTACAATATCACACTATAATTATTTGCCTTTATTTAATTCTCTCTATCCTTTTTCGTAGACAACAGTTATATCAACAACCCCCACAATTATGAAGAATATAGATATTTATTTATTTATTGCCAGTTGCAAATAAGACACGTAATATCCGATCTGGATAATTGCGTGTGAAACTATTTACAATAATTAAAGAATATAACCATTTAGAAAATATTTACGAGTTAGTTTTAAATAACGTACACATTATATATATATAATCAGACACTACAATTCTTCACGTTCATTTTATTCGCTTATTTCATCTATCTAAGCAACAATTGTTCCAACAGAACCATACATTATTTCACAGGTTTAGATTTCAAATGTTCTATAAATATAATTTAAATTAAATAAAAGGACAAAAAGTCATGACATGTCGGTATTAATATGAAAACGATTAGTCAAATTAACCCAAATATTATTGAAGATTTTACGTAGTATTGAGCATGAAACATTTTAAAACCTTATATTGCTATAAATATCTTATATGTGATGAGAAAATATTGGAAGGGTCAGCAATGGTGGTCGTCGTAGATAGAGAGGCGTGATAAAACGAAACATCCTTTAATTTAATGGAACAATTATAAATAGATTATAACCCTCATTGATGTATTTATATATGTACAATAATATAGTACACAGTGCATCACTCTAGTATAAAGCTTTACTAGTGATAATAAAGAATGAGCGAGACTACACCCGTTTTGGCAAATTCAGACAAAACGCGAGCCTGTATACTCTAGTTTCTGATTTTGGCCCTCATAAATACAGAGGTGGCTTCAATTTCATCACATCCTACGAGAGGAGTCATGAAACCGGTCGAATTTACAGAACAGGTGTTTAAGCTGGTGAAGTAGCAAGGGCCGATTTTCAGGTAAGATTACAACATACAGCTGCGGAAGAATGATATTCATCTACCAGAAGAAAGACAGCTCTCCCTTTAATTAATATATAAATAAAATATATAAAACTTATAGACAAAACTTAAGGAAGCTGTACCTTTCATCATGTATATATGGGATTCAGACAATAACTCTTAAGGATATTATAAAAATTTTACCTTTATTGAAGAAACATGAGATAACCAAGTGTGAACAAATATGCCTTTGTCTTATTGAAAAAACTAAATTTTATTCAAATCCAAACACATTGAGCAAAGGTTAGAATATATTGCGGTCTCTTCAAATTCCTAGATAGCGCATAACCCTATACATGGGAAAGTATATTAGACCATAAAATTCGTTGCTATCCACAAGGATTCTTACGTTTCATTAACTATTCTTTAGCAAACTGAGCAACCACCTTTTAATATTGCATCTTGTCTCAGAAATACTGATGTTTAAAGAAATAAAAAGAGAGTGTGTACAGACCTAATTTCTCGCTCTCCTCGCTCATAAACTATTTATAGATATTAATGTGGTGGGTAATTTCAACCGCAAACCTCTTCAATATTACCTAGGAAAAATCTATTTTAAAAATTATTTTTTTTCCAGAAGGTTAATTAATAAAACAGAACCTTGCCAAAGTCCCGAAACTTGGATTTTTTGTCATGCTTAATTAAATATATTCCTGTGTTTTGTGTGTTAAACCTTCATAATTAATTACTACATAATTGATGACAGGACAAAATAAAATTTTATTTATCAGAAATAGAAGCAACATTGCCTCAGCTTCAGTGTTGCCAAGTGAATATATATTTATTGTACAATATATTATTTAATAAGTGAGTTATAATTCTCTCAGTCCGAAATATAGCGATTTTAATCAATATGATAAATAATGAAAATGAAGATTTGTTTATAAATTGTAAATAGTTTTAATCTCGATCATCATTCTGCTCTTTTTCAAAATATTTTTGTGCTCCAAATAAGGACTTATTTGAGAGATGGAGATTGCCTGGCGCGCGCATTGATATTTGGACATTACGGACAAATAATGAATTTTATTTTCGACATTATAAATGTCGAAATGAATCGGCATTTCGACCACACACAAAACTCTGTCCTCGTCTGAATAGAATAAAAGCAATAGAATATATTTTTTGGCCAATTTGTATTAATTTCAATGAAATATATACTGAAGTCTTAATACTTGTTAATATAATTCATTTATTTATATATATATATAGTTGCTATCATGTGTGTGGTTTTGTGAGATACATAGTGTATAATAAATAAACCAAAACAAACAGCTTCAAACTTCATATATTTGTTTGATATAATTCTAATAAGATATAAAATTTTAAAATTGAAAGGAGAATGACTGTTTTGCATCTATTCAGAATTATTTCAATTTTTCAATATTTCAAAGGGTAGAGCGTTGTCATAAAAAAACGCTCATACAATACTGGACATTAATATTGCTTGCACAAGAAGGCGCTGAAGACGTTTAATTTACAAGATGGAAAGAAGATGCTCTAAAATGCAAATGATTATATTTCAACGCATTTATGTAAAATAGGCGTCGGTTTTGATTGGTTCGTCACCTCACGCCAGTCACTATTATTGGTAAACTGCCCTCCAATCTCTGCTTGTCTCAATGCCCAGATGCTTAAATGCTGCTATTACTGCCAGAGGTATCTTTTTCTGATTTCTCGTGATCTATTTCTCCAAATTTCTTTTAATTTTAATCATTTGTTATTCCGAGTATAACTTGCATTAGAAATAAAATCAAAAAGAACGATTGTGTGTTTGATTTAGTTTTAAAATAAACATTCGTTCTTTGTGTGCGGTTTTATTTCTTGTGTATAGATGACGCGTTATTGTCTTATGTTCATTTTATGACGAACTGGCCTGCTCCTTATTGTTTGCCGAAGAACCTTTCTTGATGTAAACTTCTATATGTAAAAGCAGAATAGAGTCCAATATATTATTATGTCTCTAAAAAACGGCCTTGTGGGATAAATTGGCGAAACTGCTGGGAGGGGTCCCTACTGATGAGCTAAACCCTCCGAATATTTTCATCGCAGTAAGGACAGTAGAAAATTTGTTCGATTTGATTTCAAAAGAAACTCTCGTGCTTTTTTTTTGCGTATTTCTTATAAATTGATGTCGCGTTATTGTCTTATGTTTAGTATAACGTTTATCCAATAAATATCATTCTGTAAAATACATTTGTTCCTAATGTAGCGATATTTAGTGGTGTATACCCAAATATAAACCTTTTTCAATATGTATATAAGCTTTATAGATTGCAGTATTTTACAAAATATCCATGAATATAAAACCAATATATCATTTTATTGTGAAAATAAAAATATATACTCTAAATAAACAATATTGTTAAAAATAAGGTTGCGATGTTTAAAAGATTCAAATATTTCCTCTTTTCTTTTTAAACATTGCAATTTTTGAAGTAATTGGGATATTCAAGTGTATAATATTATACTTTTTAAACATGATATAATGTGAATAAAAAGAGACAATTGAGTTCTGTAATCCATTATTTTTTTCAAGTGATAAAATTGTTTGCAAAACATTTCTATTGTAGCTCAGCTGTTTAGCATATTATATTGTATGTGGTATACTGTACTTCGAGCCGTCTTGGGATCTATATTTGTAATTTTAAATATAAATTGGGTAATATTTATCGAGTTATTGCTAATATTTGATGATTGTTTATTCAATATTTGCGATAAATATTAACTATATGTTATTATTATTGCGTATGATATTGTTTTTTACAGCACAATACAACAATGTTGGCAAGTTTCTCTAGAGTGGAATGTCGAGGTGACGAATCCACTCCAGGGCCTCCTCTGTGCACCGATATGTTGATTACCATATTTGGAAACCAACTTTGTAACGATTTTACTGTATTTTAAAGACTGCAGCTGATTCAGAACTTGTGGTACAGCCATCAAGACGGCGCTGCAAGGCTGACAATGGTGCGATGGAAGCTTCTACCTTCCGCTTCTCCGGAGCTACCGTGCTGGGATATCCCGTGCCTGCCGCACTACCGCTCAGGTAAGCCGCGCTGTGGCTGTATTATCGGTCATAGGTATTATCCTGCTGTCGCTTTGTATATGTATTCACACTCGTTCTGCTTGTTCCACAAATCTTTTATTGTGTTTACTATATAAAGTTTGAATCCACTCGGCTAATGGTATAAACACTAGCTTCAACGTGATTATAGCTATATACATTGGTCATTTGGCAACAATGGGGCAACTTAATAACCGCTCTTTTGTATTAACTTGGCAAACGTGTTGAAGAAACAAGCGATTTGTTGATTAATGTTTGTGGAACCAAATACTATCCTACTGTGGGTTTGAAATAACTCTAATCGTATGAAAAAAGCTGTTAATAACGAAAACATTGAATCTCTCAGAGGATCGACTATAAACGATAGGGAATTATAAGTTCGGGATTTGCTAACAGACAAACAAGAATCAGTAAAGTCTTTATCCCACTAATTCACGAGAAAATTAAGAAAATACAAGTTGTCATAAGAATTGGGACAAAAATATTCACGGACTATCTGAGGCAAGAAAGAATTTTTTTGTTTTTGAAGAATTTGAGAGAGGGCAGCCATTCTTAGTTGAGATAATAGCGACAGAGTTTCCTATTCTTCCTTAGGTCCGACTTTACCATAGAATACGCCTAACTAAAACAAGGCATTGACACCTTGTAAAAGCAAACTCTGACCGCACTTCTGAATAAATTTGGCGCACAAACAAGGAAGAATATATCAATCTCCCACTATGATTATCATGACTGCACCATGCATAAGGTATGTGTGGAGAAAAAAAGGTCACAGGGGGATGAAACTTGGTATTTGCCTATGACCCTGAATCAATAAGTCAGTGTAAGGAATGCCTTTGAAAGTATTATCCAACAAGGAAAATCGCTAAAATTCAAAACCTTTAGTGGAGTCTATGCTGAACGGGAATTTTGATCTCTGCACTAAGGTATAAATTTACGGGTAATTTGAGTAACAGGCGTCAAAAACCATTTATATACCTATAGTATCATGTTATGATCGTGTGTACTAACATCGACGTGAGATATGAGATATGCGTTTACACAGACTTCGAGTTAAACTGCCTGAGGCCGTAGAGTACTAATGCTGTAGTACCGCGCTGTCAAAGACAGAAGCAAAGCCACCTAAAGAACATCTTTCTGTATTGTGTATTTATAATACGTTGGGAAAGTGTTCATTGAGGTATATACTCATAGATACTTTCATTTGATCAGCTCAAAGCCAGAACTAACGCCATTGATTCGCGCAGTGTCACCTTGCGACAGAGTCAGCTTCACATATAAAATACCCGGTATAGAGTATTTTCAGTAAGAGGGGTAGATGTTAATTAGAGCATTAACCCGCTAACACTTCAAATTGATTAGCTCAAGGGCGTATAACTCCAATGCTGTATATTGGCGCAGGGTCACCATGAGACACAGATAGGCCCACCTAGAAGACCTCTCTTTATGCATATTCAGCGTGGGCTAGATGTGAATTGAGATACGTACCCATTCCAAGTGATCAGCTCAAGGCCACATACTTTGTAGATTCGCGCCGGGCGACAGAGACGGGGCGACCTAATGGGCCGTGTCACTGCAAGCAGCCAGATTTAAGTCGAATAAATTCGTATTGGACTTCGATTTATCGAAAATCGAATCTGGCGGAGTAACCTAAAGTTGATTGCAATTTGGTGTGGAATTATTTTCCCATTAGATCTCACACAGGAGCATGAAAATTAAAAAAACAATGCCCGTTTAATTTCATCTGAATTTGATGAGCTGTGGTGGCGAATAAGTCATATTTAATGGAGTAATAAACCTTTGTGTCGTATTGCCACCTTATTGCCCCACTACTTGATGGCTTTTAAATATAACCTCCATTTACAAACCTTCGCACCCCTTAACTTATGTTAACAAATTAATAATTTTGTCGAACAAATGGTATACGCTTTTTCCGCTAGTCGTAGTCTGGCTTGAGAAGTTGCTCTTGAATAAATATAATCGATCACTGTGTGTGTAATGAAAAATATATTTTTTCAATATACAATTTAAAAATTATATAAAATATATTAAAATTATAATATATATTTTTTTATCTGATAGTATTCAATCAGATGGCCACTAAATAAACATTTAGAAATTATATTCATTTTAAAAACTAGTTTTCTATTAAAAATTGAAGTAGCGCCAGAAAAGGATCTTCGTAAAACTGTCCTTCTTACCTTCTTGATCCCATTTTTAAATGTATGAATTCTTCTTTCTTATAGGTCATTTGATTTCAGAGGTCTGGACTTGATGTTATTTGATTGAAATCCCAATATTCTGCAAACCTTTTAAAAATAAATTGTTGAATTGAGGTATCAGTCGTTACTATTTTATGTTTATGGTATCTTGCAATGACAGATTTAAATATCATTTTAACTATTGCTGATTTAGTATAGGTTAGATAAGCAATCAATGGAAACATAAAAATAATTCACATTTATTAAAACGAGTTTTTTTCTATATAGGATTAATAGAGATCAAAACCCACTTTCTACCAGGTAAGTCTTCAATTGGATGAGAAATAAGTGGCTTATTTTCCTGTGATATTTTATTTATAAGCCATATTTCACATTTTGATATCAAGTTTATATGTTATTATTAATCTATAGCCAAAATACTATTTCGTCTTCCACTTTTCTATTCCTATATCACTATCGTGTATTATATATGTATTGATCGTTGTTTTATTGACTGAGTAACCATAATTAGATTTAATTATTGAGATCCTAGAATTATATGCTCATTTCATTCTTCTATCATATGAAGTTTATTAAAAATATATATATTTGGATTTATAATTTAAAAAAACTTCAAATATAATATCAACAAATAAATTGATTGAATGTCCTGAATAAGGAATCAATCTTATATATGTTTTTAAATCCTTTCTATTTTTTCTTAAAGATTTAAAAATATTTCGGAAGACATCCTATTACACGTGATCCTGTATCTATGTCACATTCTACATAAAAAGTTTGAAGTTTAATTCTCATTATTAAGTCCTTTTTGTTGTTGCTTAATTTCAGCGGGTTTCCTTGCCCAATCTGAGGTCGATAGTTGTGGTAAAATCGCCACGCTCCCGATGCGCGCAAGTTCGTTTCGCTCCCAACCCGCCAAAGTCCCCGTTATATCGCTCCCACGGATCACCACGAGATCCGTGACATAGGGGAGCCGTCTGGACTCCCGCGAGTTTTTGAACCGCATATTTTGTTGTTGCAGTTTTTCTGATTTACTACACTATATAAATTTTTTATCCTTTAAAATCAACGTTATGTGAAATAATTGGGCTTATTACAATTATTATGCTCATTTTATAAATTGTGAACAATAGAATATTTATGGGTAAATCAACTTTTTTTTTTGCGAAAACCTTCGTGTTTATTTTTTATTTTTTCAGTTTTAAACCTAAATTGTTTATTTGCAGTTTATACATTATTGGAATAAATGCCTCTTAATATATCTATTTACATAATAAACATTAGATTTTTCATTGCCGACGTTTTTGCTGTTCTTCAGCAAGTTATAAATATAATATATGCAAAGCTTTAGCTAAATGTAATTATTTTGCAGTTTTCTCTTTTATAATTTGAATAATCGCCTTACGATTTTGTACTTTTGATAATAGTTTTCTCTTTATTTGTCTTCCAAGCGTGTATATTTCAGAAGATCATAATTATTTTCATTTCTTTTAAAATACAATATCTCTTATCGATATTTATCATCTCCATATATGTGAATCTTGTATTATAAAAAATATATGAAACATTTTCTCACGCAAAATCAATAAACACAGAGTCTCTTCGAATTTCATTTTTTTTAAATCACACGCACAGGCTTGAGGCTCTTTCAGAAAAATCTCAAACCTTTAATTTATTTAAATTTTATTTTTGGATAGAAATCTTATAAAATTTAATTCTTTAAGACTTATCAAATCCATTTTTTTCTTTAAACTCTACTAAATATAATTTATTCCAATATTAATGAAAATATTTTATCTATAACTGATTGTTCCTTTATTCTTAATCATGGCCGATGGCCTTTTCCAGAAGGACCTCGACTACATCTTGTGATTAATTATTTTTACAATTCATTTAGTTATTTTTCAATATCGATTAGTTTATTATTCAAAATGTGTATATACGCAGAGTATTCTAAAAAGAGAGAGGCAAATAAAGTTTTATTAGATAATATTAAATTGATGCAGCCCTTTTCTTTGTTTCTGTAAATTTATAAACGTAGGCAAATCTATTTTGAATGATTTGAATTATATCAAGGTATATACATGATTAAAGGTCTAACAAAGACGGTTTGCCAAGCTTTATAGATATTGAATTTATGAGCTCTAGATTTGTAGTGTAACTACACTTGGGAAATGTCCAATTCTCTATTTATAATATTATTATATTTTAATTAGGTCCAGCTTTATATAAAAAGCGTGATATTCTTTTCCTTAATGATCTGATAAACATACTAAGTTGGGTCAAGTTTTTGTTAGGCGGTTGCATTATAGAACGTACACTAAGAAGGAATAAAAAAAAAGGTTGTCGTTTTTGAGGGCTTACTGGAGCTAATTGGTTATTCTTGTCGTTTTTTTTTCATGTGTCTCCAATGTAAGTGGCTGGGAATGAGAATTGACATGGCATTCTGATTATTGCTTGTTATTTGGTTCATGTTTTTGCATTCATTATTTTAGAGAGGTGTTATAAGTGTGATGATGTCTGAATTACTGTTTTGACTATATATGTCTTGAGAGTTCTATTAATATTTTAATATCGTATCTGTATGAGAGAGTGCAGTTTGATTGCTGAGCTTGGTTATTGGTTAGAGATGTGAATATTGTGTGTATTATGCGTATCTTTGCATTTCATTCAATACTATCATTGTTTCCTTTTATACAAATTTCTATTTTACCATAGCAAGGAGTGTTGAAATTATTTTCGAGAGGATTTAAGCATATATAGATTTTACATATTATATAGAGATTGGAATTTTGTCAGGCTTTTTCAGAAGCTGGTGTCATGTAAAATATATTGATTGTCATCTATGTGAATTTCCGAGAGATAATCCAGAAAAGGCATTGTTTTTATGCGTATTAAAACGGAAGATATTATTGTTATTATTTTAAAAATAAATGTGATATATCACACAATGAATACAACGCATAAGATATTTTAGCAGGTAATATAAAATAAAACATTCTAACGCGTTATCTTCTTCTATTTATGAGAGAGATAAAAGGCGCTTAAATGTTAATTTTTTTTATAAAAACTTGTTTTGCCATATTTCAAATCTAGATATAAAGGCCAACTCAAATATTTTAAACTAGGGAATTAAACATATGAGAGGTGAAGATACAAAAAGTTGTAAAAATATAATGATACTAATATATTTACATACAAAAGTATAATTAAACTCTCTCAAGCATCTCGAATTCTATAATATTACAATATACCGAATATAAAAACGCCATTGTTATTATTAATATTTAAATATTTGAGGAATGTCGGCCAGCCCTCCTACAGCGTTACATCAAGGAGGAGAAGCCAGATCGATGTTGGCTCAGTGAAAGTTTTACCACGTGTCCCCATCGGACAAATTAAATAGGCGTTTAATTAGGTTATTCTCTCTCTCTCTCTATTCTTAATTTGTTTCTTTCTAATTACATTGATTTCCATATTATATAGCGCGCTACTTTAATTGAATTATACGGAACTTTTCTTATCAATCTCCGTTAACTATTCTATTATTCCTTCGTTGGCATTATGATGATTAATATCTTTGAATTGTGCGACACACACTATACTAATATATTTTTTATTTTAGTTGAATGCTATTAATGTTTAAGTCCAAATCCATCAAAAGGTATTAATGAATAGTTTTAATTTGTTCCCCCTGCAGAATTGCTGTGTATATATATAAATGCTTTCCTTCATGTTTCTGTGTGAGGTTTTCTTGGAATAATATAAACCCATGGACAAAACTCAAGGAATTTGTGCCTTTTAGTATGTATATCTAGATTCATAAAATAACTCTGAAAGATATTTTATACATAGTAAGCTTTAATGAAGACACGAGAGATAACCAAATGTCAACAAAATGTACCGTCTCCCTCAAATAAACAGACGACAGGCGACATCAAAATATAAAACCTCCTCAAGTTTTGTCCATGACGCTATGGTAGAAATATAGTTTTTGAAATCATTTTATAAAAAAAGACGAAATTCATAGAAAGAAAAGTTTTTAAATTCAAACAATAATTTCCAAACACATAAAAAATCGATTAATTGAGAAACTTCAATAATCTTGAAAATAATTTAACAAAATCAAAGCCATAAACCCGTAAACCTTTGTTATTATTGCTCTCTCTCTCTGCGCAGGTTTAGTTCAGGGTGTCTCTCTGTATCGATGCTACCCGAACGGAGCGACTCTATAATACTTAAACGCGAACTTGTGCATCGGGCAAGACTCATGGAGGGTAGATGATATGATGCAGGATTCAATGTTCTAATCCAAAATAATATCGTGACACACACTTTGCATCGCAATATAAGACCAGTTTTATTGAGTGTGCACCTCTTCTTAAATCTCTACTCTAGCTCTTGGCAAAATACTGGAATGATGAAGCACCCCTTTCGGTTTCGAAATAAAAATGTATAGATCCCCTTTTCTTTAAAAATATACATTGAATTATTGTAAACAAAATAATAAATTTAATATATCTGTGAATAAAAATATATTTTCATATATATGTTTATATATATATTTTTTATTATAAAAATATATATTAAAATATAGAATATTTATACACCGGTTAAATATTTTTGCTCTTTCCACATAGCCATATTAATAATTTCCGTAAATACCTCCAGCACGAGCGTTTGAATTTGATTAAAATATTTTATTTCATTTTATCGAGTGAACATAGTATAAATCTGAATATGCACTTGTCCAATTTAAAAATGCAATTAGAACAACGCAATTTGTTTATCACTCGAGCAGCCTCGATTTCATACCATTCTGAGGAAATGGCTATGAAATGGTAAATTTAGCCACAAAATGAATTTATGAAGGGAAAGTGTCTCTTCTGTACACGAATACCATCCTCCCGCAACTTCGCGTTATGTCATAAATCACAATAATTACGTGAGTAGAGCGCTGATATTCCTTATGTTGCTAACGTTTTACATGTCAACAAATGTAAGGTGCCATGACCATATTTGATTACGAATAAACACTGATGATGGTTGCACTGTGCGAAATTTGGAAAATAGTTAATGAAAAACTGTATTCTTGTGGTTAGTAGCCGGGTTAAACTTGGTGAAGATCCAGTGGAACCTAATTCCACTGGATACATATTAATATTAGTCTATTTAAAAGTGGGATCAGAAAAATGATCGCTATGAGCGAGTGGTTATATATAACGGAGTTTTAAAATATTGTAGCAAAGTATTTATTTTTTTATTAACAGAGTTTCAATTTTGATATTTATATTTTATTACTCTGTAAACTTCCTTCTTTGCTTATCTTGTATAGTTTGTTCTGGCCTCAAATAATTTGCTGTTTCATCCTGAGGTTTGTCTATCCTAATTTTCCACGTGGCAATATTATAACTAATTGCGAAATAACACCACTATCGAGAAACAACTAGGATGTTTGTCAAAGCGACTTCACCTAAAAGGTAATTCTGAAGGGTTTTCATCGAATACTAATGAAATCTCTACTTTATATTTATCTATATAAAAGGAAAACACCTTTATGGTATTTTCAACCAAATATATCGTCTACAGTCCTTACTGTGATGATGAATTCAAAAGATTTGAATTTAAGGCGAGGGACTTTGTAAGATATATTAGTTCTTTTGGATCAGTACAGATAATACCGTTATTATGTTTGTAGTCGCGTTGGTCACTTGAGTGAAGATAAGTAGAATCTTGAATATTCCATCCACAAAAACATTGAATTCTCCACTGCGTAAATCCATTAAGAAAAATCTTCAAATTACCAGGATTGGTTACAAATATAAAATTACCAAAGATTTATTCGAATATATTTTGAGGAAGTATTTATCATCTATAATTTATTATTGTCGTCGCAATGGAATGCTCTGGAAAACGATACATGAGCGTCATCAATATAATATCCTTTCCAATTAATAATAAATTATTTTAAAATAATTTAATAAAAATATTTTTCCAATATAAACCAATTATAAATAAGAAGAAATTATTTAAAAGTTTCACTATTTTCTCGTATTTGGCATTTTACTCTCTACTCCTTAACTTGGAGAAATTAAATGAAGGAGTGGAGGGGGGGAGATATAAAGAACTCCCGATAAAAAACCTGAAGCAAAAAATAGAAAATTAATTAACCGAGTTTTATTCCGATTCAATAAAGATGGCGTTACTCATCGTTTAAATACATTCTACACCGGTGTATATTTCTAGACCTGGCCGACTCCTTCCGGATTCTCCTAAACTTTCAAAGAGCCTGCGCGAATCAAACTGTATTGATAAAATCGATTTGACTTTTTCAGTGTTAATTGGGTAATGTGATGAGGTTGCGTAGAAACATTCAACCTTAGGTTTTAAATAAAGGTTTAAATAAAGGACAGATTTCTATATTTAGTGAACTGAATGTGAGAATATTTGGGAAGGATTGGCTCATCACTGGTGAACCTCCCCAGAAATATTCCTAAATTCTAATTTCGAATTTATAATTTTAGTTTGATCATATCTAAGACTGTTATGCCTCCTTAATAATGCTTTTATAAAATGACCAATATAGGTGTTGAGACACTACCTTTGTCCAGATGATCGGTTTATTGAAGATTGTCGTTGAAAGATAAGACTGTGGTTTTCTCTTTCTTTTCGCATCGATACACCAGTGACCTAACAATAGGTCCATTCTCTGTTAGAGGTATTAAAACATCATGGACAAATTAAGATGGTGTTGGAGAATTATACAAGTCTCTGCCCAGCGGTCTTCTAATTTAGATGCTCTATAATGTTTTCCGCTGAAGGTGGGATTTTCTATTCTAAGGATTTTGACCTCCTCTCTCTTATATTAAGGCATTTACCACACTTCTCCGATAACATGAGAGGCAATTAGTGAAGGGTAGGCAAGGAATTTATAATAGCTATGTGAAAACAAATGTAACCGCAAGAGTTATAATCGTCGATATAAAGTTTTGTTCAACATAAATACAGATTAAGATTGCGCTTTACTAATTCTATAAAGAGGAAGACTTCACTTCCTGTGAAGTATCAATAGAAAGAACAGTCTAATGGATCCCTACAATAGGATGAAACGCCCCTTTAATAGGATATCGAAAAAGTGTTTTGATGTATGATTATCTGGGTGAAAATTACTACATCAAAATATAATGTGATGCGATCAGAACGAACAGCTTCAACACTGACAATTATTACATTTTAAATAAAAGGCATCTCCTGATCGTGTAACTAAAAGTTTCCGATGGCTCGCACGACCAATAGGAGTGTTTTTCAACTATTTGTTGATATTTGAATATTTGAGAATAAGAAAATCAACGCTTTCATAATATTCCTTCCGATATATGGCGTAAGCATCTGTGGTGGTTAAACAACAACCACATAAATTGGTGAGCCGGACGTGATTTAACAAATTATTTATTGTAAAATCAACTTTTAATTACATTTATTTAATACAAATTATCAGAAGGGTTAAATTGGTGTATACTACATGTTGAAGTTATTTTTGTATCTGTGTGGTCAAATATCATTTCTATATTATATAATGTTAGATATATGTGTTTGATATATTATAGATAAATATTTACATTTTATATGATTTATGTTTTATATTTAAAATGATGTATAATTATTTTATTATATTAATATGACAACAATTAATATGATATTAATGTTAATATATGGGAGCCGCTACACATCCATATATTTTCAGACGCACTATCAGGTTTTCTTTATATATATAATTTAACCATCTGGACCCAGTAGTATTTCAATGTTACGATTCATTCTAATAAAATTAATACATATTTACTTTCTATTTTATTTGTGGTATGTAATTTGCGGATCAATATAAGAAAATAAAACACGGTAGAAGGATAAATGTGGACTGACGAACTTTCTCTCTAACAGGGGCTCAGTCAATATAAAAAGAATAAGAACTTCTAGTAGAAGTCCCTTCTGATCTGAAATTGTTTAATAGGGAATTAAAGGAAAATGAACCGAGGAAGAGGAAAAAACAAAGTTTGTGGAAAGCAAAAATCCCCAATAGATTAAAACGAAAAAAATCTCTTTATTTTCAGCCAATTATGTTTATAAATGAAAATATCATTTGAAATTAAATATAGAAACTGAATATATTCCATTGTATAATATACCTTATATTTTAGTTTGTGAAAATATATCAATAAAGGTATGCAACGCGATAAATGGCAAATACTTTATATATATATGTGTTCGTGGTCAGGAGATGCTTTCTTTATTTTTAATATATATATATATATATATGAGGAATCTAGTTGAAGAAGGGGGATATTTTAACCGCGAGCTTTCTCTCTTCAACGGACAAAAGGTGATATTAAGGTGCGAACGTAGAGGGAGCTATCTATGGTATTCACTATTGTTTTATCTATATGATTGAACTGTTCCGGAATTGCTATTTTCTTTTTGGCACCTTTAGATATTAGGGATTTCAGGGTGAAATATTCTGATTTAGTATATACGTTACTCTAATGGAGAGCATAAATGTCCTTTTATATTTATGTTCTTTGATTCTCGTTTTTATTTTCCTGCAGGCTTCTCCTTCATATTCGGAAAGACATTGTAAGACCGATACTTAATATGGCGATCCTAAATACCTCATTTATCAGCATATAACAAATACTGGCCATATATCATTCTGGATATTCCTATTTGTCATTACAGTAACATCTCGACCAAATAAGAAATGTTAACCGTCTAATTCCTAATATCTAAAGGTAAGAGAACAGAATCAACCGAAAAATAGATTCCGGAACTGAATTTCATAGATCGCTTCCTCCCACGTTTACTTTTATCACATTTTATCACATCCGACCACTGATCACAATCAATCTTACAAACTCATAACCCTACCTTTATATTTTTAACGGGCTGAGAACTATAACTATGGTGAAAATAGAGGAATATTAGAGCCAGAGCGGATCTCATCAGAAAACAACCTGGCAGCAGTTCAGGTCGGGAGTTTTTACTACCTTTCACAGACCATTCGAAAATAGAATGCAACAGTTTAAGCAAATGTTTAACTTATTATTGACATTTCTTATATTCACCATAATAAAATATATAAGTTATAATGTTACCTAAAATTATGAATTAGAAGCAGTTTGAGAGAGAGAAGAAAGGCGACAAGTTGAAAAATGCTTTTTTATCTAAATTCAGACAATTTAATCTGAAATGTCTTTATGACATTTATATTGATTGAAATATGTGTATAATTATTAAAAACCTTCAAGAAATTTATAATTTTCTTCAATTATAAACCTCTTTTCCAACTAATTGAATTTGAATATGAAAACAAAATTTGAATTTTCGAATGTGTTTAATTAAGATAATCCGTATTAGTGTGGTTAGAAATTGTTATTTAGAAAAATCAAAATCTTTGAATTTGTTCGGTAGGTAGAATATAGGGGCATTTAATAAAGTCGACGGAGAAGGTAGACAGGCATAAATCCTGCGGGGAATGCCGGAGGAACGCGGGGAGAGCCTCCGCACCACCCGCCCGCCCGGCTCTCTATAAAGCGAATCCTATTAATTCTACGACGACGTACGCGGAATTGCCAGCACACGCCCCAAATAACTATGCCCTTCGACGGAACTTTATGACCCTCTAAAAATAAACTGCGCCGACAAAAACTTTACATTTTTCTGGAATATTTAGGAAAATGTTGCACATTTTAGTGTTTGTTTTATATCTCTGCCATATCTCCCGGATGTAACTACCGGCATTACGACAGATCGCCTTTATTTGTTGTTCTACAATATAGATGCCAATTACAGCTTTGTTTTCAATTTGAATAAATCGGCTGCCCTTACATTCTAGTCTAGGCATGAATATTTCGTATAGAGGGGAAGGAATGCCAAAGTATATGACATAAGTATACATTTAATCTAGTTCATTAGATGAGACTACTTGGGTTCTTTTAGGTTTCACAACACACAGAGAAAGTAAATACCTTTTCAATTCAATATATTATTATTCCCGCCCCTGGACACTTTTTATTTTTCCGTTCTCCATTACTCTTCATGTTTCACCTTTCCATACCTCATCCTCAAAGTTAGAAATGTCGCTATTTCTCTTTGAAAATAAATTTCGATTTTTAAAAGAAACATTCGCGGTATAATTTTAATTTTCGTTTTACAATCATCAGCCGCGTTATATTGTATTTTATATGAATATATACAGTATATTGAAATAAGTTATAATAAAAGATTCTTTTTAAATCTAATTAAATAATTTCAAAACAAATGGTTATATATATAATTATCCGGAAAATAGACAAAAAGATTAACGCCATCTATTGACAATCTCTGCAGCTTGGCAGATTAATGACAAATTGACAGCACTAACGTTTTCGAATCGAGAACCCCCATCTGAACCCTCTAGTTTACGACTATTTCAAAAGACGCGTTTGAAACTTCTCGAGTTACTTAATTATATCTATGGCCTAAATATAAAAAAAGGAATTATTTCTGGGAGGATATATTATAACTTGAAAAAGAAAAATAATGCCTCTTCCTTCCAAATAGTTGTAAAAATTATATGTTATCTAAGAGCGTCTCTGCAAACTAATAGACTCGGATTGGTGACAAAGCTACAAATGATGACACATACATTTGTAGTCGCTTTTGAAGGATAAGAAGTCTTTTAACTTTTAATATTCTTCCGGGGAAATTTCCATCTCTTCAGTTATGAAGTTACCTTCATCGGGTGATCAAAATGCTCAATCCTGTTGGTAACAGCCTTGGATAGGTATAAGCGAAGGTTACCTAACTTCCCACCAAAGAATTTTAGGTTCGCTGAAGTTAGAGTAGGATTTAATAGAGAAATGAATTAATAATAATATGACGTCAAAATATATACATTGACAAGATTTTATTTTTGCTATATGAAACATGAAAATAATCTATAACATTTTTCTGTTAATGCTATGACATCAGATGAGGATTTTGTGATCAATAAACACTCTCTAGTTAAGTCAGTGGTATTGGTAAATCCAAACAGGGATCAAGCACCTTATATATGTAATATCGAAATGCATAGAAATATTTTTCACATTTATTTACAGATGTAGCTACTATAAAGCAATAAATATTTTAAACGATATCATAAAAGCATGAATATTTCTTTACACATAAGATAAACCTATACTATCCAAACGTGGTTGAAAAATATTGATAGTGCTTTGTTCATCAGTCATGTATCATATACGAGGTGTGTTCAAAAAGTATCGCGACTTTTGAATTTTCGCGGGTTACGTATATTCGAATTTCGATCTTTTTGTGGCTTTATGTTGGTACTCATGTCTCTCACTTATGCCGACAAGCTCGGCCATTTTGAATGATCACTTAATTGTTGACAGCTGCTTTGCTTTCAGGTGTTTTGGATCGTCTTCGATTTTCACCTATTACAAAAAATGGATCAAAGAACTTGTATCAAATTTTGTGTAAAAAACGAAATTAAGTGCGCGGATGCATTCCGAATGTTGACTGTGGCATGCGGAGAATCTACCTTGGACTGAAGCAACGTTTATCGGTGGTACAAAATGTTCTCAAAAGGCCGAGAAGATGTGAACGACGAAAAGCGTGCCGGACGCCCGAGCACTTCAACAACAGACGAAAAAATTAATGAAGTGGAGAAAATGATATTGGCTAATCGTCGAATCACCATTAGAGAAGTTGCTGAGGACCTAAACATATCGATTGGCTCGTGCCATTCGATTTTTATCAATGATTTGGGCATGAGACGGGTCGCCGCGAAATTCGTACCAAAATTTCTCAATTGCGACCAAAAACAGCAATCATGAACATTGTTAATGAGATGTTGGACTCTGTCCGGGACGACCCAAATTTGCTCCAGAGGGTCATAACTGGTGACGAAGCGTGGGTTTATGGCTATGACCTGGAAACCAAAGCTCAATCATCTCAATGGAAGCTGCCGCACGAACCAAGACCGAAAAAAGCGCGCCAAGTTCGGTCGAATGTGAAGGTTTGCTGACAGGTTTCTTCGATTGCAGGGGCGTGGTGCATCATGAGTTCTTGCCACAGGGTGGAACGGTCAATAAGGAATATTACCAGCAAGTTATGCGCAATTTGCGCGAAGCAATCCGCCAGAAACGCCCGGATTTGTGGAAGAACAAAAATTGGCTTTTGCACCACGATAACGCCACTGCTCACACATCGTTGCTAGTGCGCGACTTTTTGGCCAAAAACAAACACACTAATGATGCCGCAGCCACCGTATTCCCCAGATCTGACCTCCTGTGACTTTTTCTTGTTCTCTAAACTGAAGAGGCCCATGAAAGGACGACGTTACCTTACGCTTGACGAGATAAAGACGGCATCGAAGGAGGAGCTGAAAAAGATTTTCAAAAAATGATTTTTTGAAGTGCTTCGAAGATTGAAAAAACCGTTGGCACAAGTGTATAATATCTCATGGGGATTACTTTGAAGGGAACAAATAGGTATTCATGAACAAATAAATAATTTTTGAAGAAACACAAAAGCCGCGGTACTTTTTGAACACACCTCGTACATGTAAACAGTTTAATATTTTTATATATGAAGCCTTTATACACACGAAATATATATATATATATATAATTCAAGGTATAAAATAATTAATACACGATTCACAGAACTTAATGCTTTTCTATTCATTCAATATGCATGATATTTAAAACGTGATTCATGTGTATTTACCTAAATACAAAATCAAGAGACCTATACAATATTATCCAGTATAGTATATATGATATAGAGGTGGGGAAATCTGTGGGCAAATTGAGGTAGAATGGAGAGGGAAAGGGCAGTTGATCCATATCAGAGCTGAATATAAGTTGGCTACAAAGAGATATCGTTAAATCCTCGTATAGATGGCGCGTTATTGCTTCATAATATTTTTTGCCTAACTGGCCTTGTTCTTATTGTTTGCGGAAGACAATTGTTCGATGCAAATATTTATATGTAATTCTACTGTCCTAAACGCCTTTGTCAATAGTTTGTTTTATTACCACTTCTGAGATTCCACCTTTCAGTGTAGCACATATAAATAGAATCGTGAATACACTATTAAAATTTCAAGAAGCGGTCTGGTGGATTAAATTGACGAATCCGCTGGGAGGGTTCACCACTGAAGCCCTCCCAATATCGCAGTAAAGATAGTAGAAGTTAGTTTTATGTGTGAAATAAACATTAATGCTTTAATGATTTCGTTTAGAAGTAGCTACTCTTTATCAGTCCAATTAAGTTCATTCTGGGGAAGTTGGAATTGGTTTCTATAGAGTCCCTGCGGTCCTCCCTGTCTGCGTCGTCCAACAGGAAGAAGTCCTCGTCCTCCTCCAAACTGTTCTCACTGGCGCTGGAGGACTGGGAGTTTTTGAAGAAGTTGAGGAAGGAGAGCTTGCTGGGCTTCTTGGGGGAGGAGAAAGGATCCTTGTGGTGGTCGGAGCCGGAGTTGAGGAAGATGAAGATGTTCTCGTTGGCATTGATGGTGTCGTCATTCATGATGACTGTGAGGAAATGTTGCAGAAGAGCCTTTATCTTCTGGAGGGAAGCATCATCGTAGGTCTTGAAGCGGGACTTGTAGCCAGGGAGCTCCACTTTCTTCAGAATATTGTTATTTATGAACAGCAAATCACGAACCTCAGATGAGATGCAATCGGCATCCAAGAACATTGTCATTTTGTATTTCTGATAATGTTAATCAGTAAAATAAATATTTGAAAAAAAAAGTTATTTTTTTGAAGATTTAGATTGTTAGTTCTAGAAATTAATTTATTATGACGATATGCATATATATACATAGCAACAAATATATTCATATTCATATAAATATCGAAATTTCATCCTCGTCTGGAAGATTAATTTTGGCCAGATTCTTCTATTCAAAGTTTAATCCAAATCGAATTAAATACCCCGGAAGCCAATTTCACCTTTTAAGAATAAAATCTACTAATTTCAGAATTATTATGCAATTATAAACCTAATTAGTTAATTTTATTATATTACCTATCTAATATTTTCAAATTTTGGATGAAAGATATTAACTCCTACTCACATAAAAACAACTACGCCTAAAATATATATTATATATTGCTTTTAGAAAGCTAAAAATAATTCGGTGTTAATATATTAAATTATATGATATCAAAATAATTTCAAAATAACAAGTTCTAGTGAAATTTCAAGAGAGGTTTAAATTTGATTTGTCGACTTGAATTAATTTTTGTTTAAAAAATGACCCACATTCTGGTTAAATTTTAAAATGTTCTTTTTTTTTAAATATACTTAAAAGCATTTTTAAAATTATTTCATTATATAAAGTGTAGAATTTATATATTATCAAATTTTATATTAGACGAGAGAGTAAAATATTCTAAAATTCTTGTTTTTAGAATAGAAAATTAAAATGTGAAGCTTACAACCATTTGGTAGAAAAAATAGAAAATGATGTGTCTAACAAGGCGCCCGATAGCTTAAAAGTATGTAATGAAAAGGGCAGTGTGACAAATGATAATTATTTTCTAGAACAATCCTGAAAGAAAATAAATGGAGAGCGGGAGGTGTCGCAACGAGGAGGTCTAACGACCAATTCAACACTTATTCCCACCAGACGACAAACGTGAAATATTGCCACGTTTAATGTTCGCACACGCCTGCAGCCTACTATTTATTTATAGAAATATACGATGTTATTTAAACCTTTTAAATTCATCGTTAAAGCTACGAGATACCTCAACTAGTAACTCTAATAGTTAGACTGTTTAAATAAATATTGTTTTACAATTTATTCTTAAGTTTAAACAGAAAGAGAGTATAAATAAATGAGAATTCTATTAGAATAAATATATTAGAAAATGTCTCCATTTATTTAACGATCTGAAATTAAAAATGGGAAACTACATTGTTTTTAAATAAGGAGAAATATCAAATATTTATTATAGGCGTGTGTATTGAGAAACCGTTTTATTTGAATAACAAAGTTAAAAATTTTCGTGCTACTTGATCAATTACTTTCATCTTTCTTATTAATATTTTAAAATAATTTATTGCATCTTTTTATTTAATGAAGAGACAGAGATATTAATTTACATTTTAAATATCCACATTTTAAATGTTTTTCACATATAATTAGTATCTCTCTACGAAAATAGAATAAAGCATGTGAAATATTGCTATAAATATGAACGAATATTTTTTTATTTGTTGTTAAATATTTATAATAAAATATATACACTCTATAATTTAAGCCTTAATATTTATACGTAGGAATATATGTCAGTTTCACTTGTGCTTATTGGCTACTCGCTGTCATGTTACTTTAATTAGTGTTTATTTAACAGCCAATCGACGTCCAGTGATTTTTTAGATCAGAGTTTGCATTGCATAACGACATTTTATATTAAATATAAGATCATGGGCTCGATTCTTCAGGGAGCTCTCTATGCCTCTCTCTCTCTAGTAAAAATTATTTTTATTGGCATTCTATCTGTAATTCAAAAATGTATTTCAGAAAGTCGCATAAATCATAATGATATTATATTTATTTCTAATATTTATAGAGATCTGATTATCATTATTTTATAATGCTAACATCGACACATTTTCATTGTTATTCTTGAAATGTTTGGTTTAATGTGATACGGACTAAATAGTCATTATACGATTTTTACCTCGGTTGAGAAAATGCAGGGCTCGATGACTATAGTCGGCTGATAGGGAGACTGACTCGTGAGTTACTTGAAAAATAGAATTGATCGGTCTCTTGAAATCTAAATATAGAAATATTTTAATCAAATCCTAAATATAGGTCTTGTATTATATATTATGTTATTGTGTATATATATATGGAATTTTTATTTGCCGGTAGGATATTGATTTATAAAATAAATGTCAATTCTCCCGTCAAACCTAGCCGCCATCTTTTATATATTTAACATTAAATAATTACTTGAAAAAAAAGATCGGTCTCTTGAAATCTAAATATAGAAATATTTTAATCAAATCCTAAATATAAGTATTGTATTATGTATTGTGTGTGTTATTATGTATATATATACGGAATTTTATTTGCCGGTAGGATATTGATTTATAAAATAAAGGTCAATTCTCCCGTCAAATCTAGCTGCCATCTTTTATATATTTAATATTCAATGAATTATTTCCAATGTCAACACCCTTATCTTTCATGGAACAAAGTTGTTTCAAAGAGTTAGGTATCATTTATCGCGTATCACTTCACGTGTTCACGAGCCCTCCCCCATGTTAATGGAAACAAAAACAATCTCTCATAAAACGCTTCTCTGAAAATCCTCTTTTTATTGGAGATTATCTGTGTTTATTTTGTAGATCGATCACATGTGCTAGTGATAGGAGAATTCCACACAAACTTCCCAAACAACTTTGTTTTCTCGAACAAGATTGGTGCGTTGTGCCAATCGAAATATGAAACAAATTAACGGCAGATAGTTATGCCGACACCTTTTGAATATAAATATTAATATGATGCAATAGCGCGTTATCTTATATTCGAAATATAAAGTATTTTTGAAGTGTATGATTATTTTTTAATTAGAACAAATTTCTACTGCCCTTATTGCAATGATAAAATAATGTGGGGGGGGGGGGTGACTGGATTATCAGGTGTGAACCCTTCCAGCGGTGTCGCCAGTTTAATCTAACATACCGCTGTAATATTGGATTTGGCTGTTTTCCCTTTATAATTATACTGAAGATAGACTCTTGGAAAGGGTATTATCAAGTAATTATGGATATAAGCTTCAATGGGACAGTAGAAATACATACAGTTATAAATATATAATTAGTCTAGCTTCAATATCGGCATAAAAGGTAAACAGCCAAATGCAATATTCCAGCGGTATGGTAGATTAAACTGGCGCAACACCGCTGGGAAGAGTTATCACTGGTGAGCTAGGCATTCCATTATTTTTGTCATTGCAGTAAGAGTGGGAGAAATTTATTTCAATTTAAATATAATATACGCGTTAAAGATAGTTTATATTTCTTAATATTAGAACAAAAATGGAATTTCCTGACAGATTACATGAGCATTTTAAATGATAAAGCTCCATCTAGTGGAACAAAATCAACTGAACGTTGACTAAGCGTGTTCCAAATATATTTGGGCAACCCAATTTCTTGATAAATCAAGAAAGGTGAAGCACATACGCGTTCATCTTCGTTATCCTGGTGCAGACTGTATCTCTGCGACCAAATTTTGGACCCAGAGGCTTCTTTAGAAATAAAAAAAGATTATTTAAGGCCAAGTTTTCGTAAATAAGATTTTCATTTAAAAATAAAACATATTAAAATGGTCAAGTGTTGATATTAAAACTAAAACTGTATTTCCTGCACGCTCACATAAGCATTTTTTGGTCGTATAGGTACAATCTGCACTACGCTGACGAGGGCCAACAGCCCGAAACTCGTACTCGTATGTTGTTGAGTGTTTATCTTCTAACATTTTGTAATCTACAGAATTTGTAGGAATTCGTCTTTTATTTCAAGTAGAAATATATTTGAGAGAGAATAGTTCCTTCCTCATCAAACAATGCGCTAGGTGTATTATATATTTACTCATAGGGATATTATTAAGATATTATTGTTCTGATTATCGGTTATTTTTATTTCCGACGTCTTTCGTTCTTATTGTTCAGAATATGAGTAAATAAACGAGTACAATACGTACAAATATACTTTATACTAAGAGAAGATAGAAGGCTTTTCATTTACTCTTTTTAAAAAAATACCTATATCAAATTATATTAAAAATGACCTGTCTATAGCACCCCCTCTCTATAGAACCCTATTTTGGTGAGTCCCAAGAGGGGGCACTATAGACAGGTTTAACCGTATATCAATAATACAGAAATAATTACATGGTTTTAATGATTGCAGAGAAAAGGCAAGTTTAAAATTGTTTAATTTGAAAAGAATCAGATATAAATTATACAAAATTTGCTGTACATTATTATGTATACTACTAAACTTTTGCAAATATTGATAGGTTCGAAAAAAAAAAAATCGAGACTTTATATTTAATGTCAGAATATTCAAGTTTTGTTTTCTATCTGGTGGGTGCATAAGACAAATCTATCTGAGTGGATTCTTCTTGTCAATGATTTAGAGACGAAATCTTTACATTAAGTTTCAAGGAGTCTTTTATTTAGTAATTACAAGCTTTAAAAATCAAAACTTGACAGCGACAATAATATTTCTCCAAAATATATATATATATGCAGTGCGTTCCTATTTGATTTTTTTTTTGTCAAAACGATTATTTACATTCTTAATTGAATTTTTATATTTTATCTATAAACGATGGAATACAACAAATTGTTGAAATATGGGCGAAAACCTTTATTTTCTAAGTAGGGGGATGATTTACGCTGTATTTCTATTCACATCTGATTATGGAAGGCGATGATGGGAAAATATAAGACGCCGGTGTTGTTACGTTTGTAGTAAATGTCTGCCTTTAGAATTAGATGAATATTGGCGCCTCTATCTCTGTTTAAGATATGCATTTGCTTAAACACACAATCGCAACTTTTCCTTTAATTCAGATCATTCACAATATAAAAATTTAAAATGAAATATGTATAAGGATGTGATTACAAATATAAATAAAAGAGAAATTATAAATAAAGGCGATAAATAAAAAACAACGATATAATAAATAATGGTACCGTAAATTAGCAGATGGAATGAAAAAACAAACAAACTATCAAATTAGAAAAAATATAAAAATAAACATGATTATATAAATATGTAAATAATTAATTGATGTGCAAAGCGATAAGATAAATACGTTGGAATTCCGTGTCAAAATGGCGAGTTAATATTTATATCTCCGGGCTTTTCACCCCTTCAGTTACAATTTAATAGTGAATGGTATTTTGTTATTTATTTCATTGTTATTTACATTTCTCTCTCTTTAACTTATGTACTTAGATACGGCTAGAGTGAATTTATATATTTTATTTATGGTTTTTATTGTTATTTTATTATATATGCCTTTTCCCTGTCAGAATATATTAATCTAAACATTTTTGTTTATAAATAAATAAATATTTTAAACTTATAAATGATACATTTTTTATATATCACAAATATATATTTATAATATATGTGTGTAAAATATGGTAAAAAAAGTCTTTTATATTCTTTTAAAGAGAGGGGATGCAATTTTAGATCTATATATGAGAAATTAAAAATATAGATAATTTGAAAAAAGAAAAATTAGTATATATGATATAAAGGTAGAAATCTAAAAATTATATTATAAATATATATATTATATATGGATATTTTGCCAGAAGAGTATATCGATTTATTAAAATAAAGGTCACCTCTCCCGTCAAAATAAACTCCAAATCGCACCATCTATTAACCGTCTCTGCAAATTAGCGGGACTCAGGTCGATGACAACTTAGTATCCTTTGTAGATAAAATGAATATTAAATCAACAAAATTCTATTTATTTTAAATAAAACCTTAGGTTCTATTCATATGCAACATTTATCAAAGGAAAAGTAGTATTTTAGTCGCGCAAATAAACTCGGAACAATTGGAATGACCCTTGCTACGGGCAACAGGGAGTCGTTGGAAGTTAGAAATGATGAAAAAATTGACTCGAAGTATCAATCTTCAGTATGGAAAAATACAATATATATACGAAACATAACACCACCAGTATATTTCTCTCAATAAAAATATTCGGTTGTTTTATTGGTGGAGCAAACTTTCGAACAACACTCCACTCTACTATTGGCTGTAGAGATGAAACGCAGTAGCCAATAGAAGAGCGTCATGCTCAAAGGCTTTCATATTTTACAACAAAAAATGTACTTCGCTCAACAACCCATTGTGTTCATTAATATATATATCTAATATATATAATTACAGTTTACATTTTTTACTATTTAGGGTCTTCTGTATTATGAAGAACACATTTTTCGCTCTTTGAAGAGGGAGAGATAGAGAGATTTTTACTTATTTATTATTAAAATCTATTTTGAACAATGTGATATATTTTTATATAAGCCGCTTAAATAATTAGTATTCAGCAAAATATAAAATGCTTCAAATCTGGAAATTAGTTTTAAAATTTATGCGCATATTCCGAGTTTCAATTGGGTGATAATTTTTTATTGAGAGAGAGAGAGAGAAATTATTCTCTCCTAATTGAAAACAGATATTTGCCATAATTAACTTTTTAAAGCATTGAATTGGCGAGGAATTTACTAGAAATATTTAATTAGATATGCACAAGCGTTCAAATTTTTTTAAAAACTATTTTGGTATGAGAGAGTTAATTAGATTTTATAAATACTAAATCAATTGATACATTTAAATTGAGAACATAGTGTGCATATAAATGCCACTCGTAGTACTATTCAGGTTGCTAAAATGTGTAATATATAAGGGTATATGTTTTGTGTTTTTAAACTCTCTCTGTGTTGAGGGTTTGAACTTTGGAATTAATTAACTCTTCTAATATGATATTGATGTATAAACTGCAGCACATATAAATATAAAATCTTGATTAAATGTGGAATACATATATTATGTCAGAAAGGTTTTTAAGTACTTCAAATGCATTTTCCCATTACAATAAATATTATAGTATAAGGTTGTTCCAAAAGTTCGTGTTTTTCTTTAAACATTTTTTCTTATTACTTGGCGAATAATATTATTACGGCGAATACATAATCCAATTACTTTACACACACAGAAAGCTTTATTAAGACCAGCGGTCTTATACAGATTCATCACAGGAAGAAATAATAATTGGAGCTCCTATACTCCAGGCAGTGTAGCACCCAACAACAGCCTCCTGGTCCGACGCATGTCCAATGGCCACACGGGGAATCTTCACTTTCCTCGTCCAAATGGACCACGGCATTCGACGATTCAATTAATCTCCTCCGAACGGTGACCTGCGGCCTTGTAGAATTTATATAAAACCAAAAAGAAGACCTTGATCAAACGTCATTGCATTCATCCAGTTATAAATTTGTTGACTATCGGATTGAGACTAGGATAAATTACCCAAGAGTTCCCCTCTTTGTTTCTCCAAGTAACAGCAATTAAAAATTGTGCAATTACTTTATACATAAAACAAAGACATTATACAAAACGGTAAATAATACTATGGCGAATAATATTGGTATCTCAATTTTTTGCAAGTGTTCACGAACTTTTGGGACAACCTGGTATTTAATTTACAATTTGCATTACTATTTATTGGAAAACTATATAGATGCTCATTATATATAAGTTATTTATTACATACTCTTGTTGCGCTGAGTTTGTTGTTAATACACATTAATATTTTATAATACCTTGAAAAAGGTTGGCGTTCAGCCAACTGAATTGTTGGTGAAATAAATGATATTTTGATCCAATGTATGCCTTTTTAATCAAATATTTATTTATGGATTGCTATATTTTCAAAACACATACTCTACAGATATTTTATATGTACCTATTTTGTGTATATATTCATATATATATGAATATTAACAATAAGGATTCAAGATCTTTAATAGTTAAACACATAAAAGAAACAGGTGATACGTTTAACTTATCGTAACCGATAGTGTATTATGACAATATTCATAGTAAATACCAAAGACCTTTAATAGAATCTATGATAACAAAACAGCAAAAAGGCATAAACAGATGTATTGAAATATCAGAAACATACGAGACAATATGGTCAAATACTACCCCATAGATGTAGGCACACTTCTATATATAACACAATAGTTCATGAATTTATTAAATTTAATTTGAAGTCTCGAGACATCGTTCGGCCAGCACGTATCATCCACCACGCACGTATATTTTCAAAAAGAAATTGTTTTTCAAGCTGAAATAATGTAATATATTTTTCTCTCAATATATAATAAGTATTTAAAATATGTATATAATAATGTGTGTATATAGAAATTGTATTTATTATCAAGTTGTTAACGTGATCATCCTGTTGAAGGACTGACAAGTCCGAAACCTTGAAAATAAAAAGTTGCACAAAAAACTTAACCCTGGAAGCTTCATTTATTTTATAATATTCATATTATGTACGATAAATGATATAAACGCGAGAAGGCATAGACTATTAGAGATACCTTGTATTTCCGGAAGATGAATATTAATATATGTAATAGGAAATACTTTTAAAATGAATAGAAAAGTATACTTTCGTGAAAAATTACAACATTATCGAAGTTTGAAAAAAAGGAGAATGGTGTTCTAGTATTTTGATAATATGGAAGTCTACTGCTTTCAACACACGTTTATAGAAACCTAGAATGTCGTTTGACACATAGTTCTTACGTCGTACGTGGTGTTTAAAAACATCCGTTCACTTAGATTGAAAAACATCTCACCATTCTTTAAACAAAGAAACAGCAATGATAGAAGTATGTATTGGTGATGAAATCTACAATTTAATTTTTTTACGTATTTTATTTTACAATTAACCACCTATTTAAGTATTCAAAATATAAATTTTGAATCACACACAGAAAGGAATCAATGACAAAATGACCAATATCCTTCACAATATATTCAACATAGAAATCGATATCTGAAGCATTCAAGAACCAAATCTAATTTTATAACCGCTCTTCAATTTTTCTATTCAAAAATCGGTTTTACTATATATATTATAAATGTTCATTTTCCATTAAATATTTCCCCAATTTCTGTTTATAAAATAGATAATTAAACCTTAATCTATTCTAATATAATATTTTATTCATTTCTTTCCAAATTATTTTTATAATTCTATATATAGAAATTTGGCAGAAGGGGTTATTAAATATTTCTATAAATGTTTCATTTAGAATAATTTGTAGATAGATATTACAAGGTTGTCCCCAAGGTGAACACTTGAAAAAAATTGAAATACCGTTATTATTCGCCATAATATTATTCGTCGTTATGCATAAAACTTGGTATTATGTATAAAGTAATTGTATTATGTATTCGCCTAAATAAATATTATTCGACAAGTAATAAAAAATTACGAACTTTTCGGACAACCCCATAAGTTAGTTCGGAGGTTTTATCCCAAATCAATGCCATTTCTTAAACTTTCTAGAGTATATATATATATATTATATTTCTAATTATATAGAAAATAGGAGAACGAGAAATATTTAGCACGACTTATTCATTTTAAATTAAATTAAACAAATTATTAATCTCCTTACTATGCGATGAAAAATATTGGGGCGAGGAATCCTTATAGAGGCTCATCATTGGTGAACCTGGCTCACCCAATCCTTTTTCGTGCAGGATAAATAGTAGAAAGACACTGGTAGACAGGAGAGAAGTAATTATTTTTAATAGTTTCATTTCTTGTCTAAAGATGGCGCGCTAAATAATTTGTTCTAAATATATATTTATATATGTGAAAAATAGTAAAAAAGTGAATTTTTACTTTGATCAAATGGATAAATTGAGAAAAGGGACATTTGCTGAGAGTGCAACTAAAGGTTGCTGATAACTTGCGCCATTTATCGGAATAAATATCAACTAATCGTTGGTGTTTTTATTATATTTTATTTTATATATATTGCTTGATATTGAAAGTGGGGCAATTCACATGATGTTATGACTCGCATAATTGGTATATAAATGAGGCATATATTGAATTGTCATAAATATGTCATATTGGACCAACATTATATAATCGGTGGTCCCCTATTTTGAATCAAAGTGCTATAGTACGACTTTTTCAATTTAATACGGACCTTGTATTCCAATCATTTTTAGTTAACACTATTTTACCACATGTATAAATATGTATATAGGTTATAGTTTAAAATATATAGGATATTAAGCATTCGATTTGTAATTTTATATTCATTATACACATCATATTTCTAAGAATCTACTCTCATTTGTTATGTAAGGCATGAAAATATTCAATTGAATCTGTATTTATAATTTCAAGCAATGCTTATTTAAGAAGGATCGAAAAGAATAATTGGTAAAGATAAAATAATTTTAATAAAATCTTCAAAATAATTACATATATATAAATAATAATATAAACTTATCTTACTAATTATATTTCTCTTTTTTCTTCATTATATATATATATATATATATATATATATTATGAATAATTTTATTGTTGTTAGATAAAGGGTTGATAAGATAAAGGGTTGAAGGTACAGTATTGATAAGAAAAATATAATTATTTACCATCAAGCAGCTCTATTTTTAATTACTTTAGGAAATGTTACACATTAGTTATTTTCACATTATATAGAATTTATAAAGTTATCCTATATTAGTGATTCAAAAAGATAGATATGTTAACTACGCATATTTACAACAAAACTGAAAGTCATTCTAAAAACGATGATAATAAAAGTAGAATTATCAATTAATAAAAATAAAAAATATATATTTTGAAATATAGAACTATTTGAGGTTTTTAGATTTTATAATATATATATAATATTTTAAGAAATATATAAACAATTAAGTAGTTTCGAAAGAAATAAAATTAGGTATAAATTTCTACTAAGTTCTTATTTTTCTATTAATGTTTCCTTGTGTCTTCCCTAGAGGCTTAGCTTTCTGAAGATAATCTTCAGTGGTCTGTTTTTCTGTATTTTGGAACACCGTGGTACTTGTATTGAATTCCAGTGTATGGTTATATGTTGGTTAGCGGGTGGTTGACCTAGGGTGATGATAGGTTATAATTGTTAACATTCATGTTGGTTGATTCGTTATTTCAAGGTTTTTATACTTTCTATACAGTTGTTGATGTGTTAAATTCCTAAGTAGATTATCATGAGTATGTAGTTGACCGAGAGGGATTGTGAGTTATAATTATCAAAGACAATTATTTTGTTTAAAGTTATTTTGATGTTTTTCGTGCACATGGTGTTTTTTGTGGATAGGATGTGGTTTAGTGTTGTTGCGTGGTGGACCAAGGTTGAAAGTAGGTTTCAATACCTCAGTGCACATCGAAGTTATTTGATTGATATGCCTAAATGTATATATTTGATTCTTTTATGAAACACAAATAAAAGACTTCCTTGATAAACGACACTGTTCGCTGAGACATGCAATCAAAATGGTTTAAAATTACTGATATTTATTCACTATTATACTAAAGAGGAAAACTCCCCAATCTTCTACAACTTTATTATCGATGTGACCCACTTTCGTCAATTTGAAGGTAAAAGGTTTATGCTGAAGTAGTTGGCGATTTTAGAAGGTCTGGATACAAATATGTATATTGTACAACCCAAGCTATGACGTCATAACAAGCCTTGGAAAAACAAACGAATATATAAAATATTACTTACCAAAATATCTAGAGGAATCCAATGAGATCATTAGATTTGACCTGTATTCAAAATGACAACGACAAAGACCACAATAAAAACGATATAATAAAATTGAGGAAACTTTATCGCAGTCTGTATAATAAATCTTTAGTATAGTGAATAGTATTTTAACTATATTTACAAATTTTAATTACTTTTTTAAGTTGATACGTATTTAACGCACATCTTTGATATAATCAAACATATATATCTACAGACCTTATATACGGCATTGTTGAAAGTTTAATCTACAGACCTCTCTACTATTGAATTGAAATGACTGTCTTATAAAGTGTGCCAAAGGTAAACAGGGTGTGTTTGAGGTCAATATAAACATAGCCTTATATGACTGAATACATTTCCTCCTAAATTAACTGTTAAATGCATCGAGTAATGCTCTTCTAAAAACTCGCAAAAGAACATTTTAGACATGTCAAAAATGTCACCATTATATTATTCATTTAAAAATAAATTTTCTTAAATACCCCAGAAGAAAAAGGTAAAGGTGGTGATGAAGAATGAGCCGCAGAACAAGGTCTTGGCAAAATTAAGACAAAAGACAACCTGCATGTCATGGTTTCGGGCTATGACCCTCATAATTACAGGTCCGGTTTCGATTTTGAAATTCTTAAAGAGAAGTTATAAAATAGATCGAATTTTCCAAAAAGATGTTTAGGCTGGTAAAGTGTCAGGGCAGATTTTCAGGCTAGAATTCGATATAAAGTTATGGAAGGATTGTATTCTTGTACTGATGAGGGCCATAGCCTGAAACAATGTTGTACGGGTTATCTCTTGTCTGAATTCCCAAAACCTGGTGTTGTGGCACATAACCATCTTTACGTATTGTTCTAAGACGATGAATGAAAAGAATTGTTGTAATGCTATCTTAAAAAGATAGGTTTCTCTTTTGATGCAAGAATACCCTTATACCATAACCTTTATATATATATTATGGATATTTTATGAAAATATTTGATAGTGCAGCCATGTTAAAAGAATATTGAATGAAAAATAATTATTTACTATAAAGTAGTTTATTTTTAATTATTTGAATATAAATGAAATAAATATTTTCACAGTTATATAGGATTTATAGAATTATTACACGCTGAGCTTTTGATGATGTTAAATGAAACTAGAGGCAAAGTTAACATGGTAGAAATAGTATTGCGTTGTCTTGTGATATCAGATTTTATTGTCTTCAATAGCTTCAATGAATATAGGGACAGAAGAGTTCAATGTGTCAATGAAATCAATGGAAGCTTATAAATGAACAGATAAGTGTAAGTCACATTTAAATACGTGTATTCAAGTCTAAGTGTTACATGTGATGTATTGTACCGTAAATTATATTAATATATAATATGTAAACATAACATGTAAACACGTCAAATATGCATAAAGTCAAACAATGAAAACCCCATATTTATTTATAATTATTGGAACATGATTTATATTTTAAGAATCTTAATTGGCAGGTCGCTTAATTACTATGTATAATATTGAATTTTGGCTTTTCATTGTTCGAGCGCGCTTGATTTCTCGCGAGATTGAACCCACTCAAACGAAGAAAAACCCGAAATATAAATATCCATAGATGATATGTGATCTGCTAATCCATATATTGGAATTAAAACCTTAAAATTAATTTATTATTTAATATAAGGTATACACACTCTTTCTTTTTAATTTTAAACACTTTTTAGACTTCTTAATAATATACTAATGTTAATATATGTTCATTGATTATTTTTAGGATTCATTGAAAAATATATTTTAGTGCAATATTAAAAGTATTTCCCTGAAGAAAAACGGGGATATTTATAGTTGTCATAAATAAGAACAAAGTTGTATTGGCGTCGGTTTGTAAAGAAAGGTAAGAAATAAAGTGTAGTTAAGAGAGAAAGCCACCGGGACTTTATCGCTAACGCGGCGATACATATTCCGTATAAACACCGATAAAATGGCAATAAAAGTAGATTGGGGGGCCACTCCCGATATTGGAGCGGGGCGTCCCGGGAGAGAGGCCCGGCGGTGTCTCCGGGGTAGTGGGCTGTCACGCCACGGTTATTGTTTCCTTTCTGCTGCGCATTTACTTTTGGGGATGTACGACACTCCTTGGTATTTGATACCCTCGGTGTTAGAGCCTTTCATCATTTCTCTAAATTTAATTTTTCAAATATTTTTTCAGAAGTAATTTAATTTGGTTCATACACAAAATTTTCTATGTAGAGCTATCGTGATAAATACATAGATTAAGATATATAATTTGCATATATATTTTCCGTATTTTTATAATTTATGGGGACATTTTATCCTCTAAACAAGTTATCGTTTTGTATATAAAACTTTCCGTACATATTATGATTGACAAAAATTGTATATATTGTAGTTTATTAAGGTATTTTATGATATTTTCAATTAACGAATGAATTTTTTAATTATCGAGGAATATAGAAATGTTTTTATATATCAATACATGAATATTTTATCTAGTTATATATGTGTTTTTTGTTAATAGCGCGCTATATGTTATCACACCATATACCTCAATTTAATATTTATATATTGTGAAAACTAATTGAAAGAGATTTATCTATTTTATCTTAAAAACCTAAATTAATATATTTAAGAAGAAAATATTTAAAAATTTGATAAATTGTTAGTCACACACGTTATTTCAGAATAGCAAGCTTATTCTGAATTATACAGTATATACGAGTATAATACCATTGAGATTAATTTAAATTTTAAATATTTTTGATAATTATAAAACATGATAGGTTTGTTTTCAATATTTAAAAACAATTATATGAAGTAGTGTGTGTGTGTGTAAAATGGAGAAAAAACTCCAGCTTCGGCACTTACGCATACTGAACAGAAAAATAAATAAGAGGAGAGAGAAGTTTATAGAAAAGAGCTAAGACAGAACCCCAAGAAATAATAATTTCACAATAATTAAATACAATCTAAGGGAAAGAAATAAAAACAATTTTCCCGTATCTTCTTTCTTGAAGAGAGATGATAATGTTTTATTTATTTTAAATTTAATATTGTAGTTTTCTCAAAGCTAAATATAATGGTAATCTAGTGTAAAATGGAAGATATAGAGGACAAATACAATATAGCTGTACTGTATAATTGTGTATTATAAAATGAGTTACCTATAAACTATATAAATTGGATTGACTACCTGGAATGTATATGAAATATTTTATTATGGAATATAATTGAATTTGAAGAGTTGGAACGCTAATAGATATATTGACTGAGCCAATAACATGTCAAATGTACAATGATAGTTTTAAATTACTGGCGATATGACGGCAATAAAGACGAAACGAATAAGGGCGATGAAATATATTAAAGTAGCCATTGATACAATCTATCCTTTTCGTTTTAATACTCTCAATTATGTTTATATAAAAGAGCGTACCTGGATGTGTAAAGAAAACAAAATTCCTTCTCAAAATATTTCGAGAGATTGCTCCCTCTTTATCAATTTATTGCATAGTAAACTTAATTTGCAAATTCTTGTAGATCACATAAATACAACTTTGTCATGGGTCAAAATAATCAATGATAATAATATATTAAAAATTAAAATTGAAGATAATAATAATATATAATAGAATTTTTATCTTGAAAATATTTTTGTATAAAGAATGCAGCAACAAAGACTAAGGGAGAAAACCTTCGAAGATCGGCACAGAAAGAATATAGAACACTCATTGTTATCAAAACTTATTCTGTATTTGTGACTGTTCAATTTACTTGTTTGTGCCGATATATGGTTTATTATTATAATAACTACTAAAGGAAGGAATGGTAATCATAAAGGTTATCTTAATTCAATTCTTCTACTCAATTCACTCCAGATAGTCAATACAACGAGGTATTTATATGGTATAGCAAGCGCATATATAATTTGCCTACACAATACATTCGTTTTTAATTACCTTTATTTGAATAATGACAAAGGATATATTTTAGGCTCCTAATATTAAAATAAAACCATATTATGATGCATTAGTGCGCCATCTGTTATCAAAATTCTAAAGTATTTTAAACGCGTATGATTCTTTTTAAAAATAAACAATTTCTACTGCCCTTCTGCAAGGGAAAATTTAATGGTAGATTAAACTGGCGAAACCGCTGTGTGGGTTCCCCACTGATGAGCCAGAGGCCCTCCCATTAATTTTCCATTGCAGTAAGGGTAGTAGAAATTGTTTATTTTTAAAAAGAATCATACGCGTTTAAAATAGCTTCGAATTATCAAGAACCATATATTTTCCCTCTATTTTTATTAGATTGTGTGATTGGTATAAACTCTAAAATCACTAAATTAAATGCATAATGCACAATGATTCAATACAGTATTAGAGCTCTAAAGAAGCGGTATGGTGGAATAAAATTTGCAAAACCGCTCGGAGGGTCCACCACTGATGAGCCAAGTTCTCCCAATATATTTTATCGCAGTAAGGACAGTAGAATTTCGTTTTATATGTGAAAAGAAACATTTGCATCTTAATGTCCTAATTCGTTATTTATTGATGGCGCGTTATTGCTTTGTATTAATATATATAAATATATATATATTTATTCTTAATATAGAGCAATCCATAATATATATTTAAAAATAAGGCTTATTTTGGATTTAATAAGTTTTATTTATCCAAAATTTCGATGGACCAATCGTCCATCTTTTACGAGGGTTGTCATTTATTTCTTTAATTAACTCAATTACTATATATATTAAGATGTTTTCTTTTATTTATATTTGTTTAAAATGTATAAATAGATGGTTTATCGCTCAACAAGCTTGTAAGACGTCCGTGGCTCACCTGAGAGCACGCGACCTGCTGCGTGCTCCAAAACAAAATCCTCGTAAAAGATGGACGATTGGTCCATCGAAATATTGGATAAATAAAACTTATTAAATCCAAAATAAGCCTTATTTTAAAATATTTATATATATATTCAAAATATATATATTCAAATGGAGCAATTTATGCAAGAACTATATATATATTTTTTTTCAAGAACTATGAACACTATATAGTAAACACACCATGCTCACATCCTCGTTTTTAACTGAGAAATAACTATCTTATCAAAATCAATTTATAAATTCAATCGTACCTATTCACAAATTTCTAGCAGCCTCTTTGTATCCGCATAAAGTAATTTCTTTATTACCACTATTTTTTATTGCCGTTGCCTAAATGTTATACATTTATCATTTCTTTATCATACATGTCATTACATAAATGTGGTTATTTAGAGACACCTTTAGCTGTTCTTCCTTTATTTCCCTATCAACATGATTGATTAGGTAGAGGCCAAATACCTCAACTTTTATATTCACCAAAGAAACGAAATGAGCTTCACAAGAAATCAACGAATTTTTATTGTTATTTCTGAATATTGTATATATTCAGAGTATATATATATCACACTATTTTTAAAAATCAATATTGAATATGAATATAAAATATGTTAAATATAGAATATATATATATTATTTCATACACCTCTTGAAACTCATATATATATATATATATATATATGGAAGCAATGGTCGCCTCTCCCGTCAAAATAAGCGTCAGAATCTGACGCCATCTATTGACCGTCACCGCAACTAGCGGCATCGGGTCGGTTACAAAGCCACAACACCAACTTTTCAAACTGATAAGCGTCCACCTAGAGACCATGTTTCCGGGTTAATGGCCCTCGTCAGTCTAGGGCGGACTTTATTCCATGAGATCCACACGGGATCTAATAGAATCCTCACAATCTACCAAAGAGGTGTTTTGCTGGCATGTGGCTGGGCCAAATCTATATATATATACGTATTTATATAAACAATTATATAAATTTAAATAGCGGTTTTTCTTTGATTTCGATTTGTGTTCATAAATAAATATATGAATAATTATCGTTAGAATAAAAATACACAAATGGTGTATCAAGAATGAAGTCAATTAGAAACTCTGAATAATATGGGATAGTACAAAATGAGAGCCGTCAGTATCCTTCAGTAATTCCACCTGCAGACAAGACAAAGGATGTTTTTAAAGCCGCGATACTATAAAGCCACGTAATATAATTACTTTTTCCTACATCGATATTTGAAAACCGTTAAATTTCTTCCTATTAAACCGTTGAACAAAAAGATAATCCAGAAGGGCTTCATAAAAACCAGCAGTCCTCGATGAATATAAAAATCACGACAACACCTGAAGGCATTTGAGCTTAACGACTTGGAGGCAAATTAAGCACCAAATGATCTCCCAAACACGCAGAAAATTGTGTTTCTTTGTCCTCGTTAATAACCTTATCTCAGCAGCCGATTGGCCATTAACTAATTAGCTGCAGAAGATAAAGACCGAATTTGTTTTGCGGAGATCATCAGTTCAGAATCCGCGATCAGTAAAAAATAGTTCTTTAATGGAGACCATCCTTATCCTTTTATCTCAACTTCTTCCTTGACAAATTTTCCCCTCTCAATTCTCGCCGTCTGAATAGAAATTGTCCGATTTTACTCCACCGACACCACAATGGGGTCGGCGCTTTTATCATCATTCTCTTATCTGGTTCCCTGCACTGTGGCTAGATTAAATCCAACATACTGCCTGTAAATTCACTGCTTGAATGGGTCAAAGGCAATTAACGCATGAAAAATGTTGATCTCACTGCCTTTATTTTTATCCTATTCTATAAATCTAGAAGTCTTTTCATGCCATGAAACATTTGTAAAATTGTAAATTTTAAGAAAGGCATATTCTTAATTTTACTCTGAGATAATAACATATTCATTTATTTATTAGTATATCAATTGCGTATCATTTTTAATCACAGTGTTTTATGTTTTGTGTGTGTGTTTTACTTCATTATCTTTGTCTCCTATATCTAGTTCCGATGTAAATTATTTTTGAAATCGAGGCAGACTTTTCACACATGTCTTTGTATAATTAAATAAATATTTATACATCGATCCTATATTCGAACGATAAAAACTAAAATGGGAGGACATACTTCATCGGTTTTTGACCGTTATATTTTAATTTTCTTTATTTTTTAACAAAAGGTATTTAAAATTGTTGTTATTAAAAATGTAGCCTTAAAGCGCGCTATGTTTCAATTTTTCAGCAATAGAGGTCGCTAAGATGTTGATGGTAATAGTGTTAACCTTTAACATTATTTTTGTTGAGAAACTCATTTTTGCGCTGGTTGTGAATTTCTAATTCAATTTCCTATCAACCTTTTATTACTCTTCTTTATATATTAAATACATCTTATGCATTATCTCTTTGTCTCCCTTAGTTAGTATTAGTAAAAATAATTTAAATTTTACCGACAAAGTAGAGAAATATTGTCTCGAGGATTCTTTATCAACAGTTATATATCAATGAGAGATGCCCTTCATCCCGTTTAATTTTGTAAATAGCAACCAAACGATAAGACTTCAATAAAATCGCCAAATTTTTGAAATTTTACCATGTGCGAGCTATACTCTTATTTTTATCTAGATTATAACATGATCAATTTTTAGTTAAAGAAGATATCCCCATTGAATATAATTATATATAAAAGGCGTATCTAGATTTTATAAAGAATGCAATTGTTTCGAATAACATTTCAAATATTGATCCATTTTTTTCAATCAATTTATTGCATTAAAAACCTGTTTGTTTAAAAATGTATGTTTTATTCTTATTTGTTATTAATTGTTAATTATTGTATAAATTGTTGTTAAATATTATTCTTTGATGTTACTCTATTCTTTATTGATAATTTATATAATTCATTGTTTTACATAATTCTTTATTTTAATTTCAATCTGTGTATATATTTATTTTGATTCGGTAACACTGTGTTGTTTATATATTTTGTTTTGCTTAGTTATTTCTAGTTGTAGGTTTAAGTCAGCCTAGTTTTAAGTCAATCATAAATTCATGTAGCTAAATCAAAGAGAATTAAAATCAAAAGGTTCCTGATCGTTTTGTGTGGAGTTTTCCTTTTATTCAAGTTAATCTATTCAAGTTATTCATCGCTGCACCGTAGCGCATAGGATTTGAGCTCGGTGGTAAACGCGAACATCATTTTGGTGCCCCCTGTGAGGAACTCTACAACGCAAAAAGGAATTATTCAAGTGGAAATCTATACCTCTGCGAGGAAGCTACAACTCTGCGAGGAAGCTACAACTCTGCGAGGAAGCTACGATTCAAGTGGAAGTCTATAAATCTAAAGAAGAATCAACAGGTCCATCTGAAACAGGCCAGCGGCATTTTTTTTTTTTTTTTAATTCAAGTCCCGAATCATTCCTCCAAAGACCAAGTCAACCCATCCCTTCTGAATCAACCCAACCGCCATCTGCACAGTTTCTACATTTTAAGTATTAAGGTAGGATCAATCTGTTTATTTTGTGATAATATTCTTTTTATTATGGAGGCAGAAATAGTTATTTTTGAGCAATATTTAGTTAAAGTAGATTTGTTTAGGGAAGACGTAGAATCTCAATTGTTGACCGGTGATTTGCATGCATTGAATCAGACAAAAGAAAATTTTCATACTTTAAAATTGAATCTCGATAGTCAGGTTTTAAAATTAGCAAAATATAAAAGCTTGGATATTGCGGATAAATTTAAAATAACTTATAATGCAGTAAAAGAAATTGATAGTATGTTGGTCAGCATTAATAAATTATTAGATGGTATTAAGCAGGATATATCGACTTCTGAAGAATGTTCTATAAAACTACCTAAATTTCAGTTGCCACTTTTTAGTGGTAATTTTTCGGAATGGTTAGGATTTAAAGAAATTTTCATAAAAGTAATAGACCAAAATAGAGCACTTGCAAATTCTCAGAATCTGCAATATCTTGTTTCTGCCCTTAGGGGAGACGCTGCTAGATTGGTTAGGGCATTCAGCATCTCGGATGAAAACTATTCCATAGCTTGGCTGACCTTAATACACAGGTATGATAATAAAAGGGAACTGGCCTTTAGGCAAATTCAGAAATTTTTAAATCTTAAGTTCATTAAAGGTGACTCGGATAAGGCTCTTTATGAGTTTTTGGATATCTGCAATGAGGGTGTTCAAAATTTAAGTACATTGGGTTTGGAGAGAAACACTCTTGTGGATTTAATACTGATATATATTATCCAGTCAAAACTTGATAATTCACTAAAAAAGGACTGGGAGTTGCACATTGATGTGCAGGGTTATCCCTCTTATGAGGAGTTGATATCATTCTTAGAGAAATATGCACGGAGTCTTGCAAATCTAAGATTAAGAGAAACTTCAAAGACTTCACCCAAACCGAATAAGGTTTATTCTCATGCTACATCGGTATCCCGTCCAAATTCACATGCAGCTTACACTCCCTGCATGTTATGCAAAAATCCACATTTGTTAGCAAAGTGCCATTTGTTCCAAAATAAGTCACTACAAGAGAGATGGAGGTTTATAAAGGATAACGGGTTATGTTATAATTGTCTTAGATCAAACCACCTTGTATATGCGTGTAAGTTGACTGCAGTTTGCGGAGTATGTAAACTGAGGCATCATACCTTGCTTCACGCATTTAGTTCTGAATCACATGACTCTAATTCATTGCCTGGGGCCATACATGCAGTAGAGTCTAGTAATGCCAACATAGTTGATTCTTCAGGGAGATGTAATGTAAATTCATCGGCTCGTCTTAATTCTGTGATTCAGACACATTCAATTCATCATTCTAGTTCTTCTAGTCAGATCTTGCTGTCAACAGCTTTAATAAGGGTGAATGATCTTTACGGTAATTCTTGCATGGCCAGGGCTTTGGTCGATACTGGATCTCAGAGGACTTTGATAACTGACTCACTGAGAAAAACGTTGAATCTTCCTGTGAATTATTCGGATGCCTCTATGTATGGCATTGGAGATAACAGCTTGGAAAAGCCGTTGGGAGAGGTGGATATCACCTTCTCTCCTCACTATTCAAACATGTTATTCACCGCTAAAGCCTTAATCTTAAATAAAATCACATGTAATCTGCCAAACTTTGTAATGGAGAGGAGTCGGTGGCCTCACCTGGTTGGCCTAAGGCTGGCGGATCCAACCTTTGACAAGCCCGCTCCCATTGATATAATCATTGGAGCCGATATTGCCCCAAGTTTGTATACAGGACAGGTTAGGTTTCAAAATAAGAGGGGTCCAACAGCATGTAATTCGAAGTTGGGTTGGCTTCTCTCGGGCAAAATCATGGCTCAACAATCAGATGGTTCACTGCATCATAGTGTTCTGACTTTCTGTGCTACATCTATTGATAATCAACTCAGAAAGTTCTGGGAGTTGGACTCTATTCCGCCCTGTACCCAACCTATCCGAACCAAAGAAGAAATGGATTGTGAACAACACTTTAAAACTAATGTTTCAAGGACTACAACTGGAAGGTATCAAGTAAGATTACCCTTTAGGGTTACTCCGAATTTCGGAAATTCAAGAAGAGTTGCTTTTAAGAGATTTCTTTCTCTTGAAAATAAGTTATTAAAGAGTGAGCAGCTTTATAGTCGGTATAAACTTTTTATGAAGGAATATTCATCGCTAAATCATATGCAAATTATCTCAGCTGTAGATATTCCTAAATCTCTGTCCCAAGTCTATTATATGCCACATCATTGTGTGCTAAAGGAGGAGAGTACTACCACTAATCTCAGAGTAGTCTTCGATGCCTCAGCTTGCTCTGATGATAGTCCCTCTTTGAATAAAGCCTTGCATATAGGTCCTAAGTTACAAACAGACATCTTTGACCTTCTATTGAGGTTTCGGACCTTTTTTGTTGCACTATCTGCAGATATTGAGAAGATGTATAGGCAGATATTGATTCATCCTGATGATAGTGACTATCAGAGAGTCCTGGGGCGTGATTCACCATCAGATGCTATTCAAGAATATAAGTTAACAACAATCACTTATGGCACAGCATGCGCTCCATATTTGGCCATTAGAACGTTGCATCAGTTGGCGGATGACGAAGTGATGAATTATCCTGTTGCTTCGGAAATTATGAAGAGAGATTTTTATGTCGACGAACTTCTTACAGGAGCAGATACTGTGGAAGAGGCACAAGTTTTGATTCGACAGATCATTGCTTTGTTAGCTGAAGGAGGTTTTCCCATTAGGAAATGGGTTTCTAACAGTCCGAAAATACTTGAATTCTTACCTCAAGATCAAAAGGGCATCAATCAATCCTTTGATTTCAAGGATCTCCCGTCAGTTAAATTACTGGGCATTTTGTGGGATCCGACCTTAGACTCATTTACCATCAGAGTGAGGCCCCCTGATATTCAGGTTAATTCTAAGCGGTCGCTTCTATCATTGATTGCTAGAATCTACGATCCTTTGGGCTGGATGGCTCCTTTGGTTATCATTTTTAAAATCATGCTGCAAAAACTCTGGGCCAAGGGATGCAACTGGGATGAGAGATTGCCCGAGTGTATTCAAAGGCAATGGACAGGCATTGAGGGAGATATTAATCAATTAAACAAAATTTCAATCCCGAGGTACATTCCTTGCCGAAATTCTATTCTCACTCTAGAATTACATGGATTTTGTGATTCTTCGGAAAAGGCCTATGCAGCAGTTATTTATGTAAAATCTTGTAAGCATGATGGATCAATTGATATATCTTTAATTGCATCTAAAACAAAGGTTGCTCCAATCAAGGCCTTATCTCTGCCCCGCTTGGAACTGTGTTCAGCTTTGCTGTTGGCAAATTTATTTGTTGCGGTGAAAGAGTCATTAAGTTTGCATTTTGATCAAATTTTCTTGTGGAGCGACTCCACCATTGCTCTTAATTGGATAAAATCAGAATCTAAAAGATGGAAGACTTTTGTTGCTAATAGGGTTTCAACTATTCAGAGAAAGACACCACCCCATTCATGGTTCCATGTACCAGGTTCGAAAAACCCTGCAGACTTGGCTACAAGAGGACTAACTCCTGCACAATTGGTTGATAACCAGTTATGGTGGCAGGGACCACATTGGTTGCAGGAATCATCCGTTAATTCTTACATCGATTTGCCTCCCTCAGATGAACTCTCTCCGGAAACATTGATTGAGGAGAGGTCGACAATCTCGGTCTATCACTCTATAATGGGACCTATGCCTGAATTACTTCTGAAATACTCATCTTGGATAAGAACAGTTGATGTAATGGCATTTTGTTTGAGATTCATTTCAAATTGTAAATCAACTAATAAATCGTTAAATCGATTCCTATCAGCCTCAGAAATTCATAATGCAACGGTTAAGGTCATCATATTAATTCAAAATCAAGATTTTATTCAGGAAATTGGGTGGCTTCGAAATAAGGGCTTTGTGTCGGGGAAAAGCAATCTCAGGTTCCTAAATACTTTCCTTGATGCTGATGGAATTCTTAGAGTTGGAGGAAGACTTCAACATTCAAATCTTGACTCTAATCGAAAACATCCAATAATCCTACCAAAAAGACATCATTGTACAGATTTGATTATCGAACATTATCATAAACAATCTCTAAATTCGGGTCTACAAACCACATTATCTATGATTTCTCAGAAGTATTGGATTATTTCTTGTAAAGCTGCAGTGAAGAGAGTTCTGAATCGGTGTATTACCTGTTTTAAACATCGATCCAAGGTCGTGACTCAAATTATGGGTGAATTGCCACTTGAAAGGGTGGTGCCATCCCGGCCTTTCCAACGAGTCGGTGTAGATTTGGCGGGCCCTATCATTACTAAGCCAATGTTAAAAAGATCAAAAATACTGTTTAAGACTTATATTGTTTTATTCATCTGTTTCACCACCAAGGCAATACATCTTGAGGTGGTTTCTGATCTCACTGCAGAAGCATTTATAGCTACTCTTAGGAGATTTACCTCGAGACGCGGCTTGCCTTCAGATATTTTCAGTGATAATGCTACAAATTTCAAATTGGCCAATAAAGTTTTATTGGATTTTTACAGGGAGTTGGATATTCAAAATTTCTGTGCTCAAAAAGGGATTAGGTGGCATTTTATTCCTCCCTCCGCTCCTCATTTTGGTGGACTTTGGGAGGCAGGTATTAAATCTGTTAAAAGTCATTTAATCAAAGTAACGAAGTCGGCCATTCTTAACTTTGAAGAATTCTATACATTGCTTACTCAGATAGAGGCAATCTTGAATTCGAGACCACTTCTCCCCCTTTATTCCAACTTTGATTCTTATGAAGCATTAACTCCTTCACATTTTTTGATTGGTTCCCCTATTCTAGCTATTCCAGATGAAGTTGTGGATGATTTAAGTCACATTTCCCGTTGGAAATGTATCCAATCAATGAAGAATAGTTTTTGGAAGAAATGGTCCCAAGACTATCTTAATCTGTTACAAGCACGTCCAAGGTGGCATAAGACTCATCAAGATCTACAATCTGGACAGCTTGTACTCATGAAACAAGACTCCACACCTCCTCATCATTGGCCTCTGGCGCGCATCATCAAGACCTATAAAGGACCAGACGGACACGTGCGAGTCGTAGACCTTAAAACTCCAAAGAATGTACTCAAGCGTCCCATCACCAAGATAGCTCCTCTGCCATTCAAGGAGTGAATTCTATTCTTGTTGGACTTGGCTGTCCAACGGGGGGGGAGTATGTTTGTTTAAAAATGTATGTTTTATTCTTATTTGTTATTAATTGTTAATTATTGTATAAATTGTTGTTAAATATTATTCTTTGATGTTACTCTATTCTTTATTGTTAATTTATATAATTCATTGTTTTACATAATTCTTTATTTTAATTTCAATCTGTGTATATATTTATTTTGATTCGGTAACACTGTGTTGTTTATATATTTTGTTTTGCTTAGTTATTTCTAGTTGTAGGTTTAAGTCAGCCTAGTTTTAAGTCAATCATAAATTCATGTAGCTAAATCAAAGAGAATTAAAATCAAAAGGTTCCTGATCGTTTTGTGTGGAGTTTTCCTTTTATTCAAGTTAATCTATTCAAGTAAATCTATTCAAGTTATTCATCGCTGCACCGTAGCGCATAGGATTTGAGCTCGGTGGTAAACGCGAACATCAAAACCTTTAAATAATTATCCTATCAAAATATTTTTTAAAGTGTGTATTTTTTCAATTATATAGATATTTTACACATTATTTTGTTTAAATTTAAAACTTTAACATCTATACTTCATTGGGGAATGCTGAGTTTTATTATTGGTATATAAACGCCGAAGTATGTTAGAAATGTAAAGAAGACTTACTCAAAGAAATTTAGGTTTTCTAAACTATGGCGACATAGAATTGAAATATATCTATATTCTCTTCAATGTTCCAGGGAGTTTGAAATTCTACTCTTCGAATCAATGTTCTACGGATATTTTTCTAATACCTCGTTATTCTGTAGAGATCAAAAGAAATGATCATTTTTCACTAAATAAAACAAGTTATTTTTCTCTAAATGTGTTTCAATATGAATTTCATTATTGCTTTTATGTCCAACTGATATATACATATATACCGTTAAGAGAATATCAAAATTTATATAATCTGTTATTTAGTTTGAACATGTGAGGTTTGGTTTTGATATATGCAACAAATAAATAGTTAGCATATAGTAATATAAAGGGAGAAAGGTAACACCAGCAAAACATCGGCGGTGAAGCGTCATAGGCTGGGTAAACTGGGTACTTTTCTCTATTTTACAAAATAATCTACTATTGATATATATATAGTTTTTCAAATGAATTCAACTTACTTTCATTCCTATTGCAATATACAAAATATTGGCAAGGCTTGAATATTTAATGATAGGTCCTTCACTATTATTCCTATCGTACTAGATGCAGAAGAACATTGTTTTAGTTCGAGAAAGAACTATTAAGGTAATATCAATACTTGATTATAAATCTATATATATATAAATGAATGTATGTATGTATGTCCTTTATGACTGACCAAACCACTCATTGGAACGCCATGAAACTTTAGGAAGTTATTTAGTATAGTACTGGGAAGGTTTCTAGCAAATAAAAATTTTGAAATAACTTTTTGCCTAAAAATAATCGAGATAAATATTCTAATTTATCTTTTATATTTCAACAATCTGCTCTAAATATTATCATGATGATACGATGATTTTGTAATGTAGAAAATTAGGAAAGACAAAATTCAGGATGACACGGCAATTTATTTGAGACAAGAATAATGATACAAACCCAAGGCAAGATACTATATTCCTTTAACTTCCAATTACCGAGGGAACCAATTAATATTGAATTTATTCAACTTATCGAGTATTTTTCAAGGGACCGGGAAAAATTGTTCACTTTATCGAGAGATTCGTTAGACAAACCTTTACTCGGGTAAAACCCGGGCGAAGCCGGGTACATCCGCTAGTTTATAATATAAAGTTAGATCTCTATAGGGATTCTGACTATCGACTATAGGAAATCTATGAGATATAGCGGAAAATAGCTTTAAATATGTAAACAATATTAAATTCAAATTACATGAAAACATATTACCGAAAGAATAAATCAGGACTCTCTGTCCCCCTTTAAGGTATAAGGAAGATACCTGAATGCCTTCCAAAATATAAATAAAAGCTAAGTAAAGACAATTAAAGGACATAGCCGGCTTCAAAGAATAGCCAAAACAGCTGAAAAATCATCAAAACACATCTTATCTCTAGGAGGTAGTTGGAGGTTGGTGTATTTGACTTTGTGACAGCCCTGGTGTCACTAAGGTGTTGGCTCTCCCTGTGTAGCTCAAGTTCCGAATGTAAACACTGCGCCCGAAATTTCTGAATACATTTATAATGACTCATTAATTTTAGGGATCAAATGAAATTATTTTAGCAATAAATAATGGAAAACCTTTTTTTCTCTTTTTCAATATCCCACCTGGTATAATTATACCTAATATTTATTTAAAAAACATAATGATTCTAATAATCGAAATGTTCTTAAAATCATAACAACCCTGTTATCTCCTAGAGTTAGTTCTCATTAGAAGTTTGCTTAGTTGGTTTCAAATCGTTTCTCGTTTTACCAAGGTGATCCTTCCCAGATGATTAACTTTGTTCACTGTTTTAGCTCTAATTTTCCAAATTTAAATATTCCGTTAGAAATTTCGAAATAAGTTTATTATGACTCATTATGTTTAAACAAATTTAAAGGTAAAGAGATTTATACTTTGGAGAATTGAACAAATTTTAATGGGGATTAATTTTAACTGTTAGAAGTTTTATAATTATTTGGGGTGAGTAATTAACAAACAATTTATCAAGAAGTTAGTGTGCAGATTAGTACTAAGGTATGAAGAAATTCTATAATTCCCTCTTCAAATTAATAACGAAGACGTAAACAAGCTAATGGAGTTTCAAAGTAATGGTGTTTGCGCGGGGAAGGTTATCAGTGATGACTCTGCAAACGTTACCTGAATGGAAGCATAAAATAAGATATTTAGGTAACTATGTCAATAATGGCTACTTTATCATGACAAATATAGGCCGTCAAACATTCGATATTATATTTATTTCGACATTGCCCTAAGTGCCCATTATATATACTCGATTATTTATCCATTTGTTACCATTTATAACATGTTTTATTTAGCTTCCCATTCGAATTATCCCCACAGCTCAAGAGATCAACTTTTGTTTATTAATGCTATAATGGCATTAGATAATATATTGGGAATATTCTTTTGATATATACTCCTCTCTCTATATATAAACAAGAGCGTTAATATATATAAATGTATATTATTACTTTCTATATATACAGGCGCCTAAAATTAACTCAGAATCACATCTGAATCAAAACAATTGTAGAAATGAACATTTCTTAACCTTGTCTTACAAGCACAATAGTATAATAAATTGTAGAAATTTACAACTCACGTCTAGTTTCGTTCCATTTTTATAGGGGGAGGGAGTGTCACTTAGGTTCTACATTAAAACAATGGTGTATCATCCCAGTACAAAGCGTAATGGTGGTGATAAATAATGAGCCACAACACCAGTTTTGGCAAATTCAGACAAAAGCCAACCTCACATATCACTTCAAATAATCTATGAAATTTAAATCTTCGCCTATTTTGTATCATTTAAAAAATATCATCATACACTTAGCGCCCTCTATGGCTAAAAAATAAAAAAAATAATAAAAATAAAAAATACGCTTTGGACAAAACTTAAGAAAGTTGTACCTTTAGATGTACCTTAGAATGCATATCGGAATTCAGACAATAACTTTGAAAGATAGTTGATACACAGTGACCTTTATTGAAGACACACTATATAACCAAGTGTCCCCATTGACTGTAAGCGATACTCATATGAGTGTTTTTACTATTCAAACATAATCACGTTCTCATATTGAAATCCAAAAACCGAAAGTGTAATCTGTGTGATAGTGGATTTAGCCAGGACTTTCCACTCTACATGTTTCACTGTCCGACTGTGAGAGTAATATTCTCCGCCATAAGATAGCTTATGAAAACAATTCGCCCCATGTTTTATTGGCAAAAGTATATAAGTATAGCCAATACATTGGCTTTTCACAAATTCTGTAAAATAAACAACACAGTTAAAAGGCGTAGCACAGAGGAACGACCCAACACGAGGAGAGATTGATGTTATTCTCCACTTTACTTAGATAGATATTATGTTACTTCTGTTTACCCATCTGTGAGAATCCTGTATGGGAAGAGTGTCTTTAATGAAGGCTTTGTTGTTGACGATAACCAAGTGCGAGCAAAATTGTCTGTCTCCTTAAAAAAAAAAATACAGCGGTCCGGCGACATAAAGTTCTATCATGAACTCAGGAAGAAATGTTTATATAATTTTACTTCTCTACTGCGGGTTTATATGTGTTTAATATTAACCTTTATATTTCAAAATATAATTTCAGGAATACTTGTAAAATACACACACATATATATATATATTATTGTTTTTTTTTTATATAATAAAACTATATATTTTTATTCAGAAAATGATGATGACGATATTGTTGTATCATGTTTGATTATCAGATACAAAATTATATCTCTTCTATATTTTATATATATATATATATAGCAATAGTTAAGGAAAATCAAAATGTAGGTAGTATTTAAAGATGTATATTATTGTTGCAAATGTGATCCTGCCGACGTATGGATAAACTGGCAGTCGTGTACGTGAGGCGAGTGTTGATGTTCTTCCCACACGCGGACAACAAGAAGCAGAGGCAGGGCTAGATGTTAGCACAGAGAGTGATCGGGGACAGCCCACGGGACAGAGGTAGAGGCCATGACACAAACTTGGATGCTTATCACCGAGACATGGAGAGAGAGAGTGTGTGTGCGAGACAGACGCCGCTTGCCGATGGCCACACCCTAGAACCATCGGCTGCTGACCCCCTGCCAAAACCTGTCCTGTTTACAGGGGGTCGTCTATAAAGAGTCCCTGGGGGCCCCACATGGGCTGGGCGTTGGCATTTTCCTCCACTCTGTCCCTGCCACCAGCTGACCGAACACTCTTTGGATCTTTATTTTGACGTCACCATTTTTAGTTTTAAATACAAATAGGGGGTTAAAATACAAATAGGTCATATACAAAATATGGGGTGGTAGTAAATAGAAATAGTGCACATTTCTATTAAAACTATTAAAATATTATTAACGTTGTCAATATATTAAAAGTTTTAAAATGAGGAGAAAGATGGTTGAAGTTATAACATGTGTGTAATAAGTCTAAAGATGATGAAAAATACGATTTGAAGAAAAAAAAGATATAATTATTTGTTAATGGCTGACGGCATTGCTAATGATGGTTAAATGAAACACAAAATAATAATAAAGATTAATATAATTGGTTAATGTTAAAATGTTTTATACACATCTAAAGTTGCATTAATTAAATAGTAATAGGGCAGGTGAAATGAAGAACTTAATGAATTTACAATAATAATGCTGTTGCCAAAAATAGGGTATTGATTAGGTAGCCAATTTAGTGGGAGGAAAAAAACGGAGATAGTGTTACATTAATAGAGTTCTGTAGAGAAATTTCTCCTACCAGATGGATTGATGTCTTGGATGAGTCTTGTGGAGTGGGCTGCGATGAGGCTAGGTGATCACTTTTTGCGCTGGTTACCATGGGACATCGTCGATGCTGATAAGCGGGGCTTAGCGAGGCTTTCTCGATGGATCTTGTCTGCTTGTTCGAGCCGATGGAGCGAGGTGCCTGTGGCACAAAAGCTGTCGATGGGGGAGATGATGAATCCCTCGGTGCGAGATACAGCTAGTCCTCGCATGGCGTCTTTGAGATGGTCCACTGGATCGTCAAGGTGGAGGGCAAGTAGAAGGAGCATCCACACGAATGCGTCGTTGACCACCGGTGCCTCTGTCATCCTCTGCATGCTGCTGTCCTCAGTTATCCTGTCGACTTTCTGTAATATTGTTGCAAATGTGATCCTGCCGACGTATGGATAAACTGGCAGTCGTGTACGTGAGGCGAGTGTTGATGATCTTCCCACACGCGGACAACAAGAAGCAGGGGCAGGGCTAGATGTTAGCACAGAGAGTGATCGGGGACAGCCCACGGGACAGAGGTAGAGGCCATGACACAAACTTGGATGCTTATCACCGAGACATGGAGAGAGAGTGTGTGTGTGCGAGACAGACGCCGCCTGCCGATGGCCACACCCTAGAACCATCTGCTGTTGGCCCCTGCCAAAACCTGTCCTGTTTACAGGGGTCGTCTATAAAGAGTCCCTGGGGGCCCCACATGGGCTGGGCGTTGGAATTTTCCTCCCCTCTGTCCCTGCCACCATGACCGAACACTCTTTGGATTTTTATTTTGACGTCACCATTTTTAGTTTTAAATACAAATAGGGGGTTAAAATACAAATAGTTCATATACAAAATATGGGGTGGTAGTAAATAGAAATAGTGTACATTTCAATAGAAGGGTAGGATATTTTAAGGTATCGACTTTAAATAATTGGAAGATATGTGACATATACTAAAAGTGTCATGCAGTTTAAAATATACTATATATATATATATATATATATAATATTTTCTACATAGCCCATGACGCGTAACGGCCGAAGCTATGCTGAAGTTTTGTTTTTTTATCTAATTATATCCTTCTAATTATTTATCTCTATATATATAAAAGTCAATTCCTGTCTGTCTGTCTGTTTCGCGATAAACTCAAAAACTACTGAACCAATTGGTTCCAAATTTTGCATGTCGCTTTTTATAAACCTGAGGAAAATTTTTGGCTACATTTTGCTTATTATTTTTGGCTATTTCTTTTTTTAATTTGAAGAACTATTTTTTTACGCGGACTAATCCGGAATGGAATGAATACCTAAATAAGGCCATTTTGTATACGCATCGGTGGCTTAGTGGTAGAATGCTCGCCTGCCACGCGGGCGGCCCGGGTTCGATTCCCGGCCGATGCATTTTTTTTTTTTACAATTTTTAAAACTAATTTATAAAAAATCTTCTATATATATAAAAATGAATGTATGTGTGTCTGTTTGTTTGTTTGTTTGTTTGTCCTTTATGCCTGACCAAACCACTCATTGGATCGCCATGAAACTTTGGGAAGTTATTTAGTATAGTACTGGGAAGGTTTCTAGCAAATAAAATTTTTGAAATAACTTTTCGCCTAGAAATAATCAAGATAAATATTCTAATTTATCTGTTATAATTCAACAATCTGCTCTAAATATTATCATGATGATACGATGATTTTGTAATGTAGAAAATTAGGAAAGACAAAATTCAGGATGACACGGTAATTTATTTGAGACAAGAATAATGATACAATTCAAAGGCAAGATACTATTCCTTTAACTTCCAATTACCGAGGGAACCAATTAATATTGATTTTATTCAACTTATCGAGTATTTTTCAAGGGACCGGGAAAAAAATGTTCACTTTATCGAGAGATTCGTTAAACAAACCTTTACTCGGGTAAAACCCGGGCGAAGCCGGGTGCATCCATACAAGAATAATGATACAATTCCAAGGCAAGATACTATTCCTTTAACTTCCAATTACCGAGGGAACCAATTAATATTGATTTTATTCAACTTATCGAGTATTTTTCAAGGGACCGGGAAAAAATGTTCACTTTATCGAGAGATTCGTTAAACAAACCTTTACTCGGGTAAAACCCGGGCGAAGCCGGGTACATCCATACAAGAATAATGATACACTTCCAAGGCAAGATACTATTCCTTTAACTTCCAATTACCGAGGGAACCAATTAATATTGATTTTATTCAACTTATCGAGTATTTTTCAAGGGACCGGGAAAAAAATGTTCACTTTATCGAGAGATTCGTTAGACAAACTTTTACTCGGGTAAAACCCGGGCGAAGCCGGGTACGTCCGCTAGTTATATATATATATAAACCTATTTTTTTTTATGCTTAAATCAGTTAACAAATACATAAAAAATATATTTTCTTAATGGTATTATATATATATATATTAGCACTACATCTAAATATTAGCATTATTTCAGTTTTAATTTTTAATATAAAGAAAGAATGTTATTATATTAATAATTACATTTTTAATTTTAATATGTGGTGGATTTTTTAATTAACTATCAAATAACTAACGTGCAGGCAACTTCTTCAATCTAACCCAACTATTTGCGTAAACCGCCATTTAACTAACGCCACAAATATTCAAATGAATGTTCTTTCATAACGCTAGCCCATTTTATTCAGCAATTTCTAAATTTAAACGCTAATGTAATTAACAAAAATGCTACCGTAAAATTTATAGGTTTCTTGGAAAAACTTCTTCCAGTTGGAAAATATTTTGGGGTTAAATTAGGTGGCGAGAATAAACTTTGAATTTTTGTCTGAGGAAGGAAATGAGGGCAGCTAACTTGGAAGAAATCTCGGCTACTGTTTATTTACCTACTTACCTTTAACGGTTATTTACTAATATCGCGTGGTATTCATACATTTCCATATATTCTGACGGAATTTACTCAAATTTTATTCTCAAAATATTGTTATTTATTTTATATTTTCTATGAGAATATCGTTCATTTTATATATATATAATAATTTTTACTCATAATTTATCTGTTTTATTTCATAAATATATTATTCTTTTTTAATTCCAGAGATAATTTTTAAATTAAATATATTCAAATTTACGCATGCTTTTTATTAATATAAAAAGAAATGGCACAGGCTTGTTGAAACATTGAATATATAAGACATATGTGTGGTAAATTACAAACTATAATTTATATTGCAATACATTTTTTCACGAAACTATGAGTGTTTTATTAACTATTTTTTAAAGTTTATTTTTTATGTAATATAATAAACTTATATATATACTGTGTAATATTTTGTTGTAAATATTGCGGTAACCCATTATAAATTCCTTTATACTCAGTGAGAGTGTAGGGAGTTATATGTATTTCCTTTGTGATATACTATATATATTTTTAATTGCTACTAGAGAATACGTTTATAAGCGATGACATTAAATGTGAATCAAATGACACAATTATCTGGAACTCTCTCTCTCTCTCGTATACAATTGTAATATATAATATACGCTCATGGACAAAACTTAAGGAAGTTGTACCTTTTATCATGTATATCGGTATTCAGACAATAACTCTGAAAGAATTTTGTCAAACAATGATCTTTATTAACGGCACTAGATAATCAAGTGTGAAAATAATTGTTTCTGTCTCCTTCAAAAAACAGAGAGAGAGAAATAAGGGTTCCCCGGGCCCCTGGAGCGCAAAAAAGGCCAACTGCCCGGGTCAAAAAAAAAAAACAACAGACGAATGGCGACATCAAAATATGAAACTTAAGTTTTGTCTCTATGAGAAAATGTAATAAATAATATAATAGTTATAATCGAATATATATAATGTGAAAAAATAGTACAAATGTAATATTGTACTGGGATAAGGTGCATAAATTAAGAAAAAGGCATCTCCTTATCGTGCAACTGAAAGTAGCCATCTATCGGAATAAATATGAACTATTCTCGTTGATTTTTAATTATTCCAGAGTTTGCCAAATACCCATTCTTGATTAATCAAGAATGGGTATTTGGCCAATTCTGGAATAATTAAAAATCAACGAGAATAGTTCATATTTATTCCGATAGCAACTTTCAGTTGCACGATAAGGAGATGCCTTTTTCTCAAATATATATATTCTAGTTTTAAAGACAATTTGGAAAATGTATTTAAATAATTTTAGATATTAGGTCTATATAAGTTTGATTATGAGATCAACAAGTTCAAAGAAATCGGTTGGCCATTACCAACGTGAGGCAGACCCTACGTTGACGACACACTGAGAAGACTCTGTGAAGAAGAAACTGTTTTTTTAATTACAGAAAAGTGTATTCTATATCTACATTTAGTTTTAGCATTAAATTCGATAGGAGTACTTGTGAATAAAGGTAAATTTTACCATATTTACTGCAATAAGTGAAATAGCAATTATTCAAATAAGACCAACTTTATATTCAGCATTCAAAATCTATTCATCAGAAAGAGCGGCTTTAAATAAAGCTCAGTAGAAGGTGTAGTGTCCTCGAGATGGAACTCCAAGTTATCTATCACTCCTCCCCGGCGTCGCTAATGATTCTCTGGAACACCACTAGTTAATACCCCAATTAATATTGATGATACCCAATCTAACTCCAATTAGGGGAATCTTCATTTTAATTAAAATGATTCTGGTTAGATATTCAATGAGTAAAATGTTCCCAATTATCTCCAGGCCGATATGTCACCGACCCCGTTGAATATTTATATCTCCATCGATTGGATGCGATGTGGCAGGCTTCCACGTGGGAGCTACTGGACAGGCTTCCTCGTTTGGTTCTATCGATATACTTTTGGATTATATACAAAACAACACATATGCAGATATTTGTCCGTACATATTCACGTATGTACCAAAAGATGCAATTCTCCCTTTAATCATGCATTAAAATAATGCATTCCATTTATCACCCTAGTGAATACTTTATTAATGATGATACGGAATGAGCACAACATCAGGTTTGGTGATTTCTGACAAAGGGCCAACCTGTATACTTGGTTTACTAATGTTCTTTACTAGGGTTATAAACGTGATGCATTGTTATATTCACACATATACACAGTACTGTATATGTATGTATATATGTGCCTATTTGTATATTTATCATATACTTTATATATTTATCGTATTAGAGAAAGAGAGAGAAGTCAATTAGTATTCACCAATCTTTTGCGATTTCCCAAATTCTACCGGATGTCATACCCATATATTATAGAAGGGTATTATTTAAATATATTGTAATATATATTGTGTGAGAAGGTTATTATGCCTTGTGTGTCGTCGTTTGTTGAGGATTGTTAGGTGTTGCGCCATTTATTTGTTAGTTTTGAATGACAAACCATTGAAAATTAAATTGAGCGCATTAAATATCTTATGAAATACAATTTCTAATATTAATTAAATCTACATATTCATGAAGTTAATATTATTTGAATTGTTCTTGTTCATATCATTCCAGACAACATTTCATAATTTTACAATCATGGATAAAACTAAAGGACGTTGTACCTCTTAGCGTGTATATCGAGATTCAGATAATAACTCTGAAAGATATTTGAAACGCAGTGACCTTTATTGAATACACATGATGGCAAAGACCTTCTACTTCCTTAAACTTTGTCCATGAGTGTATATACATATTTTTTCAATTATTATGTTTTTTACATACACTATCCATTATTTATTATAAATATCATTTCTAGTTTTTTTTCTATTTCAGAAATATACTTTTGCTAATGTGAGGCTTGCCAATCATATTCTAAACAAGATGTATTCAGTTGTACCGCGGTGAAATCGGACGTGTAGTGAGTATCTGCCAGCACCGAACTTTATGGGGATATTGTCACACTAGTGGGGCAACCTTTAAAGTTTTATCCATGAGTGTATATATATATATATATAAATGGGGGGCTACCCTTATACTAAAATGATAAAACAATGGGAGGGTTCGCTACTCTCTGATGAGTCAGGTCCTCCCAATATTTTTATCCTTACAGTAAGGTCAGTAGAAAATTGTTCTATTTGTTTTATTTTGAAATAAAATGGCGCCTTATAAATTTGTTTTAATTTCCCCAAAACTTCATATAACACAGGTCTACAAAAAAACTTTTTTTTTGCACAAGAGAACCTGATGGTGTTTCTAGTGTAACTTTTCATGCTGAACTCAAAATTCCAATCAGAAATTTCCCATCACGTATGGTTTTTGCGTGACGGTCTTTTTTTAGTATTGGGATAAATACATGCATCCAACATGAAAGAGACTTACGAAAACATGAAACTGCTTTTGAAAAAGATAGAATATGAAAGATGCGGTTGGAAAATATGCAGCGATTTGAAAGTCGTTGCTCTCTTGCGTGGATTACAGCTTGGATATACAAAATTTTGTTGTTTTCTGTGTGAGTGGGATAGCAGAGATAGGGAAAGGCATTACATTAAAAAAATCTGGCAAAACCGTAAAATCTTTACTCCAGGATATAAAAATATTGCAAATCTACCCCTGATCGATTCAGAAAATATTTACTTACCACCATTACATATTAAACTGGGATTAATGAAGAACTTTGACAAGGCAATGGATCGAAATATGCCAGTGGATTTGCCTACCTAAAACAAAAATTTCTAGTATAAGTGAAGCGAAGATTAAAGAAGGAAATTTTCGTTGGACCTCAGATTCGAGAATTGCAGCAGGATGGAAATTTTCAAAATAGTTTGAATGAAGTTGAAGTAGCAGCATGAAATACCTTTAGAAACGTTTGCAAAAACTTCTTAGGAAGTGTCAAGGTTGAAAATTACCGAGACATAGTTAATGATCTGTTGCTTTCCTACAAGGCACTGGGATGTAACATGTCCCTCAAGATCCATTTCCTGCATTCACATCTAGATTTCTTTCCAGACAATCTTGGCGCAGTTAGCGATGAGCATGGTGAGAGGTTTCATCAAGCTATATCAAGCATGGAGAAGCGGTACCAAGGTAAATGGAGTCCCGCTATGCTTGCCGACGACTGCTGGGCACTCAAGAGGGATCTACCACAAGCAAAGTATAGAATAAAATCCACTGTCACTGCTTTTCAATAATAAATATGTTTCGTTCATATATGCCTATATATTAACAATATTTCCAAATTCAAGTAGGTGTATCTCAGAAATATTGTGTAATAGAAAAAAACTTATGGTATATTTGGATTCAGGACATGTAGATAAGATGCTATTTCTTTGTGGACAAAGAAAAATATTTTTGATAAACCAGTTACGTGACATTGTTTGCAATTTTTAGTGTATTTATCCCAATACTAAAAAAAGACCGTCACGCAAAAACCATACGTGATGGGAAATTTCTGATTAGATTTTTGAGTTCAGCATGAAAAGCTACACTAGAAACATAATCAGGTTCTCTTGTGCAAAAATCTTGTTGACCAGTGTAATTAAGAGAGAGGCCATACATACTATTGGATAATAAGTAAAATATTCAATCCGAGAGGCTGATAAAAAATAATGTTCTCGATTCAAACGGAATCTCGTGTTGCGGCCGAGGGATAGAATACTTGGGCGACAAGCAGTTTTCAAATCGACCTAGTACCTTGCCGACCTGTGATTCAGCTAGATTGGAATACGACACCAGTATAGCGAGACGATCGGGCCCTCGAAATATTGCGAACATAATTTACTTAACCCATTATATTCCGGCCTTCTTTATAGATATTATAATATTGAATTTGTCTCTAAAACATCAAAATATATAGGATATCCACAAATATTGAATATAAATTTGTTAATTCCCACAAATACTTACTGTTTGCGAGCATGTGAATCCGTTTACTGAGACATTAAGAGCGGGTGATATTTTTTATTTTAATTTCTGAGACGCCGGAAAACTGCTTGCTATAAAATTGCTAAGAAATGTTAGCTTTTGTAACTTTTGTCATCAGACTTTAGTACTGGCCTATTTTCGATTATGTCTTACGATGGGGAGAAATTGTTAGAACTTGAAAGCCGAACAATCGCAAAATATCACAATGTGTCAATAGGAATCGCTTCAAACCTTTGGAGCAGATTTAAGAGATTGGCATATTTGTTAGAATATCCCGTTAAGGCAGTAAAAGAGCGACAATGGCCCAAGAAGAACGCTACATAACACTTAGAGCCAAGCTCCATATTAAGCATGAAGGGTATCCAAATGACTACGATGCTAGTCCTTGCATCAGGAACCTTTATGCCACAAAACCTGCTTCGAGAGGAAAAAATAAATATATGTTAATGTAAGAAATTCAAAGTTGTGTATTGTACTCAGGTCTCATTATAGGAGCGTCCATTTGAACTGGTGTCGCGAACAGCTCGAGTGGAGCAATGATCAATGGGCTCATGTCTTTTTTACTGGTGAGTCAAATCTCGGTCTTGAGCTTGATTCGGGACGTTTACTGAGCTGGAGAGAATCACTCTAAGAAACTCTTTTCTCGGTAAAAATAGAGCAAAATATGTTCTGGGGCGTATTTTAAAGGAGCCGATCAAGATAGCTGGCTAGCTCGGGTTATTGCTAAACAGCTGGACATAGTAGAGAGGGCTCCACAGGTTTGGCTGAAGATCGGGTCACGTAAAGCAGGTTATTGGTAAATTTATAGATTTATCAAAGAGATATTTTTAGAATCATTAATATTTGTCAATTATATAACCTAAAATTGTCTTTACCACATAAAATCTAACTATTATATTATACAGAATGTGAGGAAATACATAAACATACACATGTCTATATATAAAGTACAGGTTCAGATTAGTTATCACCTAGTGAAATATACAGTATAAAGTAGATTTCAAATGTGTAGAACTTACACTTCACATTTCATTCTAATAATAATTAGAAAAGTTTTTCCACACTATTGAATTTTATTTGGAATGTGTTTCTCTCTTTAATTAATTATCCAGAGCTGCCAATAATTAATTGGTGTCAGAAAAACTAATTCATTAGTTGGCTTCTGATTTACCAGTTAGGTGACAGTTGTCTCGCCTACATTCATGGCACTAATGAGCTGTCCTATGGACTTTTTGCTTCTCGACATTTAAAATGAACTTTTTATGTCATGCCGCCGCTATTGGATGATGTAGGGTGTGTCATCTATCAAATGATAGAAATCAAGCCAATAATGTTTTATTGTTTGTTATATATTGCGACATTTCCTTTTATTGCATCAAAAAGTAAAAGATAAGCAAAAGAGGAATTTCGTTAATCGATAGCTTTTAGAAACTCAGGCAAAATAATGTCGTATAAAGTTAAAGCAGTTTGTCATAGTTCATAAGAGATGTAGAATATGGATATTTTACAGAAGATAAACTTTTGTATCGAATTAAATAATATAAATTTCAAGCAAATAGTAAAATATAGATTTTGATAAATAGCTTTCTATTAAATGAAACGAAGATAGAATTGGAAGCTATGCGCTCTATGTACAGAGGTCATTTATTATGATAGATTAGGCTAAGTTGGCTTCTACGTCTGCGTTATTGAGTCTGGTAGGTCCAACTAGGGCTGAAAATTTTAGAAAAAGTCCTTCCTTTTTTCATGAAAACTTAGAATCAATCAGATCATGTACGAAAAATAATATATCCCTAAATATCGAAGCGACTTTCAAATTTCAAGTTGGTCTTTTATATATCTATCTCTATATACGTTATAAATTAATCTAAATAAATATTTTTAAGTTTGAAAATTTGAAATGCTATATATGTTGTGTGAATGTATAGGGACAAATAGAACGTTTTCTGGATATTGTAGTCCTTACGAAAGGGTTGATGTTCCGTTATATGAAAAAAAAGGGTAGACGGTAGAAAAGGTAAAAAAATAAATAAAATAATAATACATACTTTTATCGTTTTAAACTATCTTAACTTTTTTATTAGTCTATTTTCCCTCTCTTTATATTTGCATCTTATGGGTGATTATTATTTTCTATCAGAGCTATATTCTAGAGACAATCCATTAAAGTCAATATAGTAACGCTCTCTTTAATTTCATTTTTACTTTCTCTTTTGAAGAAAATACACAAGGAGAGAAACTTGATGCAACATACAATTTCAAACGATTATGCAAAAGTGGCACTTAGAGGAGGTAGAAACAGGTCTCTTTTATACATAAGAGTGAACAAAAATAAATATTAGTCCTCTAATAATGGTTATAAAATTTCACATTCATAAATATATATTTTTTTATTATTGAATTAATAAAATGTATATACTCTATAGATATTATTTAAATTTGACTCTGAAACAAAATGTTTGCAAGGTTGAGCAAAATTAGAAATCCGATGGTAGAGCGTACGTCCTGCGGACTAAATTTCGGACGATTTCCTAGCCTATTGGGCTATATGGGCACTTGTATGCTCGTTCCTACTGAATTCAACTTGCGAGCTAAGCTAAGTGACCATTACTGCAATGTAATTGTGTGGCTAATGTTTCTATTCGAGTAGCACACTTCAACACACAGTCTTTAGCTTCTATTCATATAAATTACACTTTTGAACGTAAATTTCTATCACATTTTATAAATATCCTTTAAATGTAAACTAGAAATTCGCACGCTACCCGCGTATACATACAAACCGTACTAGCTAAGAAATAGTCTATATCTCTTTGATATAAACCTGTATGTGAAAGCGATTTTAGAATAAAGGATGGAATTTTAAATAATAATAGACTTATTGTGAAATTTTCCTTTATAATTTTATGCCTTTGGTTTTATTCAAGGTATTATTCAACTTAAATTTACAAATTTGATTATCATGGATATCATTTTTTTTATTAATATGATCAGTAAAAAGTTATTTGTAATTACACATCAATAATATAAGGTAATTGTACATTATATAGTTTCGTGGTACCCAGACTCCGTCTGACCAGAATGGTACAAAGAGAGACTTCTCTGTCTGACCAGAATGGTACAAAGAGAGACTTCTCTGTCTGACCAGAATGGTACAAAGAGAGACTTCTCTGTCTGACCAGAATGGTACAAAGAGAGACTTCTCTGTCTGACCAGAATGTAACAAAGAGAGACTTCTCTGTCTGACCAGAATGATACAAAGAGAGACTTCTCTGTCTGACCAGAATGGTACAAAGAGAGACTTCTCTGTCTGACCAGAATGGTACAAAGAGAGACTTCTCTGTCTGACCAGAATGGTACAAAGAGAGACTTCTCTGTCTGACCAGAATGGTACAAAGAGAGACTTCTCTGTCTGACCAGAATGGTACAAAGAGAGACTTCTCTGTCTGACCAGAATGTAACAAAGAGAGACTTCTCTGTCTGACCAGAATGATACAAAGAGAGACTTCTCTGTCTGACCAGAATGGTACAAAGAGAGACTTCTCTGTCTGACCAGAATGGTACAAAGAGAGACTTCTCTGTCTGACCAGAATGGTACAAAGAGAGCACGCGCAAGTTCGTAAAGGGATGCAGCAAGAGATTTATTTCATTAATTGGAAATTCACGATTACGCTATAATGGACTTGCTTCAACCTCAGCCGTCATAAGGATCCTTGGCGTCGTGGATGCCACTCTTGTGAAGTTTTATGCTCCACACACGGCCTACGTCCGTCCTGGACAACACCTACTTGTAGACAGCCCCGCTGCCAATCGACACACTCGTTCCGGTGTCAACTTCCACAGTTCAATCGCTCCGTACAGTCCAGTCGCCAACACGGCCTGGCCAATCTTAGACACCCCCCCCCCCGCCTTCAGCCTAACATCTGCTGTCCACCGAATTCAGAATTCCTTACTTTCGAATTATTGTCACAAGAATGTAAATGTTTTCCCCACGTCTCTATTTTACTTTCTACTCTTTTCTATAATCACACGCTCCGCCTGAGGCCAATGGCCTCCAACATTGTATTCGCTCTTGTAATGGGGCAAGCAATATCTCACAAAATCCTCAGGCATTTATTGAGTTATTGCTCAATTTTACATCATATATATAAGTGCTATATGTAAAGACACTTAGCTAATTATATGTTATGAACCTAAAAGAAATTCAAGGTGTTCAACATGTATATATTTGAATACTAATTATTAAGTGAGGCGCAATAATCTCGAAATATTTGTTACGTTACTTTATATATAATTTTCAATTACGGGCATATCCTTAAGTTATTTATTATTTGACGATTTTTATAACTTTGTATTAAATAGCTTTCTGTTTCGAATAAAATGTATTTCGACTACCTACACATAGGGCACACAATCAATATGTGTGTAAATAAATAGTGACGAATCAATATGGACACCAACATAAAAACATGTCGCTCTTCCTAGTCGGACAGTAATTTTAAATATGCGCATATCTAAGTTCAATTTTTAATTGAATTCCAAACTTTGTAACCCCAACAGGAATAAATTAGATGAAACCACCACACTGATCCATCAGGAATATGTAATTCGACTCCAAATTAAATTAAACATCTCTAAGAATGGCAATGGCAAATTTAATAAAACCTAACATTTCTCTCTCTCTCATCCCCGCTAGAGAGTAATAAATACTATTTCAAAATTTAGTATGGAGATACAGCAACAAATTGAAATGGAAATTTATTAGGCTTTCCTTAATGGTTAATTCGTTTAAGCGAAGTTGTGAGATGATGAATTGGGCGGGGGGTCGAGATTATCATAAAATAGGGATTTATTTTCTTATCCCACTTATCCTCTCTCCTTCTTATAGCCTTACACTTTAGGTTTTCCTGAGAAATCATCACAATTTCTATATATTCAGCTTTTATCCGCTCCTTTATACATTTCCAGATTACATTCCTATATATGCTTAATAATGATTTACTTATATTGAATCGAACTGGCTTTGGCCTCCAGGCACTAAGGAGGAATCACTGCCAAGTTCTTATTTTAACGCTGGTTTTAATTGTAAGCTTCTTAACTCAGCGAGCTAACTATAACTCATTTAAACTTGCATGATTGCTAATGTCTCGTCTCACCAACACTAATGATTCAACTACGTATGCCTTAATAACTACTTTTATTTTCTAAAAATCAAGATTATATACATGTCTAAAATTTACATAATTTAACAATAATTACAAAAGTAAATTTCAACAATTTTGCATATGTAAGGCTGGAACATACTCCCCCCGGCCGCTGAACCCTGGTTCAGATTTGAAGGGAAGCGGAGCCAACTTCGTAATAGGTCGTAGGTAGACTCCGGTAGCAGCCCGAACTTGGGCAACTCGCACCTTCTGGTCAGAGCCCGGATATACCTCGAGGATCCTGGCCAGACGCCATTTTAGAGGTGGAAGGTTATCTTCTTTTATTAGCACTAACTGATTAGGCTTCAAATTGTCTTGTGACAACCTCCATTTATTTCTCTGTTGCAAAGAGTTGATGTACTCTCTTGTCCATCTTGACCAGAACGAGTTCCTCAGACTTTGTACCAGATTCCATCTTGACCGCAAATCTCCTTGCTCATAATTTTGCAATCCTGGGTCCTCAATCAGAGGGGAGCCAATCAAGAAATGTCCCGGAGTCAAAGCCCGAAGATCGTTAGGGTCGGGACTTAATTCTACTAACGGTCTTGAATTAAGGCAAGCCTCAACTTGACAGAGTAGTGTGATGAATTCCTCACTATTTAAAAGTGATGACTTTATTACCTTGCTCAGATGACCCTTTAAGCATTTGATGTTTGCCTCCCAAAGTCCTCCAAAGTGTGGAGCTGATGGAGGAATGAAATGCCACTCTATAAACTCTTCTGCTAAAAAGTCTTTAGTTTCCTTTGAATTCATAATTTTATATTGTTTCTTCATGAAGCTTTCGGTTCCTTTGAAGTTCGTTCCATTGTCTGAGTAAATTTTTGATGGTTTTCCTCTACGAGATATAAACCTCCTGAGAGCTGCAATGAATGAACTGGTCGAGAGACTAGTTACCATTTCCAAATGAATTGCCTTGACCGAAAAACACACAAAGAGAATCACATAGCATTTGATCGTCCCCTTCGATCTAGTCAGACTTGGTTTTAGTTCGTAAGGTCCTGCCAAATCGACTCCAGTCTTGGCAAACGGTCTTGATGGATTTACTCTATCAGCAGGCAAATTCCCCATAATTTGTACTGCAGTTTTTGCCCTGAATCTGAAGCAGGTTATACACTGTTTAATGATTCTTCTTACAATGTCTCTACCTCCCATGATCCAATAACTATTTCTTATTAGAGATAAGACCAGCTGTGGACCAGCATGCAAATATCTCGTGTGAAAATGAAGTATTATTAAGTTGGTAAAGTGATGATTTTTCGGTAATAACAGTGGGAATTTTTGATCAGGGCCTACATTCGCGAACTGAATCCTTCCACCTACTCTTAACATCCCAGTTGCATCTATAAAAGGATTAAGCTGCAAAATTCTACTTTTTCTTGAAGCATGTCCCGTATTTCTTAGATCCTGCATTTCTTCTCCGAATTCGTCCTCCTGAATCCATCCAACAATCCTAATCACTGCATTTTCTAATTCCTTCTTTGATAATGTTCCAATTTCTCTTTTCTTCAGCGACACCCGACAATTAGTGATGAATCTCAAACACCAGGCTATGATTCGCCTCGTCTTGTTAAAAGTGGAATATTTTGTTACAACCTCTGGACAGACTGAAACTCGGGACTGGCAAGCTAAGGCTACTTTTTCTTCCTCATGGCATTCTCGGCCATAGCAATTATCCTGATTCTGAACAAAGTGGTTATCTTTCAACCAAGTCGGTCCTTGCCACCACAGTGTATGTCCAGATAACGCAGCAGGCATTATTCCCCTAGAGGCACAATCGGCGGGATTATCCTTCCCAGACACATGACGCCATGAGTTTCTATCAGACAGTTGCTGTATTTTCACAACTCTATTGTGTATAAAGGTCTTCCATCTGCTAGGATCTGATTTGATCCAACTCAATGAGATCTGAGAATCTGACCACAAATATGCCCTGCCAATATCAATCTTCAATGAATCAATAACAGATCTGTAGAGCTGAGACAGGAGGAGAGCCGCGCACAATTCCAATCTTGGTAGAGTTAGAGACTTACATGGGGCAACTCTGGTTTTTGCTGCAAGCATTGATATATGGACTTGTCCATCCAGAGAGACTGTTCTCAAGTAGCACACAGCCGAATAAGCTACACTTGACGCGTCACAAAATCCGTGGAGCTGAACATCTCGATCCCCTTCACATGCCCATACGTATCTTGGGATACTCAACTCCCCTAATTTTAGTAATTCGGCTCTAAAATTATTCCACCTTTCCTTGATTTCGTTCGGAATATGCTCATCCCAGCCTGTTCCACTTCTCCATAACTCCTGCATTATTATTTTCAAAGCCACTGTAGTAGGTGAGAGGAAACCAAGTGGATCGAAAATCCTCGCAATATTGGAGAGAAGATCTCTTTTGGTAACAACTTCTTCAGGAAGAGTTATATTAACTCTAAACGTATCTTGCACATGATCCCATACAATTCCTAAAATCTTGGATATGGCTCCTTTCTCCAAGTTAATTTTCCTCTCCTCGTTTATTTCCTCGACATGAGACACTATCTCGTGGCAATTTGAATTCCACTTTCTTAAGTGAAACCCTCCCTTTTTCATTAAGTCCTTTAATTGGTCTATTAGTTCTTTGGTTTCAGCAATCGTTTGAGCTCCTGTTAGCAGATCATCGACATAGAAATCATTCAAGGTCACCCTAGAAGCCTCAGGATAATTTTGGCCTTCATCTTCTGCTAACTGTTGTAATGTTCTCATTGCCAAAAATGGAGCCGAAGTTGTACCATAGGTAACAGTCAGCAGTCGATAGTCCACCACAGGCTCTTCTGGCGATGGTCTCCACAATATCCTCTGATAGTCCGCATCTTCTGGATGAATTCTTATCTGGCGGTACATCTTTTCTATATCAGCAGTTATGGCGACAGGATACGTTCTGAATCTGAGGAGAATGAAAAATACATCCTGTTGAATTTTTGGTCCCTTGTGCAAAACTTGATTTAAAGAAACATTATTTTCAGATTTAGCTGATGCATCAAACACAACTCTCATTTTTGTTGTAGTGGATTGCTCTCTAATTACTGGATGATGAGGCATGTAATAGCATCTGCACAATTCTCGCTTCACTTCTGCAATTGGGACTCTTTCCATGTGGTTTAAGTGTTCATATTCCTTCATGAATCCCCGGTATTGGTCATATAATTTCACATTCTTACACAATTTTCCTTCCAACGAAAGGAACCTTCTTAAAGCTTTTTCTCTTGATTCACCCAGAAGCGGTCGATGTTGTCTGAATGGCAATTTTACCCAATACCTTCCATGGCTATCTCTGCCATGGTTATTCGAAAATAACCTTTCACAATCTTCGTCCTGTGTACAAAGATCCGGTGACGGCACAGATTCAATTTCCCAGAATCTTTTCATTACGAATTCTAGTTCTGGTTCAGATTGTAAACTCAGGTTACAGACTTCTGTATTACTCTCCGATGTTCCCATGAGTTTTCCTATAAGTACCCAACCTAGTCTTGTATTAATAGCCATTGGCAATCCTTCTCCGAGAGATATAGAGCCATTCAACATAAGTTCAGTGTATATATCTGCTCCCAATATCATATCTATTGGGGCTTGTATGTAGAACTCTGGGTCTGCCAATTTGAGGTTCTTCAAAGTTGGCCAATTAGGGTCTTTTAACCTGAAGTTCGGAATTTCTGAAGTGAGCACTCCCGTGACTACTGCCTCCACCGAGAATTCCTCAGAATTATTCAGTGGACAAAATGTCACACTTACTGTCGATGAAGAATGCTGCACTGGTGTGTTTCCAACCCCTATAATCATCCGATCTGATTTCCTTTGGACAAGTCCCAATCTTTCGCAGCATCCTTTTGTTATCATGGTGACTTGGGAACCGCTGTCCAGTAGGGCTCTGCAGGTGCATAACTTTCCGAGTCCATTTTTTATCTTGATTCTAGCTGTTGCGAGTAGTACGTGGCTATCATTGCAGTTTGCCTGTTGAGTATTAGTCAAATTGATAGCACTTTCATGTTCCTTCGGAGTTGTGTTCTCCACTTGGGCCGAAGCGCCTTCCGTGCTCGGTTTATCATAATGAATCATTGTGTGGTGCTTGCCCTTGCATACTTTGCATCGTTGGTTCAGCCTACAATTCCATGAGAAATGGCCTTTCCCCAAGCAATTGAAGCACAATTTATGACCTTTTACTACATTTAATTTTTCTTTTAAAGGCATTTTGCAAAATAAGTTGCACATGTATAGTGGATGATGCCCAGATTTGCATAATATGCAAGTGTCCGATTTCTCAATTAGCATCCCGTAGCTTTGGCATTTGGGAAATCTCGATCCGGTGGTTTCTTCCCTTTTTGAACATTCCCTGACAGCACAAGACATGCTTCTTGCATGTCTGGAAATGAACGCTATGAACTTGTCATAAGAAGGAAGAGTGTTGTCCACTGACAGTTCCCAATCCAACCTTAGATTTTCACTCAACTTCTGCTGGAGGAAGTGCACCAAGATCACATCCACTAATTGATTTCTCTTCAATTCCAGCGTTTCTAAGTTTCTTATGGCTTCATTACAAACATCCATGAATTCATGGAGACACTTAGCCGATGGATTCTTAATTGCCCGGAGAGAAAAGATTTTTGATACCTGGGCATAAGCTAGCTCTCTCGGGTTATCATATCTTGATAACAGTGTACTCCATGCTTGGCCATAATTTTCACTTAGTAAAGGGAAACCCCTTATTAATCTGGCCGCTTCGCCTTTTACTGCAGAATTCAAATATTGTAACTTCTGTATATTAGTTAACCCTGGATGTGCATCGATGGTGGTGAGGAATAGCTCTTTGAAGTTGATCCACTTGCCCATATCTCCATCATATATCGGTAAGTCAAATTGAGGCAATTTTATATTTGCCTGAGAGCCATTTGGCTTTATGTCCGCCAGTTTCTCTTTGAGTTTTCTCTCATTTTCTATTTTTACCCTCAAGCTTCCAATCTTGTTCATTGAACCATCATATGCCTCACTTTCTTTATCTATATCAACTTCATCCAAAGAAAACAGCTCGTCGTAGAGTGTCTCAATTTTCTCTTTGATCTCCTTTAATTCTTCACCCATTATTTCTAAGCGTATTGTTTCACCTGCTTGAATAATTGAATCCACACTTTCAATAAATCCATCAATTCTCCTTATTTGGCAACTTAACTTTCTTTGGAGGATCCTTTCGTCTCGAGACATTTTGCACTTGTATTCTCACTGAGTTTCCGCTTAAATTTCTTCTGTTTCAAATCCTAATCAGGCTCTCGAGGGACCATGGATCGAACTGGCTTTGGCCTCCAGGCACTAAGGAGGAATCACTGCCAAGTTCTTATTTTAACGCTGGTTTTAATTGTAAGCTTCTTAACTCAGCGAGCTAACTATAACTCATTTAAACTTGCATGATTGCTAATGTCTCGTCTCACCAACACTAATGATTCAACTACGTATGCCTTAATAACTACTTTTATTTTCTAAAAATCAAGATTATATACATGTCTAAAATTTACATAATTTAACAATAATTACAAAAGTAAATTTCAACAATTTTGCATATGTAAGGCTGGAACATATATATTACAACATTTCAGGTTTCAGTTCTATATCGACAATTTTCGATGAATATTCACTTTTTTATAATATCACATGTGCAATTATATGTACCCTAAAAGAAATCATTCTTAAATATTATACCATGCAATATTTATCTATAAATATAAATTTTAAAAAGGCTTATTAAATATGAAATGGGTATAGACGCAGATATATTGTCTATGATTACCTTTTATTTCATAATTTGATATCATTATATATTGCTATATTTTTACAAATACTATTTTAAATAACTATCAATATTCAAAAAATGTTTAAAGATATATATATATATATGAAAAAAACAATAGAAAAAAAAAAAAGTGGGTCAGGTGTTGATATTAAAAATATAGAAGGCATTAACCAAAAGCACATGTGCTTTTTAGATGGAAGAACGCCATTTAGTGGAGCAAAAATAAACTAAACGTTTCGATAAATTAATCCCTTGAATCAATATTAAAATAAAAACATAAAGCCTCCAGGGAAAAGTTTATTTAAAAAATAATTTTATTTAAAAATATCTCGAGCTTTCGGGCAAGTAAGCTCTTCTACGGAAGAAACTATTTTACATACTTAATACGCCAATAAAATAAGATTTAAACTTAAATAAAGTCCTTTAGTTGTTTACATTTGTTTTTAGGCATAATCAACGCGGGCTTCTGTTGCGCGGAATTCCCCAACCTATAAATCTATTAGCAGTATTTCCTATTCACCAGTATTTGTTCCTATAGCTCGTCATCTGAAGAAATTTGGAATCAAAACCCTTTTCAGCAACTCACCTAATTTAAATTCGTTACTAAGAAATCCCATAACAAAGAACAATAACATTGATTATCCTTCCAATATCAAGAATGCCATATATTCCATAGAATGCAACGAATGCAAAATCAAATATGTCGACGAAACTGGCAGACATTTAAATATAAGAGTATCAGAACATAAACGAAATATCGATAATCAAGACAGTAGATCTTTAGTATACCAACATATAAGAGAAACATGCCATCCCTTCTCCCTATCAGAACCAAAGACCCATTACTCCAACATCTCCAATAGACTACAGAGACTTATCATAGAATACATCATATCCAGAAAGCACAATTTTATTCCCTGAGCCCGTCCATAACCCCCAAGAGAAGCACGCGCAACAAAAGCCCGCGTTGATTATGCCTTAAAACAAATGTAAACAACTAAAGGACTTTATGTAAGTTCAAATCTTATTTTATTGGCGTATTAAGTATGTAAAATAGTTTTTCCCGTAGAAGGGCTTACTTGCCCGAAAGCTCGAAATATTTTTAAATAAAAATATTTTCAAAAGAATCTTTTACCTAGAGGCTTTTTGTTTTTATTTTAAAATTAAACGTTTGTTTAACTTGCTCCGTGATATTTGGACAACCCAATTTCTTGATAAATCGCGCTCTTGGCGCTCCTCAGCGTGGTCAGGAAATGCCTTCTTTATTTTTAATATCAACACCTTGTTTTTTCATGTGTTAAGCGTATTTACGCAAGTTTGACCTTAAATACCCATTTCTTGATTTCTCAAGAAGCCACTAGGACCAAAAATATTTTTTTTGGTAGTGGTACAGCCTACTCCACGCTGACGAGCGCCATCAGCGCGAAACGCGTTCGTGGATGGCTTTTCTTGATTTATCAAGAAATTGGGTTGGCCAAATATCACGGAGCAAGCTAAATAAACGTTTATATATAACTTCAATTTACACTCTATATATAAGAGTATATATATATATGTATATAATATTCATATTTTCAAAATGTATATATATATATATATTATATGCTTATTATATTAGTTTTATTATATATATTTTGCTTATTAAATTATTATATTGCCTATTTAATAGGCAATATATGCTTTATGATAGTGGATAACAATATCAGTAATTAAATAAAATGATGAAGAGATATTCTATTAATTAATCACAAAATATTAAAAAATCACATTTTTTTCTTTTTCTGTAAATAAAAGTGAAAACAGCGTATAGAGAAATCTATTAAATTATAGCTATTTCAAATATGGTTTATCCTTGTTGAATACGTCTGACTAAATATCCGCAATTATTCTAAATGACGCGGATTTATCTTCATATTTAATTTTAAAAAAGTGTTTTATATATAAAATATTTTAATTTAGATATTTAATAACATTTATATTTACATTGGAGGTGTAATGTTTTATATATTCAATGGTCTAAAAGGATAATTTTTCTTTTTCCCCCTCAACAAAAACACGACGTCATTTTTTTCCTCCCAATGTAAATACGCTTGACTTTATATTAAATTTAGAGTTTGCTCAGTTGGAAATATTTATTTCCCTGATTATAGGGCCGACGTTGAATTCTTTGTTGTGTGATTGGTTGTCTATTGGTATGACGCTTCGTGGAATACATAATTAATTACGCCTCAATGTATTCTCTCTATATACTTTTTTAAAAGAGAGAATGATATATAATTATGTTTTTATATAAATTCGTACCTGTAAATGTGAAATTGGTAAATGAGGTTTATTGTGCAATAAAATAATAAAGAGAGAGCAATCTTCCTCAAAATATTTTGAGAAAAAAAATGTTTTTTTTTCTTTCACATATCCAGCTACGCCCTTTTTATAAAAACATATTCAATGATTCGATTTTTGACTCAAAATACATATATAATTATGTTTGAAATTAAATAATTATAAGGACTTATCATTTTTACCTTTTATCAGTTTGATCAAATGTTTTAATCGTTTTGTCTTTTATTCTTGTTCTATTACTTCTATACCTTCAATTCCTTCCTTTTTTTATAAAGTGTAACTACCGAAGAATGATTGAAAACACACTATAGCCCTAATTTTCTTGAGCTCAGAGGTTTTGTATCATAAATAATAGAGTCATATTGCAAAACCTTTCTAGTAGCCTATATTTATATATAGAGAAATTAATATATATTTAATAATAATATATATATATATATATTGGGCTATAGAAACAATTTTACTCCCCAACAAATAATATTATCTAAATTATATTATAAAATCCATATATATATAGGGAAAAGATAAATTCTATCATGCATTACTAAACCTGGTTTGTAAAATATATTTATGTAATACATTATATTTAGTTTTTTTTATCTTGAATATATGTATTGTGTGTTTTTAATTTTTCAATATATTAAAGAACATAGTTTTTATTAATATATTTATCTATAATTTTATAAAGGTTTTCATAGATTAGGGTAATATGAAATATATAAATCGGGGTTCCAAATATTTGTTGACAATATTTCCCGCCGAAATTAAAGAAAGCAGCTACAAGTAGCGAGGCGCCAACAAGTGCGGAGTTGCGCTGATTGTTTGTGAAAGTCTTCTTATCAAACTGCATCTTCAATTTCCTGGAGCGGGAGAGATTTGGGAAGGAAGCGAATTACGCGTTTCACCCGCAGGTGATAAATCCAAACCCCTGCTTTATCGCGCGTGGAACCGACGCTCATTTTCGCTATGTCACATCTCTCTTTACACACAAATGATGCCGCTATAGTCTTTTTTACACGCCAAGTCATAAAAGTTTTATAGCCTTCGTAAATAATAGCCCGGCCCTACACTTAACATCGCCTTGATGGATCGAAGGGAGGGCCCAACTGGCCCCTTATTAGCCTCCAGACGTTTTATATCTGCGAAGCTTAATTTTATATGAAATAAAGTGGAACCCTCTCCAATAATTCTTTTTTCTTCTGAATAACGTTAAAATATGAATTATTATGCTGAATAGTACCATTATATATTTTATTTACATATGCAAGTTTTTTGTCACGTTTAAATAGACGTCTCTATTTTTGATCAATTTTATAATGAAAACCTAAACGTTCTCAATTATAAAAAAAGAGCCAATATTATTCATACGTAAATTTATTTTAAACAAACATGATAATTTAAATGTTGAACTGGAGTAACTTTGAGAGAGAACACACACTAAAATATTTATTTTATTTGTTGTAAATAGACGCTCTGACATTGAAAATATTTACCAAAAAACGCCCGAAAATTATGCAAATATTGTGAAATGTTCAGATCTGACGTACACGAGAAGTACGATATAAGGGAAGGAAGGTGTAGGATGGGCTATAGGCGTGGCGTAATTTCATAAACTTTTATTTATTTATTTATTGTTACAAAAAGCACGAAGTCCAAAGGACTATTGTGCTGTGCCAGTATTATTTACATATATATGATTAATTATTTACACGATGGATTAGTAGTGGTTTGTAAATTATTGTACAAATAGTTCTAAACTTAACAAAGTTCTCATAAGATAGAGTATATACACAAAGAGAATTTGGTAATGTTTCAAAGTATCTACATACAATTTGATTAGTCAGAGGGCAAGGTAAAAGAAGATGCTCTGGTGATTCAACATCTAAGCGAGAATCTTTTAATCAGAAACTTTTGCTATTCTCGGAGGTCACGTGGAACGGAAAACACCAGGCCACCGGAGGCATTTCCAGTAGACAGATGATTTCAGGATAATAAAGATTGGAATGAGAATAGCTTGGGTAGGTCCATACGACAACACACAGCTGACACTCGCCTAGACGAGTCCACACTCTACCCCCTGTGGCACACAAAGTTGGAACATGGAAGTGGAGAAAGTTTAAGGGGTGTCAATGTGAATAGAGCGACGCCAGCGCGTGCCACAAGCCATTTCTGCCGCTTGGTTGGTAGGGATTGGAGAACTAACTTTCACGAGCCATTCTTACTCTCATTGACGCTGTACCTAGACTTGAACGGTGGGGAAGACTCCCTGGCTGAAAATATAAAATTTTGTAAATATTAATTTTTCTTTAAAATTATTATAGAATAAGGCAAAATAGCCTAGCTGCAAAAGCTTTAAACTTTAGAACCTGATGTCCCTGGTTCTAACACGCTTTTCGCTATCTTTTTATTTTCTCTAATTATTTTTGTAATCTCTTCCTCATTTTGTAAATATTGACTGAGTTGTCAATATATTTGTTTTAATTGTCCTACCTAGACTTGTTGCTCTCTGTATCGGCGTCGACGGTGGCCCTCAAGTCTACTGGATTTTCTCGCTTTGTGTTATGCCTGTCACTTAGAAATAAAGAACATTCGTTGAAGAATCTTCCTGTATACATCGTTTTACCAACTTTTGACCACAAGTTAATTATAATTATCTTGTATTTTCATTGCCAGTGAATGAACAATGCATTACGTAAATATTTATTTCAAATAATAAATACGCGAACTATAAGATGTCTCTTTTTATATTTCGAAATGCTCTAAAATAATTGCCAAATAAAATTTTAAATATTAGAGAGTTTATACTTGTAATATGTTCCGATATCATATCCTTTATCAACTATATTTTTACAAGCATACTTTTAATATTATGTATGATGTATAATATGCATTTAATATATGTTTAAGATATTTATATTGAAAATTAAACTATATTTTTAATATATTCCTGGGTTTTATCCATACATTTGAGATGAAAATTCCTACAATTACTAAAAGTCAATCGAAAATATAAAGGGCTTTACTTATCATTAGTTCATCTCCCATCGATTTGCAAACAAGCAGAATAACTTTCCTGGAGACATCTAAATGGATAAAATGACCATTACACGGAATTTATAGTTCTACCAACCACTATATATGGAGCTACAATTGAAGGATCATTCTATAAGAGGAAACGTCCTATGTGAGAGCCGTTGATTAAACTGAAGAAATTGATGAAGAGTTGACCTCTGCATAACCAGGTTGTTTTCCATTCAATCTCCGTAAATATTCGTTTTAAATTCTCAGATTTTTTCTTCACATTCAGGGTGAAAATAATTTTGATTTTACAAAATGAACTTAAATTAATTCTTAATTAATTTGAGCATAATAAAAAGTTTACATTATCGTTATAAACTTATCGCCATCTATCGTTAAAAATTGGTACTGATTTATATTCATTTTGGTAGAAATAATTTTAAAATATATATACGTTTTTTAAATTAACGTTAAAAACCTAATACTAATTTTATCAAATTATATTTATATATTCATAAAAAATATATAATTTTTAACATTATAAAATATAATATATATATATAAACTGAAATAATAATTATCAGAAAAAATTAAAAGACACTTTAGGCTCGGTAAATCTATTTCAATTATTTACAAATTAGCATGTGGGAGTTTTCATTGTATTTTATACAAGACAGTTTAAAGACAAAACTTCGTGGAACATAAAAAGAAGATTTACTCACCAATTTGTAAACTTTAAAAGTGGGTTTTCTCTTGGCAAATAAACAAGAGAAGTTTGAGACCGGAACATTCAAGAATCAACAGAGCGAGTTTGTTCAATCACTGCTCGACTTTGCTCGATATACAGTGGCGGCAATGAAACTATCAGGTATTCATATTTAGTATATATATATATATATTTATATCAAAAAGGCATATTCTGACCAGGTTCACATGAACTTTAGTTTATTTCTGTTCCACTAGATAGCGCTAGTGTGAACGTGGTCAGGATATGCCTTTTTTGATTTTAATAACAAACACCTGACCTTTTTTATTTATTTTTTTTTCACACATACACATATATATATAACGACATTTGAAAACCATCCCGCATGTGTTTCTTTTCAATGAAAAATCAAAATTTAGTTTAAGGAGAAATAACGATTTTTTCTAAACTTTGGGATGAGGTATGAAAGGATGAATTGTGAAGGGTAATGATAAACGGAAAAATAAAAGTGTCAAGGGATGGGGATTGGAAATACTCATCCCTGGACACTTTTATTTTACAATTTTTTACAATTAAAACCCGCATTATATTATATTGTATATATATATATATACTCGGATATAGAAAACTTATATAAGCCTCTATATATTTTTTATTTATAGTATATCTATCGTCCTGACGCTATCTGATAACTTCTTGTTAGTACTTTCTTTACGTAACATAAAATTCAAAATCATTTCCCTCACAAGTACAGCTTGCCTTTATATCAGCTATTTATTTTATAGTTTATAAATTTAAAATTAGATTTTATAATCAACTTATTGTTCTTTTTCATAGTCTGGTATATATATAAACCAAAAATGCATATCCTCGCCGCTCACATGAACATTTTAGATGACAAACACTATTTAGTGGAACGGTAATCAACAATAGATCGATTTGTAAGCTAATTCCACTATATTTACGAACCCAATTTCTTGAAAAATCAATAGCATTCAGCCACCAGTCTATTTCAGGGTGTTAGCCCTCGCTAGTCCTGTAGACGGATTTATTTCAAGAGGTTTTCTGAGAAATCAAGAAATGGGTTTATAAGGCCAAATTTGCGTAATTACGCTGATCATGTTAAAAATAATTTTAAAAATATAAAAAATGGTTAGGTGTTGGTATTTAATACAAAAAAAGGCCTATCCTGACCGCTCACATACGCATTTTAAATTGCGTAGCGCCATCTAGTCAACCAAAAATCAATTAAATGTTGATTTATATATATATATACATATACTAGCGGATGTACCCGGCTTCGCCCAGGTTTTTCTCGAGGGAATGTTTGTAGTCTAGTAATAAGAAAATATACTACACCTAAAAACTATCAGAGAAAAGAGAAACCACGGAAGGTGAACAGAAAAATGCTTACAATGGATGTATATGTTTACGATATCAAGTTAAATAAAAACAAAGATAAAATTTGCATATGTTGGTCACTATAAATTTGTATATTTGTTAGGCGAAATTAGAAACATGATAATTATCTTAAAATTGCTTGTATTGAATATTTTTTAGATTGATATTATTAGCTAGTATGTAAAAAAATTAACTCTGTTGAAATTTAATTTTGTATTTATATATAAATAAAATTAACTCTGTTGATTTATTTTGTATTTAATCGATAACAGCGAAGTTACGCATGTTAATGTTAGGAAATATATTTTGATGTTAAGCAAAACCTGCTCCATCTCGTTTTACATAAATGTTGAAAATTTGGTTGAAATTGATGCATTGTAACGAAAGTTTTTAGTGATGTCCACTTATGAAATTTCCATTTTATTAATAAAGATATTAAGAAAATATGCATATATTGGATTTAAAAATATATTTATTATTCCGATATTTTGAGGGGCAACTAGGCTCTCTTTTTCGAGGATGTTTGTGTTTCTCACTAAAGCACGTGAGAACGCGTGTATCACTCTCGTTCTACAAGACTAATGAAATTTTGCAGTTGAATATTACATATTTTGTATATATACAGCTAATATTAATATAAATATAATATTATACATAATTATTGTTGTTCTATCTACATATATAGATTTACAACAGAGTAATTGTAAACAATTGTGTATATATACAGTATATATATTATGAATTAATGGTAAACAATATTTTAAAAAATAATGAATAAATGTAAAGTATATACATAATTAATTTCAAATAATTAAGATATGAATTCTTTATAAATGTCTGGAAAATCAATTTTTCTGTTTATACTTTGTTTATCCTCGGCAGAAGCCCAACTTTCTAAAAACAGTCTACAATATTTTTCTGTAATATTTTTGCATATAATTGATGCTTGTTTGAAATCTGGTACATGGCTATTGTTTAGGGAGTGGTAAATTAGGAGGGATAAAGGTTTGTAGTTTTTTAAAGCTGCTTTATGTTGATTGATACGATCCTTAAGTGATTTACCGGTTTCTCCAATATAAGTAGCTTGACATGTTTGTCAGGGAATTTTGTAAATTACATTGACTGTATTTTCTTGGTTTAAGTATTTTTATATTTTTGTATCTGAATGGCGTAAGAGAGAGATTTGTCGAAGATTTTGTGCAGATTGATATGTTGTAATAAATATTATATCTTTTTAAAATTCGGACAATTCTCTCTGAGCCGTAGCTATATGGAATAGAACAATATATTTTTTGAGACCGATCATGACTATTATTTGAAGGTATAGCTCTATGTTTGTGAAAATGTTTTTCAATATATATATATGTGTGTGATTGGATTTTGAAAGTTATTATTGTGACAAAAATCTATTACCTCGGGGCTTTGGTTAACCCTCTCGCAGGGTGTGCCATCACAAGAAATCGAATTTCGGACAAAGTGAAAAGTTTTTTCATCATTTTTAATTCAAGGTAATATATTTCTACTGTAGAAAGACCATATTTATACCGTCGAAAGCTCTATAATTATCAAATATAATCTTAAAAGAAACTCATCCTTGTGTTTTGTTTTATTTTCATTTTAGTTAAACACAAGAGACTAATTAAATGGATATTTTATATGTATATTTATCATAAATGTGGAGGATATTTTAAGGTGAATCAGTCTCAAGACTGGTGGGAATCTTCAATCAAGTTCTTTAAGACGATTGCTCCATAGTCGCGTGGTAACCTTTGTTCAGTTGGTCTACAATGTGAATTATCGTTAAAAATATTGCGGTGATTTCCCCTGACCTTCGACCTCTAAATGCTCATCTAAGAGAAGGTTCATCGACATTTAGAATTCGTTTCAAACTTTAAGGAGATGTGAGCCTCTTCTTCACTTCGGTATATAGTTGAAGACTTTTCCCGATTTCTTAAACAGCCCCTCCTTGCTTAGCCGCTCTAGGGCGTTGTCCACATTCCCATGGGCTAAATAGAGGTTTTAACTTTTTTGAAGATGTGAACTCGTAGTAAGGCATTTTACACTCGTTCAATACTTTAATACCACCACTTTATATACACAATAAGCATATTTGAATTTACAAATATAGATAAAGAATTCTTCCAGGATTGAATTTAGACGATAAAAACATCGTCTATATTTGAATTTCATTATTAATATGATATTTCAGCCTATCATTTTCTAAAACCTTTTTTTTTTTCAATTTTACACACGGCTTTAACACAATTGATTAATTGAGCTCAATTTTAAAATATTTCCTAATATAAGGAAATATTATATATATATGATATTTAGCGCGCCATCTGTAATGAGAATTCGAAACTATTATAGACGCATATGATTATTTTTAAAAATATATATATTTTCCCATTTATATTTGATATGAATATCTGTATTTTTCAATTTTTATGATCATAACCCTCGCCTTAAAGAATTTTATCAGAAATAAGTTTTTCTATTTAAGTCATATTTATATCCATATTATGTCCAAATTTCATTTAAAATACCCTTTCCACAAGAGTGTAGCATCAGTATAAAAGGAAAATTTAAAAAAGCAATATCACAGCGGTATGGTAGATTAAACTGACGAAACCGCTGGGAGGGTTTCATCAATGATGAGCCAGAGACCTTCCCATTATTTTACCATTGCAGTATGAGCAGTAGAAAATTAATTAATTAAAAAAAATAATTCGCGTCATAAATAGTTTACATTTCTAATAACAGATGGCGCGCTAATGCATCAAATTAAAATATAGCGTATATTAAACATACTTTCAATTATAAATATAAAATTGTAAAAATATATTTTCTCCTAGAATATAGCAATTTTTGTGTTGGCGCGCTAGTCTGGCCATGTGCATGCGTGAATTCGCGTCAATCATTGCTGGGCTTTAAATTTTAGAATTTCTATATATTTAAATATATATATAACAATAAATAGTTGTTTAGTTTTATGGTTTAGTTTTGTATTAAAATTATCTTCATTATTTTGATTATTTAAATTCAAATTATAAAATTTGTAAATTGTTATTATTTAGTAGAGAGAGAGAGAGAGAGAGAAAAATTCCTTTACTTCTATATATATATATATATATATTATATAATCTAAAATGCCATTATTTTATTTTTTAAAAACATATATTTTATTTTCATCATTGACTGGTCTACATTTTTGACCATAGATTCAGAATATACCACTTAGAATATTGTTGTAAATATGTATAGCTGAACCTACGTTTTTTTAAATTCACGATTATAGAATTCATTTTATAAATTCTATATTGCTGTGATAAATAATTTTATGTGTAATTTACTTCAAGTAATTAAAAATAAAAACTACTTGATAGGTGAATAGATATCTTTTTTCACGACTGCACCTTCAATTTTCTATATTTTTCAACAACAAAACAAATAATTCATAACATATATATATATATATATACTAGCGGATGTGCCCGGCTTCGCCCGGGTTTTACCCGAGTGAATGTTTGTCTAACGAACATTTGTTAAAACAATTCTCTATAAACTTATAAAACGTACTCGGCTTCGCCCGGGGTTTTACCCGAGTAAAGGTTTGTCTAGCGAACATTTGTTAAAACAATTCTCTAAAAACTTATTAAAAAAAAAAAAGAGATATATTTTGATAATTTGAAACTCGTAAATTTGAATCTCTCGATAAAGTGAACATTTTTTTCCCGGTCCCTGTGTGCCGTGTCATCCTGAATTTTGTCTTTCCTAATTTTCTACATTAGAAAATCATAGTTTTATCTAGTGAACATTTTTTCCCGTGTCACATTGCCGTGTCACATTGCCTTTATTCTTCATTGTTGGCTTTTTATATTATATTTACTCTTCATTGTTGGCTTTTTATCTTAAATTTATTCTTCATTGTTGGCTTTTTATATTACATTTACTCTTTATTGTTGGCTTTTTATCTTACATTCATTCTTCATTGTTGGCTTTTTATATCATATTTACTCTTCATTGTTGGCTTTTTATATTATATTCTGACCAAAGTCTATCTGTGAACTTCACACAGTGAATTTCACACAGACAGAATAAGGCAATTATATAAGTAGATTTACTCTTCTTTGTTGGCTTTTTATCTTACATTCATTCTTCATTGTTGGCTTTTTATATTACATTTACTATTCATTGTTGGCTTTTTATATTACATTCACTCTTCATTGTTGGCTTTTTATCTTACATTCATTCTTCATTGTTGGCTTTTTATATTACATTTACTCTTCATTGTTGGCTTTTTATCTTACATTCACTCTTCATTGTTGGCTTTTTATATTATATTTTTAGATTGAGATTATTAGCTAGTATGTAAAAATATTAACTCTGTTGAAATTTAATTTTGTATTTATATATAATTAAAATTAACTCTTAAAATACAATATAACGCGGCTGATGATTGTAAAACGAAAATTGCAATTTATACCGCGAATGTTTCTTTTATAAAAATCGAAATTTATTTTCAAAGAGAAATAGCGACATTTCTAACTTTAAGGATGAAGTATGGAAAGGTGAAACATGAAGAGTAATGGCGAACGGAAAAATAAAAAGTGTCCAGGGGCGGGAATCGAACCCACACCTATAAAAGAAACATTCGCGGTATAAATTGCAATTTTCGTTTAAAATTAACTCTGTTGATTTTTTTGTATTTAATCGATAACAGCGAAGTTACGCATGTTAATGTTAGGGAAAAATATTTTGATGTTAAGCAAAACCTGCTCCATCTCGTTTTACATAAATGTTGAAAATTTGGTCGAAATTGATGCATTGTAACGAAAGGTTTTAGTGATGTCCTCTTATGAAATTTGCATTTTATTAATATAGATTGTTTTGAAATAGAGATATCCACATTTTATTCTTGACATAAAAGGCATATATTTGCTAAGATATTTTATTTATCGATATTCCTATTGGCAGCACTCAAACTTCTAACATGGTACAGAAGGTACAATGACGTATTTGATTTTATACAAGTGAATTTATCGTTATATCATGTTGAGCAATTTAAGTTTAAATTGTTTTTCTTTATATACAGCAAAATACGATTTTCATTGAATTAAAATTGTGAATTTGTAAGAAAAATAATTGATTAAAAAATTACTGCATTCCCCATTTAATATATAAAATATTGTTTTGTACATATGTAGAAATATTTATTTCAAATGAATATGCTTATATATATACAGTCAAACCTGTCTATAGCGCCCCTTCTTGGAACTCACCAAAATTGGGTGATATAAAGAGGGGGTGCTATAGACAGGTCACTTCTAATGTAAAATGTTTACTTTTAATGTATAAAATCGGGCGCTATAGAGAGGAAGGCGCTATTAAGGGGAGCGCTATAGACAGGTTTAACTGTATATATATAATATAAATTTGGCTAAATATCAGGGAGCGAGTTAAATAAGCGTTTAGTTTATTTTTGCTCCAATAGATGGCGCTCTGCCATCTAGAAATGCTCATGTTAGCTTGGTCTGGATATGCCTCTTTTGTTTTCAATATATAATATGAACTCATTTATTAAATTCTCTTTTTTATTCCATAAAATTTAGTTATATATATAACATGATGTGGAGATGACATTAATTGTACACAACGTCTTATTAATTCTCATTCATATTAACAATAATTGAAGTATTGATAATAGAAATATTGATAAATTATTTTTCGACCCAATATACATGTTTATATATGCGAATGATCGAAATAAAAATGATAATAAGAATAACTTTGAAAAATATTTAAAAATATATCGGACAAAATCGTATAGATAATATCCATATGATGTTGAAGAGATCAATGTGAGAAGTATAAGAATGTGAAATAAATTAAGTGAAGGGGAAAATACGGAAGGAAGAGACAAATCTCCCGACAGGTTATCGCAGCGGGCTGGAAGAAAGAAGACCAATCAAATTTCAATTTACTTTTTCCTTTTTTATTTTCCTTTATTTTCTTTGTAGTGGTTTTGGGAAGAATTTCAAGTAGACCGGTACATATATCCCGTTTTTTTCTGTCCTTTGAATGTTTTTTTGATTTCCGCACGCACGTACGTCCAGCTAGGTATTGCTGCATTGAAGAATCTTGTCAAATGGTATTTAAATCAGTAAATTATCTCCACACACCGATGAAACATACTCTTTCAAGTTTTATTGATTGCAGCATTCGGCGTTAATATAATTTTTTAAATATATAAATTAGAATTAAATATTTTGTATTCCTTTTTAATATTTATTTTTTAATTATTTATTCATATGATAAGCGTATTTACGCAAACTTGGCCTAAAATACCCATTTTTTTATTTCTCAAGAAGCTTCTAGAACCGAATATTTGGTCGTAGAGGTACAGTCTGCGCCTCACTGACCAGGGCCAACAGCCCGAAACCTTTATGTGGTTGACTTTTATTGATACAAAAGAAATTGGGTTGGCCAAATATCACGAAACAAGTTAAATAAACCCATTTTTTTACCACTAGATAGCGCTCTTCCATCTAGAGATGCTCATGTGAGCACGGTCAAGATATGCTCTTTTATTTTATATATATTATATTGTTTGTTCGTCGGGTAAACTTTCAATATTTGACCTATCCGAATGAAATTTTGATACGAGTATAGGTTTGAAATAAAGAATTTCATATAAATTCGACAAATAAATATCAAAATTAGTCGTAAAATAGAGTATAGTAATTGGCATATCTAGTTTCAGACAAAAACGGCGCTGGGTTTTTTTTTCCTGCATTTGATTGGCGATACGAGTCGCCTTTACGCAGCAGTACGCCGAGGGTAACGTAACTTCTCATTTTACAGATATTCTATTTATTTTTACTTCTAATATAAAAGTGTCAATTATAACGTAATATAATCTAATGTAAATGTGGTGGTATTACTTCTATCTTTCTTGGTGTAGTTAACGATCGAATTTAATTATATTTTTAGATTTTTTTACCCCAACACAGTTTTGTGCTTCTATCAGCATGATGAATTATTTAAAATATATATATTTTTTAGACGAAAAGACGAAATAAAAGAAGAAGAGTTTATTTTAATAGAAATATATCAAAGCAAGCTTTCGGGCAAAAAACCCTTCTACAGGCGTAATTACAGCATTTATATATTTCTATTAAAAAAAAAAACTCTTCTTCTTTTATTTCGTCTTTTCGTCTAAATATTACCAAGAAGAATATTATAGTCGTTATATATATTTTAGTTTATAATACACAATAATCTAGGGAATTATACATTTATTTAGAAACTTACAAGGCGGTGTTTTTTTGATCGAGTAAAATATAAAGTACAATTACATAGTGAATTACATAACTGAAGAGTCTGAAAAATACATAGCCGTTGAATATAAACATACATATAGCTCTATTAAAACACTGATTAATACTTTTATCTTCCCATAATATTTCTATTTTCTTTGCTAACATTCATTTTAAACACAGAAATTGACATTTTCAAAAGTTATTTTGTATTTATGCGCTTTGCTGTGATTTAATTATTTTCATTATTTCAAAGCTTCTTTCATATTGATACAGAATGTATTTCATCCTTAGATGTGCCGTGGCTGGAATTATAAACCCCTCGATGAATGTAAACTAGCTTTGTGAATGGTTGTCATTACAGGACAGACTGATATATGCTGAGTAAAAACATAAATAGTGAAGGAGAAAAGCATCCATTTTTCATATTAACGTTAAAACACCTGTATTTTATAGTTTCCAGAAATGGGATTGCTCACAGGATTCTTGAAACGAAGTGAGGGAGGTGAGAATTTCGGAAAGCATTTCTTGAATATGAGTTTCTTATGACGTGAAATTTATTATTTACCTACTTAATAATCTCATTAGAGATATACAAGTAAATCTAAAATTTCAAAAGCGATGGAGAAAAGGGTTTTTTAAAGAAACCTTTCTTTCTATATCAAAGGACATTACACACACACACACACACACACACATATATTCATTTAAAATAATATATATTTTATACTCCCTCCCACCGCTAAAAATGCAAAATAGATTACGAGATACTATATATTAGAGTAATTTAATATATGGATATATATTGTTACACTCGTATAGGAATATAACAAGACAGCAGAATGAAATTCGGGGAAACAAATATATTTAATCATCAACTAATGCTTGAATCGGCATTAAAATATTCTTAAAATATAATATATATATAAGGGATATATAATAGTTGATATATATTCCTTATAATTATTAAAACAAATAAGATTATATATATATAAATATATTATATCTATTATTACATTTAAAAAACATTGTGAATATTATAAATACATTTATTATAGAGCTTTAAAATATTTTATAATTTCCTCAAAAATATATATCTTAAAGGAGAATGCATGTAAAAAATATATGAAATAAGCAAGAAGGTCAAATTTCGATGAGACAGCCTTAATTCAATGAAAAGAATAACAAATAATATTATACCCGAGCAAACACAAGCTTGCTTTATCCACACAAACCTTTCCATTTTTTTATCCTTGTTTCATTTTCTTTGAGGCTATTTCTATCCAGATTGTCTCTTTTCGAATCAGAATTGATGAGGAGGATTAGAGTAAGGAAGGATGGAAAATCGTCGTGACTGTATTTGTAATTCAAAGCGCGCTCAGAAAATGGGTCTCAAGTCAAAAAGAAATAATAAAAATATTAGAGTATCGCTCCCACCCCCCCCCCCCCCCCCCCCCCCCCCCCCCTTCATCCCTTATTCCGAAATTTTTGGGGAGCAGTTTAATATGAAGGCCATTTATAACGGTCCCTCATTGATTCTGCTCCGCCCCTAGGGGCATGCAAATGTCTACTCCCAGCCCACAGTGCAACTGCACTATTTCAGTATTTACTGGCTGGCTATAATTAACTACATCGGCAATACCTGGAATCTCTATTTGTTCCTCCTGCTTCACTACTGGTTGGAGAAATTTGGCTTGAAATAGTTAAATAATTAGTCCTTGTGTTACCATTTTAAATATTTTATTTATAAACGCTCTTTTCAGAATATTTTTCATTTATAATTATTTAATTAAAAAGGCATATATTGGATCAAAATATCATATTTTACCATTATTTCAGTTGGCTGAGCGCCAACCTTTATCAAGGTATTGTAACATAGTAATGTGTTAGTAAATTAAATTGTATTGCCATCTATCGTTAAAATTTTACACAAATAAATTTACTGGCAATGCGTTTCTTTTAAATAAAATTAAGTTTAAAAAATAGTTTTGCTTATATTTAATGGGAAGTAATATAATATAAATTTATATATATAATTTTTTCTCTCCATTGAATATAAGCAAAACTATTTTTTAAACTCAATTCTATTTACGTTATGTGGCGCTGTGTTTGTTGTTGACACACATTACTATGTTATAATATCTTGATAAAGGTTGGCTTTCAGCCAACTGAAATATTGGTAAAATGAATGATAGTTTGATCCAATATATGCTTTTTTAATTAAATATTTATTTATGGATTTCTATATTTTCAAATTTATAATTATATATTGGTATATAACTCTCTCTCTCTCTACAGCTTCATTTTTTGTTAAATATTAAATATATAAAGAATATATTTTAATATTAACACAAATATATATTTGCTAGTTTTATTTCTATCGAAGTTTAGTTAACATCATCGAAGAGAGAGAATGCTTTCCTACCTGCTAATTTATGAAGTTGGTGCCCATATGTCGTCTTTCTACCTTCCATATAAATTGACGTTATTATAGTGCGCATGGTGATTTTCTATTTTCTCTTTTAAAATATTGTTAAATCTTGTATATAATCGATTTTATATATCCAATATAACGTATGTCCCGAAATATTTATTTGAACCTTTGGTTTAATCAAACCCAATTATCCTTATCCATATTTTAAATACAATTGTGAATTTTAACTCTTGCAAAACTCTAATTAAGTTAATGTGTTGATAAATCGGCGAACTTCATCAATATATTGCTTTATGTGAATATTTTATGTAGTTAATTTATATTAATAAAGAGTAAAAGATTAAACTATTATTTTCATTTGAACAATATGTAATATATTATTCTGGTCGGAGCATTTTTATGAATGCGATAACCAAAAATATATGCATATTAGCATATTGGAGAACGCCCATTTATATGAAGATAGAAATTCATGGAGAATATAAAATTGTTTGGGGATTTGGGAATATATAGATGGGGGGTATTTCCAAATTGCTCAATGTATATAACTTGAATTAGCTTGGCAAACGCGAAATAATCTCAATGTTCTATGTCTATTGGTAAACTGTTCCTGAATGCCTATTATCTTATGTAATATATTAAGAAAGATTGATAAAATACAAAGTAGGTTAACATAATTGATTTAACTTATTCATTAATATATTTATCTAACAACAGATGAAAACATTAAGACGCGAAAATTTATTTTCACAATTAAATCACACTTCTACTGTCCTTACTGCGATGAAAAAAATATTGGGAGGGCTTGGCTCATCAGTGGTAACCCTCCCAGCGGTGACGCCAATTTTATCTACCGTACCGCTTCTTTAGTGCTCTAATACTGTATTGAATCATTCTGCTTTTATATGCTACACTGAAAGGTAGAATCTTAGAAATGGTATTTAAACAAACCATAGACATAAACCTTTGGGATAGTAGAATTACATTTAAATATTGCTTTTATATTAATATTCATTTAATATATATTTTCCAGATGATTTTTATGTATTGCTTCGTAATTAGAAAATTAGTATTTAACGCTGAAGAGGTATTTTTTTCAAATAGAAACTCTCTTTTGAGCACCAATAAAAGTTATAATTTAAAATTTCTATAGAAAGATGGCGCTAAATTTTCAAATTATTTATGTATATGCTGAGACCAGTTGAAATGGCGTACAAACCACAATGCTGTGACCTACTTTCACAAATAACACACTTTTACTCTAATATATTTGATAAAATAACAAATTGAAAAGAAAGAGAAAAGGATTAGAGTGGTAAATTAAAGCACAAAAAAATTCTACTCAAGTAATTAAACTTTGCTGATAAATCCTTGTATTTTAAAGAATGAATAACAATCGAACGTTGATTATTTTAATTTTTATTATTGCTTAAAATGATTTCGTCGTGCAGAAAGGAAGGACAAGTTCATACGTGTTGCATATTGTTTGCTCTGGTCAGTGTGACACATAATGCCCATCAATGATACATCTAATTGTTAATAAAAATTTGATAAATCACTGAGAGGGTTTTTTAAATCAATGAGTGGCGATGTTATTTATTTCTGTGTTGTATATATATATTATAAAATAAGTAGGCATATCCTGACCAGGAGCACATGTGCTTTTCAGAAGGCAGAGCACCATCTGGTGGAACAGAAATCAACTATTCATTGATTTAACCTGTTCCCTGATATTTGGCCAACCCAATTCCTTAATAAATCAAGAAAAGCCATCCACGAACGCGTTTCGCGCTGTTGGCGCTCGTCAGCGTGGAGTAGGCTGTACCACTGCGACCAAAAAAGATTTTTGGTCCCAGTGGCTTCCTGAAAAACCAAGAAATGTATATTTAAGGCCAAATTTGCGTAAATACGCTTAAAACATGAAAAACAATAGAAAAAATAAAAAATAAGTGGGTCAGGTGTTGATATTAAAAACAAAGTAGGCATATACTGACCAGGAGCACATGTACCTTTCAGAAGGCAGAGCGCCATCAGGTGGTAGCTAAATATCTACCGAAGCCAATAACAATTAAATGTTTTGTTTTCCCTAAATTCCAGAATATTGGCTAAAAGGGGTTTTATTTATAAATCCAAGGTTCAACCATTTATTCTATTCGGGTTATTCACTCAGGTCAGTGGAATTCAGGACGCGTTATTCGATAATCTAACCAGGATATCTCAGAAGTTTTACAATTAAGGAATTGGGTTGGCCAAATATCAGGGAACAGGTTAAATCAATGAATAGTTGATTTCTGTTCCACCAGATTGCGCTCTGCCTTCTGAAAAGCACTTGTGCTCCTGGTCAGAATATGCCTACTTTGTTTTTTCATATCAACACCTGACCCACTTATTTTATTTAATTTTTTTAATATTATTTTTTCATATATATATATATATCGTGCCTGCGAGCTCTATTGATCAATATCTTAATAACTTGACAGTTATTTTCAATTGTAAAGTCTCTGAGATATCCTGGTTATATATATATAAATCAGTGTCGGGCAACCGGTGTGCCGTGGCACACCGGTGTGCCGCGAACATTTTTGTAGGTATTTAGAACTTTTGGTTAAATTTAAAAATAATGTTTCAAAAAATATTTTTTATAATTTTTATTCAATTTTAATAATTTTTTTCAAAAATTTTCATATAAAAAATGAAATTTAAAAAAAGCAAATTTCATTTTATATAAAACTTATTTTGGTATTATAATTACAACAGTTTGCATAATTTTATATTTCATATAACGTATGTACATAATCTTGACGTACATAACTGGCACGTGCCATTATTAAAAAATAAAAATGCAAATAGGTACGTACCTATTTAAAATCATAAGTTAAAAAAAAACAATCCGCGAAAACAACTTTATTTAATAAAGTTGAATACATACTGCGGGAAAATACCTAATTTTTAAAAAAATATGCCCAAACTTAACCGTCATTTACAATTTTTGTCACAGCTGTTTATTAATAGAGACTCAAAGCTACAAAGCTTAAAAAAAAAGAAAACAAAAAAAAATTATATATTTATTTAAAAAATTTATTCGGAGTTTTCGTCAAAGTATTGCTGTAGTAATTCTTCATTTTTTTTTTGCATGTTGTAAAACACACACACACATTCACACAATAAGTTTTGTACACCGTAAAATCTGTTGGTTAAAAAAGGAAAAAAATATTTTTGTTACGAAATTCTCACTCACTTTTAACTCAAGGTAACTTTATTTAAACATTTTATTATTATATTTGTGTGTTTTCTAAATTCTCTCAAAACTAGATGGAGAGATTTCTAATTAGAGAAGGTGCCAGTGATAAACAAAATCAAAACGAAAATAAAGAAGATAAGAAAATAGTAAAATCAACTGGAAATAAGAGGAAATACGTTGAAGATTATCTCAAATATGGATTTATACCATCTGTTAATGATCCATCACTGCCGTTTTGCTTAATTTGCCAAAAAACCCTCAGCAACGAAACAATGGTGCCAAGTAAACTACTTCGACATATTGAGACAAATCATCGGGAGCAGATGAACAATCCAATAAGCTACTTTGAAAATATACGATCAAGTTTTCAAAAGCAATCAAAAAAATTCAAGAAATTTATGACCACCTCAGATGAAGCTCAAACAGCTAGTTACATGATAGCTCAACTCATCGTTCGAAAGAAGAAAGCTCACGCGGAAGCAGAGGAAATTATCTTGCCTGCTTTAAAAATTGTGGCTGGATGTATGTTAACGAATGATGCTATGGAGAAGGTTACGAAAATTCCACTATCATCAAAAACTATTGCGAGAAGAATTGAAGATATGTCAGAAGATATTGAGTTGCAAATAAAACAATCTTTTAATGATTCATCAACAAAATGGGCTATACAGCTTGATGAAACCACAGATATTAGTAATAAAGCTCAATTGCTGGCATTTTTGAGGTTCGTCGATACAGGAAAAATTGTGAATAACTACTTTTTTTGTAAAGAATTAAAACAAAGAACGACTGATGCGGACATTTTTGAATTAGTTGATGAAAATGTTATGAAGTATAACTTGAGATGGGAAAATTATGTTACCGTCTGTACGGATGGAGCTCCAGCTATGAAAGGTTCAAGAAAGGGATTGATAGCACATGTCATAAAAAAAATCCAAATATCAAATTTGTTCACTGTATGATTCATAGAGAAATGTTAGTGTCAAAGTCGGTTCCTCCCATCCTTGTCACAACTCTAGATGAAGTTGTCAAAGTAGTCAATTACATCAAATCAAATACTCTTCGATCGAGAATTTTTTCAACATTTTGTGAAGCAATGGATTCCGATTATAAAAATGTATTGTTTCATACTGAAGTCAGATGGTTGTCGAAAGGCAAAGTTTTAAATCGATTTATTTCAATGAAAAATGAAATAATGGCATTCATTGATAACGAAGAGATTAATTTTCCTTTCATGATGAGTGATGTTTGGTGGTTACGAGTTTCATTTTTGGGTGATATTTTCGACAAATTAAACAGCCTTAATTTAAATTTGCAAGGTGCTCAGTAGAACATTATCACTATCTCCACCAAGTTGAAAGCGTTTAAGGAAAAACTCAGTTTATGGAATTTAAACATTGCTAAAGAAAACTTTGCACCTTTTCCGATGGTTCAAGAGAATCCATCAAAATCTATTATCAAAAAAGAAGTCGAAGAAACTTTGACATTACTATCCGCTTCTTTTGATAAATATTTTCCTTACTTGGACGTTGAAAAGATGGAATGGGTAGTTAACCCATTTATGCACTGTGAAATTCAACATCTGGAAGAAGAAATGCAAGAAAACTTAATTGATTTAAAAAACGATTTAGTTTTCAAAAGACTATTCACTGAAAAGGAGCTATCTGAGTTTTGGTTGTGCTTAAACTCCAAATTTCCTAAACTTAGTAATGCGGCCATCGAATCATTGTTGCCATTTGGAAGTTCCTACCTGTGTGAGCAAGGTTTTTCAACACTCACAGAAATGAAGTCTAAGAAGCGCGAAAGACTTCAAATGATAGATGAGGAGATGCGCGTTTGTCTTTCACAAGTAGATCCCCGTATTGATTTGATATGCTCTCAAAAACAATCGCAATGCTCGAATTGATTATGTTAATTTAATATTGAAAATTAATAAAATGTGATATATATGTTAAAATTTTTACTAGTATTTATTGTTGTATTTTAATTACCTACGAGGAAATTTATAGTGAGAACCACAGGTGCGCCGCGAAAAAAAAAAATTAAGCTTAGTGCGCCGCAACTCGAAAAAGGTTGCCCGACACTGATATAGATCATCGAAGAACGCGTCCTGAATTCCACTGACCAGAGTGAATAACCCGAATAGAATAAATGGTTGAACCTTGGATTTGTAAATAAAACCCCTTTTAGCCAATATTCTGGAATTTAGGGAAAACAAAACATTTAATTATTATTGGCTTCGGTAGATATTTAGCTACCACCATTAACGCTATGTTGCTTGGTCAGGTTGCGGCTTTTCTTATATAGCTAGATAATCTCATATTATTATTTTATAATATATATATAATATAAAAGAACCAATCTCTTTAAAAAATGCATTAACGCTAGAAATTTTATTGCTCAGTCAAACATCTCAAAAAGTTGTTAAAGTAGAGCTGATTTTCAGGTTTGTCATGAAACCAAAGCAGAGCCTGTTCTAATGAGCACCGTAGCAACCTAACATCGGATTCAGGTTGTCATTTTTCTGATATTTCCAAAACAGATGTTGTGGATCATTCTTCATCATCACCATTAGGTTTTGTACCGGAGTGATGAACCAAATGATTTGCTTTAATACCTTTTTACATGAAAAGGCGCGTACAGGAATACCATCCTCCGACAATTCTATATTGTATTCTATCCTGAAAATCGGCCCATGCTACTTCACCAGCTTAAACACCTTTTTGGTAAATTCGGCCGATATCATAACTCCTTTCGTAGGATGTTAAGAATTCAGAGCCGACCCCCTGTATAAATGGGCGCCATAACCCAAAACAATGGTATAGAGGTTGGATTATTTTCTGGATTTCTCCAAACTAATGTTGGGACTCGTTATTTATCATCATTATTAACTTTTATATTGGGATGATAAACAAAATGCATTGTTTTAATGCATTTTCAAAGGGAAAGGTGTTTATTTTGGTGATTAAAATCATTCCTTCGCAAATTAGGTTATATACGTATATATATATATTTTCTATTTATATAAAGGGATATGTAATTAAATATTTAAAACTATATTTCATAATTAGAAATATATTTTTTGAGAAATTGAGTTGTTTGAAACATCATGGTATTCACTGGAATTTGAAAAACTGGCTTTTAAATATTAAAATTGTCAAAATCATACAAAATATTTTTAACATATAATTAAATACAACTCTAATATCTCTATTTATAAGAAAAAGTGTAAAAAGCAAAATTATATATGCACTTATAATATTTAAACCAGTTTTATAATAACCAACACTATCATATATCTCCTTCCCATATCGTAGAAATAAGAAGAGAATATATAAATGGCCTTATTTCACCTCCAGAAATGTCTGTTTTGCGTGTGGGATCGTTGAGGCGAATAATCGGTATGGTGATTGTTCTCTATTGTTAGAGGGGCCATAAATAGACATGTTGCATATACCAATTATCTTTATAACTCTATAGCGAAAGGTATCACATATTGTGATATTGTAAACGGTATTAAAACTATCATAGATATTTATGATGATATTTTTTATTTAAAGATTCAAGCCTCCAAACAATACGATTTTCTACAGGTTTCTAGCGAAATTTTCTTAAAATATCAAGGATACAATTTTCTCCTTGCACACAGTTTCTTAACTTTGATAACCCTAAATATATAAATAGACATATTCCTTAACCCTCAATATTAGAGTAAGACGCATAAATGTAAATAATTATATATGTGAAATGTTTTAGAATATCTTTCAACATTTAGTTTTAAATACATACGTACCTAAGCAAACAATCTAAGTTGAGGAAAGTTGATATCTCTTTGATATAGGGCTGTAGAATGGCCATTCTCTATTGAAAACTTCCATTTATGAATTCAAAAATTAATTATTAATTATTTGTTTTAAAATAACATATATCTTTATAATGCAATACAGTGTACTCCGCTTATAACGAAGTCGCATTATCCATGACAATCACTTTGTTATATCCGAAGTTTGTTATATCCGCAGTTGGAAAAAAAAAATGTTTTGTACCAATAATTTTATTTACTATTCAACTCAAAAGAGCAACACAAAGATCAATAACAACCTCATCAGGTGTTTTTGGAGAAGTAGTTTGTGATTTTCTTTTGACATTTAGAAGTCAGTAACAAGTGCTGAACACTCTTTTCGATGTTGTCCAAGTCTGACAGATGCCTATGAAGAGACTTGGACTCATCCTGACATTGAAGAAACAATCGCAGAGTTTGAATGCTCTCCAAGACCTCTTTTGGATGCGGAATGTGGACAATTGGGTCTACTTCTTCATCAACTTGGTCCGTTTCTTCTTCTTCTTTTTCTTGAAGAATGCTCTCGACAATTTCTATATCGGATAACATGGCATTTGTAACGACGTCATTGTCAGCGTCAGCATAAGAATCGAAATCCATCTCTAACGGTATTTTTAAAACCTGCAGCAGAGCCTCATCAACATCAGCATATGTAGATCCACGTGCTCGTTTCCGACTGCTTTCTCCCGCATGCAGAGCTTGTTGGTGGATCTTCTCAGAGTTCTTTATTATGGTGCTGAGCGACGACTGTGGGATATTATGTTTCTGGGCAACATCTGTCTTTTTCTTCTTCTCCACTTCAATCTCTCTTAGGATTTGCAGCTTGACTGACAGAGATAGTGAGTTTCTTGTTTGTTTTCGTTCTCCTGCCATGGTAAACGTTAATAAAATATAAGCGTTTATTAAACAATTTAATTTTGTTTAAATAATGTAAAAAAAAATACTTATAATATGTTTGCATATTTTAAAATTGTATATTATTAACTTATTTGTTGTGTATCATTAAATTTGTGTCATTCACACTTTGTAATTTGATATATATTATGCATAATATATTAGTCAATTATAATGGTAAATGAGAAAACTTCGTTATAAACGGATAAAATAAAAAATTATACATGCAAATCACTTCGTTATAAGCGAAAATTCTTTATATCCGACTTCGCAATATCCAGAGTTCTTTTAATGGTTTAAGCCCTTCTTTTCTTTCGTGCAGACAATTTCATTCGATATATGCGGAATTTCGCTATAACCGACTTTGTTATAAGCGGAGTACACTGTATAATGCGGCTTATGATTGTAAAACGACGTTTGAAAGGTTTTACCGAAATAAAATTGTCCAGGGATGGACACCATTCCCATCCCTGGACACTTTATTTTTTCCGTTCATCATTACTCTTCACAATTCATCCTTTCATACTTCATCCCTAAGGATAGAAATAGTCGTTATTTCTCCTTAAAATAAATTACGATTTTTCGTTCAAAAGAAACATTTGCGGTAAAACTTTTCAAACGTCGTTTTACAATCATAAGTTCCATCATATTGTATTATAAAGATATATATTATTTTAAAACATAAAATTAACAATTATTTTTTGTATTCATAAATGGAAGTTTTCAATAGAGAATGGAAGAAATATGAATATATATCTATATTTAGAGAATCAATATAAAATATTGACATATATGATTTAATTATAAAATGATTTATACCCCCCAATAAATATATTCAAGAAACAATATTTATATTCACATATATTTAATAATAAACAATTTAAATAATTGGTTGCTTTCTCCATCCGAACTTTAAGTACTCTACTTGAACAAGGAATCTAAATGGATTGGAATTATTTTTAGTGTGTTTGGTTCCGATTGAAAAGTTATCCAAATATATCCACGATAACATTCTTAGCCATCATGAACTACAAATTATAAACAATAAGTGAACTATATTTTATGAATAGCGTAAATATATTTTAATAGCGCATCAGAAAATATTTGAGAAATCAAGCAGAATGTCAAGAATGGATTAATGTTTATACCGATAAAATAGTGAGTGTGTAAACAATAACACACTATCGGGAATCAATAGGTCGAAGCTGCCATTAAACTTGTTGTTGCCCCATAACCTAATTATCCCTGGAGCTTCTGGTGGAGATTGGATCAGATGCCATTTTTATACACAACCTCCCACTCTACCATTCACATCTGGCAGTTTCATACAATGTTCACTCCTAAGGTTTTTTTAATCAATATTGAATAATTAAAATATAAAAAAAAACTATATGCATTTTTAGCACATATATAAGATTTCATCCGTAAAAAACAACTATTGAAGTACTTACATCAGTCATCTTCATGGGTGGAATTTACTTAATTGATAAAGGCTCGCAGTGCTTCATCATCAATGTTAAATTTTATCCCTTTCAACAATAACTCAACTTTTAGAAATAAAAAATAAAGTCAAAAGGTGCTAGGTCTGGTGAATATGGTGGATGAATGACTAATTGGACACCATAGTTGGCTAAAAAGTCTAAAGTTTGGGCTGAGGTGTGCGGTCTTGCATTGTCATGGTGAAGAAGGACTCCTCTAAGTTGAGCTCTTGGTCTGCTTCGCTTGATATTTTCAAATACTTCTTAAAGGCATTTTATTGTATACCAGTCACTAATAACTATCTTTCGATCTTCTAACTTCATAATACCAATTAAACACTTTTTCTAAAAAACAAGCGACCATTTGTTTTACAACACTTCGAGCTATGCGAACTTTCTTAGGAGTAGGTAATTTTGAAGAACACCAAAGAATATATTGTGGTTTTGGTTTTGGATCAAAATTGTAAATCCAAGTTTCCTCAGCTGTAATAATGTTAAAAACAGCTTTCGATTTGCCTTCATCAACCTTTTCAACATGATATTACGCCATTTAACGTGATCAAGTGTTAGGTCTTCAGTCAAGCTGCGAGGTACCCGTCTACTAACAAGTTTTCTGTATTTTAAATGATCATTAATTATGGTGTTGATTGCTGCGATCCAATGTTCACACCTTTTTCTAACTGCTGATACGTAATTCTTCTATATTCTCTAAGTAAAAATCTTACCAGCTCAATTTTTTCTTGGGTCACTGCTGTTGGTGGTCGACCTGAACGAAGTTTATCTTCAAGGTTGGTTTTTCCAATTTTAAATTCATTAAACCAATTAAAAACTGTTCTAATAGAAGTAGATTTATCTCCTAAAGATTTCAACAATCTTTCATAGGATTTACGAGTTAAATAACTTTTATAATCATAAAAGATCATAGCACGTAAACTTTCTCTAGTCAACTCCATTTTGTCTTATGCAATGTTTAGAAATTACCGCTGCCGCTGTAAACAAAGTCGCGCCCTCTACGAGAGAGTAATTGTTGTTACTATTTTATGAAAATGTTTATGTTTGTAAAAAAGTGTATATAGATTTTAATGGTATCATTTATTTTTTAATATTTTAATTATTTAATATTTATTGCCAAACTTGTACGAGTGACCCTCGTACTCCTGGAGTAAACTGAACAACTTTCAGAACGATAGGTTCCTTTGTTGAATTGAATTCTCTACATCTCGATCTCAAAGGACTTCCATATGGTTAACATAATATTTGTTCATATTTCTAGACATATAAATATGCCTAATACCAGATTAAATCTTTTCTCTCAAATATATAGAATGCACTCATGGACAAAACTTATGGAAATTGTACTTTTGACATGTATATTGGGAATCATAATATGACAATACAAAATATATTTTTCCATTGCAGAAAGGAGAATGGGAAATTGTTTGAGAAATAAATATCTCGCGATAGATATATATTATATTTTAAAATTCTAAAATGATAACTTATGTAATATATATAATAGGAATATTAATTTTAATTCAGAAAAGAATATTTATATATATATAGAAGCATAGGAGGCCTCTCCCGTCAAAATACACGTCAAAACCTGACGCCATCTAAATTTTCTATCTATATATATACGTGTATATATATCTCCCATATAGGTGGCTCGTGTACAGGCGTGGAACAATAGAAAGCTACAAAGATAATCAAAGAAATTTACTGACGATTTATATTTAATAATAAATATCAACACGGTCATTTATATTTAATATGTATAAAATATCTATAATATATTCTCTTTCTGTATATAATCCTATTAGCTATTTTTTATTCATATATAAAATAGTAATATTATGAATTAGATTCTATATTATATACATTTAGTATATATATTTTACACAAATAAATTTACTGGCAATGCGTTTCTTTTAAATATCATCAAATATTATCTCTACATTTATTTGTGTAATAGAGATGATATTTGATGATATTTAAAAGAAACGCATTGCCAGTAAATTTATTTGTGTAAAATATTAACGATAGATGGCAATAAAATTTAATTTAGTATATATATGTAGATTGAATCAAGATTAAAATAATAATATTTTCCTCCCGGATAATAAATAAATACAATGTATATATTTAATGTTTGCTTCAATATAAGTGTAGATATTAATAATATATATAAAAAGGTTGGACTGTGTGCAGTACAAAACAAACCGCTTACATCTGTGCTAACAGTCGGCTGTTATCTCCTCACTAGAACTTAATTTCGCCACGAAACAGAAGGCTCATTCTCAGCTAGCCAGTCAACGATGTCAGGTAGAATAAAGGCTTTTACTTTGAAGCGAAGGCAGTCTATATTCGAGGGCCATATAAATTATATTTAGTTTTAACATTTTGATGAGATTTTAAATAAAGCTAGTAAGAAATATATATTATGCCATGTTTTATATACATATGTATTATGCATGATTTTTTGTGTTTAATAATTGAATGTTATTTCTAATAAAACAAACGGCAATCATACAGTAGAGATTAGCATTAGAACCTCAAGCACACAATTGATGAGATGTTCAATCATACAATAGTGCCTACATTTAGAAGCTTAACCATTCATTATATCCTAACATGAGAAGCTCCATGTCACATTAGAGTCTAGCATGAGAAGCTCAATCTCACAGTAGTGCCTAGCATGATATGCACAATCATACAATAGAGCCTACGCGTATAATCTCAATCACACAATAACCTATCATGAGATACCCAATCATACACAATAGAGTTTACAGTTAGAAGTTTAATCCTACACTATATCTTAGAATGAGAGGCTCAATCTCACAGTAGAGCCTAGCATGAGAAGTTCAATCACACAGAAAAGGAATTCTCAATCATACAATATAGCCTACGCTTATAATCTCAATCACACAATAACCTATCATGAGATACCCAATCATACACAATAGAATTTACAATTAGAAGTCTAATCATATACTATATCTTAGAATGAGAAGATCAATCTCACAGTAGAGCCTAGCATGAGAAGTTCAATCACACAGAAAGGGAATTCTCAATCATACAATATAGCCTACAATTAAAAGCTCAATCATTCAATAACCTAGAAAGAAAAGGCAAATCTCTCAGTAGAGCCTATGGCGTTAGAATTAAAATTATACAGTATTACCTAGCATCTAAAACATAATTACGCAGTAGAAACCAGCATGTATGACAAAATCATACAGTATAACCTAGCATCTAAAACATAATTACGCAGTAGAAACCAGCATGTATGACAAAATCATACAGTATTACCTAGCATCTAAAACATAATTACGCAGTAGAAACCAGCATGTATGACAAAATCATACAGTATTACCTAGCATCTAAAACATAATTACGCAGTAGAACCTAGCATGTATGACAAAATCATACAGTAGAAGCACAATCGTACAGTAGAAACTGGCATAAGAAACACAATCATACAATGGAACTTCCCATGAGAAGCCTATTAAAACATAAAAGTTCTTAATTTCTCTTTATTTCTCAGATATAAAATATAATAATAAAAAATAATAAATAATGAGAGTGAGAAAGAGAGCACAGTTTGACAGCAACGCCGATAATTTAGAAGATTGAAATATTTTAAAAGTAATTATCTCTAGGACATGAAAATATTAGAGAAATTGAAAGTTCTATGATGGCAAATAAGTTGTTTATAATGAATGTGATGAACACACGGTTCGTATTAGACTGTTGCTGAAAATTATCTTGCGGAACAAGGAAATTGTTAGAGAAAACGACGAAGTTTTAATGACGTCGAATGTTGAAATTACCGACTATCGTTATAGAATACTTTAACACAGAGATCCTTGTTTATTTAGCCATTAAATTTGACGCTTTTTAAATTTCAGAAACTTTAGGAGCGCAAAAACATTTTTTGATAAAATTTGATGAGATTCATAAACATTCTATACATGTTGGATATAGATCGACATTATACGGGAGACCATTCACATTATATAAGCAAAGTTTCGATTATGTTGAAGGCGAACTTCCGAAGAAAAAAAAAGCTCCTTAATCTATATCAATACATATATACAATATTTTAATTACATATCTGGAGGTATTAGGTGGAGATTAATAAAATGATTTTATGAAAGCTTACTTTTTTTGCTTACAGAAATGAATTTGACACAATCCAAATTTTAGGTGTCTAATTACATGTCGGATATGGCGCACACTGAAGTATAGCGTCGAAACCCGCGACATTATCGGCGTCAGGTGACAGCCAGCCAACCACTGTGATTTACAGCCTTGTCACCTTGACCTGGCGCTGCTGCTTCTTTCTTCACGTCTCGTCTGCTCAGAGATTAATCCAACCATATAGCGAGCACAGTCTTCTAACTCACCCCTCATCCATCCATCGCCCCTTAGAACATTGGAATTTATACATATATATCATTTACATAGTTACACATAGCTTGTTTCCGCTTTGCAACACAGGTGTCTTCGAGCTAATGGAATTCTAGGATTTGACAGAAATTTAAATAGCCCTAAAACCCATATTTGTAGTAAGAAATGTCAACACAAAAATTATTTATAATAAGCATTTAAGGTATTAAAAGGAAACGAGGAAATTTGGAGAGATCGTTGAAAATTAATATATTTTAACCTCATTATTTTCTGAAAAAAAAATTAATTGAACCTATTGGTTATCCAGTTTTGTTTTTTTAATATTTTGGCATTGAAACAATGATTCCAGACCTACCTCTTTCTCAAATCACATCCATATTGCTCATATATTGTGGATTTCTATAACGATCGAACAGATAAACGAACACGTCAAACATTTCTATTCTATTTTTATATATGTATTTATATAAAAGGAAAGGATTCAAAAGCACGAATGTTTCTTTTATACATAATACAAACTTCAATTCCCTTACTGCGATGAAAAAATATATTGGGAGGGCTTGGCTCATCAGTGGTGAACCCTCCCAAGGGTTTCGCCTATTTAATCCACCAGACCGCTTCTCAGAGCTCTAATACTGTATTGGACGATTATGCTTATATAGGCAGCACTGAAGGATGGAATCTCAGAAATGGGTTTCAAGAAAATATGGACATAAGCTTATAGAACAGTAGAATTACATTCAAATATTTGCATCGAGCAATGCTCTTTCGCAAACAATAAAGACAAGGTCAGTTAAGTTTAAATTAACACAAAGCAATAACGCGCCGAGTTTGTATTATCTATAAAATAAACATTCGTGCTTTTATATCCTTTCATTTTATATGTATAGATGGCGCGTTATTGCTCTGTGTTAATATGTATTTATATATTAGTTACACAGCAGAAACGGAAATAAAATTCATAAAAATATTTTGTTGTTATTTATAGATAATAAAAACAATTTATGAACTATATAGTATAAATTGTAATTTGTTATATAACTATGGTATGAATAGGGAAGGCGATAAAGTAAATAAGAAGAGATAAACTGTTAGCAATTAAAGTGAATGAAAGCCATTTCCAGAAATTAAGGTTTAGTTGATATTTATTCCAAAAGTTGGTCCTTTTATATATAAAAAGCTAAATCGACGACACTGTGAATACCTTTTCATTAACCATTTAATGAATAGTTCTGAAGATAATTTGTTGGTTGGAAGTTGATTTGGAAAAAATCTAGCTACATGCGCCATCTAATGGAACAAAAATCAACTAAACGTTGATTTAGGCCAACCAAACCTTTTTATCAATCGAGAAAAGCCAACGCGTACGCGTTTCGGGCTGTTGGCCCTCGTCAGTGTGATGCAGCTTGCACCTCTACGACCAAAAATTAGGTCTCTGAGACTTTCTGAGAAATCTAGAAGGTCCAACAGCTCGAAATGAGTACATGGTTGACTCTTCTCGATTCATCAAGAAATTGATTTGGCCAAATATCATTGGAATAACCCCAATCAACGTTTAGCATAGCAGAACTTAACCAAATGTTGATTCAACCTGTTCCCTGATATTTGGCCAACCCATTTTCTTGATAAATCAAAAAAGCCAACCATGAACGCGTTTCGATCTGTTAACTCTTGTCAGCGTGGTGCAGGATGCACCTCTCCGGCCAAACATTTTTTAGTCCAAGTTCATATACATTTAAACAAAAAATTGCATATCCATACCGCTCACATGAGCCATTTTAGATGCCAGAGCGCCATCTAGTGGAACAAAAATCAACTAAACGTTGATTTAGGCCAACCAAACCTTTTTATCAATCGAGAAAAGCCAACGCGTACGCGTTTCGGGCTGTTGGCCCTCGTCAGTGTGATGCAGCTTGCACCTCTACGACCAAAAATTAGGTCTCAGAGACTTTCTGAGAAATCTAGAAGGTCCAACAGCTCGAAACGAGTACATGTTTGACTCTTCTCGATTTATCAAGAAATTGATTTGGTCAAATATCATTGGAATAACCCCAATCAACGTTTAGTTGATTTTTGTTCCACTAGATGGCACTCTCCCATCTAAAATGCTCATGTGAGGGGTCAGGAAATGTTCTTTTTTCAATTAATATTACCAACACCGTATCATTTTATATTTTCTCTTTTTTTTTGCACACACAAATATATATATAGTTTTGAGAATTCGAAATTATTATAGACGTGTATGAATTTTTTCAAATTAAACATTTTCTACTGTCCTTACTGCAATGTAAAATAAATGGGAGGGCCTGACTCATCAGTAGTGAACCCTCCCAGAGGTTTCGCCAGCTTAATCTACCATACCTCTGTTATATTGAAATTTTCTGTTTTCCTTTTATACTGATACTGATGTTAGAATCCTGGAATGGGTATTTTAAATGAACTATGGACATAAGCTTTGAGGGGACAGTAGAAATACATACAATTATAATTATATAATATATACTTCGAGAAATTGCTCTTCCGCAAAATAATTTTACATTGCAGTTAGGGCAGTATAGAATTGTTTAATTTGTAAAAGAATCATACGCGTCTATAATTGTTTAGAATTATCATAACAGATGACGCGCTAATGTATCATTTTATAATTGCTTTAATAAAAGACTCAATTTGATGTTTGCGGAAGAGCGATTGCTCGAGCATATATTATATATCTATAAATGTATGTATTTCTACTGACCTCAAATCTTATGCCCATAGTTCATTTAAAATACCAATCTCAAGAAGCCAACATCAGTATCAGTATTAAAGGAAAACCGAAAAATGCAATATAACAGCGTTATGGTAGATTAAAATGGCGAAACCGCTGGGAGAGTTCATTACTGATGAGCCAAGCCCTCAAATTAATTTTTCAATGCAGTAAGAGTAGTAGTAAATTGTTTAAATTGTAAAAGAATCATATACGTTTATAATAGTTTCGAATTCTCATAACAGATGGCGCGCTAATGTATGATATATAAATATAGTTATCTCGCGCGACTTATATAAGTAATTCTCTAGAATTATTTAGTCGATTAACCTTGAATATGACGTTATAAAATCAGTTATTTTTATTGTATACTAGACGGGTGACCCGGGCTTCGCCCCGGGATTGACCCGTGTGCATATCTACCCGAGTGATATATTTTTGTAAATTAAATTTTATTGCCATCTATCGTTAAAATTTTACACAAATAAATTACTGGCAATGCGTTATTTTAATGCTATTTAAAAGAAACGCATTGCCAGTAAATTTATTTTATATATATTTAGATAAGATTTTTTTAATAATTGTTTGTTATTAGCATTATCTATTGTTTGCATCAGCATAATTTTAATCTAATCTTTGATAGAAGGGGCTGTTCGTGAGCTAAGTAGAATAATTTGAATATATAGTTTTAAAAATTTATGTATATATATATTTTTAAATAGCCTATCGTCTTCCCCGTATTTCCTTACCTATGTATGAGAATTCTAGTTTGAATTAGTGAACTACTGCGAATTTGTATACCGGACATACAAACAAACAATCATACAAACATTCATTTATATATATATATATATATTTATTTATTATTATATCAAATAATTATTTCAATTAATTGAGCTTCGTAGAAAAAACAATATTATTTAAACAATCAAGAAATACAATGTTTATGTTTGCTGTTGGTAAATGCTTTTTGGGTTGTTAAATCGTATTTCAGATAGATATCGGTAAAACATGAATCTTTAGAATTCTTTTTAAAGGAAAAAAAATGTATATATATGTGGTGCGTGTAAAAAATAATAAAAATAAAATAATGAAATAGGTCAGGTGTTTGTAATATAGGGAACTGGTAACAATATATACAAATAACAAAAATATATACTCTTTCTTAATATAAAATAATTTTATATATAACCTAAAACAAAATATATGGCATTTTTTATTTCTAAATAAAAAAAATCTCATTTTAGAATCTGTATAATTTCCTTTGTATCTCTTTCCATTTTAATTGAATTACAATACTGACAGATACAAAAATCTAAAATGCAGTTTATAAATTATTCATAGAATATATTTAAACTACATATATATATTATGCGGAGAACCAGTAGAAATTTTCCATTTCCCATAGATTGTAATTTTCAATCACACAAAGAAATCTGTGTTTCAATTCCATTGTTTCCAGTGCAAGCAATGTTTGATCGGGGTAAAGCCCTGGTTGTCTGAATTTTAAACCTCCCGATTTATTCCGAGCCAGTGGCTCTCCTCCTGTCATATGACGCAACTACGCCAAATAATTTGTTATCAGTGTTTGCGTGACGTCTGCTGTGCCAATTCCTCCGAGATGTGCGTATCGACCCCCGTTCGAAAGAAAGTTCATCTCTTTTAACTTTAGTGACACTTTTTATTTCTCTGCCCTGGATGGCTTTTTTGTGCCGCCTCCTTTCTCTTTCCTTCCCTCGTGTTACAATAGTGGTTTTCCATAAAATATTGATTTTGTGATCAAGTCAAACGTCTGAGCCGTCCTGAGCTTTTTCTTTATCCCATTTCCCCTGCTTTATTTGATTTGCTCTGGCGGCATTTATACTTCCTGCTCCTGGCTAATTCTGACATCCCCAAACTCCCGTATATTTTAACCATCACCCAACTAGGCTTTATGAGCCAATTTGAAGTCACCAAATGTCTTATTATTGTAAGTTTGAATCGATTTTCAACACTGTAACAATAAATGGAATTCACTCTTTTTTATATATATCCTATAATATTATTTTTTTAAATTTAAGGTAAAATATTCAAAGAGCGAGAGAGAGAAGATAATTAAAATAATAAACTTTCTTTAATTGAGTGCCTTTCTTTATATGAAATTGCAAGCTTTAAAGAAAAAGATAGCTATTATTTAGGCTTAATAAAGATATATTATCGACTATTTAAACTGTAAATACGCATTCGACGCGGATAAACAAACAAACAGTCTTAGTCGAGAAAATTTGATATCTCTCTTTGATACTGTAGCAAAGTATTTAGTATTTTATTAACAGAGTATCATTTTTGATGTTTATATTTTGCTACTCTGTGAACTTACCTCATTGCTTATATATTTTATCGTTCATAGTTTGTTCTTTCTTAAATAAATTTCTTTGTCATCCTGAAATTGGTCTACCTTAATTTTACACGTGGAATTTTGGTGGAATGCTAGATAAATTAAGGAAGACAAACTGAAGATCGCCGAGAAAACCTTGAGTCAATGGATGCTGTGATCTACATTTTCAGAGACTGGCTCCAGGATTTCACCGCCGTGTCAAAGCTAAGACTACCTCCAAGATGACGATGTCCCTATATATATATACGACGACAAATCATCTCTTCACGCCGCAAGAAAAATAACGCAAAGGTAGTAGGGACAAAGTTCCAAGACTTTGATGGAATCCTTGGCAGAAGCACGTCAAATCCATGTCGGTAACTACATCAATTGCAAGCTGTGGGTCACAGCTCCCATAAGGAAGGAGCTTTGTAGCAAAGTATAAATTATTTTATTGATAGAGAGTACATTTTTTGGTTTTGTTTGTATTTGCTACTCTGTAAACTTCCCTCATTGCTCATCCTTTTTATGATTCCTAGTTTGTTCTTTCCTGAATAAATTGCTGTGTCATCCTGAAGTTTGCCTCTCCTAATTTTCTATGTGGCAATATAAACCATTCAACTGGTCAAACCAAGCCCATTAACCAAGAGCCATACCCTCTTGAAAGTTTGAATTGAAAATATAAAAAAGACACTCATTGAATAGAATTCGTTTATAATTTAATATATCTTGTAAATATAAACAAAATTAGTTAACAAATTATTCTATAAAAGATATTGTCAAGTAAATATGAATGTATTGATAAATGATAACACTGTATATACATATATCCTATATTTTATTTGCATGTATTATATATGATGTTCATGCTACAGCAATTTCTGCCGGTGTTCTTTTATATATATAAAATACAATATATATATTACAGTTATCAAAAACTCTTTCTCAATAATTATACAGTAGAACTTGAATAAATCGAAATTCTTTAATCGAAATTCAATATCTTGGTCCCTAGACTTTAAAGTCTTTTATTCGAAAAACGTCTTTAATTCGAATATTTATCGTGGTCCCTAGACTTTAAAGTCTTTTATTCAAAACGTCTTTAATTCGAAAATGTCTTTAATTCAAATATTTATCGTGGTCCCTAGACTTTAAAGTATTTTATTCAAAACGTCTTTAATTCGAAAATGTCTTTAATTCGAATATTTATCGTGGTCTCTAGACTTTAAAGTCTTTTATTCAAAAAACGTCTTTAATTCGAATATTTATCTTGGTCCCTAGACTTTAAAGCCTTTCATTCAAAACGTTTTTAATTCGAAAACGTCTTTAATTCGAATATTTATCTTGGTCCTTAGAATTTTAAGCCTTTTATTCAAAACCTTTTTAATTCAAATTTTGGAAAATTTGACCTTTTTTTGGTCCGTCGGGCTTCGAATTATGCAAGGTCGACTGTATGTATTTAAATATATGTTTTTCACGTAAAACCTCTATAATATAAAACGACATTTCTATATTTAGAACATGTACATATGTCCTGCGACTTAGATATCCTAGGTGCCCGCCGACTGTGTATCGCGGGAGGGATTGGAGGCTGTAGGAAGGGGGTTTTATCAGAGAGGCTGTGTCCCGGCACCAACAACAGGAAACTATTTGCCAACAAGTATATTTATAAAATCGCAGGTTGGAAAACCGCTGGGAGCGTTCTCTTACTTTCCGCAAAACTCGTTTCCGATAAAAGATAAAAATTTGTTAAAGGTTTTCTACGAACAGGATATAGACGGTTGGAAGTCTTTACCTGGCCACTTGGATTGGTAATCGGTATATTTGTTCGTTAGACATTTAGGTCAGATATTTAGTGTTGTATTTATATTCAAACTCTGAGTGTGGGGATCACAGAATATCCTTACCTTATATATATATCGAGCCACAACTATCTTGAACAAGGAACAAAGTTGTTTCGAAAAGTTTTGTTTGAGTCTGAAAAAGCACTTCTGCTAACATGTGGGCTTACTGAAAAAGAAAAATTACATTTCCTAAATTATATATGCGAAATATAGAGCAATCCATATATAATTCATTGATAAAGAAGGTTTAAAATATTTTATTGGTATATAGTGATATTTTGAAATAAAATAATATCTAAAATAATAGTCTTTTGTCAATAATATATATATTTATATTGTCGGAATTTATGCTAAATCTGATGTGACATATTCCCTGATAAAAAATTGGCGCATTCTGCTCAAGGAATATCGACAAAAGACATAGTTATAGTGTATTTAAAAAAGGTGAGAGTCGCCTCCATACCATATATACCATATACCATATATACTCATGGACAAAACATAAAGAAATTGAATTATTTAAAGTTTCCTGTTGTATGTATTTTTTCATTAAAGAAAAGGAGGTAATTTTTTGTACACCTTGTTATCTCGTGTATCTTCAATAAAGGTCACTATGTATCAAATATCTTTCTAAGTTATTATCTGAATCCCGATATACATGATAAAAGGTAAACCTTTCATGAGTTATGTTAATGTATTTATGTTAATTATGTCTAAATAGAAGTTAAAATAGAGAATACTATCTGGGTAGAGAAATAATAAAAGACATCTTGTGACTATGCAATTTAAATTCGCTGATGACAGATCTTCATCTTCCGGAATACATATCACTTGAATGTTATTTTTATGTTCCTGGAATTTTTCAGTTCGCGTACATGAATTAAAATCTTACCTGTGTTGGTATTCGCCGTCACTGTTCAGACTACGAATTCAACTCACTAAGGAGAGTCTGTACGCGTCTTCATAAAACAAGAAAGATTAGCTAAAGCCAAATGAGGGTGATCTGAAATCCACTACCTTTAATTGTATAGCAATGGAATATTCTATTTGCTTATTGCCACCTGGTATTTCTTTCTCTTTTTTAAGGCTCGCATTAAGTATATCTTTGCGTACATTTGTTTTTAAATATTTCTTTCTTGTCTTATACAGCAGCGTACAGACAATCCTTGATTTAAGTAGTACCCATAGCCTTCACCATGCTGTCCATGACCAACAGCCTGAAACGTGAACGTGGTTGGCTTCATGTTAGTTAAAGAAAGAATCGACTGAATTCCTGCTATGAAAATAGATGACGATCTATCATCGGCAAATTTTAGGATGTTTTAGGTGTTAATCTTTCATCTCTTGAAGCATGAATATATATTTGAACAAATGATATTTCAGCAAATTAAGAAGAATATACAAAATAGACTATGACTAAATATATACGTACTATATTGACATAAATCTTATGATGTTAGAAGACAGTTGCTCAATAAGTATAAATATGGCATAACATATAAGGGGGGATAAAACCATTGCGAGAATTTGAAGTTGTGGCGAAAAGGCTTAAGTACCACAATGCAGTATTTCCGTATTGTTAAGTCATAGAAATTAGCAGATAATATGGGTTGAAAGAAAGAACGATATTGATTCCAGCGAAGGAAAGATGTCATTAGCTAACAGCAAGTTTGAACAATGGCCCAGTGCGACGACATCTCATGTGCAGGCGATGGCCACTTTCTAACCTAATCGCTGTACAACAACTAATTGTCTAACCCCTCAAGAAACCTGTTTCCTTTTCTCGAGGAAGGGGAGGCTAATCCGACAATCCAGTGAGCTAGACAAAAGGATCGCCTTCCCTAAGGCAACGTCAGGACCTTTTATGTCTCTTAGTTTTGTTTCATTTTATTTTTTATCTTAGACGAGGAAATGTCATATTACCCTCTTTTCAGTGCAAGTGAAAATTTTGATGTTATTAATTACTTCAACGTCAGAGAATACATAATTTTGTTTATTAGTTGAATATATATATATGTGTGTGTATGTGTCAGGAATAAAATAGTATTCACGAAGATTGATATTGGAATTGGGCTTTTGAATTTTAATATTTATATTGTATAAATGTTTATATACTACAACCTTTCATTATATTTTAATAGTAGTTTATTTATCAATAAATATCTTAGCATTATTTCAGAATGTGGTGAGTACAAATATCGGAGCAGGGTTGTGCCTCCTTGCTCACCGCCACGCTGTCAAATATCCAGATTGTTGTAGTATACGGTTAGTCATTTGAGTTGTATATATTATGCTATATATAATTTGTATTCGAACGTAACGAACGCAATGTATAGAGAATAATACGGCTGTATAAAGAGTCTTGATTCAATACAGTGATGATTCAAGTTGAAATACACACATCCAAATAATCATATCTTGATTTCTCAGAAAGCCTCGAACCATATTTTTGGTTGTTGGGGAACAGCCTGCATCACCATGACCAGGGTTAACAGCCCTAAACGCTTACGTGGTTGTCTTCTTTATTGGGTTGGCCAAATTTAGCGGAACAAGTTAAATCAACGTTTAGTTGATTTTTCTCCTACTAAATGACGCTTTGCCACCTAAAATGCTCATGTGAGCGATCAGAATATGCCCCTTTTTTGTTTCTGAAATCAACACCTGTCATTTTTTCTCGACTTTTTCTCACTATTACACAAATACACTCTAAGGTTTTATAAATTGTATGTATTTTATTGCGTTCATTTACAATTGCAGAATTAATGATAAGATTATGACAAGTAGAATATCATTGAACGCCATCTAATAGTCAAAGCTAAACATTTCATTTTACAGAAATTATCTACTAATTCTACAGGAAAACTAAATGTATATATGGCCTATATATCGGCTCTATCAAGTGTACAAGAAGACAAAAATATTTGATATGCTATCTTCAACGACATCACAAAATAAATTATGTTTTTGTAGTATCTACTGAAGTTGCATCTAACACGCACACACAAGATATGACATAATAAAATTGTATATATATAATTAATTCAATACATATAACATATATGCTTCTATATAAACCAGATTCATAATCTTTCAGAGAGAGTGAGAGAATACAAAAAAAATTATATTCACAAATTAAATTAATCCAAATGACATTCAAAATATCTTAGATAAAATAAAATTTATTCAAAATCAATATATTTCTGTCAAATTATGACATGGGGTATACTATTATAACATAGAGTATTACAAAATGCTCAAAGAGTAAATTATATAAAACGTAAAAGATATATGAGAGAGATAAGGGGTGGCTTATATTATATGTAGTAATACACCGAGGACGAGAGGTAAACAATCCAGCTGCTTGGAATGCGCCGCCCTAGGTTCGCGAAGGGAATTTCAACTATTGACGTCGCCCCTAAATGAAATCCCCGATGTATTTTTGTGGGATATTCCAATGGGAATATATTGGGGCGATGTCAATTCAGCCGGAATTGGACGCAACACATTCAATCTGGATCTAATTTTGTCGTCCAGAAGAGTGTAGCCTTTATTCATAATAGTTATAATGTATTCATAAGATTATTTCGAGAAATTTTATAAATGTAAACTATCTATAGATAAAACGTTTCTCTGAAAAATAGTTTTATACTGCCCTTACTCCAATGATAAAATATTATATGAGCCTGGCTCTCATTATTGGTAAATTCTCCCCTGGCGGTTTCGTCAGTTTTATCTAATAACCTGCTCCCATATTGCATAGCGATGTTTTAATTTCATCTCATGTACTGTGCAAGGGTGTTCTAGGGGAAAGTAATTTAAATTACCCTTTATTAAAAGCGTTGAGAATGTTAGAATTGCATATATAGTTCGTGCACGTTAAAATATATTATAATTATTATATTAAAAATGAAGAAAGCATATCCAGACCAGGAGCACATGTGCTTTTTAGATGGCAGAGCGCCATCTATTGGAACAGAAATCAACAAAACGTTGATTTAACTTATTCCCTGATATTTGGCCAAACCAATTTCTTGATAAATCAAGAAAACCCATACACGAAGGCGTTTCGCGCTGTTGGCGCTCATCAGCGTGGATCAGGCTATACCACTTAATATTATTATATTGTATATATCCTAATAAAATATATTCTGCCCTGTTCTTGTATAGCGAGAGTAACTTTCTCACATTATTCAGTTTGAATCTCAAATAACCTCGATAAAGACAGGCGAGCTGACCCTTTGAAATATTGGTCAAATATATTTTCTATTAAATTTATAATATTTACTAATAGTTTAAATATATGTAGAGAATTACGTATAAATACATGCTTCGAGCATTTCTCTTCGGCAAACAATTCATAAAGAAATTTTAGGCACAATTTAAACATAATGAATTAACCGAGCCAGACCTACAATATACGTATATAGCTTGTGTGGCACGGTTTATACATCATGCCTATATGTTCGAAGTATGTATTTACATGTATCCCTAATGTACTCGAAGGTTGTTTAAAATACCTTTGCTAAAGGATCCTCTACTCTACCGGATATATTATCGAAATAGCTACTACAATATTAAAGCGGTATGGTACATTGGTCTGGTTAAACTGCAGGGAGGATTGACCACTGATGAGCCAGGACATCCCATATATTATATTTGTAGTGCGGGCAGTAGGAAATTGTTTAAATGTTCGCGCTTCAAATAGTTTGAATTTCTAATATTTTGGGGTTAAACTAAAAGATCTCAATGAATTAATATATTTATATTTGTTTATTTCAAAAATAATAATTTGAATTATTATATCTCAATGTTTTAAATACTCCTTTAATTAAGATAAAATATTCAAATATGAATTATTTCTTAGATCGCTGTAAGGTTTATGTAAATAATGAATTGTTGATATGGGGGATCATTATAGAGATTGGCGAAAGGATTTATATATTTGACGTGTATATTATAAAGGTCGCCTCATCCATCAACATAGCCGCCGCAAACCTATGTTCAGCCTCTATTGATAGCGCCATCTATTGAGTCATTAATTGACGGGAGAGGTGTCTTTTTTTATGATTGATTGCCTCCAGGATTAAAAGTCCAGTCTATATCTTATAATGGGGCTTTTGTTCTATATTTAGTTATATAGAGACCCTGATATCGTTTGATAAAATATATATTATATAACTTATACACTGTACTGTGTATGCTTAAACATGTGCTCTAAATAAATGGCGGTCAAAAAAACCTATATTTATAACATTTATAGTCAGCTTTATATTGGGAAGCTTTCATCCGTATTCTCTTTATAACCTTCAAACTCTACTTACCTACTCTACCTACCTTCATACTGAGGTTATATAACCTCATACTCTATATAACCTCTCATACTCTATATATAACCTTATACTCTATATAACCTTATACTCTATATAACCTCATACTCTATATAACCTCATACTCTATATAACATTATACTCTATATAACCTCATACTTTATATAACCTCATACTCTATATAACCTCTTACTCTATATAACCTCATATACTCTATAAAACCTTATACTCTATATAACCTCATACTCTATATAACATTATACTCTATATAACCTCATACTTTATATAACCTCATACTCTATATAACCTCTTACTCTATATAACCTCATACTCTATAAAACCTTATACTCTATATAACCTCATACTCTATATAACATTATACTCTATATAACCTCATACTTTATATAACCTCATACTCTATATAACCTCTTACTCTATATAACCTCATACTCTATAAAACCTTATACTCTATATAACCTCATACTCTATATAACATTATACTCTATATAACCTCATACTTTATATAACCTCATACTCTATATGACCTTATACTCCATGTAACCTCATACTCTATATAACCTCATACTCTATATACCTTATACTTTATATAACCTCATACTCTATATAACCTTATACTCTATATAACCTCATACTCTATAAAACCTTATACTCTATATAACCTCATACTCTATATAACCTCTTACTCTATATAACCTCATACTCTATATAACCTTATACTCTATATAACCTCATACTCTATATAACCTTATACTCTATATAACCTCATGCTCTATATAACCTCATACTCTATTTAACCTTATACTCTATATAACCTCATACTCTATATAACCTAATACTCTATATAACTTCATACTCTATATAACCTCTTACTCTATATAACCTCATACTCTATATAACCTCTTACTCCATATAACCTTATACTCTAAGACCTTGGGTGATTACTCATTCTATTTTCTTTATTTACTCTACGGCTGTAAATTTCTTGCGCAGTGGGTTGTTTCTGACGGAGTATCGTGATAAATTTTAGTCGTTTCAAAGCCATTGCCATCTCTGCCCTTATTTGAACATATCATCTGGATTTATTCTCTTATAAAAACCGGACCATTTGATTCTAGTGTTTCCGTTGCAAATAAATAGGCTTTTCTATTCGGCCTTCTTTTAAAACGAACAAAAATTACAGGATAAATGCGTACAGATGAAGTGAATGAATAAGTCAACGAATATAATATTTTATTTGACTTTATGCCCATATTTTGCAGTGTTTAATAATATATTATTAAATATATGTTAAAAGGTGTATGTTTCAACTATTTACAACTTGACTAGGTAGAGAAATAACTAACATATCATTAAAAAACGCCTTAGTGCTCTATGATGAGATAATAAAAATATATCTTGAGTAATTTATATAAAATAGTTTCTTCTACGGTGGTTTCTATTTATCATGTTATTCAAATTTGACCCAGTGTTCATAAGTAATATTCTTTATGTGTGAATACCGTGTCGTTTAGGTCCATCCCCTCGACAAAGAACCATATGATCAAATCGGAGTTAAACGCGTAATGTGCATTACTTTTAATTCATATTTGTATTTTATATATTGATAAAACTGGCGTATTCCCCAAAATGAATGATAAATAATTGAGAAATTTAATTTGGCGCCTTTTCTATTTTACAATTTTAAATATTATATCGAGACCATTATAAATGCAAGCATTATATAAGAATGTTCCAACCAAAATTAATTAATCTGATGAAATTTATGAAAATAGGTTATATATTGAATATTACGATAATAATATATAATATATAGAAATTTTTGCGAATATAAATAAGGTAAAATATTTAACATTGAAGAGGAAATTTTAAATGTTAACATACTCTCCAATAAATGGAACTTATTGAAGTTTTAAAAATAATTTTATAAAAAGAAATATTTTAATTCTTTGTTTTATTGAGATGAAAGGTATTTTTTCTTTTCCATCCATTCCTGGAAGGAAATTGGTTCAATTTAGAAACCAATTGAATTCGACCTATGAGGCAAGTGAACTCGGCGCGCATACCAAGACAGTTCTGGAAGGATCTGACACGTTCCAATGGAAACCAAATCCAGCGCCGTAAAAGGGAATGGCGCTATAAATCACACAACTCGGTCCGATCAATCGGATGGATCATGAGGAAATCGAAACACAGATTACAGAGTGATTAATGGATTATGTGCCATTTGAATCCATTATAAGCCCTTCCTCCTCTTGGAAACCGATTAAATTTAAAATCGCTCCTCTAACTTGCATTAAACTTTCTCATGTACAGCTTAATTATTCGAGTGAAAAACTTTATTTTTATTCTTTCTTTTACTTCCACCCTCGTTGAAGGTTATTAAAATTATTTATTGTTGCGCCCTTTTTTTTAATTTCCAATATGTTGTTGCTTCACAAATCGGTTTGTATTTTTTTATTTATAAAGTAAACGGAGAACACAATAAGAGCGAAAGAAAATAAAAGAAAAAAGAAGTTATAATTAATAAATTTAAAAATAAATATATTTTATTCTATTAAAGTAGAATCTCCATGAGAGGGCACTCCGGCTAGACGACACCTCTCTACAATGGACAGCCTTCATTGTCAAAATGATCATTTTTACCATGTAACACCTTCGGTAAGAGGACACCTCTTCATAAAGTACACTTTTTCTCTGCAACTAGGCGTCCTTCACAGAAAGGTTTTACTTTATATATATATATAAATATTGTTTTAATAGGATTTGTGCTTATTATTGTGCTTTAATAGATTTTTGCATTTGTTTGTGTATGAATATCTCCTGCATTATTAATATATATATTCACATATACCAAATATCTCGAAATATTTTACCGCTACCTATCTTTTTAAAAAAATATAGTAAAAATATTTATATAAAATTGACATATTTTTCAATGAATACGAATTTAAGAGGGAGGGCATAGCTCATCATTGGCAAACCCTCCCAGCGGTAATATACTTAATTCTTAATTTTTATTTTATTCCTTTGGTATAGAATTCTGTGAATGCACGTTTTGATATCCATGTGCATATGCATCTAGGAGTGTAGAAATATAGCACTAAATTAAAGTTTTTGGAGATAAATGACATTACGTTATGCCTTTTTTTTTATATCAACATCTGACCACTTTATTTTTTCCCTAATTTTTACACATACAAATATAAATATATATATTATAATATATTTCAATATATACTTGATATCCCCATAATATAATATTGCTATAGTGAAATAACCAAAAATTTGATACAAATCCAACTCGCCAGTTTGGCCATCATGTAATACAAAACGAAACAATAAAATTAGATTGAGAGACAGCCGGCGCCAGACAGGAGAAAGGCCTCCGATTCATGTTTAAAATTCCCCAATATGGTGTTAGGTATGGCTTTTTTGGATGTGCCTTTTTTCTAACATCCGCATCTGACCTTTTTTTTTTCTTATTTTTTACACACACGCATATATGCGTGTGTGTGTGTGTAAAAAAATATGAAATAAAATGAAGATGATCAAATGCTGATGTTAGGAAAAAGGCATATCCAAAAACGCCATACCTAACACCATATTTGGAATTTTACACATGAATACAACTTAAAATCGTGGTTCTCTCCATACTATGGCCTTAATTATCACAGAGGCGGATTAGATATCTTGAAATCAATAACGCGAGAGGAATTCGGCCGAATCTGCCAAAAAGATTAACGATCTGGTGAAATGGTAAACCCCTTTTTAGGCCAAGCCCCTCAAAGAAGTCCGTAGTCCAAAACAAAGATTGGCCTTTATTCTACATAAAAAAAACTGGTGTAATATAATTTTTCCATTTAAATATCTGCCCTATAAAACAAAGATGTTGAAAAATAGATGTGTTTGAAACTTTGTATATGTGCAAAATATTATGTTTGATTATTTTTATTTTCTCTCTTCTATATATATTTTAAAATCATATGTTTATTTTTTAAATATAGCATTGTAAAAATACTGATTTAAAAATAATGGAGATTTAACAGGAAATATAACTTTTTCAAAAAGAGGTTTTTCGAATTACGACTGACAGATTCATTTTATATATTGAATATTTTAATTAATATATATACTATTAAATAAAAAATAATCATTATTCTGAATATTTCTGAAATTCTTCTATATTCTCAATATATATTACAAATATAGTTACAATAAATGACATGACAAAAATTTATTTAGAACCAATCAATACTCTCACCCTAAATCAAGTCATTTTTACCTTTATGTGTAATATAATTATAAATAAGCAGCATACAGTTTTAATACCATCATTGGTTATCATAAAAACCTATCAATTTAATAGTTATCAAAAGAAAAGCACAAATAAACCAATAGAACAAAGGTTGGATTTCCTCCCCATATATTGATGTAGGCTAGACCGCACCTAAATATTTTATTTTGACGTTTGTTTAGATGGAAGAAATGCCTTTCTTGTCTATGAGATCAATCATCCTCTATGAGACGTTAAAAGTGAAATAAAAGAATAGGAGAAATAATCGACGTAATTAAATAACTAAATTGATATGTCCTGACCGCCTTAATGGTCATATTTGTTAGTAAACGTAGGCAACATTTCTAATTTAACTGTCTACACCATAAACTGCAGCTCGCGAGCCACATGCGGCTCTTTGGATGTGAAGCTGCGGCTCTTTATATAGTTCCATACTCAAATGTTATTTATGCGAGTACTATTTATTGTTTGAAATGAAGGCGATAAAAACGTGGTGATTTTCTTTTAATGGTAAAAACACAAGCTTTCAGGCAAGAATGCCCTTCTTCAGGTTTTTCATGCCTGAAAACTTGTGTTTTTCCCATTAAAAGAAAATTACCACGTTTTTATCGCCTTCATTTCAAATATTATTGCGTGGCTACGTCATGTCTGATCCTAACTATTTATTGTTGGAAAGAAAATATTGTGTGGCTCTTTAAAAAAAATTGTAATTTTGTAAATTGTAATTTCTGACTCTTCGATTCAAAAGGTTGCCGATCCCTGCTCTATACTTCTTCTTTTTTAAACTTCCCATTCCCTCTTGTTTTGTCTAGCTTTGTTACCGACCCGATTTCGCTAGTTTATAGGGACGGTTATTATATGGAACTTAGTTTTAACGTCAATTTGAAAGGGTAATAACTTATATATAACTTATATATAGCGAATAAAATAATATCTTTTGATATAATAATTCTAATTGAGTTTTAGTCAATCTAGAATTACTTGAAGAGAAAATCAATTTGATTCAATAAAAGCTTTTTAAGTACTAATTAAATTTTAAAATATAACGGTTTCTATAGAAAATATAGTGAGAAAGAAGCATTATCAAGTAGAAACAATCAATGTCAGTTCTGCAGAATTAATATAACTATATTTATTTAATGTTATAAAATATCTAATGGAAATACATTTATATTATATATGAACAACACATAATTTATTCGAAATATATTTTCGATAGAATAAATATATTTATGTATGCGTGTGTGAAAATATAATAAAATAGGAAAAGGTCAGAATATTTCCTCTTTATTTCAAATATTTATAAATATATTTATATGAAATAAATATCTCTCTCCTCAAACATTTCTTTGAAAAAAGAAAGAGAAGAATAATTATGATGAAATATACTGTAACATGGATTCCATTAAATCTGAAGTGCTCCATATGATAAAAATCGACGTTATTTTAGAATATCAGGAGAATTTTATTTGCTAAATTTGATTTTTCACGTTACTCTATAAAATATGACGCGCAATTTTCGGAGCGCTTTTTATTTCTGCACTCGCGGACTTATCGCCTTCACATCCTATCAGAACCCCTAAATATTGCAACACGGCGTTTTTCTTTTACAGCCCGAGCTGCCTTCTTTATATCCGCTTTACATTCTTCCCGGAACTCTCGACGTCTACTTGTCTTTGATGGCCATGATTGGCTATGTCTTCTTTATTATAGTCCCATGTTTCCTTGTTCCATATTTCTGTGTTTGCTAATTATATATATATATATATATATATATGAATGTTTATGTGTGGTTTGATTTATATTCCTATGTTTTTCATTGTTTCATATCCCTATGCCTCTTTGTTTCAAGTTCATATTATTCTATATGCCTTCTTGTCATAAAATCTTCTATTTACTTGTTACAAATTCCTAGATTTTCTTGTTTAATATTCCAATGAAGCACTATGTCTTCTTTGAATTGGGTTCTATATTTGCTAATATTCTAGGTTTTATTTGTTTTTTTATCCCTATTTTTTATTTAATATTATCACGCTTCTCTATGTTTAAGATGCCTATGATTATCTATGCCTTCTCGTTTTAAAGTCTTCTCTTTACTTGTTCAAAATATCTAGGTTTTTGTTTTAGAACTTTCTATTTACTTGTTACAAATTCCTAGGTTTTCTGTTCAAATTTCCTATGAATCTCTATATGTCTCCCTTGAATTGGTTCCTATATTTCCTTGAATTGGTTCCTATATTTCCTTAAATAATCGATGTTTCCATCAATTTTTATTTCTTTTTTTTATATCATCACGCTTCTATGTTTAAGATTCCTATACCTTCTTGTTTCATGTTCAACTGCTTCCTTTTATCTTCAGATTCCTAAGCTTCCCTATCTATACTCCAAGGTTTGTCTAAATCTTCTTTATTAGACAGTCCTATATATTCCAAATATATTCGAGAGGACATATTTGATTGTAATTATTATTAATTACGTAATTAAAATAGTCCTATATTCTTATCTTGATCACACCTACGTATAGCCTTGTTTTATATTGTAGATCGGCTAAAGAAAATATTCAAATTTATAAATAGTGATATTTATAGAACATCGATATTTAGTAGATATATTTCAGAAGATCTTATATTTATTAAATATTAATTTTTCTTTCTAAAAGTATATAGACGCTTAATCCGTTCTAGGATGGTTTATTCCCCGACGTTTCTCTTCGACTTCCTGTCGCCTTCTCTTCATGTTCTTCATAAATTTTAAAAAATATATTCAGGAATTATTCCATTCAAATGTATAATAAAAAATATTCTCATGAAAAAATAATAAACAAGGGTTAAAATTGAATTTATTAAAATAGCACAAATTAGCAACAGTATTTTATATAATCTTAATTAATGGATCGCCTTTTGACTCAAAATATTTTATTTGTAATTTTATATTATAAAAAAATAATCTATAACATTTAAATATTAAAACCACATAATAAATAGATATATATTGAAGAGAGATAGAGCGCAATCCATATTAATAAATATAAATATTAAAAGCATATATTGGATTTGAAATATTTATTTGTCCAATATTCCGAGAGTAAACTTATCGAGGATGTTTGTTTTGAACTAAAATACGCGAGCTACTCTCGCCAACGTAGAAAATATCTCTCTTTCTCTCTCTGATTTAAAGAATCTAGAGACAATATATAAAATGCATCATAATATATATAATATTCATATTATAGTATATAAAAATATTAAAATTTATATTTAAATTATAAATACGATAAACATATATATATATAATACATAATGCGGCCTATGATTGTAGAACGACATTTGAAAATATCCCGCATGTGTTTCTTTTAAACGAAAAATTGAAATTTATTTAAATGAGAAATAACGATTATTTCTAACCTTAAGGATGAAGTATGAAAGGATGAATTGCGAAGAGTAATAATAAACGGAAAATAAAAGTGTCCAGGGATGGGAATCGAACCCAGTGTTCCGCTTACCGAGCAGATGCCATGTCCACTAGACTACCCTGGACATATTTTTCCGTTCGTTAATATTATATAAATTGATTTTTATACAATAAAATGCGGCCTATGATTGTAGAACGACATTTGAAGGCATAAAGGGCATATCCTGACCACGAGCACATGATATATCAAGGAAATGGGTAGGCTAAATATCAGGGTACAGACTAAATCAACGTTTAGTTTATTTCTGTTACACTAGGTGGTGCTCTGCCATATAAAAAGCTCATGTGCTCGAGGTCTGGATATACCTTTTTTGACTTTAATACCAACGCCTGATTATTTTTGTTATTTTATTTTATTTTTTTAATTTTTCATATATATATATATAATCTACCAGGTCTATTAGTATGAAACGCGAAAACTTTCAGTGAATTCAAAAGTTCACCAATTCCATACAACAAAAGATTTTTTATTCAAAGTAACTGCCATGATTAGCTATACACTCGGACCACTTTTCAGGCAATTTTCGAATTCCTTGTCTGAAAATTTATATTCCTTTTGAGTCGAACCAGTCAACAAGTCATTTTCGGAGTATGTCTGAGTTCGAAAATTCCTGTTTTTTTTAGGGCTTGTCATAAAGATGTGAAAAGCTGGTAGTCCGACGGCGCTAAGTCTAGTGAGTACGGCGGGTGGGGTTAGAGTTCCCAGCCCAAGTCTTTTATGGTGTTTTTGACCACCGTAGCATTGTGGGCTGGAGCGTTGTCATGCTGCAGTATCAGCTTGTTGTGCTTTTCACGCCATTCCGGTATTTTTATATTCAACGCCTCTCTCAAACTGTTCATTTGTAGTTCGTAGAGACTAGTATTGACCATTTTGCCAGGTTTCAGGAGCTCGAAATATACTACGCCGGTCTGGTCCCACCATATGCAAAGCATTGCCTTTTTTCCGAAGCGATTGGGCCTAGGCGTCTGTTTTGGAAATTGGCCGGGCAGGCCCCACGTAGGATTGCTGAAGTGGGTCCATTTCTCATCAGAAGTTACGATTCGGTGCAAAAATGACTTCTTTTCATGCCTGGCGAGCAGCCCTTCGCAGGTTACCAGATGCCGTTATTGCTGCCTTTCGCTCAACTCGTGGGGGACCCATCTGGAAAGCTTTTGGGTCATTCCGAGGCTGTTTAAACGTAGAGAAACAGCACCTTGAGACACCTGGTTCCCTCGGTAATTGGAAGTTAAAGGAATAGAATCTTGCCTTGAAATTGTATCATTATTCTTGTCTCAAATAAATTGCCGTGTCATCCTGAATTTTGTCTTTCCTAATTTTCTACATTACAAATTCATCGTATCATCATGATAATATTTAGAGCAGATTTTTGAATTATAACAGATTAATTAGAATATTTATCTTGATTATTTTTAGGCGAAAAGTTATTTCAAATATTATATTTGCTAGAAACCTTCCCAGAGCTGTTTTGCGAGTTTCTCCTGCATTTGGGTACTGTCCTCATCCAACAAAGCTTGCAGTTCAGCGTCCTCGAACTTTTGGGGCGGTTTTCCATGTGGTTCATTATCAAGTTCAAAATCGCCACTTTGGAATTTTTTAAACCACCTGTAACACTGCGATTTGCTCAGAGCGTGGTCGCCGTAAACTTCCTCGAGCATTCGGTGGGCTTCAGTGGCACTTTTCTTCCAGTTGAAGGCGAACAACAAAACTTCCCGCAAATGGGCACTTTTTGGCTCGGAAATCGCCATTTTCCACGGGCTCCAGAAATTTTCACGATTTGAATTTTTCTAAAACTGCACGTATGCTGATGCCACCTGAGTCAAAGAACAAAACGCCTACAACAGCGCCACCGTCGGCTCAATTAAAGTTACACAGCGGCCTCTGGCGCCCATTTTCGCGTTTCATACTAATAGACCTGGTATATATATAAAAATGAATGTATGTCTGTCTGTCCTTTATGCCTGACCAAACCACTCATTGGAACGCCATGAAGCTTTGGGAAGTTATTTAGTATAGTACTGGGAAGGTTTCTAGCAAATATAATATTTGAAATAACTTTTCGCCTAAAAATAATCAAGATAAATATTCTAATTAATCTGTTATAATTCAAAAATCTGCTCTAAATATTATCATGATGATACGATGAATTTGTAATGTAGAAAATTAGGAAAGACAAAATTCAGGATGACACGGCAATTTATTTGAGACAAGAATAATGATACAATTTCAAGGCAAGATTCTATTCCTTTAACTTCCAATTACCGAGGGAACCAATTAATATTGATTTTATTCAACTTATCGAGTATTTTTAAAGGGACCGGGAAAAAATGTTCACTTTATCGAGAGATTCGTTAGACAAACCTTTACTCGGGTAAAACCCGGGCGAAGCCGGGTACGTCCGCTAGTTTTATATATATATATATATAAACACTTTATGAATTTCTGTGAAATCAATTTTTCTTTTTATACTTTTCGATATTTTCTGTAGACGCTTAACTTTCCAACAATGAGCACCTTATATTTCTCTATATTCTGATACTTGATTGACGCCTTTTCAAATTTAGGCCTATGGTTATTGTTAAGGAAGTGGAGGGCTAGAACGGATAATGGTTGGTAATTTTTAAAGCTTCTTTATGTTTATCGATTCGGTTTTTTAAAGATTTGCCGGTTTCTCTCTCTCAAATGGAAATGGCCTGATACGTCAATCAAAATATTTAAACGAGTTTAAACAAAGCCGATTTACCTGCTCACGTTAGGTTGCATTTTCCTCCACCAGTATTAAACTCCAGTAGTATTTGACTTCACTGATATTCAAATCAACTAGTATTTAACACTTCATTAATATTCAACTCCATTAGTATTTAAGAGTAAACTGGTATTCAACTCCAATGGTATTTGGTTCACTGTTAGTCAACTCCATTAGAATTTAACTCCACTGAAATCATTAAACTTCATCAGTATTCAACTCCACTGGTATTCAAATTCATTGGTAATGACTCCACCGATATCAAACTCCATTAAAATTCACCTCCACTTCAATAGTATTTATCTCCATTTGTATTAAACTTCATTATCATTTAATTTCACCGGTATTCAATTCCAGTAGTATTCAACTCCACTGGTATTCAATTTCAGTAGTATTTACTCCATTGGTATTAAAATCCATAAATATTTGATTTCATTATATTAACCTCCATTAATATTTTATTCCACCGGTATTCATCTCCATTCTGCTATAATTTTCTATGGAGTGCTCACCGTGTCAGAAACCGTGGATGGCACATAAGACAGCGACACGGGGTAGGTCCAGAGGGGTCTCTGAGATGTCGGACGTCCAGTTGATTGTAAAATCACTAATGACTTGTAGCACATCCCAGTGAAATGGCCACGTTATAATGTAGGAAATTTGTACTCTCTGAATGATTGTTACTAGGGCCTTGCCTGGGTCGTGACTGACTCTCTTTCAACTTTATTGTTTTATTTTATCACATGATCGCCAAGCTAGTGTGTTGTATTCTATCTCCATTCGGGGCTGTTATAATACTTATAATTAGGGTACATATGAAAATCTAGTGTATTATGGCATATATTACTGCCCACACACATATAAATATATATATATATTTTAATAACGGACTACTCGATCAGGGAATCTCCCTCATCATCCCTCAAGATACTATTCCCTCATCGAGTAGTCCGTTATTAAAGTCTAGTGAAGGGATTATTGATTCACTATACATATATATATATATATATATATATATATATATATATATATATATATATATATATATATATATATATATATATATTAAAAATAAAGAAGGCATCTCCTGACCACTAACACATGTGTTTTTTAGATGGCAGAGCCCCATCTAGTGGAGCAAAAATAAGCGCTCTGCCATCTAAAAAGCACATGTGCTAGTGGTCAGGAGATGCCTTCTTTATTTTTAATATCAACACCTGACCCACTTATCTTTCATTTTTTCTATTGTTTTTTCATGTCTTAAGCGTCTTTACGCAAATTTGGCCTTAAATACCCATTTCTTGATTTTTCGGGAAGCCATTGGGACCAAAAATCTTTTTGGTCGCAGTGGTTACAGCCTTTTCCACGCTGACGAGCGCCAACAGCGCGAAACGCGTTCGTGGATGGCTTTTCTTGATAAATCAAGAAATATATATATATTTTAATAACGGACTACTCGATGAGGGAATCTCCCTCATCATCCCTCAAGATACTCTTCCCTCATCGAGTAGTCCGTTATTAAAGTCTAGTGAAGGGATTATTGATTCAATATATATATATATATATATATATTAAAAATAAAGAAGGCATCTCCTGACCACGAGCACATGTGCTTTTTAGATGGCAGAGCGCCATCTAGTGGAGCAAGAATAAGCTAAACGTTTATTTAGCTTGCTCCGAGATATTTGGCCAACCCAATTTCTTGATAAATCAAGAAAAGCCATCCACGAACGCGTTTCGCGCTGTTGACGCTCGTCAGCGTGGAGAAGGCTGTAACCACTGCGACCAAAATATTTTTTGGTCCCAATGGCTTTTCTTGATTTATCAAGAAATTGGGTTGGGCAAATATCTCGGAGCAAGCTAAATAAACGTTTAGTTTATTCTTGCTCCACTAGATGGCGCTCTGCCATCTAAAAAGCACATGTGCTCGTGGTCAGGAGATGCCTTCTTTATTTTTAATATCAACACCTGACCCACTTATCTTTTATTTTTTTCTATTGTTTTTTCATGTATATATATATATATATTTATTTTAGATAAATTAGAGTTGTCACCGGAAATGAAGGTGTTTTTCACTTTTTATATCGACATTATTTATGATGGAATACAGAAATTCTGGAATATTATACCAAGCTTTCTCCTGTAGAATGGCGTCAGTGCCCGAAAGCTAGAGAATAAAACCGTCTGACCTCTCTCCATTTATTTATACATCAGGTCAATCCGAGTTAAACCTCCTCAATCAGGATTCTCCAGGATTATCGATCCATAGCTTTCAACTGGTAGCAAGTCGTTGGTTTTCCTATCAGTTTGTCTACAACTGGGATCCGAGGGGATCGTCTTGATGAGGATCTTCAGCGGATACATTTAGCACTAATGGTATAAATTTAGTTTTAGGTTTTTATTTGCATTCCTATGTCTTTATTTGATAGCTTGATATATTAATTTGGTAGATTAATTTTACTTTGTAAGAGATTTTCCCATCTTCAAGACCAAGTGAATGCACTCCTATATAATAAGATGGAGTTGAACTTATCCGGGTTTTTGCTCTTCCTCTTTCTGACTTAGCGGCTCATGCGCGGGCTTCGCCCTCCGCCATATAAGCCCCTAGGTAGGGATTTTCCTGTCCCTGGATATGGGTCCGTATGATAAGGCATTCCACTATAAACAGTTCCTATGCCAACATAAATAGCTAGCATATATAGCTTAATAAAAATAAAAAAGGCATCTCCTGACCACGAGCATATGTGCTTTTTAGATGGCAGAGCGCCATCTAGTGGAGCAAAA
>CP092886.1:65836206-65947057 GCA_030710605.1 Cordylochernes scorpioides
TTATTTAATGTTTTAAACTTTTAATACAGCGCGGTTTATGTGTTAAATTCCAACGTATGGGTATCATGAGTACCTAGTTGACCGAGAGGGATTGTGAGTTATAATTATTAAAGACAATTATTTTGGTTAAAAGTTATTTTGATGTTTTTCATGCACGTGGTGTTTGTTAGGGATAGGATGTGGTTAAGTGTTGTTGCGTGGTAGACCAAGGTCGAGAGTAGGTTTCAATACTTCAATGTACATTTAAGTTGGTTGATTGATATGCTTAAATGTATTTGATTTTCTCTGAAACACAAATAAAATACTTCCTTGATAAACAACACCGTTCGCTGAGACATGCAATCAAAATAGATTGATATTACTGATATTTATTCACTACTAGACGGGTGACCCGGGCTTCGCCCCGGGATTGACCCGTGTGCATATCTACCCGAATAATATATATTTAGATAAGATTTTTTTAAATAATTGTTTGTTATTAGCATTATCTATTTTTTTGCATCAGCATAATTTAATCTAATCTTTGATAGAGGGCGCTGTTCGTGAGCTAAGTAGAATAATTTGAATATATAGTTTTAATAATTGATTTATATATTTTTAAAATAGCCTATCGTCTTCCCCGTATTTTTTTACCTATGTATGGAAATTTTGGCTTGAATTAGTGAATTACTGCGAATTTGTATACTGGACATACAAACAAACAAACATACAAACATTGATTTTTTAAATATATAGATTATATTAAAGAGGAAAACTCCCCAATTTTCTAAAACTTTATTATCGATGTGACCCACTTTCGTCAATTTGAAGGTAAAAGGTTTTTATGCTGAAGTTGTTGGCGATTTTAGAAGGTCTGGATACAAATATGTATATTGTACAACCCAAGCTATGACGTCATAACAAGCCTTGAAAAACAAACGAATATATAAAATATTACTTACCAAAATACCTAGAGGAATCCAATGAGATCATTAGATTTGACCTGTATTCAAAATGACAACGACAAAGAACACAATAAAAACGATATAATAAAATTGAGGAAACTTTATCGCAGTCTGTATAATAAATCTTTAGTATAGTGAATAGTATTTTAACTATATTTACCAAATTTTAATTACCTTTTAAGTTGATACGTATTTAACGCACATCTTTGATATAATCAAACATATATATATATACAGACCTTATATACAGCATTGTCGAAAGTTTAATCTACAGACCTCTCTACTATTGAATTGAGATGACTGTCTTATAAAGTGTGCCAAAGGTAAACAGGGTGTGTTTGAGGTCACTATAAACATAGCCGTCTAAGGCTGAATACATTTCCGCCTAAATTAACTGTTAAATGCATCGAGTAATGCTCTTCTAAAAACTCGCAAAAGAACATTTTAGACATGTCAAAAATGTCACCATTATATTATTCATTTAAAAATAAATGTTCTTAAATACCCCAGAAGAAAAAGCTAAAGGTGGTGATGAAGAATGAGCCGCAGAACAAGGTCTTGGCAAAATTAAGACAAAAGACAACCTGCATGTCATGGTTTCGGGCGATGACCCTCATAATTACAGGTCCGGTTTCGATTTTGAAATTCTTAAAGAGAAGTTATAAAATAGATCGAATTTTCCAAAAAAATGTTTAGGCTGGTAAAGTGTCAGGGCAGATTTTCAGGCTAGAATTCGATATAAAGTTATGGAAGGATTGTATTCTTGTAATGATGAGGGCCATAGCCTGAAACAATGTTGTACGGGTTATCTCTTGTCTGAATTCCCAAAAACTGGTGTTGTGGCACATAACCATCTTTACGTATTGTTCTAAGACGATGAATGAAAAGAATTGTTGTAATGCTATCTTAAAAAGAGAGGTTTCTCTTTAATGCAAGAATACCCTTCTACCATAACCTTTATATATATATTATGGATATTTTATGAAAATATTTGATAGTGTAGACATGTTAAAATAATATTGAATGAAAAATAATTATTTACTATCAAGTAGTTTATTTTTAATTACTTGAATATAAATTAAATAAATATTTTCACAGTTATATAGGATTTATAGAATTATTCCGCGCTAAGCTTTTGATGATGTTAAATGAAACTAGAGGCAAAGTTAACATGGTAGAAATAGTACTGCGTTGTCTTGTGATATCAGATTTTATTGCCCTCAATGGCTTCAATGAATATAGAGACAGAAGAGATCAATGTGTCTTTTAAACGGAAGTTTATAATTTAACAGATAAGTGTAAGTCACATTTGAATACGTGTATTCAAGTCTAAGTGCTACATGTGATGTATTGTACCGTAAATTATATTAATATATAATATGTAAAAATAGCATGTAAACATGTCAAATATGCATAAAGTCAAACAATGAAAACCCTATTTTTATTTATAATTATTGGGATCATTTTGTCTCCTCTCTAATTGTAAATACGCTGCTGTATCACCTCATAAGCATAAATAAATAATTATTGGGACATGATTTATATTTTAAGAATCTTAATTGGCACACAGGTCGCTTAATTACTATGTATAATATTAAATTTTGGCTTTTCATTGTTCGAGCGTGCTTGATTTCTCGCGAGATTGAACCCACTCAAACGAAGAAAAATCCGAAATATAAATATCCATAGATGATATGTGATCTGCTAATCCATATATTGGAATTAAAACCTTAAAATTAATTTATTATTTAATATAAGATAAAAACACTCTTTCTTTTTAATTTCAAACACTTTTTAGACTTCTTGATAATATACTAATGTTAATATATGTTCATTGATTATTTTTAGGATTCATTGAAAAATATATTTTAGTGCAATATTAAAAGTATTTCCCTGAAGAAAAACGGGGATATTTATAGTTGTCATAAATAAGAACAAAGTTGTATTGGCGTCGGTTTGTAAAGAAAGGTAAGAAATAAAGTGTAGTTAAGAGAGAAAGCCACCGGGACTTTATCGCTAACGCGGCGATACATATTCCGTATAAACACCGATAAAATGGCAATAAAAGTAGATTGGGGGGCCACTCCCGATATTGGAGCGGGGCGTCCCGGGAGAGAGGCCCGGCGGTGTCTCCGGGGTAGTGGGCTGTCACGCCACGGTTATTGTTTCCTTTCTGCTGCACATTTACTTTTGGGGATGTACGACACTCCTTGGTATTTGATACCCTCGGTGTTAGAGCCTTTCATCATTTTTCTAAATTTAATTTGTCAAATATTTTTTCAGAGGTAATTTTATTTGGTTCACAAACAAAATTTTCTATGCAGAGCTATCGTGATAAATACATAGATTAAGATACATAATTTGCATATATATTTTCCGTATTTTTATAATTTATTGGGGCATTTTATCCTTTAACGAAATCATCGTTTTGTATATAAAACTTTCCGTACATATTATGATTGACAAAATTTGTATATATTGTAGTTTATTAAGGTATTTTATGATATTCTTAATTAACGAATAATTGTTTTAATTATCGAGGAATATAGAGTTGTTTTTTTATATCAAAACATGAATATTTTATCTAGTTATATATGTGGTTTTTGTTAATAGCGCGCTATATGTTAAGTTATCACACCATATACCTCAATTTAATATTTATATATCGTGAAAACTACTTGAAAGAGATATATCTATTTTATCTTAAAAAAAACTAAATTAATATATTTAAGAAGAAATTATTTTAAAAAATTGATAAATTGTTAGTCACACACGTTATTTCAGAATAGCAAGCTAATTCTGAATTATACAGTATATACGAGTATAATACCATTAAGATGAATTTAAATTTTAAATATTTTTGATAATTATAAACATGATAGGTTTGTTTTTAATATTTAAAAACAATTATATGAAGTGTGTGTGTGTGGGTAAAATAGAGAAAAACTCTGTCACCCCGGAAGCCCTGAACTGGCTGAAGGCCTTGCCTCTCAGACTTTAATGACCGAGAAGTCCTCACTTCTTTTTTCTAGATTTGATTCATTTTGTCTCCTCTCTTATTGTAAAGACGTTGCTGTATCACCTCATAAGCATAAATAAATAACCTCCAGCTTCGGCACTTACGCATACTGAACAGAAAAATAAATAAGAGAAGATAGAAGTTTATAGAAAAGAGCTAAGACAGAACCAATAAATAATAATTTCACAATAATTAAATACAAGCTATGGGGAAGAAATAAAAACAATTTTCCCGTATCTTCTCTCTTGAAGATAGATGATAATGTTTTATTTATTTTAAATTTAATATTGTAGTTTTCTCAAAGCTAAAAATAATGGTAATTTAGTGTAAAATGGAAGAGATAGAGTACAAATACAATATAGTTGTATAATTGTGTATTGTAAGTAAAATGAGTTACCTATAAACTATGTAAATTGGATTGACTACCTGGAATGTAGATGAAATATTCTATAATGGAATATAATTGAATTTGAACAGTTGGAACGCTAATAGATATATTGACTGAGCCAATAACATGTCAAATGTACAATGATAGTTTTAAATTACTGGCGATATGTCGGCAATAAAGCCGAAACGAATAAGGGCGATGAAATATATAAAAGTAGCCATTGCTACAATCTATCCTATTCGTTTTAATACTATTAATTATGTTTATATAAAAGAGCGTACCTGGATGTGTAAAGAAAACACAATTATTTCTCAAAATATTTCGAGAGATTGCTCCTTCTTTATCAATTTATTGCACAGTAAACTTAATTTACAAATTATTGTAGATCACATAAAAACAACTTTGTCATTGGTCAAAATAATCAATAATAATAATACATTAAAAAATAAAATTGAAGATAATAATAATATTTAATAGAATTATTATCTTGAAAATATTTTTGTATAGAGAATGCAGCAACAAAGACTAAGGGAGAAAACCTTCGAAGATCGGCACAGAAAGAATATAGAACACTCATTGTTATCAAAACTTATTCTGTATTTGTGACTGTTAAATTTACTTGTTTGTGCCGATATATGGTTTATTATTATAATAACTACTAAAGGAAGGAATGAAAATCATAAAGGTTATCTTAATTCAATTCTTCTACTCAATTCATCCCAGATAGCCAATACAACGAGGTATTTATATGGTATAGCAAGCGCATACTTAATTTGCTTACACAATTCCCTCGTTTTTAATCACCTTTGATTGAATATCGACACAGCATATATTTTAGGCTCCTATTATTAATATAAAACCCTATCATGATGCATTAGTGCGCCATCTGTTATCAAAATTCTAAAGTATTATAAACGCGTATGATTCTTTTTAAAAATAAACCATTTCTACTGCCCTTCTGCAATGGAAAATGTAATGGTAGATTAAACTGGCGAAACCGCTGGGTGGGTTCACCACTGATGAGCGGGCCCTCCCATTAATTTTTCCATTGCAGTAAGGGTAGTTGAAATTGTTTATTTTCAAAAAAAATTATACGCGTTTAAAATAGCTTCGAATTATGAAGAACCATATATTTTCCCTCTATTTTTATTAGATTGTCATTGGTATAAACTCTAAAATCACAAAATTAAATGCATAATGCACAATGATTCAATACAGTATTAGAGCTCTAAAGAAGCTCTAAAATTTGCGAAACCGCTCGGAGGGTTCACCACTGATGAGCCAAGTTCTCCCAATATATTTTATCGCAGTAAGGACAGTAGAAGTTCGTTTTATATGTGAAAAGAAACATTTGCATCTTAATGTCCTAATTCTTTATTTATTGATGGCGCGGTATTGCTTTGTATTAATATATATAAATATATATATTTATTCTTAATATAGAGCAATCCATAATATATATTCAAAAATAAGGCTTATTTTGGATTTAATAAGTTTTATTTATCCAATATTTCGATGGACCAATCGTCCATCTTTCCCGAGGGTTGTCATTTATTTATTTAATTAATTCAATTGCTATATATATTAAGATGTTTTCTTTTATTTAAATTTGTTTAAAATGTATAAATAAATGGTTTATCGCTCAACAAGCTTGTAAGACGTCCGTGGCTCACCTGAGAGCACGCGACCTGCTGCGTGCTCCAAAACAAAATCCTCGTAAAAGATGGACGATTGGTCCATCGAAATATTGGATAAATAAAACTTATTAAATCCAAAATAAGCCTTATTTTAAAATATTTATATATATATATTCAAATGGAGCAATTTATGCAAGAACTATATATATATATATTTTTTTTTTCAAGAACTATGGAAACTATATAGTAAACACACCATGCTCACATCCTCGTTTTTAACTGAGAAATAGCGATCTTATCAAAATCAATTTATAAATTCAATCGTACCTATTCACAAATTTCTAGCAGCCTCTTTGTATCCTCATAAAGTAATTTCTTTATTACCACTATTTTTTATTGCCGTTGCCTAAATGTTATACATTTATCATTTCTTTATCATACATGTCATTACATAAATGTGGTTATTTAGAGACACCTTTAGCTGTTCTTCCTTTATTTCCCTATCAACATGATTGATTCGGTAGAGGCCAAATACCTCAACTTTTATATTCACCAAAGAAACGAAATGAGCTTCACAAGAAATCAACGAATTTTTATTGTTATTTCTGAATATTGTATATATTCAGAGTATTTATATATCACAGAATTTTTTAAAAACAATATTGAATATGAATATAAATATGTTAAATATAGAATATATATATTATTTCATACACTTCTTAAAACTCATATATATATATATATATGGAAGCAATGGTCGCCTCTCCCTTCAAAATAAACGTCAGAATCTAACGCCATCTATTGACGGTCGCCGCAACTAGCGGCATCGGGTCGGTGACAAAGCCACAACACCAACTTTGGCAAACTGATAAGCGTCCACCTAGAGACCATGGTTTCGGGCTAATGGCCCTCGTCAGTCTAGGGCGGACTTTATTCCATGAGATCCACACAGGATCTAATGGAATCCTCACAATCTACCAAAGAGGTGTTTTGCTGGGCCAAATCTATATATATATACGTATTTATATAAACAATTATATAAATTCAAATAGCGGTTTTTCTTTTATTTCGATTTGTGTTCATAAATAAATATATGCATAATTATCGTTAGAATAAAAATACACAAATGGTGTATCAAGAATGAAGTCAATTAGAAACTCTGAATAATATGGGATAGTACAAAATGAGAGCCGTCAGTATCCCTCAATAATTCCACCTGCAGACAAGACAAAGGATGTTTTTAATGCCGCGACTCTATAAACCAACGTAATATAATTACTTTTTCCTACATCGATATTTGAAAACCGTTAAATTTCTTCCTATTAAACCGTTGAACAAAAAGATAATCCAGAAGGGCTTCATAAAAACCCAGCAGTCCTCGATGAATATAAAAATCACGACAACACCTGAAGGCATTTGAGCTTAACGACTTGGAGGCAAATTAAGCACCAAATGATCTCCCAAACACGCAGAAAATTGTGTTTCTTTGTCCTCGTTAATAACCTTATCTCAGCAGCCGATTGGCCATTAACTAATTAGCTGCAGAAGATAAAGACCGAATTTGTTTTGCGGAGATCATCAGTTCAGAATTCGCGATCAGTAAAAAATAGTTCTTTAATGGAGACCATCCTTATCCTTTTATCTCAACTTCTTCCTTGACAAATTTTCCCCTCTCAATTCTCGCCGTCTGAATAGAAATTGTCCGATTTTACTCCACCGACACCACAATGGGGTCGGCGCTTTTATCATCATTCTCTTATCTGGTTCCCTGCACTGTGGCTAGATTAAATCCAACATACTGCCTGTAAATTCACTGCTTGAATGGGTCAAAGGCAATTAACGCATGAAAAATGTTGATCTCACTGCCTTTATTTTTATCCTATTCTATAAATCTAGAATCATGCCATGAAACATTTGTAAAATTGTAAATTTTAAGAAAGGCATATTCTTAATTTTACTCTGAGATAATAACATATTCATTTATTTATTAGTATATCAATTGCGTATCATTTTTAATCACAGTGTTTTATGTTTTGTTTGTGTGTTTTACTTCATTATCTTTGTCTCCTATATCTAGTTCCGATGTAAATTATTTTTGAAATCGAGGCAGACTTTTCACACATGCCTTTGTATAATTAAATAAATATGTATACATCGATCCTATATTCGATTGATAAAAACTAAAATGGGAGGACATACTTCATCGGTATTTGACCGTTATATTTTAATTTTCTTGGATTTATCATAAGGTATTTAAAATTGTTGTTATTAAAAATGTAGCCTTAAAGCGCGCTATGTTTAAATTTTTCGGCAATAGAGGGTGCTAAGATGTTGATGGTAATAATGTTGATCTTTAACATTCTTTTTGTTGAGAAACTCATTTTTGCGCTAGTTGTGAATTTCTAATTCAATTATCTATCAACCTTTTATTACTCTTCTTTATATATTAAATACATCTTATGCGTTAACTATTTGTCTCTCTTAGTTAGTATTAGTAAAAATAATTCAATTTAAACCGTCAAAGTATAGAGAAATATTGTCTCGAGGATTCTTTATCAACAGTTATATATAAATGAGAGATGCCGTTCATCCCGTTTAATTTTGTAAATAGCAACCAAACGATAAGACTTCAATAAAATCGTCAAATCTTTGAAAACTTACCAAATAGAACTTGAAGCTGTTTGATGTGCGAGCTATACTCTTATTTTTATCTAGAATGTAACATGATCAATTTTTAGTTGAAGAAGATATTCCCATTGAATATAATTTTATATAAAAGGCGTATCTGGATTTTATAAAGAATGCAATTATTTCGAATGATATTTCAAAAAATGCTCCCTTTTTCAATCAATTTATTGCATTAAAAACACACTTTAAATAATTATTCTATCAAAATATTTTTTAAAGTGTGTATTTTTCAATTTCATAGATATTTTACACAACATAATTTTGTTTAAATTTAAAACTTTAACATCTATACTTCATTGGGGAATGTTGAGTTTTATTATTGGTATATAAACGCCGAAGTATGTTAGAAATGGAAAGAAGACTTACTCAAAGAATTTTAAGTTTTCTAAACTATGTCGACATAGAATTAAAATATATTTATATTCTCATCAATGTTCCAGGGAGTTTGAAATTCTACTCTTCGAATCAATGTTCTACGGATATTTTTCTAATACCTCGTTATTCTGTAGAGATCAAAAGAAATGATCATTTTTCACTAAATAAAACAAGTTATTTTTCTCTAAATGTGTTTCAATATGAATTTCATTATTGCTTTTATATACAACTGATATATACATATATACCGTTAAGAGAATTCCAAAATTTATATAATTTGTTATTTAGTTTAAAACATGTGAGGTTTGGTTTTGATATATGCAATAAATAAATAGTTAGCATATAGTAATATAAAGGGAAAAAGTAACACCAGCAAAATATCGGCGGTGAAGCGTCATAGGCTGGGTAAACTGGGTACTTTTCTCTATTTTACAAAATAATCTACTATTGATATATATATAGTTTTTCAATGAATTCAACTTACTTTCATTCCTATTGCAATGTACAAAATATTGGCAAGGCTTGAATATTTAGTGATAGGTCCTTCACTATTATTCCTATCGTACTAGTTGCAGAAGAACATTGTTTTAGTTCGAGAAAGAACTATTAAGGTAATATCAATACTTGAATATAAATATATATATATATAAATGAATGTATGTGTGTGTATGTGTGTCCTTTATGCCTGACCAAACCACTCATTGGAACGCCATGAAACTTTGGGAAGTTATTTAGTATAGTACTGGGAAGGTTTCTAGCAAATAAAATTTTGCAATAACTTTTCGCCTAAAAAATAATCGAGATAAATATTCTAATTTATCTGTTATAATTCAACAATCTGCTCTAAATATTATCATGATGATACGATGATTTTGTAATGTAGAAAATTAGGAAAGACAAAATTCAGGATGACACGGCAATTTATTTGAGACAAGAATAATGATACAAACCCAAGGCAAGATACTATTCCTTTAACTTCCAATTACCGAAGGAACCAATTAATATTGAATTTATTCAACTTATCGAGTATTTTTCAAGGGACCGGGAAAAATTGTTCACTTTATCGAGAGATTCGTTAGACAAACCTTTACTCGGGTAAAACCCGGGCGAAGCCGGGTACATCCGCTAGTTTATAATATAAAGTTAGATCTATAGGGACTCTGACTATCGACTATAGGAAATCTATGAGATATAGCGGGAAATAGCTTTAAATATGTAAACAATATTAAATTCAAATTACATAAAAACATATTACCGAAAGAATATATCAGGGACTCTCTGTCCCCCTTTAAGGTATAAGGAAGATAGCTGAATGCCTTCCAAAATATAAAGAAAGGTTAAGTAAAGACAATAAAAGGACATAGTCGGCTTCAAAGAATAGCCAAAACAGCTGAAAAATCATCAAAAACACATCTTATCTCTAGGAGGTAGTTGGAGGTTGGTGTATTTGACTTTGTGATAGCCCTGGTGTCACTAAGGTGTTGGCTCTCCCTGTATAGCTCAAGTTCCGAATGTAAACACTGCGCCCGAAATTTCTGAATACATTTATAATGACTCATTATTTTTAGGGATCAAATGAAATTATTTTAGCAATAAATAATGGAAACCTTTTTTTTCTCTTTTTCAATATCCCACCTGGTATAATTATACCTAATATTTATTTTAAAAACATAATGATTCTAATAATCGAAATGTTCTTGAAATCATAACAACCCTTTTATCTCCTAAAGTTAGTTCTTATTAGAAGTTGTCTTAGTTGGTTTCAAATCGTTTCTCGTTTTACAAAGGTGAATCTCCCCAGATGATTAACTTTGTTGACTGTTTTAGCTCTAATTTTCCAAATTTAAATATTCCGTTAGAAATTTCGAAATAAGTTTATTATGACTCATTATGTTTAAACAAATTTAAAGGTAAAGAGATTTATACTTTGGAGAATTGAACAAATTTTAATGGGGATTAATTTTAACTGTTAGAAGTTTTATAATTATTTGGGGTGAGTAATTAACAAACAATTTATCAAGAAGTTAGTGTGCAGATTAGTAGTAAGGTATGAAGAAATTCTATAATTCCCTCTTCATATTAATAACGAAGACGTAAACAAGCTAATGGAGTTTCAAAGTAATGGTGTTTGCGCGGGGAAGGTTATCAGTGATGACTCTGCAAACGTTACCTGAATGGAAGCATAAAATAAGATATTTAGGTAACTATGTCAATAATGGCTACTATATCATGACAAATATAGGCCGTCAAACATTCGATATTATATTTATTTCGACATTGCCCTAAGTGCCCATTATATATACTCGACTATTTATCCATTTATTACCATCTATAACATGTTTTATTTAGCTTCCCATTCGAATTATCCCCACAGCTCAAGAGATCAACTTTTGTTTATTAATGCTATAATGGCATTAGATAATATATTGGGAATATTCCTTTGATATATATCCTCTCTCTATATATAAACAAGAGCGTTAATATATATAAAAATGTATATTATTACTTTCTATATATACAGGCGCCTAAAATTAACTCAGAATCACATCTGAATCAAAACAATTGTAGAAATGAACATTTCTTAACCTTGTCTTACAAGCACAATAGTAAAATAAATTATATAAATTTAGAACTCACGTCTAGCTTCGTTTCATTTTTATAGGGGGAGGGAGCGTCACTTAGGTTCTACATTAAAACAATGGTGTATCATCCCAGTACAAAGCGTAATGGTGGTTATAAAGAATGAGCCAAAACACCAGTTATGGCAAATTCAGACAAAAGCCAACTTCACATATCACATCAAATCATCTATGAAATTTAAATCTTCGCCTATTTTGTATCATTTAAAAAATATCATCATACACTTAGCGCCCTCTATGGCTAAAAAATAAAAAAAATAAATAAATACACTTTGGACAAAACTTAAGAAAGTTGTACCTTTTAGAATGCATATCGGAATTCAGACAATAACTTTGAAAGAAAGTTGATACACAGTAACCTTTATTGAAGACACACTAGATAACTAAGTGTCCCCATTGACTGTAAAGCGATACTCATATGAGTGTTTTTACTATTCAAACATAATCACGTTCTCATATTGAAATCCAAAAACCTAAAGTGTAATCGGTGTGGTAGTGAATTTAGCCAGGACTTTCCACTCTACATGTTTCACTGTCCGACTGTGAGAGTAATATTCTCCGCCATAAGATAGCTTATGAAAACAATTCGCCCTATGTTTTAGTGGCAAAAGTAGTGAAAAGCAGAACCAATACATTGGCTTTTCACAAATTCTGTAAAATAAACAGCACAGTTAAAAGGCGTAGCACAGAAGAACGACCCAACACGAGGAAAGATTGATGTTATTCTCCACTTTACTTAGATAGATATTATGTTACTTCTGTTTACCCATCTGTGAGAATCCTGTATGGGACGAGTGTCTTTAATGAAGGATTTGTTGTTGACGATAACCAAGTGCGAGCAAAATTGTCTGTCTCCTTAAAAAAAAAACAGCGGTCCGGCGACATAAAGTTTTATCCATGAGTGTATTTCTATCACTTTTTAAAGGTATGAATTAAAAATCTATTTATATTGCTGGACCGCGGACGGTTGGCTCGGTAACCTTGGAGCTGACGTCACTTCCTGTTGATGTAACCCTGCAGGCGGCGTCGCCACACGCTGGCTTATTCTCTTTCTCCATGTTTACTATTTAATCTATATATAATCCCTTTACCTTGTAGTTAATTAAACAATAATTAACGTTGAGCGCTGTGTGTAATCAATTGGAATACAACAAAGATTATGAGACTGAAGAAGCGCAAGGCCTAAAACGTGAAACTGAAGAAGCGCAAGACCTAAAACGTCAGACTGAAGAAGCGCAAGGCCTAAAACGTGAGTAACAAAATTTCCTTTGATTACTTGGAACATCCTTTTTCTACTTCCCAAATATTTTGTAAAATGGCAAACACGACGATTACAAAATTAAATGGTGCTAATTACTCTAGCTGGAGCTTCCAGATGAAACTCGTTCTAATCGAAAACGACTTGTGGAGTTTGATCAATCAGGAGAGGCTAAGCTTGACCCTAGTGACCTTGTTGCAACAAAACCTTTTTTGTCGCGGGAGGGTAAGGCGTTTGCAAAAATTTGCCTCGGGATTAATGATGAACAACAATTGCATGTTCAACATTTGAATACTCCGAAAGAGGTCTGGGAGGAACTAGAAAAATTATACGCACCAAAGGATAGTAGATATCGAGCCGTACAACTAAGAAGGCAGTTATATGGCGAAAGGTTGACTCAGCACAGCAATATGGAAGGGTATATGGGGAAGATAAACCACATTGTAAACGAACTGGCCCAAATTGGCGACAAAATTGATGATGGTGATTTGCCTATGGTTCTTTTGGGTGGATTACCAGTGGATTGGGACACCGTTGTCTCAACCTTATGTAACTTGCCTGATTCAGACTTCACGACCGCCACAGTTAAAAGACGGCTGTTGGCAGAAGCAGAAAGGCGTTCGTCAAATCTACCAAAAGATGTGGGTGCCATGGTCGTTAATGCCTCTTCGAAGCCCATTGAAACAGAAAAACAATTTAAAGCAAAGGTTGTTTGTTTCAAATGTGGAGGTAAAGGCCATTATGCAAGGGAATGCAGGAAGAAAGAATGAACAAAGACCAAAGAGGTTTGACCAAAACAAAGGCGTAAATATGTCGGCAACGTGCAACACTTTGTTTGGAGCTTCCGCCGAGACCTGGATCATAGATTCTGGAGCGACGCACCATATAACTCCCAAGAGAGATTACTTCACATGTCTGAAAGAGTGCACAAGCAATATGAGTTCCATCACTATTGCGAATGGCTCTTCTATAGAAGCACGTGGTATCGATACTGTCAGTGCCAATATTGTTGGACACAAGGGAGATGCCAGCAATATGGTTGCCCAGAACACCTTGTACGTTCCAGATATGCGTCACAGTGTTCTGTCTGTACTCCAAATGATAGAAAACGGTAGAAAAGTTGTCTTCAACAAGAGTGGTTGCCACATTATGGACATGAAAGGTAAACTCTTGATAGAGGGAAAGAAGTTGGGTAGACTTTACTACGTCCAGACTACTCCATCCTCTCCGATAGATCAGAATTAACGTGTTTCTCTTGCATCTGAATGCAAGGAAGAGCTTACACTGGAACTTTGGCAAAAAAGGCTGATGCATGTAAATGCATTCACGATAGCAAAGATGGCCAAGAACCAAGGCGTAAGAGGACTTGATTGCAGCCCGGCAAAGCCAGAAAAGTGCGAAGACTGCTTGATCGGCAAGTCTCACCGTCTGCCATTCCTTCAACACTCACACAAGGAGGAAAAAGAAATCATGCCGTTGGACTTGGTGCATGCGGACTTGATGGGTCCACTCGACGTATTGAGCTGGGGAGGAACCAAGTACGTCTTAACCATCATTGATGAATCTACGAGATATACAAGGGTATTTTACCTGAAAAACAAAGGCGGAACCCTGGGAAAAGTCAAAGAGTGGATTCAATAATCTGAGAAACAAACCAGCCGGAAACTAAAACGAATACGTACGGATAATGGCTTGGAATTTTGTTCCAAGGAATGGGACACTTTCTGCACGAGCGTTGGAATAGTTCATGAACACACTATGACGTATACACCCTAACAGAATGGTGTGGCAGAAAGAATGAATAGGACACTCCTAGATCTTGTCAGGAGCACTATATCTGGAAGTGGTCTGCCAAAGGCTTCCTGGGCGGAGCTGACTTACACCGCAGCCTATGTCAGAAACAGAGTTTTCAACAATCACAATGGTAAAAGCACGCCATATGAACTGTGGACAGGGAACAAGCCTAGTCTTAAACACATAAGAGCTATTGGCTGTCAAGTATTTGTCCATATTCCAAGACAAGTCCGTAAATCCAAACTCGAACGGAGAGCTGTCAAGGTAACCTTGTTGGATATGCACTCAGAGGACGTGGCTAGAGAGTGTGGATTCCTGAGATGAAGAAAGTGGTGGAATCTCGGGACTGTGTCTTCAAAGAGAGTGTTGTATAGAGGAACGACAGCAACCGGGAGGTGCTTCCATCAGTTGAACACTACAGCTATGGGACTCAACGGGAGATTGAAGAGTATCCAGTGTCTTTATTAGATCAAGAAGACATGATACCTAAAGAAGAGGACAGCCATAATGAAGATACTGTGAAGCCTTCTCCTACTCGATCTCATCCAATGATCCTAAGAAACCAGAGAAATGCTCAGAACTAAATTGAACTCCTCAGTACTGAAGTAAATAAGGGAGATCCTACTTCGTATAAAGAAGCTATCCAAGGCCCTGAAGCTGAGCATTGGCTTGAAGCAATCGAAGAAGAATTGGAATCCTTGAGAAAGTACAATGTTTGGGAACTAACAGAACTACCAAAAGACTCTGCCCCAATTGCTTGTAAGTGGGTACTACACAAGAAGACCAACGCCGAGGGTCAAGTAGTAAGATACAAGGCCCGACTTGTGGCAAAGGGCTTCACTCAACAAAAGGGAATCGATTATGATGAGATTTACTCACCTGTTTCTAGTTTTGAAACGACAAGACTGCTCATTGCAATAGGTGTTGAAAATAACTGGTTCTCATAGACCATTATGACGTGAAAAGTGCTTATCTCTACGGCAAGCTTGACCGAGTGATCTACATGAAACAACCAGAAGGCTTTGTTAAACCTGGTGAGGAACATCTTTACTGCCAACTCAAAAGGTCTCTGTACGGACTGAAGCAAAGCGTCAGATGTTGGAACAAGTGCCTTGATGAGTGGTTGAAGAAAAAGGGATTTATGAGGAATCCAGTTGACCTTTGTGTCTACAAGCTCAAGCTGAACGAAGGAATGATAATCTTATCATTATACGTGGATGATATTCTTACTCTGACGGAGAATCAAGAAGTGAGAGAAAAGTGCATTGAACTGCTGAGAGGTCAGTTCGAAACAAAGTACATCGGACCAGTATCCTACCTGCTTGGTGTCAACTTCGCTCGATCAAAGGGTGGATGCGTAACTCTAACCCAAAGAGCATATATAAAAAGTCTACTGGAACGGTTCAATCTTCAGGAAGGAAGAGAAGTCTCAACGCCGATGGAAACCAGACCAGAACTTCTTGAGGAAGAAGATGAAGAAAACTGCCAAGACCTTCCCTACCGTGAACTAATTGGTGGACTGCTCTACATTTCACAGCGGACAAGGCCAGACATTGCCTATGCAGTAAGTCAATTGGCTCGCTATTGTTCAAAGTACACTAGAAAACACTGGGTTGCTGCGAAACGAATTTTAAGATACTTAAAATCTTCAGAGCATCTAGGCATCACCTATAGACGGACTGGGGACAACTGTGTGTCTATTCGGATGCAGATTGGGGAACCAACCTGGAAGACAGAAAGAGCACATCGGGTTACGTAGTGATGTTTGCAGGCGCTCCAATCCTATGGCGAAGTTCAAAGCAAACTGTCACCGCCCTCAGCACAATGAAGGCGGAATACATTTCCCTATCATCGTCAGTCAGGGAAGTGACATGGATCAGGGAGTTCCTTAACCATTTGGATATACCACATAATATGGTTGAGCCAACTCCGGTGTGGTGCGATAACCAAGCGGCTATAGCACACGCCAAGAGCTACATCAGCCGATCCAAGACCAGACACATCGCTATTAGATATCACTTTGTCAGAGAAAAGGTGGATGACGGTGTGATTAAACTGGACTATGTTACAAGTGGAAGAAACCTAGCGGACATTTTGACCAAGCCACTGGGGAGAACCTACACGAACTTCATCGTTCGAGACTCTTAAGCGGCGAAGTGAACCATGAATAGGAGGTCACTTCGAGGGAGGAGATTGCTGGACCGCGGACGGTTGGCTCGGTAACCCTGGAGCTGACGTCACTTCCTGTTGATGTAACCCTGCAGGCGGCGTCGCCACACGCTGGCTTATTCTCTTTCTCCATGTTTACTATTTAATCTATATATAATCCCTTTACCTTGTAGCTAATTAAACAATAATTAACGTTGAGCGCTGTGTGTAATCAATTGGAATACAACATATATAACCTTCATGTACTTCATTGAATGAAAATTGAGAGAAGAAAGGACACAACACACAACAACATACTTTATTTTCATGAACTCAGGAAGAAATCTTTATATAATTTTACTTCTCTACTGCAGGTTTAAATGTGTTTAATATTAACCTTTATATTTAAAATATAATTTCAGGAATACTTCTAAAATACACACACACATATATATATTAGTAAATTAAATTTTATTGCCATCTATCGTTAAAATTTTACACAAATAAATTTACTGGCAATGCGTTTCTTTTAAATATCATCAAATCTCTAGAGATTAATTTGGCGAAACCGCTGAGAGGGTTCACTACTGATGAGCCAAGCCCTCTCATTCAATAACTCATACCATTGCAGTAAGGTCTGTAGAGATATAATTTGATGATATTTAAAAGAAACCATTGCCAGTAAATTTATTTGTGTAAAATTTTAACATACATATATACATATATATGTATTATTGATGCAAATGTGATCCTGCCGACGTATGGATAAACTAGCAGTCGTGTACGTGAGGCGAGTGTTGATGTTCTTCCCACAAGCGGACAACAAGAAGCAGAGGCAGGGCTAGATGTTAGCACAGAGAATGATCGGGGACAGCCCACGGGACAGAGGTAGAGGCCATGACACAAACTTGGATGCTTAACACCGAGACATGGAGAGAGAGAGTGTGTGTGCGAGACAGACGCCGCTTGCCGATGGCCACACCCTAGAACCATCTGCTGCTAACCCCCTGCCAAAAGCTGTCCTGTTTACAGGGGTCGTCTATAAAGAGCCCCTGGGGGCCCCACATGGGCTGGGTGTTGGCTTTTCCTCCACTCTGTCCCTGCCACCAGCTGACCCAACACTCTTTGGATCTTTATTTTGACGTCACCATTTTTAGTTTTAAATACAAATAGGGGGTTAAAATACAAATAGTTCATATACAAAATATGGGGTGGAAGTAAATAGAAATAGTGTACATTTCAAATGAAGGGTAGGATATTTTAAGGTATTGACTTTAAATAATTTGGAAGATATGTGACATATACTAAAAGTGTCATACAATTTAAAATATACTACATACATATATTATATTTTCTACATAGCCCATGACGCGTAACGGCCGAAGCTATGCTGAAGGTTTTTTTTTTATCTAATTATATTCTTCTAATTATTTATATATATAAACATATTATGCGCTTAAATCAGCTAAAAAATACATAAAAAATATATTTTCTTAATGGTATTATATATATATTAGCACTACATCTAAATATTAGTATTATTTCAGTTTTATTTTTTAATATAAAGGTAGGATGTTATTATTTTAATAATTACATTTTTAATTTTAATATGTGGTGGATTTTTTTAATTAACTATCAAATAACTAACGTGTGCAGGCAACTTCTCCAATCTAACCCAACTATTTGCGTAAACCGCCATTTAACTAACGCCACAAATATTCAAATGAATGTTCTTTCATAACGCTAGCCCATTTTATTCAGCAATTTCTAAATTTAAACGCTAATGTAATTAACAAAAATGCTACCGTAAAATTTATAGGTTTCTTGGAAAAACTTCTTCCAGTTGGAAAATATTTTGGGGTTAAATTAGGTGGCGAGAATAAACTTTGAATTTTTGTCTGAGGAAGGAAATGAGGGCAGCTAACTTGGAAGAAATCTCGGCTACTGTTTATTTACCTACTTACCTTTAACGGTTATTTACTAATATCGCGTGGTATTCATACATTTCCATATATTCTGACGGAATTTACTCAAATTTTATTCTCAAAATATTGTTATTTATTTTATATTTTCTATGAGAATATCGTTCATTTTATATATATATAATAATTTTTACTCATAATTTATCAGTTTTATTTCATAAATATATTATTATTTTTTAATTCCAGAGATAATATTTAAATTAAATATATTTAAATTTACGCATGCTTTTTATTAATATAAAAAGAAACGGGACAGGCTTGTTGAAACATTGAGTATATAAGACATATGTGTGGTAAATTACAAACTATAATTTATATTATATACATTTTTTCACGAATCTATGTGTATGTTTTATTAACTATTTTTTAAAGTTTATTTTTTATGTAATATAATAAACTTATATATATACTGTGTAATATTTTGTTGTAAATATAGCGGTAACCCATTATAATTCCCTTTATATTCAGTGAGAGTGTAGGGAGTTATATGTATTTCCTTTGTAATAGACTATATATATTTTTAATTGCTACTAGAGAATACGTTTATAAGCGAAGACATTAAATGTGAATCAAATGACACAATTATCTGGAACTCTCTCTCGTATACAATTGTAATATATAATATACGCTCATGGACAAAACTTAAGGAAGTTGTATCTTTTATCATGTATATCGGTATTCAGACAATAACTATAAAAGAATTTTGACAAACAATGATCTTTATTAACGGCACTAGATAATCAAGTGTGAAAATAATTGTTTCTGTCTCCTCTTCAAAAAACAGACGAATGGCGACATCAAAATATGAAACTTAAGTTTTGTCTCTATGAGAGAATGTAATAAATAATATAATAGTTATAATCAAATATATATAATGTGAAAAAATAGTACAAATGTAATATTGTACTGGGATAAGGTGCATAAATTAAGAAAAAGGCATATTCTTATCGTGCAACTGAAAGTTGCTTATGGCTTGCGCCATCTATCGGAATAAATATCAACTATTCTCGTTGATTTTTAATTATTCCAGAGTTTGCCAAATACCCATTCTTGATTAATCAAGAATGGGTATTTGGCCAATTCTGGAATAATTAAAAATCAACGAGAATAGTTCATATTTATTCCGATAGCAACTTTCAGTTGCACGATAAGGAGATGCCTTTTTCTCAAATATATATATTCTAGTTTTAAAGACAATTTGGAAAATATATTTAAATATTTTTAGATATTAGGTCTATATAAGTTTGATTATGAGATCAACAAGTTCAAAGAAATCGGTTGGCCATTACCAACGTGAGGCAGACCCTACGTTGACGACACATTGAGAAGACTCTGTGAAGTAGACACTGTTTTTTTAATTACAGAAAAGCGTATTCTATATCTAGATTTAGTTTTACCATTAAATTCGATAGAAGTACTTGTGAATAAAGGTGAATTTTACCATATTTACTGCAATAAGTGAAATAGCAATTATTTAAATAAGACCAACTTTATATTCAGCATTCAAAATCTATTCATCAGAAAGAGCGGCTTTAAATAAAGCTCAGTAGAAGGTGTAGTGTCCTCGAGATGGAACTCCAAGTTATCTATCACTCCTCCCCGGCGTCGCTAATGATTCTCTGGAACACCACTAGTTAATACCCCAATTAATATTGATGATACCCAATCTAACTCCAATTAGGGGAATCTTCATTTTAATTAAAATGATTCTGGTTAGATATTCAATGAGTAAAATGTTCCCAATTATCTCCAGGCCGATATGTCACCGACCCCGTTGAATATTTATATCTCCATCGATTGGATGCGATGTGGCAGGCTTCCACGTGGGAGCTACTGGACAGGCTACTCGTTTGGTTCTATCGATATACTTCTGGATTATATACAAAACAACACATATGCAGATATTTGTCCGTACATATTCACGTATGTACCAAAAGATGCAATTCTCCCTTTATTCATGCATTAAAATAATGCATTCCATTTATCACCCTAGTGAATACTTTATTAATGATGATACGGAATGAGCACAACATCAGGTTTGGTAATTTCTGACAAAGGGCCAACCTGTATACCTGGTTTACTAATGTTCTTTACTAGGGTTATAAACGTGATGCATTGTTATATTCACACATATACACAGTACTGTTATATTAAAATATTTTATTTAAAATTGTTATATTAAAATATTATTTTATTTGAAAAATTATATATTTCATAGATACAAATCTATGTAAACGACCGCCAGAGGTCACTCTTCCCCTATAAAAACTCGTTGTTGTTTTATCCCAATGGCCGGCTCAAAATCTTTGTACATTATGTGAATAATCTTTTGTTTTCCTTGTTCTACTCGCCTTAAGCCAGGCGGTACTTTTATCAAATTATGTTTTTCATATATATTCCTTAGCTCAAATAAAGAAATCTCTGATCAAGACTATATTTTCAAGATTATTATTTCAACCACGACTGCATTACCATAATCCTCAACATGATCTAAAATTCAAGCAGAAAATCAAATCTCATTTGTTTTATATAACATGTGCCTATTTGTATATTGTATTATATACTTTATATATTTATCGTACTTGAGAAAGAAAGAGAAGTCAATTAGTATTCACCAATCTTTTGCGATTTCCCAAATTCTACCGGATGTCATACCCATATATCATATAAGGGTATTATTTAAATATATTGTAATATATATTGTGTGAGAAGGTTATTATGCCTTGTGTGTCGTCGTTTGTTGAGGATTGTTAGGTGTTACGCCATTTATTTGTTAGTTTTGAATGACAAACCATTGAAAAATAAATTAAGCGCATTAATTTTCTTATGAAATACAATTTCTGATATTAATTAAATCTACATATTCATGAAGTTAATCTTATTTGAATTGTTCTTGTTCATATCATTCCAGACAACATTTCATATTGTCGCGTGTTTACCCTCTGGCTCTTTGCGACAACGCGCTTCTTCCCTTCGTGGTTCACCTACTCAGGCTCCCGTTGCTCCTCCCTGCGGCTTTTTCCCGCACGCCACCCAAAGACTTCCTGAGTTCCACCTCTCCTGTGGAAACTCCCTTCCTCTGGCAGTATCTCTCGGCCTTACCACTGGTGGGGGGACACGAGAGACTTACCAGAAGAGTAGTAGCAGCAGCAGTAGACTGGCGATGAAGGCAGTGGCAGAGTAACGACAGGAGGCAGCACGCAGACTTGAAGCACTTTTTTATTGTCATCTATTACTAAACAATACATCTAAATAAAACAACAAACAATGTGTATTTACATGACCCTACATCCTGGGGCCAACACAAAAGCGTATTTACAGCCAACCTCCCCAGGAAACGGGACCACAGCAGTCGGCGACTCCCACATCAGCCAGCAAGGGAATCCGGCGAAAGCGCCATCTATTGGCGGAGATTGCAACCGTTTTAGAGGCCTTACACGTAACAATATTTTAACACTCATGGATAAAACTAAAGGACGTTGTACCTCTTAGCGTGTATATCGAGATTCAGATAATAACTCTGAAAGATATTCGAAACGCAGTGACCTTTATTGAATAAACATGATGTCAAAGATCTTCCACCTCCTTAAACTTTGTCCATGAGTGTATATACATATTTTTTTCAATTATTATGTTTTATACATACACTATCCATTATTCATCATAAATATCATTTCTAGTTTTTTTTCTATTTCAGAAATGTACTTTTGCTAATGTGAGGCTTGCGAATCATATTCTAAACCAGATGTATTCAGTTGTACCGCGGTGATATCGGACGTGTAGTGAGTACTTGCCAGCACCGAACTTTATGGGGATATTGTCACACTAGTGGGACAACCTTAAAGTTTTATCCATGAGTATATATATATATATATATATATATATATAAATGTGGGGGCTACCCTTATACTAAAATGATAAAACAATGGGAGGGTTCGCTACTCTCTGATGAGTCAGGTCCTCCCAATATTTTTTTCCTTACAGTAAGGTCAGTAGAAAATTGTTCTATTTGTTTTATTTTGAAATAAAATGGCGCCTTATAAATTTGTTTTAATTTCCCCAAAAATTCATATAATTAAGAGAGAACTATTGGCTAATAAGTAAAATATTCAATCCGAGAGGCTGATAAAAAATAATGTTCTCGATTCAAACGGAATCTCGTGTTGCGGCCGAGGGATAGAATACTTGGGCGACAAGCAGTTTTCAAATCGACCAAGTACCTTGCCGACCTGTGATTCAGCTAGATTGGAAACGACCCCAGTATAGCGAGGCGATCGGGCCCTCGAAATATTGCGAACATAATTTACTTAATATTGAATTTGTCTCTGAAAAAAACATCAAAATATATAGGATATCCACAAATATTGAATATAAATTTGTTAATACAAATACTTACTGTTTGTGAGCATGTGAATCCGTTTACTGAGAAATTAAGCGGGTGATATTCTTTATTTTAATTTCTGAGACGCCGGAAAACTGCTTGCCATAAAATTACTAAGAAATGTTAGCTTTTGTAAATTTTGTCATCAGACCTTAGTATTGGCCTATTTTCGATTATGTCTTACGATGGGGAGAAATTGTTAGAACTTGAAAGCCGAACAATCCTAAAATATCACAATGTGTCAATAGGAATCGCTTCAAACCTTTGGAGCAGATTCAAGAGATTGGTATATTTGTTAGAATATCCCGTTAAGGCAGTAGTAGAGCGACAATGGCCCAAGTAGAACGCTACATAACACTTAGAGCCAAGCGCCATATTAAGCATGAAGGAAATCCAAATGACTACGATGCTAGTCCTTGCATCAGGAACCTATATGCCACAAAACCTGCTTCGAGAGGAAAAAATAAATATATGTTAATGTAAGAAATTCAAAGTTGTGTATTGTACTCAGGTCTCATTATAGGAGCGTCCATTTGAACTGGTGTCGCGAACAGCTAGAGTGGAGCAATGATCAATGGGCTCATGTCTTTTTTACTGGTGAGTCACATCTCGGTCTTGAGCTTGATTCGCGACGTTTACTGAGCTGGAGAGAACCACTCTAAGAAACTCTTTTCTCTCAAAAATAGAGCAAAATATGTTCTGGGGCGTAGTTTAAAGGAGCAGATCAAGATAGCTGGCTAGCTCGGGTTATTGCTAAACAGCTGGACATAGTAGAGAGGGCTCCACAGGTTTGGCTGAAGATCGGGTCACGTTAAGCAGGTTATTGGTAAATTTATAGATTTATCAAAGAGATGTTTATAGAATCTTTAATATTTGTCAATTATATAACCTAAAATTGTCTTTACCACATAAAATCTAACTATTATATTATACAGAATGTGAGGAAATACATAAACATACACATGTCTATATATAAAATACAGGTTCAGATTAGTTATCACCTAGTGAAATATATAGAATAAAGTAGATTTCAAATGTGTAGAACTTACACTTCACATTTCATTCTAATAATAATTGGAAAAGTTTTTCCACACTATTGAATTTTATTTGGAATGTGTTTCTCTCTTTAATTAATTATCCAGAGCTGCCAATAATTAATTGGTGTCAGAAAAACTAATTCATTAGTCGGCTTCTGATTTACCAGTCAGGTGACAGTTGTCTCGCCTACATTCATGGCACTAATGAGCTGTCCTATGGACTTTTTGCCTCTCGACATTTAAAATGAACTTTTTATGTCATGCCGCCGCTATTGGATGATGTAGGGTGTGTCGTATATCAAATGATGGAAATCAAGCCAATAATGGTTTATTGTTTGTTATATATTGCGACATTTTCTTTTATTGCATCAAAAAGTAAAAGATAAGCAAAAGAGGAATTTCGTTAATCGATAGCTTTTAGAAACTCAGGTAAAATAATGTTGTATAAAGTTAAAGCAGTGTGTCATAGTTCATAAGAGATGTAGAATATGGATATTTTACAGAAGATAAACTTTTGTATGGAATTAAATAATATAAATTTCAAGCAAATAGTAAAATATACATTTTGATAAATAGCTTTCTATTAAATGAAACGAAGATAGAATTGGAAGCTATGCGCTCTATGTACAGAGGTCATTTATTATGGTAGATTAGGCTAAGTTGGCTTCTACGTCTGCGTTATTGAGTCTGGTAGGTCCAACTAGGGCTGAAAATTTTAGAAAAAGTCCTTCCTTTTTTCATGTAAACTTAGAATCATTCAGATCATGTACGAAAAATAATATATCCCTAAATATCGAAGCGACTTTCAAATTTCAAGTTGGTCTTTCATATATCTATCTCTATATACGTTATAAATTAATCGAAATAAATATTTTTAAGTTTGAAAATTTGAAATGCTATATATGTTGTGTGAATATATAGGGACAAATAGATCGTTTTCTGGATATTGTAGTCCTTACGAAAGGGTTGATGTTCCGTTATATGAAAAAAAAAGGGTAGACGGTAGAAAAGGTAAAAAAATAAATAAAATAATAAGGCATACTTTTATCGTTTTAAACTATCTTACCTTTTTTATTAGTCTATTTTCCCTCTCTTTATATTTGCATCTTATGGGTGATTATTATTTTCTATCAGAGCTATATTCTAGGGACAATCAATTAAAGTCAATATAGTAACGCTCTCTTTAATTTCATTTTTTACTTTCTCTTTTAAAGAAAATACACAAGGAGAGAAACTTGATGCAACATACAATTTCAAACGATTAAACAAAAGTGGCACTTAGAGGAGGTAGAAACAGGTCTCTTTTATACATAAGAGTGAACAAAAATAAATATTAGCCCTCTAATAATGGTTATAAAATTTCACATTCATAAATATATATATTTTTTATTATTGTATTAATAAAATGTATATACTCTATAGATATTATTTAAATTTCACTCTGAAACAAAATGTTTGCAAGGTTGAGCAAAATTAAAAATCCGATGGTAGAGCGTACGTCCTGCGGACTAAATTTCGGACGAATTCCTAGCCTATTGGGCTATATGGGCCCTTGTATGCTCGTTCTTACTAAATTCAACTTGCGAGCTAAACTAAGTGACCATTACTGCAATGTAATTGTGTGGCTGATGTTTCTATTCTAGTAGCACACTTGAACACACAGTCTTTAGCTTCTATTCATATAAATTACACTTTTGAATGTAAATTTCTATCACATTTTTGAAATATCCTTTAAATGTTACCTAGAAATTCGCACGCTACCCGCGTACACATACAAACCGTCCTATCTAAGAAATAGTCTATATCTCTTTGATATAAACCTGTATGTGAAAGCGATTTTAGAATGAAGGATGGAATTTTAAATAATAATAGACTTATTGTGAATTGTTTTTCCTTTATAATTTGATGCCTTTGGTTTTATTCAAGGTATTATTCAACTTATGTTTACAAATTTGTTTATCATGGATATCATTTTTTTTATAGATATGATCAGTAAAAGGTTATTTGTAATTACACATCAATATTATAAGGTAATTGTACATTATATAGTTTCGTGATACCCAGACTCCGTCTGACCAGAATGGTACAAATAGAGACTTCTCTGTCTGTCCAGAATGGTACAAAGAGAGACTTCTCTGTCTGACCAGAATGGTACAAAGAGAGACTTCTCTGTCTGACCAGAATGGTACAAAGAGAGACTTCTCTGTCTGACCAGAATGGTACAAAGAGAGACTTCTCTGTCTGACCAGAATGGTACAAAGAGAGACTTCTCTGTCTGACCAGAATGGTACAAAGAGAGACTTCTCTGTCTGACCAGAATGGTACAAAGAGAGACTTCTCTGTCTGACCAGAATGTAACAAAGAGAGACTTCTCTGTTTGACCAGAATGATACAAAGAGAGACTTCTCTGTCTGACCAGAATGGTACAAAGAGAGACTTCTCTGTCTGACCAGAATGGTACAAAGAGAGCACGCGCAAGTTCGTGAAGGTTTGCAGCAAGAGATTTATTTCATTAATTGGAAATTCACGATTACGCTATGATGGACTTGCTTCAACCTCAGCCGTCATAAGGATCCTTGGCGTCGTGGATGCCACTCTTGTGAAGTTTTATGCTCCACACACGGCCTACGTCCGTCCTGGACAACACCGACTTGTAGACAGCTCCGCTGCCAATCGACACACTCGTTCCGGTGTCAACTTCCACAGTTCAATCGCTCCGTACAGTACAGTCGCCAACACGGCCTGGCCAACCTTAGACACCCCCCCCGCCTTCAGCCTAACATCTGCTGTCCACCGAATTCAGAATTCCTTACTTTCGAATTATTGTCACAAGAATGTAAATGTTTTCCCCACGTCTCTATTTTACTTTCTACTCTTTTCTATAATCACACGCTCCGCCTGAGGCCAATGGCCTCCCACATTGTATTCGCTCTTGTAATAGGGCAAGCAATATCTCACAATATCCTCAGGCATTTATTGAGTTATTGCTCAATTTTACATCATATATATAAGTGCTATATGTAAAGACACTTAGCTAATTATATGTTATGAACGTAAATTCAAGGTTTTCATCATGTATATATTTGAATACTAATTAAGTGAGGCGCAATAATCTCGAAATATTTGTTACGTTACTTTATATATAATTTATAATATTATAATAATCAATTACGGGCATATCCTTAAGTTATTTATTATTTGACGATTTTTATACCTTTGTATTAAATAGCCTTCCATTTCAAAGAAAATGTATTTCGACTACCTACACATAGGGCACACAATCAATATGTGTGTAAATAAATAGTGACGAATCAATATGGACACCAACATAAAAACATGTCGCTCTTCCTAGTCGGACAGTAATTTTAAATATGCGCATATCTAAGTTCAATTTTTAATTGAATTCCAAACTTTGTAACCCCAACAGGAATAAATTAGATGAAACCACCACACTGATCCATCAGGAATATGTAATTCGACTCCAAATTAAATTAAACATCTCTAAGAATGGCAATGGAAAATTTAATAAAACCTAACATTTCTCTCTCTCTCATCCCCGCTAGAGAGTAATAAATACTATTTCAAAATTTAGTATGGAGATACAGCAACAAATTGAAATGGAAATTTATTAGGCTTTCCTTAATGGTTAATTCGTTTAAGCGAAGTTGTGAGATGATGAATTGGGCGGAGGGTCGAGATTATCATAAAATAGGGATTTATTTTCTTATCCCACTTATCCTCTCTCCTTCTTATAGCCTTACACTTTAGGTTTTCCTGAGAAATCATCACAATTTCTATATATTCAGCTTTTATCCAGCTCCTTTATACATTTCCAGATTACATTCCTATATATGCTTAATAATGATTTACTCATATATTACAACATTTCAGGTTTCAGTTCTATATCGACAATTTTCGATGAATATTCACTTTTTTATAATATCACATGTGCAATTATATGTACCCTAAAAGAAATCATTCTTAAATATTATATCATGCAATATTCATCTATAAATATAATTTTTAAAAAGGCTTATTTAATATGAAATGGGTATAGACGCAGATATATTGTCTATAATTACCTTTTATTTCATAATTTGATATCACTATATATTGCTATATTTTGACAAATACTATTTTAAATAATTATCAATATTCAAAAAATGTTTAAAGATATATATATATGAAAAAAACAATAGAAAAAAAAAAGTGGGTCAGGTGTTGATATTAAAAATATAGAAGACATTTCCTAACCAAAAGCACATGTTCTTTTTAGATGGAAGAACGCCATTTAGTGGAGCAAAAATAAACTAAACGTTTCGATAAATTAATCCCTTGAATCAATATTAAAATAAAAACATAAAGCCTCCAGGGAAAAGTTTATTTTAAAAATAATTTTATTTAAAAATATTTCGAGCTTTCGGGCAAGTAAGCCCTTCTACGGAAGAAACTATTTTACATAATTAATACGCCAATAAAATAAGATTTAAACTTAAATAAAGTCCTTTAGTTGTTTACATTTGTTTTTAGGCATAATAAACGCGGGCTTCTGATGCGCGGAATTCCCCAACCTATAAATCTATTAGCAATATTTCCTATTCACCACTATTTGTTCCTATAGCCCGTCATCTGAAGAAATTTGGAATCAAAACCCTTTTCAGCAACTCACCTAATTTAAATTCGTTACTAAGAAACCCCATAATAAAGAACAATACCATTGATTATCCTTCCAATATTAAGAATGCCATATACTCCATAGAATGCAACGAATGCAAAACCAAATATGTCGGCGAAACTGGCAGACATTTAAATATAAGAGTATCAGAACATAAACGAAATATCGATAATCAAGACAGTAGATCTTTAGTATACCAACATATAAGAGAAACAGGCCATCCCTTCTCCCTATCAGAACCAAAGACCCATTACTCCAACCTCTCCAATAGACTACAGAGACTTATCATAGAATACATCATATCCAGAAAGCACAATTTTATTCCCTGAGCCCACCCCATAACCCCCAAGGGAAGCACGCGCAACAAAAGCCCGCGTTGATTATGCCTTAAAACAAATGTAAACAACTAAAGGACACTTTATTTAAGTTCAAATCTTATTTTATTGGCGTATTAAGTATGTAAAATAGTTTTTCCCGTAGAAGGGCTTACTTGCCCGAAAGCTCGAAATATTTTTAAATAAAAATATTTTCAAAAGAATCTTTTACCTAGAGGCTTTATGTTTTTATTTTGAAATTAAACGTTTGTTTAACTTGCTCCGTGATATTTGGCCAACCCAATTTCTTGATAAATCAAGAAAAGCCATCCACGAACGCGTTTCGCGCTCTTGGCGCTCCTCAGCGTGGTCAGGAAATGCCTTCTTTATTTTTAATATCAACACCTTGTTTTTTCATGTGTTAAGCGTATTTACGCAAGTTTGACCTTAAATACCCATTTCTTGATTTCTCAAGAAGCCACTAGGACCAAAAATATATTTTTTTCGTAGTGGTACAGCCTACTCCACGCTGACGAGCGCCATCAGCGCGAAACGCGTTCGTGGACGGCTTTTCTTGATTTATCAAGAAATTGGGTTGGCCAAATATCACGGAGCAAGCTAAATAAACGTTTATATATATAACTTCAATTTACACTCTATATATAAGAGTATATATATATGTATATAATATTCATATTTTCAAAATGTATATATATATATATTATATGCTTATTATATTATTTTTATTATATATATATCTTACTCTTATTAAATTATTATATTGCCTATTCAATATGCAATATATGCTTTATGATATTGGATAACAATATCAGTAATTAAATAAAATGATGAAGAGATATTCTATTAATTAATCACAAAATATTAAAAATCACATTTTTTTCTTTTTCTGTAAATAAAAGTGAAAACAGCGTATAGAGAAATCTATTAAATTATAGCTATTTCAAATATGGTTTATCCTTGTTGAATACGTCTGACTAAATATCTGCAATTATTCTAAATGACGCGGATTTATCTTCATATTTAATTTTAAAAAAGTGTTTTATATATAAATATTTTAATTTAGATATTTAATAACATTTATATTTACATTGGAGGTGTAATGTTTTATATATTCAATGGTCTAAAAGGATAATTTTTCTTTTTTCCCCTCAACAAAAACACGACGTCATTTTTTTCCTCCCAATGTAAATACGCTTGACTTTATATTAAATTTAGAGTTTGCTCAGTTGGAAATATTTATTTCCCTGATTATAGGACCGACGTTGAATTCTTTGTTGTGTGATTGGTTGTCTATTGGTATGACGCTTCGTGGAATACATAATTAATTACGCATCAATTTATTCTCTCTATATTTTTATAATATTTTTTATAACGTGGAACTACCGAAGAATGATTGAAAACACACTATAGCTCTGATTTTCTACTGAAAATAATTTTAAAAACTTTTTAAAACTTTAAATATAGTACTTCTCGACTTTAAATTTAACTTTTTCTTTAATATTATAATTGTCTTTCTCTCTATTTATACCAAATTATTTATATAATACTACTTTTGGCTTATTGTTAAGTTTTAATTTGCTATGCGCTGACATTTTATTTAAATTTTATATAATATTAATTTATTATATAAAACCTTAATTAATACAAATAAAAAGATATATCTATATACATCTATATCTGAATCTCTTTCCTTGTATATGCAACCTATCGTGATATATATACGCCTTAATATTTTTCTGTACGTTATATTTGGGCTTTGATTGACTGCTCACTATCACGTGACCATAATTAGCTAATCAGCAGCGAGTTCACTATAAATTGCAATATTTCTTGAGCTCAGAGGTTTTGTATTATAAATAATAGAGTCATATTGCAAAAACTTTCTAGTAGCCTATATTTATATATAGAGAAATTAATATATATTTAATAATAAAATATATATATTTTGGGCTATAGAAACAATTTTACTCCCCAAAAAATAATATTATCTAAATTATATTATAAAATCCATATATAGGGAAAAGATAAATTCTATCATGCATTACTAAACCTGGTTTGTAAAATATATTTATGTAATACATTATATTTTATATTTAGGTTTTTTATCTTGAATATATGTATTGTGTATTATAATGTGTATTATTTTGTTGATTATAATATACCTTGCTGAGAAGAATCTCTTATTTCTTATATGTATTGTGTGTTTTTATTTTTTCAATATATTAAAGAACATAGTTTTTATTAATATATTTATCTATAATTTTATAAAGGTTTTCATAGATTAGGGTAATATGAAATATATAAATCGGGGTTCCAAATATTTGTTGACAATATTTCCCGCCGAAATTAAAGAAAGCAGCTACAAGTAGCGAGGCGCCAACAAGTGCGGAGTTGCGCTGATTGTTTGTGAAAGTCTTCTTATCAAACTGCATCTTCAATTTCCTGGAGCGGGAGAGATTTGGGAAGGAAGCGAATTACGCGTTTCACCCGCAGGTGATAAATCCAAACCCCTGCTTTATCGCGCGTGGAACCGACGCTCATTTTCGCTATGTCACATCTCTCTTTACACACAAATGATGCCGCTATAGTCTTTTTTACACGCCAAGTCATAAAAGTTTTATAGCCTTCGTAAATAATAGCCCGGCCCTACACTTAACATCGCCTTGATGGATCGAAGGGAGGGCCCGACTGGCCCCTTATTAGCCTCCAGACGTTTTATATCTGCCAAGCTTAATTTTATATGAAATAAAGTGGAACCCTCTCCAATAATTCTTTTTTCTTTAGAATAACGTTAAAATATGAATTATTATGCTGAATAGGACCATTATATATTTTATTTACATAAACAAGTTTTTTTGCCACGTTTAAATGGACGTCTCTATTTTTGATCAATTTTATAATGAAAACCTAAACGTTCTCAATTATGAAAAAGAGGCAATATTATTCAATCGTAAATTTATTTTAAACAAACATGATAATTTAAATGTTGAACTGGAGTAACTTTGAGAGAAAACACACACTAAACTATTTATTTTATTTGTTAAAAATAGACGCTCTGACATTGAAAATGCTTAACCAAAAACCGCCCGAAAATTATTCAAATATTGTGAAATGTTCAGATCTGACGTACACGAGAAGTACGATATAAGGGAAGGAAGGTGTAGGATGGGCTATAGGCGTGGCGATTTTCAGAAACTTTTATTTATTTATTTGTTGTTACAAAAAGCACGAAGTCCAAAGGACTATTGTGCTGTGCCAGTATTATTTACATATATATGATTAATTATTTACACGATGGATTAGTAGTGGTTTGTAAATTATTGTACAAATAGTTCTAAACTTAACAAAATTCTCATAAGAGATAGAGTATATACACAAAGAGAATTTGGTAATGTTTCAAAGTATCTACATACAATTTGATTAGTCAGAGGTCAAGGTAAAAGAAGATGCTCTGGTGATTCAACATCTAAGCGAGAATCTTTTAATCAGAAACTTTTGCTAATCTCGGAGGTCACGTGGAACAGAAAACACCAGGCCACCGGAGGCATTTCCAGTAGACAGATGATTTCAGGATCATAAATATTGTAATGAGAATAGTTTGGGTAGGTCCATACGACAACACACAGCTGACACTCCACCCCCTGTCCACACTCTACCCCCTGTGGCACACAAAGTTGGAACATGGAAGTGGAGAAGGTTTAAGGGGTGCCAATGTGAATAGAGCGACGCCAGCATGCGCCACAAGCCATTTCTGCCGCTTGGTTGGTAGGGATTGGAGAACTAACTTTCACGAGCCATTCTTACTCTCATTGACGCTATATCTAGACTTGAACGGTGGGGAAGACTCCCTGGCTGAAAATATAAAATTTTGTAAATATTAATTTTTCTTTAAAATTATTATATAATAAGGCAAAATAGCCTAGCTGCAAAAGCTTTAAACTTTAGAACCTGATGTCCCTGGTTCTAACACGCTTTTCGCTATCTTTTTATTTTCTCTAATTATTTTTGTAATCTCTTCCTCATTTTGTAAATATTGACTGAGTTGTCAATATATTTGTTTTAATTGTCCTACCTAGACTTGTTGCTTTGTGTATCGGTGTCGACGGTGGCCCTCAAGTCTACTGGATGTTCTCGCTTTGTGTTATGCCTGTCACTTAGAAATAAAGAACATTCCTGTATCTCCCTAATCTTCCTGTATACATCGTTTTACCAACTTTTGACCACAAGTTAATTATAATATCTTGTATTTTCATTGCCAGTAAATGAACAATGCATTACGTAAATATTTATTTCAAATAATAAATACGCGAACTATAAGATATCTCTTTTTATAGTTCGAAATGCTCTAAAATAAATGCCAAATAAAATTTTAAATATTAGAGAGTTTATACTTGTATAATGTTGCAATATCATATCCTTTATCAACTATATTTTTACAAGCATACTTTTAATATTATGTATGATGTATAATATGCATTTAATATATGTTTATGATATTTATATTGAAATTTAAACTATATTTTTAATGTAATCCTGGGTATTATCCATACATTTGAGATGAAAATTCCTACAATTACTAAAAGTCAATCGAAAATATGAAGGGCTTTACTTATCATTAGTTCATCTCCCATCGATTTGCAAACAAGCAGAATAACTTTCTTGGAGACATCTAAATGGATAAAATGACCATTACACGGAATTTATAGTTCTACCAACCACTATATATGGAACTACAATTGAAGGATCACTCTATAAGAGGAAACGTCCTATGTGAGAGCCGTTGATTAAACTGAAGAAATTGATGAAGAGTTGACCTCTGCCGAACCAGGTTGTTTTCCATTCAATCTCCGTAAATATTCCTTTTAAATTCTCAAGTTTTTCTTCACATTCAGGGTGACAATAATTTTGATTTCACAAAATGAACTTAAATTAATTCTTAATTAATTTGAGCATAATAAAAAGTTTACATTATCGTTATAAACTTATCGCCATCTATCGTTAAAAATTGGTACTGATTTATATTCATTTTGGTAGAAATAATTTTAATATATATACGTTTTTTTAATTAACGTTAAAAACCTAATACTGATTTTTATCAAATTGTATTTATATATTGATAAAAATATATAATTTAACATTATAAAATATAAAATATTTATATATAAACTGAAATAATAATTATCAGAAAAATTTAAAAGACAATTTAGGCTAGGTAAATCTATTTCAATTATTTACATATTAGCATGTGGGAGTTTTCATTGTATTTTATACAAGACAGTTTAAAGACAAAACTCCGTGGAACATAAAAAGAAGATTTACTCACCAATTTGTAAACTTTAAAAGTGGGTTTTCTCTTGGCAAATAAACAAGAGAAGTTTGACCGGAACATTCAAGAATCAACAGAGCGAGTTTGTTCAATCACTGCTCGACATTGCTCGATATACAGTGGCGGCAATGAAACTATCAGGTATTCATATTTAGTATATATATATATTAATATCAAAAAGGCATATCCTGACCATGTTCACATGAACTTTAGTTGATTTCTGTTCCACTAGATAGCGCTAGTGTGAACGTGGTCAGGATATACCTTTTTTGATTTTAATAACAAACACCTGACCTTTTTTTTATTATTATTATTTTATTATTATTTTTTCACACACACACACATATATATATAACGACATTTGAAAACCTTCCCGCATGTGTTTCTTTTCAATGGAAAATCAAAATTTAGTTTAAGGAGAAATAACGATTTTTTCTAAACTTTGGGATGAGGTATGAAAGGATGAATTGTGAAGGGTAATGATACACCGAAAAATAAAAGTGTCAGTGGATGGGGATGGGAAATACTCATTCCTGGACACTTTTATTTTACAATGTTTTACAATCAAAAGCCGCATTATATTATATTGTATATATATATATATATACTCGGATATAGAAAACTTATATAAGCCTCTATATATTTTTTATTTATAGTATAATCTATCGTCCTGACGCTATCTGATAACTTCTTGTTAGTACTTTCTTTACGTAACATAAAATTCAAAATCATTTCCCTCACAAGTACAGCTTGCCTTTATATCAGCTATTTATTTTATAGTTTATAAATTTAAAATTAGATTTTATAATCAACTTATTGTTCTTTTTCATAGTCTGGTATATATATAAACCAAAAATGCATATCCTCGCCGCTCACATGAACATTTTAGATGACAAACACTATTTAGTGGAACGGTAATCAACAATAGATCGATTTGTAAGCTAATTCCACTATATTTACGAACCCAATTTCTTGAAAAATCAATAGCATTCAGCCACCTGTCTATTTCAGGGTGTTAGCCCTCGCTAGTCCTGTAGACGGATTTATTTCAAGAGGTTTTCTGAGAAATCAAGAAATGGGTTTATAAGGCCAAATTTGCGTAATTACGCTGATCATGTTAAAAATAATTTTAAAAATATAAAAAATGGTTAGGTGTTGGTATTTAATACAAAAAAGGCCTATCCTGACCGCTCACATACGCATTTTAAATTGCGTAGCGCCATCTAGTCAACCAAAAATCAATTAAATGTTGATTTATATATATATATATATATACATATACTAGCGGATGTACCCGGCTTCGCCCAGTTTTTCTCGAGGGAATGTTTGTAGTCTAGTAATAAGAAAATATACTACACCTAAAAACTATCAGAGAAAAGAGAAACCACGGAAGGTGAACAGAAAAATGCTTACAATGGATGTATATGTTTACGACATCAAGTTAAATAAAAACAAAGATAAAATTTGCATATGTTGGTCACTATAAATTTGTATATTTGTTAGGCGAAATTAGAAACATGATAATTATCTTAAAATTGCTTGTATTGAATATTTTTTAGATTGAGATTATTAGCTAGTATGTAAAAAAATTAACTCTGTTGAAATTTAATTTTGTATTTATATATAAATAAAATTAACTCTGTTGATTTTTTTTGTATTTAATCGATAACAGCGAAGTTACGCATGTTAATGTTAGGAAATATATTTTGATGTTAAGCAAAACCTGCTCCATCTCGTTTTACATAAATGTTGAAAATTTGGTTGAAATTGATGCATTGTAACGAAAGTTTTTAGTGATGTCCACTTATGAAATTTCCATTTTATTAATAAAGATATTAAGAAAATATGCATATATTGGATTTAAAAATATATTTATTATTCCGATATTTTGAGGGGCAACTCGCCTCTCTTTTCGAGGATGTTTGTGTTTCTCACTAAAACACGTTAGAACGCGTGTATCACTCTCGTTCTACAAGACTAATGAAATTTTACAGTTAAATATTACATATTTTGTATATATACAGCTAATATTAATATAAATATAATATTATACATAATTATTGGTGTTCTATCTACATATATAGATTTACAACAGAGTAATTGTAAACAATTGTGTATATATACAGTATATATATTATGAATTAATGGTAAACAATATTTTAAAAAATAATGAATAAATGTAAAGTATATACATAATTAATTTCAAATAATTAAGATATGAATTCTTTATAAATGTCTGGAAAATCAATTTTTCTGTTTATACTTTGTTTATCCTCGCAGAAGCCAACTTTCTAAAAACAGTCTACAATATTTTTCTGTAATATTTTTGCATATAATTGATGCTTGTTTGAAATCTGGTACATGGCTATTGTTTAGGGAGTGGTCAATTAGGAGGGATAAAGGTTTGTAGTTTTTTAAAAGCTGCTTTATGTTGATTGATACGATCCTTAAGTGATTTACCGGTTTCTCCAATATAAGTAGCTTGACATGTTTGTCAGGGAATTTTGTAAATTACATTGACTGCATTTTCTTGGTTTGAAGTATTTTTGTATCTGAATGGCGTAAGATTTGTCGAATATTTTGTGTAGATTGATATGTTGTAATTATATTATATCTCTTTAAAATTCGGGCAATTCTCTCTGAGCCGTAGCTATATGGAATAGAACAATATCTTTTTTGAGACCGATCATGACTATTATTTGAAGGTATAGCTCTATGTTTGTGAAAATGTTTTTCAATATATATATATGTGTGTGATTGGATTTTGAAAGTTATTATTGTGACAAAAATCTATTACCTCGGGGCTTTGGTGAACCCTCTCGCAGGGTGTGCCATCACAAGAAATCAAATTTCGGACAAAGTGAAAAGTTTTTTCATCATTTTTATTTCAAGGTAATATATTTCTACTGTAGAAAGACCATATTTATACCGTCGAAAGCTCTATAATTATCAAATATAATCTAAAAGAAACTCATCCTTGTGTTTTGTTTTATTTTCATTTTAGTTATACACAAGAGACTAATTAAATGGATATTTTATATGTATATTTATCTTAAATGTGGAGGATATTTTAAGGTGAATCAGTCTCAAGACTGGTTGAATCTTCAATCAAGTTCTTTAAGACGATCGCTCCATAGTCGCGTGGTAACCTTTGTTCAGTTGGCCCACAATGAGAATTATCGTTAAAAATATTGCGGTGATTTCCCCTCACCTTCGACATCTAAATGCTCATCTAAGAGAAGGTTCATCGACAATTAGAATTCGTTTCAAACTTTAAGGAGATGTGAGCCTCTTCTTCACTTTGGTTTATAGTTGAAGACTTTTCCCGATTTCTTAAACAGTCCCTCCTTGCTTAGCCGCTCTAGGGCGTTGTCCACATTCCCATCTACTAAATAGAGGTTTTAACTTTTTTGAAGATGTGAACTCGTAATAAGGCATTTCACACTCGTTCAATACTTTAATACCACCACTTTATATACACAATAAGCATATTTGAATTTACAAATATAGATAAAGAATTCTTCCTGGATTGAATTTAAACGATAAAAACATGGCAAATTTTGCCATGTTTTTATCGTCTATATTTGAATTTCATTATTAATATGATATTTCAGCCTATCATTTTCTTAAACCTTTTTTTTTATTTTACACACGGCTTTAACACAATTGATTAATTGAGCTCAATTTTAAAATATTTCCTAATATAAGGAAATGTTATATATAATATGATATTTAGCGCGCCATCTGTAATTAGAATTCGATACTATTATAGACGCATATGATTCTTTTTAAAAGTATATAATATTTTCCCATTTATATTTGATATGAAAATCTGTATTTTTCAATTTTTATGATCATAACCCTCGCCTTAAAGAATTTTATCAGAAATAAGTGTTTTATTTAAGTCATATTTATATCCATATTATGTCCAAATTTCATTTAAAATACCCTTTCCACAAGAGTGTAGCTTCAGTATAAAAGGAAAATTTAAAAAAGCAATATCACAGCGGTATGGTAGATTAAACTGACGAAACCGCTGGGAGGGTTTCATCAATGATGAGCCAGACCTTCCCATTATTTTACCATTGCAGTATGAGCAGTAGAAAATTGATTAATTAAAAAAATAATTCGCGTCATAAATAGTTTAAATTTCTAATAACAGATGGCGCGCTAATGCATCATATTAAATATATAGCGTATATTAAACACACTTTTCAATTATAAATATAAAATTGTAAAAATATATTTTCCTATAATTTAGAAACGTTTGTGTTGGCGCGCTTGTCTGGCCATGTGCATGCGTGAATTCGCGTCAATCATTGCTGGGCTTTAAATTTTAGAATTTCTATATATTCAAATATATATTATATAATCTAAAATGTCATTATTTTATTTTTAAAAACATATATTTTATTTTCATCATTGACTGGTCTACATTTTTGACCATAGATTTAGAATATACCACTTAGAAAATTGTTGTAAATATGTATAGCTGAACCTACTTTTTTTTTAATTCACGATTATAGAATTCATTTTATAAATTCTATATTACTGTGATATATAATTTTATGTGTAATTTACTTCAAGTAATTAAAAATGAAAACTACTTGATGGGTAAATAGCTATCTTTTTTCACGACTGTACCTACAATTCTCTATATTTTCAACAACAAAACAAATAATTCATAATATATATATATGGAAATTTTGCCGGGAGGATATTGATCTAAAGAGACAAAAGGTCGCCTCTCCCGTCAAAATAGACGTCAAAACTAGACACCATCTATTGACCGTCGCCGCATCTAGCGGCCTCGGGTCGGTGACAAAGCCACAACACCAGCTTTGGCAAACTGAAAAGCGTCCACCTAGAGACCATGGTTTCGGGATAATGGCCCTCGTCAGTCTAGGGCGGACTTTATTCCATGAGATCCACACGGGATCTAATGGAATCTTGACAATCTTCCAAAGAGGTGTTTAGCTGGCAAGGTTTTGACGGGAGAGGCGACCTTTTGTCTCTTTAGATCAATATCCTCCCGGCAAAATTTCCATCTATATTATAGCCATAGATTTGCCCCAGCCACCTTGCCAGCTAAACACCTCTTTGGCAGATTGTTAAGATTCCATTAGATCCCGTGTGGATCTCATGGAATAAAGTTGCCCTAGACTGACGAGGGCCATTAGCCCGAAACCATGGTCTCTAGGTTGACGCTTTTCAGTTTGCCAAAGCTGGTGTTGTGGCTTTGTCACCGACCCGAGGCCGCTAGATGCGGCGACGGTCAATAGATGGCGTCTAGTTTTGACGGGAGAGGCGACCTTTTGTCTCTTTAGATATATATATATATATATTGTTTTGAAATAGAGATATCCACATTTTATTATTGACATAAAAGGCATATATTTGCTAAGATATTTTATTTATCAATATTCCTATTGGCAGCACGCCAACTTCTAACATGTAATAAAAGGTACAATTACGTATTTGATTTTATACAAGTGATTTTATCGTTATATCATGTTGAGCAATTTAAGTTTAAATTGTTTTTTCTCTATATACAACAAAATACGATTTTCATTGAATGAAAATTGTGAATTTGTAAGAAAAATAATTGATTAAAAAATTACTGCATTCCCCATTTAATATATTAAATATTGTTTTGTATATATGTAGAAATATTTATTTCAAATGAACATGCTTATATATACAGTTAAACCTGTCTATAGCTACCTCTTTTGGGAATCACCAAAATAGGGTGCTATAAAGAGGAGGTGCTATAGACAGGTCACTTTAATGTAAAAGGTTTACATTTTAATGTTTAAAATCGGGCGTTATAGAGAGGAAGGCGCTATTAAGGGGGGCGCTATAGACAGGTTTAACTATATATATATATATAATATAAATTTGGCTAAATATCAGGGAGCGAGTTAAATAAGCGTTTAGTTTATTTTTGCTCCATTAGATGGCGCTCTGCCATCTAGAAATGCTCATGTCAGGATATGCCTCTTTAGTTTTCAATATATAATATCAACTTATTTATTAAATTCTCTTTTTTTACCATAAAATGTAGTTATATATAACATGATGTGGAGATAATATTAATTGTAGACAACGTCTTATTAATTCTTATTCATATTAACAATAATTGAAGTTTTGATTATAGAAATATTGAAAAATTATTTTTTTTTTACCAAATATACATGTTTATATATGCGAATGATCGAAATAAAAATGATAATAAAAAATATATCGGACAAAATCGTATAGATAATATCCATATGATGTTGAAGAGATCAATGTGAGAAGTATAAGAATGTGAAATAAATTATGTGAAGGAGAAAATACGGAAGGAAGAGACAAATCTCCCGACAGGTTATCGCAGCGGGCTGGAAGAAAGAAGACCAATCAAATTTCAATTTACTTTTTCCTTTTTTATTTTCCTTTATTTTCTTTGTAGTGGTTTTGGGAAGAATTTCAAGTAGACCGGTACATATATCCCGTTTTTTTTCTGTCCTTTGAATGTTTTTTTGATTTCCGCACGCACGTACGTCCAACTAGGTATTGCTGCATTAAAGAATCTTGTCAAATGGTATTTAAATCAGTAAATTATCTCCACACACCGATGAAGCATACTTTTTCAAGTATTATTGATTGCAGCATTCGGCGTTAATATAATTTTTTTAAATATATAAATTAAATTATAAGTAAAATTTAATTTATATATTTTGTATTCCTTTTTTAATATTTATTTTTTATTATTTATTCACATGATAACCGTATTTACGCAAACTTGGCCTAAAATACCCATTTTTTTTATTTCTCAAGAAGCTTCTAGAACCGAATATTTGGTCGTAGAGGTACAGTCTGCGCCTCACTGACCAGGGCCAACAGCCCGAAACCTTTATGTGGTTGACTTTTCTTGATATAAAAGAAATTGGGTTGGCCAAATATCACGGAACAAGTTAAATAAACCCATTTTTTTTTTAACACTAGATGGCGCTCTTCCATCTAGAGATGCTCATGTGAGCACGGTCAAGATATTCTCTTTTATTTTAAATATATTATATTGTTTGTTCGTTAGGTAAACTTTCAATATTTGACCTATCCGAATGAAATTTTGATATAAGTATAGGTCTGAAATAAAGAATTTCATATAATTTCGACAAATAAATATCAAAATTAGTCATAAAATAGAGTATAGTAATTGACATATCTAGTTTCAGACAAAAACGGCGCTGGTTTTTTTTTTTCCTGCATTTGATTGGCGATACGAGTCGCCTTTACGCAGTAGTACGCCGAGGGTAACGCAACTTCTCATTTTACAGATATTCTATTTATTTTTACTTCTAATAAAAAAGAGACAATTATAATGTGATATAATGTAATGTAAATGTGGTGGTATTACTTCTATATTTCTTGGTGTAGTTAACGATCGAATTTAATTATATTTTTAGATTTTTTTACCCCATGACAGTTTTGTGCTTCTATCAGCATGACAAATTATTTAAAATATATATATTTTTTAGACGAAAAGACGAAATAAAAGAAGAAGAGTTTCTTTTAATAGAAATATATCAAAGCAAGCTTTCGGGCAAAAAACCCTTCTACAGGCGTGATTACAGCATTGATATATTTCTATTAAAAAAAATTCTTCTTCTTTTATTTCGTCTTTTCGTCTAAATATTACAAAGAAGAATATTATAGTCGTTATATATATTTTAGTTTATAATACACAATAATCTAGGGAATATACATTTATTTAGAAAGTTACAAGGCGGTGTTTTTTTGATCGAGTAAAATATAAAGTACAATTACATAGAGAATTACATAACTGAAGAGTCTGAAAAATACATAGCCGTTGAATATAAACATACATATAGCTCTATTAAAACACTGATTAATACTTTTATCTTCCCATAATATTTCTATTTTCGATGCTAACATTCATTTTAAACACAGAAATTGATATTTTCAAAAGTTCTTTTGTATTTATGCGCTTTGCGGTTAATTAATTATTTTCATTATTTCAAAGCTTCTTTCATATTGATACAGAATGTATTTCATCCTTAGATGTGCCGTGGCTGGAATTATAAACCCCTCGATGAATGTAAACTAGCTTTGTGAATGGTTGTCATTACAGGACAGACTGATATATACCGAGTAAAAAACTAAAAAGTGGAGGAGAAAAGAATCCTTTTTTTATATTAACGTTAAAACACCTGTATTTGATAGTTTCCATAAATGAGATTGTTCACAGGATTCTTGAAACGAAGTGAGGGAGGTGAGAATTTCGGAAAGCATTTCTTGAATATGAGTTTCTTATGACGTGAAATCTATTATTTACCTACTTAATAATCTCATTAGAGATATACAAGTAAATCTAAAATTTCAAAAGCGATGGAGAAAAGGGTGTTTTAAAGAAACCTTTCTTTCTATATCAAAGGACATTACATTCATTAAAAATAATATATATTTTATATTTTATACCCCCTCCCCCCGATAGAAATGCAAAATAGATTACGAGATACTATATATTAGAGTAATTCAATAAATGGATATATATTGTCACACTCGTATAGGAATATAACAAGACAGCAGAGTGAAATTCGGGGAAATAAATATATTTAATGATCAACTAATGCTTGAATCGGCATTAAAATATTCTTAAAATATAATATATATAAGGGATATATAATAGTTGATATATATTCCTTATAATTATTGAAACAAATAAGATTATATATATATAAATATATTATATCTATTATTACATTTAAAAAACATTGTGAATATTATAAATACATTTATTATAGAGTTTTAAAATATTTTATAATTTCCTCAAAAATATATATCTCAAAGGAGAATGCATGTAAAAAATATATGAAATAAGCAAGAAGGTCAAATTTCGATGAGACAGCCTTAATTCAATGAAAAGAATAACAAATAATATTATACCCGAGCAAACACAAGCTTGCTTTATCCACACAAACCTTTCCATTTTTTTTATCCTTGTTTCATTTTCTTTGAGGCTATTTCTATCCAGATTGTCTCTTTTCGAATCAGAATTGATGAGGAGGATTAGAGTAAGGAAGGATGGAAAATCGTCGTGACTGTATTTGTAATTCAAAGCGCGCTCAGAAAATGGGTCTCAAGTCAAAAAGAAATAATAAAAATATTAGAGTATCGCTCCCCCCCCCCCCCCCCCTTCATCCCTTATTCCGAAATTTTTGGGGAGCAGTTTAATATGAAGGCCATTTATAACGGTCCCTCATTGATTCTGCTCCGCCCCTAGGGGCATGCAAATGTCTACTCCCAGCCCACAGTGCAACTGCACTATTTCAGTATTTACTGGCTGGCTATAATTAACTACATCGGCAATACCTGGAATCTCTCCGTGTTCTTCCTGCTTCACTACTAGTTGGAGAAATTTGGCTTGAAGTAGTTAAATAATTAGCCCTTGTGTTATCATTTTAAATATTTCATTTATGAACGCTCTTTTCAGAATATTATTCATTTATAATTATTTAATTAAAAAGGCATATATTGGATCAATATATCATTTATTTTACCAATATTTCAGTTGGCTGAGCGCCAACTTTTATCAAGGTATTATAACATAGTAATGTGTGTCAACAACAAACTCAGCGCCACATAACGTCAATAAAATTAAGTTTAAAAAATAGTTTTGCTTATATTTAATGGGAAGTAATATAATATAAATTTATATATCTATTGTTTTCTCTCCATTGAATATAAGCAAAACTATTTTTTAAACTTAATTCTATTGACGTTATGTGGCGCTGTGTTTGTTGTTGACACACATTACTATGTTATAATACCTTGATAAAGGTTGGCGTTCAGCCAACTGAAATATTGGTAAAATGAACGATATTTTGATCCAATATATGCCTTTTTAATTAAATATTTATTTATGGATTTCTATATTTTCAAAATTTATAATTATATATTGGTATATAACTCTCTCTCTCTACAGCTTCAATTTTTGTTAAATATTAAATATATAAAGCATATATTTTAATATTAACACAAATATATATTTGCTAGTTTTATTTCTATCGAAGTTTAGTTAACATCATCGAAGAGAGAGAATGCTTTCCTACCTGCTAGTTTATGAAGTTGGTGCCCATATGTCGTCTTTCTACCTTCCATATAAATTGACGTTATTATAGTGCGCATGGTGATTTTCTATTTTCTCTTTTAAAATATTGTTAAATCTTGTATATAATCGATTTTATATATCCAATATAGCGTATTTCACGAAATTTTTATTTGAACCTTTGGTTTAATCAAACGCAATTATCCTTATCCATATTTTAAATACAATTGTGAATTTCAACTCTTGCAAACCTCTAATTAAGTTAATGTTGATAAGTCGGCCAACTTCATCAATATATTGCTTTATGTGAATATTTTATGTAGTTAATTTATATTAATAAAGATTAAAAGATTAAACTATTATTTTCATTTGAACAATATGTAATATATTATTCTGATCGGAGGATTTGAGTATATATTTTATGGATGCTATAACCAAAAATATATGCATATTAGCATATTGGAGAACGCCCATTTATATGAAGATAGAAATTCATGGAGAATATAAAATTGTTTTGGGATTTGGGAATATATAGATGGGGGGAGGGGGTATTTCCAAATTGCTCAATGTATATAACTTGAATTAGCTTGGCAAACGCGAAATTATCTCAATGTTCTATGTCTATTGGTAAACTGTTCCTGAATGCCTATTATCTTATGTAATATATTAATTAAGATTGATAAAATGCAATATAAAGTAGGTTAACATAATTGATTTAACTTATACATTAATATATTTATCTAACAACAGATGAAAACATTAAGACGCGAAAATTTATTTTCACAATTAAATCACACTTCTACTGTTCTAACTGCGATGAAAAAAATATTGGGAGGGCTTGGCTCATCAGTGGTAACCCTCCCAGCGGTGACGCCAATTTTATCTACCGTACCGCTTCTTTAGTGCTCTAATACTGTATTGAATCATTCTACTTTTATATGCTCCACTGAAAGGTAGAATCTTAGAAATGGTATTTAAACAAATCATGGACATAAACTTTTAGGATAGTAGAATTACATTTAAATGTTGCTTTTATATTAATATTCGTTTAATATATTTATTCAAGATAATTTTTATGTATTGCTTCGTAATAAGAAAATTAGTATTTAACGCTGAAGAGGTTTTTTTTTTCAAATAGAAACTCTCTTTTGAGCACTAATAAAAGTTATAATTTAAAATTTCTATAGAAAGATGGCGCTAAATTTTCAAATTATTTATGTATATGCTGAGACCAATTGAAATGGCGTACAAACCACAATGCTGTGACCTACTTTCACAAATAACACACTTTTACTCTAATATATTTGATAAAATAACAAATTGAAAAGAAAGAGAAAAGGATTAGAGTGGTAAATTAAAGCACAAAAAAATTCTACTCAAGTAATTAAACTTTGCTGATAAAGCCTTGTATTTTAAAGAATGAATAACAATCGAACGTTGATTATTTTAATTTTTATTATTGCTTAAAATGATTTCGTCGTGCAGAAAGGAAGAACAAGTTCGTACGCGTTGCAGATTGTTTGCTCTGTTCAGTGTGACACATAATGCCCATCAACGATACATCTAATTGTTAAAAAACATTTTGATAAATCACTGAGAGGGTTTTTAAATCAATGAGTGGCGATGTTATTTATTTATGTGTTGTATATATATATTATTTTAAAAAAAAGTAGGCATATCCTGACGAGGAGCACATGTGCTTTTCAGAAGGCAGAGCACCATCTGGTGGAACAGAAATCAACTATTCATTGATTTAACCTGTTCCCTGATATTTGGCCAACCCAATTCCTTAATAAATCAAGAAAAGCCATCCACGAACGCGTTTCGCGCTGTTGGCGCTCGTCAGCGTGGAGTAGGCTGTACCACTGCGACCAAAAATGATTTTTGGTCCAGTGGCTTCCTGAAAAACCAAGAAATGGGTATTTAAGGCCAAACTTGCGTAAATACGCTTAAAACATGAAAAACAATAGAAAAAAAAAAGTGAGTTATGTGTTGATATTAAAAACAAAGTAGGCATATACTGACCAGGAGCATATGTGCTTTTCAGAAGACAGAGCGCCATCTGGTGGTAGCTAAATATTTACCGAAGCCAATAACAATTAAATGTTTTGTTTTCCCCAAATTCCAGAATATTGGCTAAAAGGGGTTTTATTTATAAATCCAAGGTTCAACCATTTATTCTATTCGGGTTATTCACTCAGGTCAGTGGATTCAGGACGCCTTCTTCTATGATCTAACCAGGATATCTCAGAAGTTTTATAATCAAGGAATTGGATTTGGCCAAATATCAGGGAACAGGTTAAATCAATGAATAGTTGATTTCTGTTCCACCAGTTTGCGCTCTGCCTTCTGAAAAGCACATGTGCTCCTGGTCAGGATATGCCTACTTTGTTTTTTCATATCAACACCTGACCCACTTATTTTATTATTATTTTCTTAATATTATTTTTTCATATATATATATATCGTGCCTGCGAGCTCTATTTATCAATATCTTAATAACTTGACAGTTACTTTCAATTGTAAAGTCTCTGAGATATCCTGGTTAGATCATCGAAAAACGCGTCCTGAATTCCACTGACCCGAGTGTATAACCCGAATAGAATAAATGGTTGAACCTTGGATTTAAAAATAAAACCCCTTTCAGCCAATATTCTGGAATTTAGGGAAAACAAAACATTTAATTATTATTGGCTTCGGTAGATATTTAGCTACCACCATTAACGCTATGTTGCTTGGTCAGGTTGCGGCTTTTCTTATAGCTAGATAATCTCATATTATTATTTTATAATATATATATAATATAAAAGAACCAATCTCTTTAAAAATGCATTAAAGCTAGAAATTTTATTGCTCACACTAATACAAAACGTTATTTTGTTGATATAGAATGTGTCCCAAAAAAAAACTGTTTTGGAAATGCAAACACTAGCCAACTTATGTATAATGGTGTCAGGCTATTGGTCCTCATCGGTAAGACGTGACCCAAGATTTATAGAAACATACAATAAGAGTTATGATACCAGTCAAACATCCCAAAAAGTTGTTAAAGTAGAGCTGATTTTCAGGTTTGTCATGAAACCAAAGCAGAACCTGTTCTAATGAGCACCGTAGCAACCTAACATCGTATTCAGGTTGTCATTTTTCTGAAATTTCCAAAACAGATGTTGTGGAGCATTCTTCATCACCACCATTAGGTTTTGTACCGGGGTGATGAGCCAAATGATTTGCTTTAATACCTTTTTACATGAAAAGGCGCGTACAGGAATACCATCCTCCCACAATTCTATATTGTATTCTATCCTGAAAATCGGCCCATGCTACTTCACCAGCTTAAACACCTTTTTAGTAAATTCGGCCGATTTTATAACTCCTTTCGTAGGATGTTATGAATTCAGAGCCGACCCCCCTGTATAAATGGGCGCCATAGCCCAAAACAATGGTATAGAGGTTGGATTATTTTCTGAATTTCTCCAAACTAGTGTTGGGACTCGTTATTTATCATCATTGTTACCTTTTATATTGGGATGATAAACAAAATGCATTGTTTGAATGCATTTTCAAAGGGAAAGGTGTTTCTTTTGGTGATTAAAATCATTTCTTCGCAAATTAGGTTATATATATATTTTTTTCTATTTATATAAAGGGATATATGTAATTAAATATTTCAAACTATATTTCATAATTATAAATATATTTTTTGAGAAATTGAGTTGTTTGAAACATCATGGTATTCACTGGAATTTGAAAAACTGGCTTTTAAATATTAAAATTGTCAAAATCATACAAAATATTTTGAACAGATAATTAAATACAACTCTAATATATATTTATAAGAAAATGTGTAAAAAGAAAAATTATATATATGCACTTAAAATATTTAAACCAGTTTTATAATAACCAACACTATCATATATCTCCTTCCCATACCGTAGAAATAAGAAGAGAATACATAAATGGCCTTATTTCACCTCCAGAAATGTCTGTTTTGCGTGTGGGATCGTTGAGGCGAATAATCGGTATGGTGATTGTTCTCTATTGTTAGAGGGGCCATAAATAGACATGTTGCATATACCAATCATCTTTATAACTCTATAGCGAAAGGTATCATTTATTGTGATATTGTAAACGGTATTAAAACTATCATAGATATTTATGATGATATTTTTATTTAAAGATTCGAGCCTCCAAACAATACGATTTTCTACAGGTTTCTAGCGAAATTCCTTAAAAAATCAAGGATCCAATTTTCTCCTTGCACACAGTTTCTTAACTTTGATAACCCTAAATATATAAATATACATATTTCTTAACCCTCAATATTAGAGTAAGACGCATAAAATTGTAAATAATTATATAAGTGAAATGTTTTAGAATATCTTTCAAAATTTAGTTTTAAATACATACGTACCTAGGCAAACAATCTAAGTTGAGGAAAGTTGATATCTCTTTGATATAGGGCTGTAGAATGGCCATTCTCTATTGAAAACTTCCATTTATGAATTCAAAAAATAATTGTTAATTATTTGTTTTAAAATAACATATATCTTTATAATGCAATATAATGCGGCTTATGGACACCATTCCCATCCCTGGACACTTTTATTTTTCCGTTCATCATTACTCTTCACAATTCCTCCTTTCATACTTCATCCCTAAGGATAGAAATAGTGGTTATTTCTCCTTAAAATAAATTACGAATTTTCGTTCAAAAGAAACATTTGCGGTAAAACTTTTCAAACGTCGTTTTACAATCATAAGCCGCATTATATTGTATTATAAAGATATATGTTAATTTAAAACATAAAATTAACAATTATTTTTTGAATTCATAAATGGAAGTTTTCAATAGAGAATGGAAGAAATATGAATATATATCTATATTTAGAGAATCAATATGAAATATTGACATATATGATTTAATTTTAAAATGATTTATACCAATAAATATATTCAAGAAACAATATTTATATTCACATATATTTAATAATAAACAATTTAAATAATTGGTTGCTTTCTCCATCCAAATTTAAGTACTCTACTTGAACAAGGATCCTAAATGGATTTTTTTATTTTTAATGTGTTTGGTTCCGATTGAAAAGTTATCCAAATATATCCACGATATCATTATTAGCCATTATGAACTACAAATTATAAACAATAAGTGAACTATATTTTATGAATAGCGTAAATATATTTTAATAGCGCATCAGAAAATATTTGAGAAATCAAGCAGAATGTCAAGAATGGATTAATGTTTATACCGATAAAATAGTGAGTGTGTAAACAATAACACACTATCGGGAATCAATAGGTCGAAGCTGCCATTAAACTTGTTGTTGCCCCATAACCTAATTATCCCTGGAGCTTCTGGTAGAGATTGGATCAGATGCCATTTTTATACACAACCTCCCACTCTACCATTCACATCTGGCAGTTTCATACAATGTTCACTCCTAAAGTTTTTTTAATCAATATTGAATAATTAAAATATAAAAAAAACTACATGAATTCTTAGCACATATATAAGATTTCATCCGTAAAAAACAACTATTGAAGTAATTACACCATTCATCTTCAGGGGTGGAATTTACGGCATTGATAAAGGCTCGCAGTGCTTCATCATCAGTGTTAAATTTTATCCCTTTCAACAATAACTTAACTTTTGGAAATGAAAAATAAAGTCACAAGGTGCTAGGTCTGGTGAATATGGTGGATGAGTGACTAATTTGACACCATAGTTGGCTAAAAAGTCTAAAGTTTGGGCTGAGGTGTGCGGTCTTGCATTGTCATGGTGAAGAAGGACTCTTCTAAGTTGACCTCTTGATCTGCTTCGCTTGATATTTTCAAATACTTCTTAAAGGCATTTTATTGTATACCAGTCACTAATAACTATCTTTCGATCTTTCAACTTCATAATATCAATTAAACACTTTTTCTAAAAAACAAGCGACCATTTGTTTTACAATACTTCGAGCTCTGCGAACTTTCTTAGGAGGAGGTGATTTTGAAGAACACCAAAGAGTAGATTGTGGTTTGGATCAAAATTGTAAATCTAAGTTTCCTCAGCTGTAATAATGTTAAAAACAGCTTTCGATTTGCCTTCATCAACCTTTTCAACATGATATTACGCCATTTAACGCGATCAAGTGTTAGGTCTTCAGTCAAGCTGCGAGGTACCCGTCTACTAACAAGTTTTCTGAATTTTAAATGATCATTAAATTTGGTGTTGATTGTTGCCGATCCAATGTCCACACTTTTTACTAACTGCTGATACGTAATTCTTCGATATTCTCTAAGTAAAAATCATACCAGCTCAATTCTTTCTTGGGTCACTGCTGTTGGTGGTCGACCTGAACGAAGTTTATCTTCAAGGTTGGTTTTTTCCAATTTTAAATTCATTAAACCAATTAAAAACTGTTCTAATAGAAGTAGATTTATCTCCTAAAGCTTTCATCAATCTTTCATAGGATTTACGAGTTAAATAACTTTTATAATCATAAAAGATCATAGCGCGTAAACTTTCTCTAGTCAACTCCATTTGGTCTTATGCAATGTTTAGAAATTACCGCTGCCGTTGTAAACAAAGTCGCGCCCTCTACGAGTAATTGTTGTTACTATTTTATGAAAATGTTTATGTTTGTAAAAAAGTGTATATAGATTTTAATGGTATCATTTATTTTTTAATATTTTAATTATTTAATATTTATTGCCAAAACTTGTACGAGTGACCCTCGTACTCCTGGAGTAAAGTGAACAACTTTCAGAACGATAGGTTCCTTTGTTGAATTTAATTCTCTACATCTCGATCTCAAAGGACTTCCATATAGTTAACATAATATTTGTTCATATTTATAGACATATAAATATGCTTAATACCAGATTAAATCTTTTCTCTCAAATATATAGAATACACTCATGGACAAAACTTATGGAAATTGTACTTTTAACATGTATATTGGGAATCATAATATGACAATACAAAATATATTTTTCCATTGCAGAAAGAAGAATGGGAAATTGTTTGAGAAATAAATATCTCGCGATAGATATATATTATATTTTAAAATTCTAAAATGATAACTTATATGTAATATATATAATAGGAATATTAATTTTAATTCAGAAAAAAAAAAATATATATATATAAAGAAACATAGGGCGCCTCTCCCGTCAAAATACACGTCAAAACCTGACGCCATCTAAACTTTCTATCTATATATACGTGTATATATATATCTCACATATAGGTGGCTCGTGTACAGGCGTGGAACAATAGAAAGCTACAAAGATAATCAAAGAAATTTACTGACGATTTATAGTTCATAATAAATATCAACACGGTCATTTATATTTAATATGTAAAAAATTCTATAATATATTCACTTTCTGTATATAATCCTATTAGCTATTTTATTCATATATAAAATAGTAATATTATAAATTATATTCTATATTATATACATTTAGTATATATATGTAGATTGAATCCAGATTAAAATAATAATATTTTCCTCACTGATAATAAATAAATACAATGTATATATTTAATGTTTGCTTCAATGTAAGTGTAGATATTAAAAATATATATAAAAAGCTTGGACTGTGTGCAGAACACTGCACTACTGTGCTAACAGTCGGCTGTTATCTCCTTACTAGAACTTAATTTCGCCAAGAAACAGGAGACTCATTCTCAGCTAGCCAGAGTCAACGATGTCAGATATAATAAAGGCTTTTACTTTGAAGCGAAGGCAGTCTATATTCGAGGGCCATATAAATTTTATTTAGTTTTAACATTTTAATGAGAATTTAAATAAAGCTAGTAAGAAATATTATATTATGCCATGTTTTATATATTCATATGTATTATGCATGATTTTTTGTGTTTAATAATTGGATGTTATTTCTAATAAAATAAACACAATTTTACAGTAGAGACTAGCTTGCGAAACCCAATCACACAAGAGCCTGGGTGAGATGCTTAATCATACAATAGCGCATACAATTAGAAGCTTAATCATGTAGTATATCCTAACATGAGAAGCTACATGTCAAATTAGAGCCTAGCATGAGAAGCTCAATCTCACAGTAGGGCTAGCATGAAATGCACAATCATACAATAGCGCATACAATTAGAAGCTTAATTCTGAAGTATATTCTAACATGAGATGCTCCATGTCACATTAGAGCTTAGCATGAGAAGCTCAATCTCACAGTAGGGCCTAGCATGAAATGCACCATCATACAATAGTGCATACACTTAGAAGCTCAATTCTGCAGCATATCTTAGAATGAGAGGCTCAATATCACAGTAGAGCCTAGCATGAAAAGTTAAATCACACAGAAAAGAAATTCTCAATCAAACAATATAGCCTACAATTATAATCTCCATCATACAAGAACCTAGCGTGAGATACCCAATCATAGACAATAGAGTTTACAATTAGGATTTATTCATATAATATATCTTAGAATGAGAGGCTAAATCTCACAGTAGAGCCTAGCATGAGAAGTTCAATCACACAGAAAAGAAATTCTCAATCATACAATATAGCCTACAATTATAATCTCCATCATACAAAAACCTAGCGTGAGATACCCAATCATACACAATAGAGTTTACAATTAGAATTTAATCATATAATATATCTTAGAATGAGAGGCTCAATATCACAGTAGAGCCTAGCATGAGAAGTTCAATCACACAGAAAAGGAATTCTCAATCATACAATATAGCCTACAATTTAAAGCTCAATCATTCAATAACCTAGAAAGAGAAGGTAAATCTCTCAGTAGAGCCTATGGCGTTAGAATTAAAATTATACAGTATTACCTAGCCTCTAAAACATAATTACGCAGTAGAAACCAGCATGTATGACAAAATCATAGAGTATTACCTAGCCTCTAAAACATAATTACGCAGTAGAAACCAGCATGTATGACAAAATCATACGGTATAACCTAGCATCTAAAACATAATTACGCAGTAGAAACCAGCATGTATGACAAAATCATACGGTATAACCTAGCATCTAAAACATAATTACGCTGTAGAAACCAGCATGTATGACAAAATCATACGGTATAACCTAGCATCTAAAACATAATTACGCAGTAGAAACCAGCATGTATGACAAAATCATACAGTATAACCTAGCATCTAAAACATAATTACGCAGTATAAACCAGCATGTATGACATAATCATACAGTATAACCTAGCATCTAAAACATAATTACGCAGTAGAAACCAGCATGTATGACAAAATCATACAGTATAACCTAGCATCTAAAACATAATTACGCAGTAGAAACCAGCATGTATGACAAAATCATACAGTAGAAGTTGACATGAGAAACCCAATTACAAAGTAGATCCTAGCATGTCACACATGATCATTCAGTAGAACATAGCATGAGAAGCACAATCGTACAATAGAAACTGGTATAAGAAACACAATCATACAATGGAACTTCCCATGAGAAAAGCCTATTAAAACATAAAAGTTCTTAATTTCTCTTTATTTCTCATATATAAAATATAATAATAAAAATAATAAATAATGAGAGTGAGAAAGAGAGCACAGTTTGACAGCAACGCCGATAATTTAGAAGATTGAAATATTTTTTAAAAGTAATTATCTCGAGGACATGAAACTATTTGAGAAATTGAAAGTTCTATGATGGCAAATAAGTTGTTTATAATGAATGTGATGAACACACGGTTCATATTAGAATGTTGCTGAAAATTATCTTGAGGAACAAGGAAATTGTTAAAGAAAACGACAAAGTTTTAATGACGTCGAATGTTGAAATTACCGACTATCGTTATAGAATACTTTAACAGAGATCCTTGTTTATTTAGCCGTTAAATTTGGCGCTTTTTAAATTTCAGAAACTTTAGGAACGCAAAAACATTTTTTGATAAAATCTGTGAGGAGATTCATAAACATTATATATATGTTGGATATAGATAGACATTATATGGGAGACAATTCACATTATATAAGTTTCGATTATGTTGAAGGCGAACCTTCGAAGCAAAAAAGCTCCTTAATCTATATCAATACATATATACAATATTTTAATTACATATCTGGAGGTATTAGGTGGAGATTAATAAAACGATTTTCTGAAAGCTTACTTTTTTTGCTTACAGAGATTAATTTGACCCAATCGAAATTTTAGGTCTCTAATTACATGTCGGATATGGCGCACACTGAAGTATAGCGTCGAAACCCGCGACATTATCGGCGTCAGGTGACAGCCAGCCAACCACTGTGATTTACTGCCTTGTCACCTTGACCTGGCGCTGCTGCTTCTTTCTTCACGTCTCGTCTGCCCAGAGATTAATCCAACCATATAGCGAGCACAGTCTTCTAACTTACCCCTCATCCACCCATCCCTCGCCCCTTTCCGCTTTGCAACACAGGTGTCTTCAATCTAATGGAATTCTAGGATTTGACAGAATTTAAATAGCCCTAAAACCCATATTTGTAGTAAGAAATGTCAACACAAAAATTATTTATAATAAGCATTTAAGGTATTGAAAGGAAACGAGGAAATTTGGAGAGATCGTTGAAAATTAATATATTTTATCCTCATTATTTTCTGAAAAAAAAAAATTAATTAAACCTATTGGTTATTCAGTTTTGTTTTTTAATATTTTGGCATTAAAAAAAGGATTCCAGACCTACCTCTTTCTCAAATCACATCCATATTGCTCAAATATTGTGGATTTCTATAACGATCGAACTGATAAACGAACACGTCAAACATTTCTTTTTTATTTTATATATGTATTTATTAAAAATAAAAAAGGCATCTCCTGACCACGAGCACATGTGCTTTTTAGATAGCAGAGCGCTATGTGCTCGTGGTCAGGAGATGCCTTCTTTATTTTTAATATCAACACCTGACCCACTTATCTATTATTTTTTTCTATTGTTTTTTCATGTGTATTTATATAAAAAAGGAAAGGATTTAAAAGCAAGAATGTTTCTTTTATACATAATACAAACTTCAACTCCCTTACTGCGATGAAAAAATATATTGGGAGGGCTTGGCTCATCAGAGGTGAACCCTCCCAGAGGTTTCGCCAATTTAATCCACCAGACCGCTTCTCAGAGGTCTAATACTGTATTGGACGATTCTGCTTATATAGGCAGCACTGAAGGAAGGAATCTCAGAAATGGTTTTCAAAAAATTATGGACATAAGCTTATAGGACAGTAAAATTACATTCAAATATTTGCATCGAGCAATGCTCTTTCGCAAACAATAAAGACAAGGCCAGTTAGGTTTAAATTAACACAAGGCAATAACGCGCCGAGTTTGTATTATCTATAAAATAAACATTCGTGCTTTTATATCCTTTCATTTTATATGTATAGATGGCGCGTTATTGCTCTGTGTTAATATGTATTTATATATTAGTTACACACCAGAAACCGAAATAAAATTCATAAAAATATTTTGTTGTTATTTATATATAATAAAAACAATTTATGAACTATATAGTATAAATTGTAATTTGTTATATAACTATGGCATGAATAGGGAAGGCGATAAAGTAAATAAGAAGAGATAAACCGTTAGCAATTAAAGTGAATGAAAGCCATTTCCAGAAATTAAGGTTTAGTTTATATTTATTCCAAAAGTTGGTCCTTTTATATATAAAAAGCTAAATCGACGACACTGTGAATACCTTTTCATTAACCATTTAATGAATAGTTCTGAAGATAATTTGTTGGTTGGAAGTTGATTTGGAAAAAATCTAGCTACATGCGCCATCTAATGGAACAAAAATCAACTAAACGTTGATTTAGGCCAACTAAACCTTTTTATCAATCGAGAAAAGCCAACGCGTACGCGTTTCGGGCTGTTGGCCCTCGTCAATGTGATGCAGCTTGCACCTCTACGACCAAAAATTAGGTCTCTGAGACTTTCTGAGAAATCTAGAAGGTCCAACAGCTCGAAACGAGTACATGGTTGACTCTTCTCGATTTATCAAGAAATTGATTTGGCCAAATATCATTGGAATAACCCCAATCAACGTTTAAGATAGCAGAACTTAACCAAATGTTGATTTAACCTGTTCCCTGATATTTGGCCAACCCATTTTCTTGATAAATCAAAGAAGCCAACCATGAACGCGTATCGATCTGTTGACTCTTGTCAGCGTGGTGTAGGATGCACCTCTCCGGTCAAACATTTTTCAGTCCAAGTTCATATACATTTAAACAAAAATAAAAGGCATATCCATACCGCTCACATGAGCATTTTAGATGCCAGAGCGCCATCTAGTGGAACAAAAATCAACTAAACGTTGATTTAGACCAACCAAACATTTTTATCAATCGAGAAAAGCCAACGCGTACGCGTTTCGGGCTGTTGGCCCTCGTCAGTGTGATGCAGCTTGCACCTCTACGACCAAAAATTAGGTCTCAGAGACTTTCTGAGAAATCTAGAAAGTCCAACAGCTCGAAACGCCTACATGGTTTACTCTTCTCGATTTATCAAGAAATTGATTTGGTCAAATATCATTGGAATAACCCCAATCAACGTTTAGTTGATTTTTGTTCCACTAGATGGCACTCTCCCATCTAAAATGCTCATGTGAGGGGTCAGGAAATGTTCTTTTTTTAAATTATATTACCAACACCTTTTTATTTTATGTTTTCTCTCTTTTTTTGCACACACAAATATATATATATATATATAATTTTGAGAATTCGAAATTATTATAGACGTGTATGAATTTTTTAAAATTAAACAATTTTCACTCTACTGCCCTTACTGCAATGGAAAATTAATGGGAGGGCCTGACTCATCAGTAGTGAATCCTTCCGGAGGTTTCGCCAGCTTAATCTACCATACCTCTGTTATATTGAATTTTTCTGTTTTCCTTTTATACTGATACTGATGTTAGAATCCTGGAATGGGTATTTTAAATGAACTATGGACATAAGCTTTGAGGACAGTAAAAATACATACAATTATAAATATATAATATATGCTTCGAGAAATCGCTCTTCCGCAAGAAAAATTTACATTGCAGTTAGGGCAGTATAGAATTGTTTAATTTGTAAAAGAATCATACGCGTCTATAATTGTTTAGAATTATCATAACAGATGACGCGCTAATGTATCAGTTTATAATTGTTTTAATAAAAGACTCAATTTGATGTTTGCGGAAGAGCGATTGCTCGAGCATATATTATATATCTATAATTGTATGTATTTCTACTGTCCTCAAATCTTATGCCCATAGTTCATTTAAAATACCAATCTCAAGAAGCCAACATCAGTATCAGTATTAAAGGAAAACCGAAAAATGCAATATAACAGCGTTATGGTAGATAAAAATGGCGAAACCGCTGGGAGGGTTCATTACTGATGAGCCAAGCCCTCAAATTAAGTTTTCAATGCAGTAAGGGTAGTAGAAAATTGTTTAATTTGTAAAAGAATCATATGCGTTTATAATAGTTTCGAATTCTCATAACAGATGGCGCGCTAATGTATGATATATAAATATAGTTATCTCGACTTATATAAGTAATTCTCTAGAATTATTTAGTCGATTAACCTTGAATATGACGTTAAAAAATCAATTATTTTTATTGTATACTAGACGGGTGACCCGGGCTTCGCCCCGGGATTGACTCGTGTGCATATCTACCCGAGTGATATATATTTAAATACGATTTTTTTTAAATAATTGTTTGTTATTAGCATTATCTATTTGTTCGCATCAGCATAATTTAATCTAATCTTTGATAAAGGGCGCTGTTCGTGAGCTAAGTAGAATAATTTGAATATATAGTTTTATCGTCTTCCCCGTAATATTTTACCTATGTATGGAAATTTTAGTTTGAATTAGTGAACTACTGCGAATTTGTATACCGGACATACAAACAAACAAACATACAAACATTCATTTATATATATAGATATTTATGAATATATCAAATAATTATTTCAATTAATTGAGCTTCGTAGAAAAAACAATATTATTTAAACAATCAAGAAATACAATATTTATGTTTGCTGTTGGTAAATGCTTTTTGGGTTGTAAAATCGTATTTCAGATAGATATCGGTAAAACATGAATCTTTAGAATCCTTTTTAAAGGAAAAAATATATATAATAATAATAATAATAAAATAATGAAATAGGTCAGGTGTTTGTAATATAGGGAACTGGTAAAAATATATACAAATAACAAAAATATATACTCTTTCTTAATATAAAATAATTTTATATATATAACCCAAAACAAAATATATGACATTTTTTATTTCTAAATTTAAAAAAATCTCATTTTAGAATCTGTATAATTTCCTTTGTATCTGTTTCCATTTTAATTGAATTACAATACTGACAGATACAAAAATCTAAAATGCAGTTTATAAATTATTCATAGAATATATTTAAACTACATATATATATTATGCGGAGAACCAGTAGAATTTTTCCATTTCCCATAGATTGTAATTTTCAATCACACAAAGAAATCTGTGTTTCAATTCCATTGTTTCCAGTGCAAGCAATGTTTGATCGGGGTAAAGCCCTGGTTGTCTGAATTTTAAACCTCCCGATTTATTCCGAGCCAGTGGCTCTCCTCCTGTCATATGACGCAACTACGCCAAATAATTTGTTATCAGTGTTTGCGTGACGTCTGCTGTGCCAATTCCTCCGAGATGTGCGTATCGACCCCCGTTCGAAAGAAAGTTCATCTCTTTTAACTTTAGTGACACTTTTTATTTCTCTGCCCTGGATGGCTTTTTTGTGCCGCCTCCTTTCTCTTTCCTTCCCTCGTGTTACAATAGTGGTTTTCCATAAAATATTGATTTTGTGATCAAGTCAAACGTCTGAGCCGTCCTGAGCTTTTTCTTTATCCCATTTCCCCTGCTTTATTTGATTTGCTCTGGCGGCATTTATACTTCCTGCTCCTGGCTAATTCTGACATCCCCAAACTCCCGTATATTTTAACCATCACCCAACTAGGCTTTATGAGCCAATTTGAAGTCACCAAATGTCTTATTATTGTAAGTTTGAATCGATTTTCAACACTGTAACACTAAATGGAATTCACTCTCTTTTATATATATCCTATAATATATTTTTTTAAAATTTAAGGTAAAATATTCAAAGAGCGAGAGAGAGAGAAGATAATTAAAATAATAAACTTTCTTTAATTGAGTGCCTTTCTTTATATGAAATTGCAAGCTTTAAAGAAAAAATAGCTCTTATTTAGGCTTAATAAAGATATATTATCGACTATTCAAACTGTAAATACGCATTCGACGCGAATAAACATACATACAGTCTTAGTCGAGAAAATTTGATATCTCTCTTTGATACTGTAGCAAAGTATTTAGTATTTTATTATAACAGAATGTCATTTTTAATGTTTATATTTTGCTACTCTGTGAAATTACCTCATTGCTTCTTTTTATCGTTCATAGTTTGTTCTTTCTTAAATAAATTTCTTTGTCATCCTGAAATTTGTCCGCCTTAATTTTACAGGTGGAATTTTGGTGGAATGCTAGATAAATTAAGGAAGACAAACTGAAGATCGCCGAGAAAACCTTGAGGCAATGGGTGCTGTGATCTACATTTTCAGAGACTGGCTCCAGGATTCCACCGCCGTGTCAAAGCTAAGACTACCTCCAAGATGACGATGTCCCTATATATATATACGACGACAAAGCATCTCTTCACGCCGCAAGAAAAAGGACGCAAAGGTAGTAGGGACAAAGTTCCAAGACTTTGATGGAATCCTTGGCAGAAGCACGTCAAATCCATGTCGGTAACTACATCAATTGCAAGCTGTGGGTCACAGCTCCCATAAGGAAGGAGCTTTGTAGCAAAGTATATTTATCATTTTATTAATAGAGAGAGAGAGAGAGAGAGAGTACATTTTTGGTTTTGTTTGTATTTGCTACTCTGTAAACTTCCCTCATTGCTTATCCTTTTTATCATTCATAGTTTGTTCTTTCCTGAATAAATTGCTGTGTCATCCTGAAGTTTGCCTCTCCTAATTTTCTATGTGGCAATATAAACCATTCAACTGGTCAAACCAAGCCCATTAACCAAGAGCCATACCCTCTTGAAAGTTTGAATTGAAAATATAAAAAGACACTCATTGAATATAATTCGTTTATAATTTAATATATCTTGTAAATATAAAAAAAATAGTTAACAATTTATTCTATAAAATAAATTCTCAAGTAAATATGAATGTATTGATAAATGATAACACTGTATATACGAGATATCCTTTATTTTATTTGCATGTATTATATATATTATGTTCATGCTACAGCAATTTCTGCCGGTGTTCTTTTATATATATATAATACAATATATATTACAGTTATCAAAAACTCTTTCTCAATAATTATACAGTAGAAGTTGAATAATTCGAACTTCTTTAATTCGAATATTTATCTTGGTCCCTAGACTTTAAAGTCTTTTATTCAAAAAACGTCTTTAATTCGAATATTTATCGTGGTCCCTAGACTTTAAAGCCTTTTATTCAAAACGTCTTTAATTCGAAAATGTCTTTAATTCGAATATTTATCGAATTTTAAGCCTTTTATTCAAAACCTTTTTAATTCGAAATTTTGGAAAATTTGACATTTTTTTGGTTCGACTGTATGTATTTAAATATATGTTTTACACGTAAAACCTCTATAATATAAAACGGTATTTCTATATTTAGAACATGTCCATATGTCCTCCGACTTAGATATCGTAGGTGCCCGCCGACTGTGTATCGCGGGAGGGATTGGAGGCTGTAGGAAGGGGGTTTTATCAGAGAGGCTGTGTCCCGGCACCAACAACAGGAAACTATTTGCCAACAAGAAAGGAAGAGAAAGTATATTTATAAAATCGCAGGTTGGAAAACCGCTGGGAGCGTTCTCTTACTTTCCGCAAAACTCGTTTCCGATAAAAGATAAAAATTTGTTAAAGGTTTTCTACGAACAGGATATAGACGGTTGGAAGTCTTTACCTGGCCACTTGGATTGGTAATCGGTATATTTGTTCGTTAGACATTTAGGTCAGATATTTAGTGTTGTATTTCTATTCAAACTCTCTCTCTCTGAGTGTGGGGGTCACAGAATATCCTTACCTTATATATATATATCGAGCCACAACTATCTTGAACTAGGAACAAAGTTGTTTCGAAAAGTTTTGTTTGAGTCTGAAAAAGCACTTCTGCTAACATGTGGGCTTACTGAAAAAGAAAAATGACATTTCCTAAATTATATATGCGAAATATAGAGCAATCCATATATAATTCATTGATAAAGAAGGTTTAAAATATTTTATTGGTATATAGTGATATTTTGAAATAAAATAATATCTAAAATAATAGCCTTTTGTCAATAATATATATATTTATATTGTCGGAATTTCTGCTAAATCTGATGTGACATATTCCCTGATAAAACTTGGCGCATTCTGCTAAAGGAATATCGACAAAACACATAGTTATAGTGTATTTAAAAAAGGTGAGAATAGCTTTTTCGATACCAAATATTCTCATGGACAAAACATAAAGAAATTGAATTCTTTAAAGTTTCCTGTTGTCTGTATTTTTTCATTAAAGAAAAGGAGGTAATTGTTTTGTACACCTTGTTATCTCGTGTATCTTCAATAAAGGTCACTATGTATCAAATATCTTTCTGGGTTATTATCTGAATCCCGATATACATGATAAAAGGTAAACCTTTCATGAGTTATGTTAATGAATTTATATTAATTATGTCTAAATAGAAGTTAAAATATAGAATACTATCTGGGTAGTGACATAATAAAAGATATCTTGTGACTAATTTAAATTCGCTGATAACAGATCTTCATCTTCCGGAATACATATCACTCGAATGTTATTTTTATGTTCCCGGAATTTTTCAGTTCGTGTACATTAATTAAAATCTTACTTGTATTGGTATTCGCCGTCACCGTTCAGACTACAAATTCAATTCACTAAGGAGAGTCTGTACGCGTCTTCATAAAACAAGAAAGATCAGCTAAAGCCAAATGAGGGTGATCTGAAATCCACTACTTTTAATTGTATAATAATGTAATATTATATTTGCTTATTGCCACCTGGTATTTCTTTCTCTTTTCTGAGGCTCGCATTAAGTATATCTTTGCGCACATTTGTATTTAAATATTCCTTTCTTGTCTTATACAGCAGCGTACAGACTATCCTTGATTTAAGTAGTACCCATAGCCTTCACCACGCTGTCCATGTTCAACAGCCTGAAACGTGAACGTGGTTGGCTTCATGTTAATTAAAGATTGAATTCCTGCTATGAAAATGCTAACGTTGAGTTGCTATTTATTCCAATAGATGACGATCTATCATCGGCAAATTTAGGATGTGTTTTAGGTGTTAATCTTCCATCTCTTGAAACATGAATATATATTTGAACAAATGATATTTCAGCAAATTAGGAAGAATATACAAAATAGACTATGACTAAATATATACGTACTATATTGACATAAATCTTATGATGTTAGAAGAAATTTGCTCAATAAGTATAAATATGGCATAACATATAAGGGGGGATAAAACCATTGCGAGAATTTTAAGTTGTGGCGAAAAGGCTTAAGTACCACAATGCAGTATTTCCGTATTGTTAAGTCATAGAAATTAGCAGATAATATGGGTTGAAAGAAAGAACGATATTGATCCCAGCGAAGGAAAGATGTCATTAGCTAACAGCAAGTTTGAACAATGGCCCAGTGCGACGACATCTCATGTGCAGGCGATGGCCACTTTCTAACCTAATCGCTGTCCAACAACTAATTGTCTAACCCCTCAAGAAACCTGTTTCCTTTTCTCGAGGAAGGGGAGGCTAATCCGACAATCCAGTGAGCTAGACAAAAGGATCGCCTTCCCTAAGGCAACGTCAGGACCTTTTATGTCTCTTAGTTGTTTCATTTTATTTTTTTTATCTTAGATGAGGAAATGTCATATTACCCTCTTTTCGGTGCAAGTGCAAATTTTGATGTTATTAATTACTTCAACGTCATAGAATACATAATTTTGTTTAGTAGTTGAGTATATATATATGTGTGTGTATGTGTCAGGAATAAAATAGTATTCACGATGATTGATATTGGAATTGGGCTTTTGAATTTCAATATTTATATTGGATAAACGTTTATATACTAGAACCTTTCATCATATTTTAATAGTAGTTTATTTATCAATAAATATCTTAGCATTATTTCAGAATGTGGTGAATACAAATATCGAAGCAGGGCTGTGCCTCCTTGCTCACCGCCACGCTGTCAAATATCCAGATTGTTGTAGTATACGGTTAGTCATTTGAGTTGTATATATTATGTTATATATAATTTGTATTCGAACGTAACGAACGCAATGTATAGAGAATAATACGGCTGTAAAAAGAGTCTTGATTCAATACAGTGATGATTCAAGTTGAAACACACACATCCAAATAATTATATCTTGATTTCTCAGAAAGCCTCTTGAACCATATTTTTGGTTGTTGGGGTACAGCCTGCATCACCATGACCAGGGTTAACAGCCCTAAACGCTTACGTGGTTGTCTTCTTTATTGGGTTGGCCAAATTTAGCGGAACAAGTTAAATCAACGTTTAGTTGATTTTTCTCCCACTAGATGACGCTATGCCACCTAAAATGCTCATGTGAGCGATCAGAATATGCCCCTTTTTGTTTTTAAAATCAACACCTATCCTTTTTTCTCGACTTTTTCTCACTATTACACAAATACACTCTAAGGTTTATATATTGTATGTATTTTATTGCGCTCATTTACAATTGCAGAATTAATGATAAGATTATGACAAGTAGAATATCATTGAACGCCATCTAATAGTCAAAGCTAAACATTTCATTTTACAGCAATTATCTACTAATTCTACAGGAAAACTAAATGTATATATGGCCTATATATCGGCTCTATCAAGTGTACAAGAAGACAAAAATATTTGATATGCTATCTTCAACGACATCACAAAATAAGTTATGTTTTTGTAGTATCTACTGAAGTTGCATCTAACACGCACACACAAGATATGACATAATAAAATTGTATATATATATAATTAATTCAATACAAATAACATATATGCTTCTATATAAACCAGATTCATAATCTTTCAGAGAGAGAGAGAGAATACAAAAAAAAATTATATTCACAAATTAAATTAATCCAAATGACATTCAAAATATCTTAGATAAAATAAAATTTATTCAAAATCAATATATTTCTGCCAAATTATGACATGGGGTATACTATTATAACATATAGTATTAGAAAATGCTTAAAGAGTAAATTATACAAAACGCAAAAGATATATGAGAGAGATAAGGGGTGGCTTATATTATATGTAGTAATACACCGAGGACGAGAGGTAAACAATCCAGCTGCTTGGAATGCGCCGCCCTAGGTTCGCGAAGGGAATTTCAACTATTGACGTCGCCCCTAAATGAAATCCCCGATGTATTTTTGTGGGATATTCCAATGGGGATATATTGGGGCGATGTCAATTCAGCCGGAATTGGACGCAACACATTGGATCTGGATCTAATTTTGTCGTCCTGAAGAGTGTAGCCTTTATTCATAATAGTTATAATGTATTCATAAGATTATTTCGAGAAATTTTATAAATGTAAACTATCTATAGATAAAACGTTTCTCTGAAAAATAGTTTTATACTGCCCTTACTCCAATGATAGAATATTAGATGAGCCTGGCTCTCATTATTGGTGAATTCTCCCCTGGCGGTTTCGTCAGTTTTATCTAATAACTTGCTCCAATATTGCATAGCCATGTTTTAATTATATCTCATGTACTGTGGAAGGGTGTTCTAGGGGAAAGTAATTTAAATTACCCTTTAATAAAAGCGTTGAGAATGTTAGAATTGCATATATAGTTCGTGCACGTTAAAATATATTATAATTATTATATTAAAAATAAAGAAAGCATATCTCTCCAGACCAGGAGCACATGTGCTTTTTAGATGTCAGAGCGCCATCTATTGGAACAGAAATCAACAAAACGTTGATTTAACCTGTTCCCTGATATTTGGCCAAACCAATTTCTTGATAAATCAAGAAAAGCCATCCACGAAGGCGTTTCGCGCTGTTGGTGCTCGTCACCGTGGATCAGGCTATACCACTTAATATTATTATATTGTATTTATCCTAATAAAAGATATTCTGTCCTGTTCTTGTATAGCGAGAGTAACTTTCTCACATTATTCAGTTTGAATCTCAAATAACCTCGATAAAGACAGGCGAGCTGATCCTTCGAAATATTGGGAAAATAAATTTTCTATTAAATTTATAATATTTACTAATAGTTTAAATATATGTAGAGAATTACGTATAAACACATGCTTCGAGCATTTCTCTTCGGCAACCAATTCATAAAGAAATTTTAGGCACAATTTAAACATAATGAATTAACCGAGCCAGACATACAATATACGTATATAGCTTGTGTGGCACGGTTTACACATCATGCCTATATGTTCGAAGTATGTATTTACATGTATCCCTAATGTCCTCGAAGGTTGTTTAAAATACCTTTGCTAAAGGATCCTCTACACTACTGGATATATTATCGAAATAGCTACTACAATATTAAAGCGGTATGGTACATTGATCTGGTTAAACTGCAGGGAGGATTGACTACTGATGAGCCAGGACATCCCATATATTATATTTGTAGTGCGGGCAGTAGGAAATTGTTTAAATGTTCGCGCTTCAAATAGTTTGAATTTCTAATATTTTGGTTGAACTAAAAGAGCTCAATGAATAAATATATTTATATTTGTTTATTTCAAAAATAATAATTTGAATTATTATATCTCAATGTTTTAAATACTCCTTTAATTAAGATAAAATATTCAAATATGAATTATTTCTTAGATCGCTGTAAGGTTTATGTAAATAATGAATTGTTGATATGGGGGATCATTATAGAGATTGGCGAAAGGATTTATATATTTGACGTGTATATTATAAAGGTCGCCTCATCCATCAACATAGCCGCCGCAAACCTATGTTCAGCCTCTATTGATAGCGCCATCTATTGAGTCATTAATTGACGGGAGAGGTGTCTTTTTTATGATTGATTGCCTCCAGGATTAAAAGTCCAGTCTATATCTTATAATGGGGCTTTTGTTCTATATTTAGTTATATAGAGACACTAATATCGTTTGATAAAATATATATATTATATAACCTATACTGTACTGTGTGTGCTTAAACATGTGCTCTAAATATATGGAGGTCGAAAAACCTATATTTATAACATTTATAGTCAGCTTTATACTAGGAAGCTTTCATCCCCGTATTCTCTTTATAACCTTCATACTCTACTTACCTACTCTACCTACCTTTATACTGAGGTTATATAACCTCATACTCAATATAACCTTCATACTCTATCTAACCTCATAATCTGTATAACCTTATACTCTATATAACCTCATACTCTATATACCTTAACTATATAACCTCATACTCTATATAATCTTATACTCTATATAACCTCATACTTTATATACCTTATACTCTATATACCTTATACTTTATATAACCTCATACTCTATATAACTTCTTACTCTATATAACCTCATACTCTATATAACCTTATACTCTATATAACCTTATACTCTAAGACCTTGGGTGATTACTCATTCTATTTTCTTTATTTACTCTACGGCTGTAAATTTCTTGTGCAGTTGTTTGTTTCTGACAGAGTATCGTGATAAAATTTAGTCGTTTCAAAGCCATTGCCATCTCTGCCCTTATTTGAACATATCATCTGGATTTATTCTTTTATAAAAACCGGACCATTTGATTCTAGTGTTGCCGTTGCAATTAAATAGGCTTTTCTATTGGGCGTTCTTTTAAAACGAACAAAAATTACAGGGAAAATGCGTACAGATGAAGTGAATGAATAAGTCAACGAATATAATATTTTATTTTGCTTTTGTGTGCCCATATTTTGCAGTGTTTAATAATATATTATTAAATATATGTTAAAAGGTGTATGTTTCAACTATTTACAACTTTACTAGGTAGAGAAATAACTAACATATCATTAAAAAACGCCCTAGTGCTCTTTGATGAGATAATAAAAAAATATCTTGAGTAATTTATATAAAATGGTTTCTTCTACGGTGGTTTCTATTTATCATGTTATTCAAATTTGACCCAGTGTTTATAAGGAATATTCTTTATGTGTGAATACCGTGTCGTTTAGGTCCATCCCCTCGACAAAGAACCATATGATCAAATCGGAGTTAAAAGCTTAATGTGCATTAATTTTAATTCATATTTGTATTTTATATATTTATAAAACTGGCGTATTCCCCAAATTATATAATAAATAATTGAGAAATTTAATTTGTCGCCTTTTCTATTTCACAATTTTAAATATTATATCGAGACCATTATAAATGCAAGTATTATATAAGAATGTTCAAATCAAAATTAATTAATCTGATGAAATTTGTGAGAATAGGTTATATATTGAATATTACGATAATAATATATAATATATAGAAATATTTGCGAATAGAAATAAGGTAAAATATTTAACATTAAAGCGGAAATTTTAAATGTTAACATACTCTCCAGTAAATAGAACTTATTGAAGTTTTAAAAATAATTTTATAAAAAGAAATATTTTAATTCTTTGTTTTATTGAGATGAAGGTATTTTTTCTTTTCCATCCATTCCTGGAAGGAAATTGGTTCAATTTAGAAACCAATTGAATTCGACCTATGAGGCAAGTGAACTCGGCGCGCATACCAAGACAGTTCTGGAAGGATCTGACACGTTCCAATGGAAACCAAATCCAGCGCCGTAAAAGGGAATGGCGCTATAAATCACACAACTCGGTCCGATCAATCGGATGGATCATGAGGAAATCGAAACACAGATTACAGAGTGATTAATGGATTATGTGCCATTTGAATCCATTATAAGCCCTTCCTCCTCTTGGAAACCGATTAAATTTAAAATCGCTCCTCTAACTTGCATTAAACTTTCTCATGTACAGCTTAATTATTCGAGTGAAAAACTTTATTTTTATTCTTTCTTTTACTTCCACCCTCGTTGAAGGTTATTAAAATTATTTATTGTTGCGCCCTTTTATTTAATTTCCAATATGTTGTTGCTTCACAAATCGGTTTGTATTTTTATATTTATAGAGTAAACAGAGAACACAATAAGAGCGAAAGAAAATAAAAGAAAAAATAAGTTATAATTAATAAATTTAAAAATAAATATATTTTATTCTATTAAAGTAGAATCTCCATGAGAGGGCACTCGGGCTAGACGACACCTCTCTACAATGGACAGCTTTCATTGTCAAAATGATCATTTTTACCATGTAACACCTTCGGTAAGAGGACACCTCTTCATAAAGTACACTTTTTCTCTGCAACTAGGCGTCCTTCACAGAAAGGTTTTACTCTATACACATATATATATAAATATTGCTTTAATAGGATTTGTGCTTATTATTGTGCTTTAATAGATTTTTGCATTTGTTTGTGTATGAATATCTCCTGCATTATTAATATATATATTCACATATACCAAATATCTCGAAATATTTTACCGCTACCTATCTTTTTAAAAATATATAGTAAAAATATTTATATAAAATTGACATATTTTTCAATGAATACGAATTTAAGAGGGAGGGCATAGCTCATCAATGGCAAACCCTCCCAGCGGTAATATACTTAATTCTTAATTTTTATTTTATTCCTTTGGTATAGAATTCTGTGAATGCACGTTTTGATATCCATGTGCATATGCATCTAGGAGTGTAGAAATATAGCACTAAATTAAAGCTTTTCGGAGATAAATGACATTACGTTATGCCTTTTTTGATATCAACATCTGACCACTATTTTTTTCCCCTAATTTTTACACATACAAATATAAATATATATTATAATATATTTCAATATATACTTGATATCCCCATATGTAATATAGCTATAGTGAAACAACCAAAATTTTGATAAAAATCCAACTCGCCAGTTTGACCATCATGTAATACAAAACGAAACAATAAAATTAGATTGAGAGACAGCCGGCGCCAGACAGGAGAAAGGCCTCCGATTCATGTGTAAAATTCCCCAATATGGTGTTAGGTATGGCTTTTTTAGATATGCCTTTTTTTCTAACATCCGCATCTGACCTTTTTTTCTTATTTTTTACACACACGCGCATATATGCGTGTGTGTGTGTAAAAAAAAAGAAATAAAATGAAGATGATCAGATGCTGATGTTAGGAAAAAGGCATATCCAAAAAAGCCATACCTAACACCATATTTGGAATTTTACACATGAATCCAACTTAAAATCGTGGTTCCATACTATGGCCTTAGTTATCACAGGGGCGGCTTAGATATCTTGAAATCAATAACGCGAGAGGAATTCGGCCGAATCTGCCAAAAGATTAACGATCTGGTGAAATGGTAAACCCCTTTTTAGGCCAAGCCCCTCAAAGAAGTCCGTAGTCCAAAACAAAGATTGGCCTTTACTCTACATAAAAAAAAAAACTGGTGTAATATAATTTTTCCATTTAAATATCAGCCCTCTAAAACAAAGATGTTGAAAAAATAGTTGTGTTTGAAACTTTGTATATGTGCAAAAAATTATGTTTAATTATTTTTATTTTCTCTCTTCTATATATATTTTAAAATCATGTTTTTTTTTAATATAGCATTGTAAAAATACTGATTTAAAAATAATGGAGATTTAACAGGAAATATAAATTTTTCAAAAAGAGGTTTTTCGAATTACGACTGACAGATTAATTTTATATATTGAATATTTTAATTAATATATATACTATTAAATAAAAAATAATAATTATTCTAAATATTTCTGAAATTCTTCTATATTCTTAATATATGTTACAAAAAAATATAGTTACAATAAATGACTAGCAAAGCCTCAGCCTAACTTGTTTTTATTTAGAACCAATCAATACTCTCACCCTAATCAAGTCATTTTTACCTTTATGTGTTATATAATTATAAATAGTGCAGCATACAGTTTTAATACCATCATTGGTTATCATAAAAACCTATCAATTTAATAGTTATCAAAAGAAAAGCACAAATAAACCAGTAGAACAAAGGTTGGATTTCCTCCCCATATATTGATGTAGGCTAGACTGCACCTAAATATTTTATTTTGACGTTTGTTTAGATGGAAGAAATGCCTTTCTCGTCCATGAGATCAATTATCCTCTATGGGACGTTAAAAGTGAAATAAAAGAATTGGAGAAATAATCGACGAAATTAAATGACTCAATAGATATGTCCTGACCGCCTTAATGGTCATATTTGTTAGTAAACGTAGGCAACATGCCTAATTTAACTGTCTACACCATAAACTGCAGCTCGCGAGCCACATGCGGCTCTTTGGATGTGAAGCTGCGGCTCTTTATATAGTTCCACTAGAAGAATGACCCGGCTTCGCCCGAGAAATCCCCCGAGTGAAGTATTCTTCATACTGAAAGTACATCAATAATAAATAGTAGAAGTGCCATAGAATAGCAATACAGAAGAAACACATAAACTACAGGAAAAAAGTGTGTACTGGCAAAAATTGTATTAAATTAGTGTTTAGGTATTTGATTTAATTATTATTTGCAATCCATTTAGTTGTTTCAAAATTAATATAGTTTAAATAAATGAGTTTTAAAAATTGTAAAAAAAAAATGCATCGGCCGCGAATCGAACCCGGGCCGCCCGCGTGGCAGGCGAGCATTTTCGCCATTGAACTACCGATGCTTAAAAGAAATGACCATATTTGGGTATTTATTCCATTCACAAAAGCAAACGGTGACAGAATTGATTAAGAATTGTTGCTTGATGACTCTGATACTTGTATATTTTAATACTCAAATGTTATTTATGCGAGTACTATTTATTGTTGTAAAGAAAAAAATGTGTCGCTCTTTAAAAAAATTGTAATTTTGTAAATTGTAATTTTTGACTCTTTTCCGATTCAAAAGGTTGCCGATCCCTGCTCTATACTTCTTCTTTTTTAAACTTCCCATTCCCTCTTGTTTTGTCTAGCTTTGTTACCGACCTGATTTCGCTAGTTTATAGGGACGGTTATTATATGGAGCTTAGTGTTAACGTCAATTTGAAAGGTAATAACTTCTATATAGCGAATAAAATAATATCTTTTGATATAATAATTCTAATTGAGTTTTACTCAATCTAGAATTACTTGAAGAGAAAATCAATTTGATTCAATAAAAGCTATTTAAGTACTAATTAAATTTTAAAATATAACGGTTTCTATAGAAAATATAGTGAGAGAGAAGCATTATCAAGTAGAAACAATCAATGTCAGTTTTGCAGAATTAATATAACTATATTTATTTAATGTTATAAAATATCTAATGGAAATACATTTATATTCTATATGAAAATATTATACTCGAAATATATTTTCGACAGAATAAATATATTTATGTATGCGTGTATAAAAATATAATAAAATAGGAAAAGGTCAGAATATTTCCTCTTTATTTCAAATATTTATAAATATATTTATATGAAATAAATATCTCTCTCCTCAAACATTTCTTTGAAAAAAAAAAGGAGAAGAATAATTATGATGAAATATACTGTAACATGGATTCCATTAAATCTGAAGTGCTCCATATGATAAAAATCGACGTTATTTTAGAATATCAGAAGAATTTTATTTGCTAAATTTGATTTTTCACGTTACTCTATAAAATATGACGCGCAATTTTCGGAGCGCTTTTTATTTCTGCACTCGCGGACTTATCGCCTTCACATCCTATCAGAACCCCTAAATATTGCAACACGGCGTTTTTCTTTTACAGCCCGAGCTGCCTTCTTTATATCCGCTTTACATTCTTCCCGGAACTCTCGACGTCTACTTGTCTTTGATGGCCATGATTGACTATGTCTTCTTTATTATAGTCCCATGTTTCCTTGTTCCATATTTCTGTGTTTGCTAATTATATATATATATATATATATGAATGTTTATGTGTGGTTTGATTTATATTCCTATGTTTTTCATTGTTTCATATCCCTATGCCTCTTTGTTTCAAGTTCATATTATTCTATATGCCTTCTTGTCATAAAATCTTCTATTTACTTGTTACAAATTCCTAGATTTTCTTGTTTAAGATTCCAATAAAGCACTATGTCTTCTTTGAATTGGGTTCTATATTTGCTAATATTCTAGGTTTTATTTGTTTTTTTATCCCTATTTTTTATTTAATATTATCACGCTTCTCTATGTTTAAGATGCCTATGATTATCTATGCCTTCTCGTTTTAAAGTCTTCTCTTTACTTGTTCAAAATATCTAGGTTTTTGTTTTAGAACTTTCTATTTACTTGTTACAAATTCCTAGGTTTTCTGTTCAAATTTCCTATGAATCTCTATATGTCTCCCTTGAATTGGTTCCTATATTTCCTTGAATTGGTTCCTATATTTCCTTAAATAATCGATGTTTCCATTAATTTTTATTTCTTTTTATTATATCATCACGCTTCTATGTTTAAGATTCCTATACCTTCTTGTTTCATGTTCAACTGCTTCCTTTTATCTTCAGATTCCTAAGCTTCCCTATCTATACTCCAAGGTTTGTCTATATCTTCTTTATTAGACAGCCCTATATATTCCAAATATATTCGAGAGGACACATATTTGATTGTAATTATTATTAATTACGTAATTAAAATAGTCCTATAATCTTATCTTGATCACACCTACGTATAGCCTTATTTTATATTGTAGATCGGCTACGAAAATATTCAAATTTATAAATAGTGATATTTATAGAACATCGATATTTAGTAGATATATTTCAGAAGATCTTATATTGATTAAATATTAATTTTTATTTCTAAAAGTATATAGACGGTTAACCCGTTCTAGGGTGGTTTATTCCCCGACGTTTCTCTTCGACTTCCTGTCACCTTCTCTTCATGTTCTTCATAAATTTTAAATATATATTCAGGAATTATTCCATTCAAATGAATAATAGAAAATATTCTCATTAGAAATGATAAACAAGGGTTAAATTGAATTTATTAAAATATCACAAATTAGCAACAATATTTTATTTGTAATTTTATATTATAAAAAAATAACCTATAACATTTAAATTTTAAAACCACATAATAAATAGATATATATTGAAGAGTGATAGAGCGCAATCCATATTAATAAATATAAATATTAAAAGCATATATTGGATTTGAAATATTTATTTGTTCAATACTCCGAGAGTAAACTTATCGAGGATGTTTGTTTTGAACTAAAATACGCGAGCTACTCTCGCCAACGTAGAAAATATCTCTCTTTCTCTCTCTGATTTAAAGAATCTAGAGAAAATATATAAAATGCATCATAATATATATAATATTTATATTATAGTATATAAAAATATTAAAATTTATATTTTAATTATAAATACGATAAACATATATATTTATACAATATAATGCGGCCTATGATTGTAGAACGACATTTGAAAATATCCCGCCTGTGTTTCTTTTAAACGAAAAATCGAAATTTATTTTAAGGAGAAATAACGATTAATACTAACCTTAGGGATGAAGTATGAAAGAAGAGTAATAATAAACGGAAAAATAAAAGTGTCCAGAGATGGGAATCGAACCCAGTGTTCCGATTACCGAGCAGATGCCATGTCCACTAGGCTACCCTGGACATATTTTTCCGTTCGTGAATATTGTTGGCGCGCTGTTGGAGCCTTTAATTTATATGTCACATTTTAATTTACTTGTTTTGTCTACATCATTTCTTATGGATCCAATTTTAACTTTTAACATCTTATTTATTTTTAATAACTTTCATGTATAATTATTTTTACATAATTTTGTTTTCTATAATTATTTTACATACTTTTGTATCGTCAAATTTGCATACTTTTGTTTTTAGATTATTTAAGATAATAATCTTTAGTTAAAAAGGGCTTTGCCTCCAAACTTTTGGTTTTTGAATAAACGTTAGAAAGACTGCTCGAATGTTTCTTCCCAGTACTCCAGGTCACCAGCGCAACACTGGTGGAGATGCTGTTTCCAACCCAAATAGAAACAGGCGGACACAAGGCCTACCACCAATTAGATCTTTTAGCGCCTCGCCAACAAGACGCATTGATCCTGAAGATGCCGCCTCGTGGAATAACAACGTTTTCTTCTCTCAGCCACCAGCCCCAAGCCTAGAATATTTCGGAGGGTATTCTGAAGAGGACCCAGCAGAGTGGCTAGAAGAACTCGAGCTTTTAGCAAGACAGCAGCGATGGCCCGAGGACGTGATGATGGCATATGCCAGAAGTTACCTGAAAGGTCCTGCAAAAAAATGGGCAAAGCTAAACACTCCCCAAATATTTTCCAATTGGACAACCTTTAAGAAAACACTGATGCGAGACTTTAGGATTGCAGATACGACAAAATTTAAATTAATCATGGAGCTCCAGAATAGAGAACAAAGATATAATGAATCTACTCTACGATACGCTGAAGATGTACTTAACTTGTGCAACAAGGTAAATTCTAAAATGTCCGCTGAGGATAAACTTTATTATATGAAAACTGGTCTGAACAAATATCTCTCACTCGTCGTATTAATGACACCTTGCAGTACAGTTAAAGAATTCTTGGAACTAGCAAGACGCATTGATCAACATCTGGTTGACTTCGAACAGAGAAGAAGCTGCAGACAAAGATCTAATCCTATCCAACCATTTTAGACAAGAAAATATAATTATGACAACTATAGAGGTCCAACACGACCTTCAAACGAGAGACCCCAAATATCGAACGAGCGCCCAACTGACTATGGAAGGCAAAATATAATTCCGAATAAATTCGAGGGAAAAAGAATAATTGAAAATAGAGCAGGAACAAGTGGCATTAATCTGCGAAATTCACCCCCACCTCAAAAAAATCGCAACAACGAGCAAAGATCCACACGTCCTAATACCTATTATCGAAGGCAGTATCAGGTTGACAAAAGAATCTGTTGGAACTGCTCGGAACAAGGACATATTTCGAGGTATTGCCCGTATAAGCCCCAACACCAAAACTACAATATCAGACCTATCCGAAGACAATATACGAGGTCTATAGACGAACCAAATACACCACAAGAGGATTACCTAAAGAATTGTAGAGGCATCGAGGATGGGGAGCGAGAGGATCCAGATTTCGACATTCATAGCGAGGAAGACTTCCCTACACTAGGGGAAGCGTCAAAAAACTAATTAAGTCAAAAGGATTGCAACGCTCCGGTGATAGAATAAATTTAATTGTAAATCTTCAGGAAAACAAAACCATTCGCATTGTAATATGTGGAATGCCAATAGAAGGACTGATAGACACCGGAGCAATGGTCAGTTACATTGATGAGGAACTTGTTAAGAATCTCGAATTAAATATCATACCCGATAAAAATCTAAAATTAAAATCGGCAGGTGATCAAAAACTCAATGCAATAGGGAAGTCAAGAGTTAAATTTAAAATCAATAAAAAAGAATATGAAATAGAAATGATTATCTTAAAAAAATGCAACCCTGTTATAATCCTTGGAGATGACTTTTTAAGTCAAAATAAAGCACTAATAAATTGTCAAAACAATACCTTGTGGGTGGAATCCCCAAATGTATTTGACCAAAATGAACCAAATTTAAGATATGCTCATATAGCTGAGGATAAAATCATTCCTGAATTTTGTTTATGTTTAGTAAAAGGATATAGTAAGACTAGCATTACAGGCAGAGAAATACTAATTGATAATATTCCTTCTCTGACAACCAAATATAATCTTATAACAACCAGATCCCTATTGAGTAATACCCAGAAAAACTTGAACATATGCATTTTAAACGGTACGAACAAACCTGTAAAACTCTTCCGGAACACGAAGATAGGAATACTTTCGCAGGTAGACAGACTGTACCAGACGGAGAACCAAAGAGTAGCCTCTATTAGAACTGATTTTGATATAAATCCTGAATTATGTCCAGAAGAACGTAGCCAGGTTTTGACCCTCCTTGGTGGATATGGCGAGATGTTTACGGCACCGGATGAGTATAAGGGTAGAACACATCTCGTCAAACAAATTAGAACGACGAGCGATATCCCCATTAAGAAAAATCCTTACAGAGTATCTTTAAAAGAACGGAAGATAATTGGTGATCAAATAAACAGTATGTTAAAAAATGGAATTATTTCACATTCCTCAAGTCCATGGGCATCCCCTATAATTCTAGTGAAGAAAAATAATGGAACATTTAGATTTTGCGTGGATTATAGAAATCTGAACTCAGTCACAGTAAAAGACCAATATCCACTACCGCGCATAGATGACTGCTTCGATTCCCTTCATGGCGCCAGGTACTTTACTTCACTCGACCTTTGTTCAGGCTACTGGCAAGTGGAGGTGGAAGAACAGGACCGTGAAAAAACAGCCTTTATCACTCCTGATGGACTTTATCAATTTAATGTTCTTCCTTTTGGATTGTGCAACGGGCCAGCAACTTTCGAGAGATTAATGGATACTGTTCTTAGAACCCATAAGTAGAAAATATGCCTGTGTTACCTCGACGACGTCATTATATTCTCAGAAGATCTATATTCCCACTTGAACAGATTGAAGACAATCTTAGAATGTTTGAAAACAGCAGGATTGACACTCAATGCTTCGAAATGCCGATTTGCATATACCAAGCTTCTTATTTTGGGACATGTCGTTTCAAATGAAGGAATCGCGCCAGACCCAGAAAAAATTATAAGTATAAGAAAATTTCCAACGCCTAGAACTGTCAAAGATGTCCGAGCTTTTCTTGGACTTTGTTCATACTATAGAAGATTTATAAGAGAATTTTCAAAAGTTGCATTGCCTTTACAGATTTTGACCCGTAAAAACCATTCGTTTGCATGGGGTAAAGAACAAGAGTTGTAATTTAATTCATTGAAAAACAAACTCATCTCTCCTGAAGTATTAATACATTACGATCCAAATAAGCCTATAGGCCTCCACACAGACGCAAGCGACCAAGGACTTGGAGCAGTGCTTGTTCATTTAGATGAAAACACTAAAGAGCGTCCAATTTCTTATGCAAGCAGGACATTACAGAAAGCAGAAACCAACTACTCTACAACCGAGAAAGAATGCCTAGCTATCATATGGGCGATTAAAATATTTAGACCATATCTTTACGGAAGAAAATTCACAATATATACAGATCACCATAGTCTGTGCTGGATGGCAAAAATGAAAAACCCTGCAGGGCGATTAGTGCGGTGGTCACTAGAACTACAAGAATATGATTTTGCCATTAAATACAAGTCTGGAAAAACTCATCTAGATGCAGATGGATTGTCACGATGTCCTATCCCGGATAGAATTATTTCCACAATTAATTATGAGGAACATGATTATGATTCTTATATAAAAAAGATCGATAATTTAGTAAATCAGAATCCAAACAGCTATGGAGAGAACTTCACCAAATTTAAAGAAAAATTATTCAAGAAAAATCCTTCTGTGACTGGCGATCCTTGGTTGTTGATAGTCCCGAAAAACAAACAGAAAGAGCTCTTAGAAAATATGCACGAACATCCAACATCAGGTCATATGGGCATTAAAAGAACTTACAATCGTTTAAAGAGTAAATATTTCTGGCCCTCAATGCTCAAAACTGTGGAAGAATATGTTTCTAGTTGTCCTGAATGCCAGTTTCGCAAGACACCTTCCCAATTGCCTCAAGGACTGTTGCAGCCGATTCCACCAGCTTCAAGGCCTTTTGAAAAAATGGGAATAGATTTGATGGGGAGATTCCCGAAATCTGGAAGAGGAAATAGTTGGATCCTGGTATGCACAGATTATTACTCCAGATATATCGAGACAGCGGCATTACCTCGCGGGACGGCGGAAGAAATTGTAGACTTTTTCTTGCAAAGAGTGGTATTACGACACGGCGCACCCAAAACAGTAATATCTGACCGGGGGAGTTGCTTCTTGAGCAAACTATTCAATGAAGTGCTTAAGATATGTAATACGCTCCATAAGAAAACGACGAGTTATCATCCCCAGACTAACGGCCAAACGGAGAGAATGAACCGTACGCTCGCTGATATGATGACCATGTATATCGATGAGAGACATCAGAATTGGGACGAGATACTTCCATTCGTAACTTTCGCCTATAACTCGTACATACAGGATACTACCGGCTATTCACCATACTTCCTAATCCACGGACGAGAGCCATTGACCTTCTTAGATTCTACTTTTGATATGCCAGAGCTCTCTAAGCACAAAGACTATGACGAATATGTATCAAACCTTTTAGAAATAATAGAAGATGCAAAAGTAATATCCACCTCTAGAACAATAGCCAGACAGAATAAATCCAAACAGTTATATGATATAGCCCACCGATAATTTAAATATGCCATCAATGATCTGGTACTGATTTGGACACCAATAAGGAAAGTAGGAAGAGCGGACAAACTACAAAGAAGATACGTCGGTCCTTACCAAATATTGCGACAAACATCACCAGTGAACTACGAAGTCATCGAAATTGCAGAAGGAAAAAGGAAAAAGAGACAAATAGTACACATGTGACAAGAATGAAACCATACAGATCACCAGACTTGAGGACAAGTCTTTTTCAAGAGGGGGAGTAATGTTGGCGCGCTGTTGGAGCCTTTAATTTACATGTCACATTTTAATTTACTTGTTTTGTCCACATCATTTCTTATGGATCCAATTTTAACTTTTAACATCTTATTTATTTTTAATAACTTTCATGTATAATTATTTTTACATAATTTTGTTTTCTATAATTATTTTACATACTTTTGTATCGTCAAATTTGCATACTCTTGTTTTTAGATTATTTAAGATAATAATCTTTAGTTAAAAAGGGCTTTGCCTCCAAACTTTTGGTTTGTGAATAAACGTTAGAAAGACTGCTCGAATGTTTCTTCCCAGTACTTCAGGTCACCAGCGCAACAATATTATATATTAGGAGTACAAATAAGTTTTGAGGGATTTTTTTTATAAATTCGAAGCTTAATTCAGAGAAATCAGTACAATATATTTCATTCAAAGTATTGTCCATCTTTAGCTACGACTTTTTTCCATCTTTCAGGCAGCATACGGATTCCATGTCGAAAAAATTCCTCGTCTTTTGAGGCGATCCAAACATTGACCCAATTTTTCGCCTCTTCGTAAGAAGTGAAGTGCTGCTCGGCCAGGCCATGTGTCATCGAAAGGAACATGTGGTAGTCTGAAGGAGCAATGTCTGGTGAATACAGCGGGTGGGGTAGGACATCCCATTGAAGCGCCTCCAAAGTCTCCTCGACAACTTTTGCAAAATGTGGCCGAGCGTTGTCGTGCTGATAGATCACCTTGTCACGTCTTTTGGCATATAGTGGGCGTTTAAACTTAAATGCTCGGCTTAATCGCATCAATTGTTGTTGGTAACGTTCTCCAGTGATGGTTTCGTTAGGCTGAAGTAGCTCATAGTAGATCACTCCGAGCTGATCCCACCAGATGCACAGCATTAGCTTCTTGCCATGAATATTCGGTTTGGCCGTTGAAGTTGATGCATGACCGGGTTTAACGGACGATTTTCTGCGCTTTGGGTTGTCGTAGTGAATCCACTTTTTCGCCCCCCGTCACGATTCGATGCAAAAAACCCTTCCGATTTTGTCTTTTGAGCAGTAGTTCGCACGTGCAAATATGGCGCTCGATGTTTCCTAGCTTGAGTTCACATGGAACCCAATTTCCTTGTTTTTGCACCATACCCATGACCTTGAGACGGTTCGAAATCGCTTGTTGAGTCACTCCCAAGGTTTCAGCGAGCTCCTCTTGAGTTTGGCTTGAATCTTCGTCCAATAAAGCCTCCCTCCGCCCCCCCCCCAAATTTATTGGCCTCCCTCCGCGTTCTTTGTCTCTGGTGTCAAAATCGCCACTTTTGAAACGCCGAAACCAGTACTCACATGATTTTATTGATAGAGCATGTTTACCATATGCCTCACACAGCAATCGATGTCCATCAGTTGCACTTTTCTTCAAATTAAAACAAAAAAAAACAGCGCTTCCCGCAAATTGTGTTTTGTTGGAAAAAAGGTTGACATGGTTAGAGCACCCAAAAAAAGGTTCCTTACACTTGAGTGAAAAGACTTCTTCTGATTTTTTTGGGGAAATGATGAAGCCTTAACATGAAAGCTTACAAGGTCCGATGCTATTTATATAATATTTGTTGTGGCTTCTTTTGCAAATCCCTCAAAACTTATTTGTACTCCCAATAAATTGATTTTTTATACAATATAATGCGGCCTATGATTGTAGAACGACATTTGAAGGCATAAAAGGCATATCCTTACCACGAGCACATGATATATCAAGGAAATGGGTAGGCTAAATATCAGGGTACAGGCTAAATCAACGTTTAGTTGATTTCTGTTACACTAGGTGGTGCTCTACCATATAAAAAGCTCATGTCCTCGTGGTCTGGATATACCTTTTTTCACTTTAATACCAACGCCTGATTATTTTTGTTATTTTATTTTAATTTTTTTAATTTTTCATTTATATACAAAATAATAACAAAAAATATAATTGATTAAATTGATATGTAAATATATATATATATATTAAGAAAAAGGCCTTTTTCTTAATTTATGCACCTTATCCCAGTACAATGTTACATTTGTACTATTTTTTCATATATATATATATATAAACACTTTATTAATTTCTGTGAAATCAATTTTTCTTTTTATACTTTTAGATATTTTCTGTAGACGCTTAACTTTCCAACAATGAGCACCTTATATTTATCTATATTCTGATACTTGATTGACGCCTTTTCAAATTTAGGCATATGGTTATTGTTAAGGACGTTAAGAACGGATAATGGTTAGTAATTTTTAAAGCTTCTTTAAGTTTATCGATTCGGTTTTTCAAAGATTTGCCGGTTTCTCTCTCTCCAATGGAAATGGCCTGATACGTCAATCAAAATATTTAAACGAGTTTAAACAAAGCCGTTTTACCTGCTCACGTTAGCTTGCATTTTCCTACACCAGTATTAAACTCCAGTAGTATTTGACTTCACTGTTATTAAACTTCATTATAAATAAATTTCACCGGTATTCAATTCCAGTAGTATTCAACTCCACTGGTATTTAACTTCAGTAGTATTTACTCCATTGGTATTAATATCCATTAATATTTGATTCCACTATATTAACCTCTATTAATATTTTATTCCACCGGTATTCATCTCTATTCTGCTATAGGTTTCTATGGAGTGCTCACCGTGTCAGAGATTATATATACGAGGTGTGTTCAAAAGGTATCGCGACTTTTGTGTTTTTCAAAAATTATTTATTTATTCATGAATACCTATTTTGTCCCCTTCAAAGTAATCCCCATGAGATATTATACACTTGTGCCAACGGTTTTTCTAATCTTCGAAGCACTTCAAAAAATCACTTGAAAAAAAATATTTTTCAGCTCCTCCTTCGATGCCGTCTTTATCTCGTCAAGCGTAGCATAACGTCGTCCTTTCATGGGCCTCTTCAGTTTAGGGAACAAGAAAAAGTCAAAGGGGGCCAGATCTGGGGAATACGGTGGCTGCGGCATCATTAGTGAGTTGGTTTTGGCCAAAAAGTCGCGCACAAGCAACGATGTGTGAGCAGTGGCGTTATCGTGGTGCAAAAGCCATCACGGAGCAAGCTAAATAAACGTTTAGTTTATTCTTGCTCCACTAGATGGCGCTCTGCCATCTAAAAAGCACATGTGCTCGTGGTCAGGAGATGCCTTATTCATTTTTAATATAAATATATATATATATATACCAGGTCTATTAGTATGAAACGCGAAAATGGCTGCCAGAGGACGCTGTGCAACTTTATTTGAGCCGACGGTGGCGCTGTTGAAGGCATTTTGTTTTTTGACTCACGTGGCATCAGCATGCGTGGAGTTTTAGAAAAATTCAAATCGTGGAAAATTTCTGGAGCCCGTGGAAAATGGTGATTTCCGAGCCAAAAAGTGCCCATTTGCGGGAAGTTTTGTTGTTCGCCTTCAACTGGAAGAAAAGTGCCACTGAAGCCCACCGAATGCTCGAGGAAGTTCAGGGCGACCACGCTCTGAGCAAATCACAGTGTTACAGGTGGTTAAAAAAATTCCAAAGTGGCGATTTCGAACTTGATAATGAACCACGTGGAAAACCGCACCAAAGGTTCGAGGACGCTGAACTGCAAGCTTTGTTGGATGACGACAGTACCCAAACGCAGGAGAAACTCGCGAAACAGCTCCAGGTGTCTCAAGGTTCTGTTTCCCTACGTTTAAACAGCCTCAGAATGACCCAAAAGCTTTCCAGATAGGTCCCCCACGAGTTGAGCGAAAGGCAGCAAGAACGGCGTCTGGTAACCTGCGAAGGGCTGCTCGCCAGGCATGAAAAGAAGTCCTTTTTTGCACCGAATCGTAACTTCTGATGAGAAATCGATCCACTTCAGCAATCATGTGCGCCAAAAGTCGTGGGGCCTGCTCGGCCAATTTCCAAAACGGAAGCCTAGGCCCAATCGCTTAGGAAAAAAGGCAATGCTTTGCGTATGGTGGGACCAGACCGGCGTAGTATATTTCAAGCTCCTGAAACCTGGCGAAACGGTCAATACTAGTCGCTAAGAACAACAAATGCACAGTTTGAGAGAGGCATTGAATAAAAAAGACCAGAATTGCGTGAAAGGCACAACAAGCTGACACTGCAGCATGACAACGCTCCAGCCCACAACGCTACAGCGGTCAAAAACACCATAAAAGACTTGGGCTGGGAACTCTTACCCCACCCGCCGTACTCACCAGACTTAGCGCCGTCGGACTACCACCTTTTCACATCTTTAGGACACGCCCTAAAAAACCAGGAATTTTCGAACTCAGACATACTCCGAAAATGGCTTGTTGACTGGTTCGACTCAAAAGGAATATAATTTTTCAGACAAGGAATTCGAAAATTGCCTGAAAGGTGGTCCGAGTGTATAGCTAATCAGGGCAATTACTTTGAATAAAAAATCTTTTGTTGTATGGAATTGGTGAACTTTTGAATTCACTGAAAATTTTCGCGTTTCATACTAATAGACCTGGTATATACTAGCGAATGTGTACCCGGCTTCGCCCGGGTTTTATCCGAGTGAAAGTTTGCCTAACGAATATTATTGATAATAATAATCCGGAACACACAGAATATTATCATAATAATGATAATAATATTCGTTACATTATATATTTATATAATATAGAAAATATATTTTTCGAGCAAACATATCCACTCTCTCTACTGAATAGAATTTTGATAAGATATATATAAATGAAAATATCTAGAGATATACTATATCTCTAGCCCAGAAACGATATTTTATATGTAGAGATGACCTGGTTTCGTGTGTCTTCTGCTCGAGTGAATGTTTCGCGGTAGAATTTTGTTCCTGCCTACTAAAAATTATTATCTGGCTCCGCCCGTGGACGGCTTTAGGGAATATTCACCTAAAGAATTTTGTTTATGTCAATCAAGCATGATACAGCAATATTGTCATTATCATTTCTGACTAAAAATATATTGTTGCTCAGTACTATAATTTTTCTTGGTTAAAGTGCTTCAAAAAAACTCTTCCAGATTTAACTCTGTCCTTTTCAAATTTCAGCGAGATTAGTTACATATTGAGGGCGTGCATATCCGACAAACATATATATATGTTCCCGGCTTCGCCTGATTTTTACCCGAGTAAAGGTTTGCCTAACAAACATTTGTTAAAACGATTCTAGCAAACATCTAATCACTACTGAATCTATACTTGTCATACTCTCGATAATTTGAAAATTTTCCCGATCCCTTGAAAAAATACTCGATAAGTTGAAGAAAAAAAAACAGTATTAATTGGTCCACTAGGTAATTTGAAGTTGAAGGAATAGTATCTTGCCATAAACGGAGATTTGTAAATAACCGTATTTAGCGAATGTACCAGGCTTCGCCCGGTTTTTATCCGAGTAAAAGTTTGCCTAACGAACATTTGTTAAAACGATTCTTGAAAACATCCAATCCACCTATATATTGATTTATAAACGTATATAAATATAATAATTGTTATACGCGTTTAAATATAATTTTGAAACACATGATTTTTTTTGAAAACATTTATTATATTTTAAATAAGATATTGTCACTTTTGTGAATTTGATAATTAATTATCTTTTTTTCTCAATGAATTATATATCAGTTTAAAAATTCATTTTTGTTATCATCATCACATACAATGTAAGTTTTTTGTATAAACAAACGATAATAAACAACAGCAACAAGGTAATATGCATCTTCACTATTATATAAAGCAACAACAAATTAAATTAACAATGTAAAAATATATTTTAACATTTAACACAAAAACGTTACAATATTTTCTTTAAATATATATTAATATTGAAATTCCAAGTTTTTTTTACGTCATTGGAAGATTATATTACTAAATTCTCAAATTAAATTTATTATACTAGGAACACATTTTAAGCATTGTTACAATTTATAAATATAATTTCACCAGATGCCGCTAGAGGCGCTGCTTGCGAGTGAAAGTAGAAAATATTTGCAAATAAAATTGTAAAGAATATTTATTTCAAACCAAATTCAAACCAGAAACCTTCCCAGTAGTATAGTAAATATATACACCTTCCTAAAGTTTCACGGCGATTGAATAATCTTACCTTTTAAAAACATTCATCATGTGAACAAACTAACATTCATCGTGTAAACAAACCACGTGTTAATTATTAACCACTTAAATTCATTTATCGTCGTGACCAGTGCTGCGCCCAAGCGGTAAAAGGCTGGAACTAACCCTTTTTTGTTTTATATAATTTTTTAAAAAGCACATTAACCTTTTTAGTTTTTTGAATAGCCTATATGTTAAACGAAATCTTCAGCTACCTACATGCGAAATTTCATAACGATTGATTTTGTAGATTTTACGCAACGCGATAACAAACATCGATTTTGGATTTCATTTTTATAGATATAAGGATATATTATTTTCAATATAAGAGACTATTTAAAGTTTTGAATAATAATTATATTCCCGACTAGAGCTGTGCAAGATGGAATGGTATGTTTAAGAAGTGATCGTGGGGTGGTACTTATCCCAAGTATTGTAAACTTTTATTAAAATGTTGATGAAATATTCAACTTTGAATTAATCAAAATCCAACCCCTCTTCTCCCTACAATTATAGTTTTCTGTTAATTCCACATACGCCATGATAGTCACGGTGGGCAGTAAGTGACTTCTCTAACTGTAAGTGCACCGCATTTTTGAAATGTAGAAAGCAGTTTGAGTTTCAAGTGTGCCAGAGCCTCTTTCAGTTACATACATTCACTGCTAGGATTGGATCGAGGGCCATTGAAGCAATTTTTAAAAGAAATAAAGTGTCCAATGCGGGATTCGATTCCGGTCGTGGACTGTCAACAATGTTTATACCACTTCTACACCAACTCCAATATTTAAGAGGTAAAAAGAAGATGTGAAAACAGAAAAAGTTCTGGGACAAAAATGTGAAGCAATAAAAAAATAAAATTAAATTTCATCGCCGAGATAATTACTTCCATTCAGCTATAAAGAGGGGGAGGGGAAACAAAGGTGGGAGAAAGTGATTATCTGGAGGGTAATTATTTAACTAGGCGGAAGTCTATAGCTGGCCAATCACGTCGCTCTTTTCTCTACACCTCACGTTCCTACTTATAAAACATCGATAATACCGCAAACGTACATCATACTTATGTAATTTGTAGATACCCTGTATAAACCATTATAGTTGACTTGTAAAATTTCAAAATCTCTACAACTAGAGATATTTTAGGCTAATTGTATGAAACATATGCTTAATAAAAGTTGTCCATTTTGTGATGCCTGAAATTGATAATACGAAGAACCTTCCTTCGAATCGATATCAATATATTTTTATTACGGTGTGTTTAATGGGGTTATAACCTTTTCCATGATTAATTGCTTTACTAATGTATGATGACATTGTTGTGTTTTCTAATGTGTATGTGCTATTATCTGTTCTCATTAATATAATAATTATCTGATTCCATGCCTATTAGCGATAGATATATTTGCATTGCTATTATTTAGTGCAGATATGTTTGAGAGATTCATTTTCCGAGTCCAGATTTAGAATAAATCCAACTACCAGAGTCCTTGACTCACCCTGTACCACGTGTGTTAAATATTGGCCGATTTTATTTGTTCTATTCTTGATTCCTCTTCAGAAACTTTGCATAGAAATTTAGGATTATTATGAAATACTTTTATTCAAAGAATTGTTTTAGGTGTCAACAACCACACACATATAAAATGTTTTGTGCGTGTGCTTGAGTCATTCTTTTTATCTATGCAATGATATGGTAAAAATGATCCTGCATAAACAATGATCTAGTACATCATTTAGGTAAAGCCCAATTGTTATATTATCAGGCAATAATCTAGTTTTATATTTTGAACTGATTCTATTTAAACATTTCGATATTATAATACTAAGCTCAATAATATATAGACAAATACTCTTTAGTTTATAAAGGATACCATCTCTACTATGTTTCCTGGTTTTGTCATCTCAGGATCTAGAACGATACTTATTTAATCTCTTGTTGAGGTTATAACAAACCTGCCTATATAAACAAACTAGAAAAATGACCCGGCTTCGTCCGAGAAATTTCCCGAGTGAAGTATCCTTCATACTGAAAGTACATCAATAATAAATAGTAGAGGTGCCATATAATAGCAATACAGAAGAAACACATAAACTACAGGAAAAAAGTGTGTAATGGCAAAAATTGTATTATATTAGTGCTTAGGTATTTGATTTAATTATTTTTTGCAATCCATTTAGTTGTTTCAAACTTAATATAGTTTAAATAGACGTCAGCTTTTCCACCAAACCCCCATTAACCTTTGAAATTGCCTGAGTTGAGTGACTGACTGTAAAGAATCTCGACTGCGATGCCCATCTTCCCAATAAGAATTTTAAAAAAAAGGTTTATAAAAAAAATAATCCAAAATACTGGCATGTAAATATTAGGCAATCATATGTGTTCGCTAATGATTGCGACTGCATTTTAAACGATTTTTAAAAATAGATTTAAACAAATAAAGGCCTAGAACAAAAATTAATTAAAAAATATGAAATCCATTATTTGCATATATTCACAAAAGCAAACGATGACAGAATTGATGAGGTCTGATACTTGTATATTTTAATAATAATATAAATGAGTTTTAAAAATTGTAAAAAAAAAAAATGCATCGGCCGGGAATCGCCCCGCGTGGCAGGCGAGCATTCTACCACTGAACCACCGATGCTTATAAGAAATGGCCATATTTGGTGATTTATTCCATTCACAAAAGCAAACGATGACAGAATTGATTGTTGATGACTCTGATACTTGTATATTTTAATATTAATCATATTTATGGTTTTACTAATAATGTAAAATATTATGACTGCGGCGATATAAAATGTGAAGCGATTTGAAGTGATTTTCTAAAATTTACGCTCGACTACAATTTAAAAATATATTTAAGAAATAATTTTGCTTGCCTCTAGAAAATTATTTGCTGAGTATAAGTTTTCAGCTAATTGTGAGATAAATAAGTAGGGGGAAAATATGGAAACGAATTAATGTTGAATAATAGAATAACTGAGTTTGTTTTATTTGAGATGAGAGTTTGAATAAATCAAAATATCTTCTGCCTTTTAATTCCTGTGTCGGAATAAGCTACCGCCACTCTTTTCATCTGGCCATTTTCCACAAGTTTAATCCCAACAGAAATAGCGCGGCGGAAAATTTTGGAAAATTAAATTTATTTTATTCAGGATGAAATATTAATGTTTTTTTTTAAACTCGGTTTTCAAGTTGTGTTATGTTTTAATATGTTTTAAGTTCTATTTTTCTTTATTCTTAAGAATTAAATATAAGTTTGATTATATAATAGAATATATTCTATTTTAGGGTACTATTATGAATCACTGACAAAGATACTTTATCTGTACAAATATATTAATGAAATAAACACATAAATATATTATTATAAAAATTATATATGAATAAATGACCTATTCAAAATGAGTAAGAATATTTCATTTATGTTTAATTATATATATATTATATTTAAAAATGCTTATTTTGGATCATAAAGTTTTATTATCCAATATTTCGTATGCAACTAGCCAAACTTCTTCGGGGAACAAGATTGTTTTGAGATGCTCGTGCATCAATTTATTCTTTATATATTAATATTTTATATATTATTTTATATTATATTAATATTTATTATATTTATAAACATGAATATTGTAGGTTTTAGATATTTTAAATTTCATAGCAATTGTACATACTCGTGAATTGATACGCGAGCATCTCAAAACAATCTTGTTCCTCGAAGAAGTTTGGCGAGTTGCCTTACGAAATTTTGGAAAATAACTCTTCACGATCACATATCCTGCACCCGAAGGCGCGTAAACATTTGGTCTTTTCTAAAGAAGTCTATATTTCTCGACATAAATTGAATAATCAGTATAGTAGAAATCCTGCTCGAATAAAAGCTAGCTTATTCATTAAAAAATGTTCATTGTTGATATAAAATTAAATAATTAATTAATATTTCTAACAATTTCACCTAATATATTATATTGTTTGCAATTTTTATTAATAAAAAACTTAATATCAATTGGAACTTTTTGAGAAAGAAATACAATATTATAGAGCCTATAAACATGTATCACATAATGGTCCCTTTCAACAACATTTTTGTCAATGTTTTTCAATTTCTGTCAATCATACTTATTTATTCAATCATATTTTATACAAAAAACAACATTCTCTTTCATTTTATTGAATGAAATAATCCCCAGTATTAATATTAAAGAAATAAACATAGGGTTTCCAGGCAAAGTAAACTTATTCATGTAAAACTACTGTTTCCATCATAACTACAATTTTATCGTCATTTATTATTATTATTATTATGGTATGTTTAAACATAGAGAGAGATTCATAAGTGTATTTATAGGTGGAAAGTGTGTTTCTAAAATGTACCTATAGATGGCGTTATTTTCTAACCTTCTAACCATATCCTTATTTAGTATATATTCTGGAGAGTTAATTTGTCTATCTTAGCTATTCTCTTAGTTGTTTCTTCTTATCTGCATCCTTTTTACAATAGAGATGTCACCTAGTGATATAATTCAAGTTATAAATTTACTTTAACGCCCAGAAATGTATTAAACTCTTAACCTACTACCCCAAAACCCTATGCTGGCGTTGTGGCTCTGTCACCGACACAGATGGCGCGTAGTTATCCATCTATTTTTTACCAGAGAGTGACCTTCCTTTTTATAGATTGAAACTACAATCCTGATACTGATACATATATCTAGACGCTCCCATTATATATCTCCTATTTTATTATATTTTATATTTTCCTAGAGACTAATATTAACAATAACTAATCTTCCGACCAAATGGACCTCAACGATATGTCTTCTTATATTTCCACTTTTACATGTAAGTTGGGCTTTCTGCTAAAAGGATCTTATATTTCTCCTTTCGAGTGATATCGTTTACCCTCCCCACTAAGTAAAGATAAAATCATTTTAAAATATTGTGTGTTGATATATATTGAAAATGAAACTATATATATTAAGATTCTTAAGAATTTTGCTTGTAAATAAATATCCTTTATATGCACTCAATTTTATTTAATCTCAATAGATAGTCTTGTATCTTTGCTTATATATATTAAAGTTTATTTATAATATGAATTATACCTATGTGTGCATTAATGAATATCTAAATATTACTTTGGTGTTTGCAGAGATTGCTCTCCTGCTCGTGCTACTGATCCAATTACCAGTCATCCAAGGTAGGTCACTCTAATCCCTTACCGACACACAATTCCACCACTTCTCTAAGGAATTTTTTTTTCACATCTAGAAGTTTAATATATCACCTTGTGAAAAGTTGTAAAATTGAAGAAAAAAAAACACAAACAAATTACTATACTTGCCTTCCATAAAAAAAAATAATGACGAGAATATAATCACTCAGCACTCTATCTTTCAATTACATGAGACGTATTTTCATATTTAGCGAACTGAAGTTTAAAATATTTGATAAGGCTTTGCTAATCAGAATATCAGTTTACTAAATGTGTTAGTAGAAAGATCTCTCTCTTCTTTCTCTTTATACAATATATTTGAAAGTCCGACCTCAGAGAACTCAACTGTCCGCCCTAGCAGGACTACGCACATCTACGTGGTTATTTTGAGTCTCAAATACGTTTGCAAGAGAAATAACTTCGTCATTTCGGAATATCACGTTTATTTTTTAATATCAGGCGTGTTTAAATTAATGATAAAATATAGAGAGACCACGTTATTTATAATATATATTAATCTATAGATTGAGCAATATTCCTAAATAAATATATAATATAAGTACTCCCCAGTACTGATGATTATTCATTGTTGACCTTTTGTCTGATATTTCTAAAACTGGTGTTATGGATCATTCTTGCTCACCGCCATTACGTGTTGTACGTGTTACGTGTTGTACTGGGGTGAAAGCCTAAAATGCATTGTTTTGCTTTTATTCGGAACATGAATATCATCATATCGAATCTCTCCATGTTTTTATTATAGCATTAATATTGGCCCTTGCCATATAACTAGCTCAAACACCTTTTTTGATGATTTCGACCTATTTCATAACTTCTATCGTAGGATGTTATGAAATCGAAGCCACCCCCCTGTACTGATGAGGGTCATTTCCCGAAACCATATTGTATACAGGGTGGCTTTTGCCTGATTCTACTATAAAATGGAAGCCACCCCCCTGTACTGATGAGGGTCATTTCCCGAAACCATATTGTATACAGGGTGCTTTGTCTGATTCTACTATAAAGTGGAAGCCACCCCCCTGTACTGATGAGGGTCATTTCCCGAAACCATATTGTATACAGGGTGGTCTGATTCTACTATAAAGTGGAAGCCACCTCCCTGTACTGATAAGGGTCATTTCCCGAAACCATATTGTATACAGGGTGGCTTTTGTCTGATTCTACTATAAAATGCATTAGGCCTCATTTTTATCACTATCCTTTAATTTTTTCTACTTGGGTTATAAATATATTACATTTTTTGAAGGTTTATTAAAAGGGAGAGGTGTTTTTTTTTGTTCGGTATATGAATATCATTATTCCTGCTACTTTATGTTATTTATATTATGTGCGATAATTTTTTTATAGTAATAGAAAAGTCTCACAAAATTTAAAGAAATAATTATCGAAGAACTAAGCGTTCTTCAAGCATTTCACAAGTCACTCACGGGCAACTGTATTGTTGTTAAATGGACTCTGGTGAGGTATTTTAAGTCCGAGATTCAGGAATTAAATCAAATTTTTAAGAATTTTATTTTATTTATTTTTATTTATGCCGTTCTTGTCTTCTTTGGAGGCATAACATTTCAGAAATAATATTTATTGCTATATTTCTATTGGAATATTATGGTACACTCAGGAACACAACTTGAGATATTTATGATGGTGTTCGCGGCTAGTAAAGAAGGCTATCAATTATTTACTAAGACTGCCTGTGCTTCTTTACACGTTCTTTTATAGATTCCCTGCTTCGCCAAAGTTTACGGATGGGAAGTATCTACACGGTATTTTGTTTACCAGATTATTTTCTGTTTCTGGTTTGTGATTATCCCCACAAAGCTGAAAAGATTTATTTTGTAAAATTATGCCTTCACAGATGACAAACAGAACAAATACAAATATCGAAATCTTGCGAAGAATACATTAAATTACTAAATTCCGGCCATAAAGGATCCCAACATCGCCCCACTTCAGCAGCAATGTTCTGTGACTAGTGTAACGATTGAAATATAGAAAACCTTTAGTTCCTCGAAATATCGCATTTATTTATTATCAAAGGCGTTTTTATTAAATATAAATTATTTTATTATATTACTTTTTTTTATTATTTTCTGTATATAATTATTGTGTTGTAAAATATTTTTAAATGGATAAATAGGACAGAGATTAAGACACCCACACGGAAGGGATGGAAATATTGACTTAGGGAGAGGTATCAAAAGTTCTATTGACCCATATCTTGGCGTATTCCGAAAAAATACCTCATCGTTTCAATAAATACTTGATATTATTGGCCAAATAAAAGAATTTTACTAAGAAATATAAAATTATTCAAAGAAATAATTTCCTAAATAATAATATATATTTCTTTAAAGACTGAGGAATTTCAATAATATACAATTAAGATCCTTTTGTGTTCTCAGAAGATCTATACTCTTCCTATATTTGACTGAATTCTCTATGCGCATCGCCTTTCTCAACGTTATTTACAATATAATAAGATGTGAAATAATGGGAGAAAATTGATAACAAACAAGATGAATATCCTAATTATCAATTACGATTTAAATTAAACTTATGATAATTGAAATTCTCTATATGTTAGATCGGTTTTTGCCTGAGATGGAATTGATGTGTGAAGGTTATTGAGCACTGCGAGCAATCATTTGAATCTAGTAAAATAAGGAGGGGTGTAATTAGCGTTATAGTTAGAGGAAATCAATGCCTTAACTACCTCCTCCTCAATAATTAATTTGGCGGTAACCAAACCATGATTGTCGCATTTAATCTTCCCACTTGGTATGCTGGTTGGAGCAGACCGCTGGCACATATCCATGTGGTGTTATATATATTAAACTTTTTTTTTTTTTCAAAATTTTATTTAACCTTTCTCTCGTTTTTATTATTCAATTATATTCGGATAGGTATCGATATAATTATGTTGATATTATTATATTTTTGAGAATATTTTTAACATATTCCCCTCATATATTATTATAATTATAATCGTGTTTTAAAAAAATGAAACCATGAATACATATATGTACACGCGTCCTCCCCACACACATACATATATTCACATACATATATTTAAAAGTAATGTAAGTTACAACGGTATGTATATGAATGTTTATTATTTAAAAGCACATAAACTATTTTAGAAAAAAGCACGACTAATACCCGAATAATTCGTTACTTAAAAGAGGCACAGAAAGTTATACCCGGGTAACATTCAGATAATATTAGAATTGTTTACAATAGTGTGACTCGAGTTAGTCAAATGCCTGCGTTGTTTGGGGCTTGAGGTTCCATCATTCTTACCTTAGTGAATCAGTTAATGTACCAAGGCGGGATTGTGTCTAGGAAGTTTCAAGAGAGATCTACTGTTGGAAGCACATATATTACAAGACTTCCACCGCCTATAATCATTGCAACAGGAATTCTTCCAGTTGTAGAGGACACCTCAGTAGATCACTGAGTGTATCAGAAGGTATAACAGAAGATTCAACAGAAATTAACTGTTGTAAGCGAGCATATTACAATGACTGCCGCCGCCTGGAATGCTGCCAGTTGTAGAGTACATGGTCCAATGTCTGTTGCTCCTCTTGACATTATGTCTTGGTGGTATGGACCTGTATGATCTGGCCAGGCAAATTTATCCACTGGCTAATAAGACGGCATATGGCTGCCAACGCTGATTGACAGAGAATAAAAACTTCATTTTATAAGTTTCAAATTAAATAGGTTTTCTCGATTTAATTAATAAGCGGCTTTCTGCAATATCACACACAAAGAAGGAGTTTTCGAAGAGTATTAGCTCCTTAATATCAAGCTAACTCGGGCCGCTAATATCGACAACTATAGATGACATATATTATAAAATAAATAAAGCTTCCATGGCTAAGTTTCTTATCAAACTCGATAGTCCGAAAACTTGAAAATAAAAAGTTGAATAAGAAACTTAGATGATATATATTTCGAGAAATATTTGGTGCAGGTATATTGAGAACTCATTTCCACGTCGAATTCAATAAATTACGTGTGAATTATAATCTGGATAAGCTTAAATTATTACGATTTATAAATTTGATTGCCAAGTATTCTTTTCTACTTGGAAATTTTGCGTGAGATAATATAATACAATGGCTATATATTAATGAATTATTGACATTGAAATTTTATGGGTGATAATTTATCAATAAAAAATAAAAATAAAGTATATATAGATTCTCTCTCTCTTTCTAACACAGAAATAATCATATATACTGTATATTATTATTATACACTCTGGACAAATATTGAGGAAGTTGTACCTTTTATAATGTATATCGGGATTTTCATACAATTACACTGAAAAATATTTGATAAACAGTGACTTTATTGAAGTCACAAGTTAACCAAGTGTGAACAACCTCTGTCCCCTTAGAAAAAAACAGACGACCGGCGAAATTAAAGGCTTTCCACCACCTTAAGTATTGTACATGAGTTTATTTATATACGGATATAGATGCATGAGTTTTGTATGTTGCCCTTCAAGTTATTACTTATAATTAATGAACATTGAAGAAGTGTAAACTAAGTGTATACTTCTTCCAAATGCACATGGTCGCCATGATGGGTAGTTTAGCTATTTGCTCTTATTGTAGGTGAACCCCATGGAATCCTGTACTCGTATGGAGAAAACATTTTGACTTTGTAACACACAAGTGTATCAGAGCCCCGCTTGTTTACTTGAGCGTAATGATGGGGTTGGAGTTTTGCAAGAAACAGGCGTCATTGCCTAAGAAAACGTACTTAATGCGAGATTCGATTCCGGGTAGTGTCTGTTGGAAATGGACAGAATGCACCATTTCCTGCCGAGCCCATTTCCAAAAAATAAATATTTACACTTTAGTTAGCCAAAATATCCTTTATATCTATAAAAATTAAATCCAAAATCGATGTTTGTTATCGCGTTGCGCAAAATCTACAGAATCAATCATTATGAAAGTTCGCATGTAGGTAGATGAAGATTTAACATTTTAACATATAGGCTATTTAAAAAACTTAAAAGGTTATTGTGTTGTTTTTTTTAATGAATAACCTAGAAGCGTTATTTCCAGCCTTTTACCGCTTTGCGCAGCACTGGTCGCGACGATAAATGAATTTGATTGGTTAATAATTTTACACGTAGTTTGTTTACACGATGAATGTTAGTTTGTTTACAAGATGAATGTTTTTAAAAGGTAATGTTATCCAATCTCCGTGAAACCTTAGGAAGTTATTTCTATACTACTGGAAAGGTTTCTGGTTTAAATTTGATTTGAAATAAATATTCGTTGCAATTTTATTGGCAAATTTTCTACTTTCACTCACAAGCAGCGCCTCTCGCGGCATCTGGTGAAATCAGATTTATAAATTGTAAAAATGCTAAAGTGTGTTCCAAATAAAATAAATTTAATATTTAATTTGAGGATTTAGTAATATAATATTCCAATGACGTAAAAAAAACTTGGCATTTCAATATTGATATAAGAAAAAATATCTTATTTAAAATTTAATAAATGTTTTCAAATATTTTATATCTCAAAAATATATTTAAACGTATAAAAATATTTATATACGTTTATAAATCTATATATAGGTTGATTAGATGTTTTCTAGAATCATTTTAACAAATATATAGGATCAGACATACTTTAGCCACGTTATAAAAGTTAAAAGAGAAAACGAAAATATAACGTGGTGAGTTTCTTTTTATTGAAAATACAAGCTTTCAAGCAAAACGCTTTTCTTCAGGTAATCCAAGAAAATGTGCGGAGAGGTATATTTTCCCAACTAAGTAAGATTTGAATATTGAAGCGGAATTGCCACGAACAAGCACGTATCAACACACCTAGAGAGCGAGCGAGAAATCCAGTTTAAAATAAGTTTAAAATAAATAAAATACAGTGGTACCTCGACATACGAGCGCCCCAACATACGAGTTTTTCGAGATACGAGCCGACGAGCAAGTGATTTTTTGCTTTTAGTTACGAGCGAAATTCGAGATACGAGTTCGGTTCGGTAGTAACACGCAGTCGCGCCATCACGATCAGTTAGCAGCGTGCTTCCGCTGTGATAAGTTGTGTTTTGTGTTTGCGTTTTGTGTTGCGTTTACTTTCACAGTTTTAGTTCATTTATTTTTATAACCATGGATCGGAAGAAAGTTTGTAAAAAGTCAAGTGCTAAGAAAAAGATGATGAGTATTGAATTAAAACGTGAAATTTCTACAAGTAAGATAAAGGAGATCTTAGGAATGTGGGAGAGAGTTTCACAGTTCGTAGAAAAAAAAACACCCAGAAAAAGTTGCAACAGGTCGTGCATCTGACCTTTTTAATGACACTTGCCTAACTCATTTCCGGAACACGGAGAGGGAGGAAGAAACAAACCTCCTTGGACATGTTTTTTTCTAAACGGCCTACAGGTGAAAACAAGAAAAAATGTAGCGAAAAAGGCAAAGACCAGTGAGGAATTCTAATTTATTTCTTTACATTCTCTTTTTTGTTTTTGTGCAATAAATATTTGATATTTATAAATACGTTTTTATTATTTAAAACCACGTAACAAAAATAACTGGGGTGACATTTTGAAGGTTGGAACGGATTAATGGTAGTTCAATTGTTTTGTATTGGAAAATTTGCTTCGAGATACGAGTAATTCAAGATACGAGCAAGGTTGCGGAACGAATTAAACTCGTATATATATATATATATATGTCGAGGTACCACTGTATATACATAAATCGGGAAACACTTGAGGTTAAAATTCCTTATGCGGGATCCATGCTATTACAAAAAGCTATGTACTGCGGGGGTAGTTCAATTTTTCTATTGAGGCTCGGAATATTATTGGAAACCAAAGCCTCCAGGACCAGTCGTTGATATTTTCCGCGTATGTTACTGTAAATACATTGGGTGTCTGTGAAATCAAATGAATGCTGTGTTTCTGCCATGTGCTGATAAATCTGGGAACGGCTGTCTTTGTTCATGATGTTTCTATTGTGTTCTTTAGTCCTGATTGTTGGTGAAACCGGCAGAACCATTGAAATCAGGACTAAAGAACACAAAAGGAAACATCATGAACAAAGACAGCCATTCCCAGATTTATCAGCACATGGCAGAAACACAGCATTCATTTGATTTCACAGACACCCAATGTATTTACAGTAACATACGCGGAAAATATCAACGACTGGTCCTGGAGGCTTTGTTTTCCAATAAAATTCCGAGCCTCAATAGAAAAATTGAACTACCCCCGCAGTACATAGCTTTTTGTAATAGCATGGATCCCGCATAAGGAATTTTAACCTCAAGTGTTTTCCCGATTTATGTATATATTTTTATTTATTTTAAACTTATTTTAAACTGGATTTCTCGCTCACTCTCTAGGTGTATTGATACGTGCTTGTTCGTGGCAATTCCGCTTCAATATTCAAATCTTACTTAGTTGGGTGTATATACCTCTCCGCACATTTTCTTGGATTACCTGAAGAAAAGCGTTTTGCTTGAAAGCTTGTATTTTCAATAAAAAGAAACTAACCACGTTATATTTTCGTTTTCTCTTTTAACGTTTTAACAAATGTTCGTTAAGCAAACTTTTACTCGGATAAAAACCGGGCGAAGCCGGATACATTCGCTAAATACAGTTATTTACAAATGTTCCTTTGTGGCAAGATACTATTCCTTCAACTTCAAATTACCGAGTGGACCAATTATAATTGATTTTTAAAAACTTATCGAGTATTTTTCAAAGGACCGTGAAAAAATATCAAACTATCGAGAGTATAGACAAGTATAGAGTTAGTAGGGATTGGATGCTTGCTAGAATCGTTTTAACAAATGTTCGTTAGGCCAACCTTTACTCGGATAAAAACCGGGCGAAGCCGGGAACATATATATATATATATGTTTGTCGGCTATGCGAGCCCTCAATATGTAACTAATCTCGCTGAAATTTGAACAGGAAAGTTAAGGAGATTTAAATCTGGAAGAGTTTTTTGTCGCACTTTTAACCAAGTACTGAGCAACAATATATTTTTAGTTAGAAATGATGATGACACTATCGCTGTATCATGCTTGATTGACATAAACAAAATTCTTTAGGGGAATATTTACTAAAGCAGACCACGAGGGAAGCCAGATAATAATATTTAGTAGGCAGGAACAAATTTCTACCAGCGAAACATTCACTCGAGCAGAGGAGACACGAAGCCAGGTCATCTCTATGAATAAAATAACGTTTCTCGGCCTTTTGGCTAAGATCATGTAGTATATCTCTAGATATTTATATTTATATATATCTTTTTAAAAATCTATTCAGTAGAGAGAGTGGATATGTTTGCTCGCGCGAAAAATATATTTTATATATTATATTAATACTAGCCGAATGACCCGGGCAACGCCCGGGGTTTACCCGATTAAATGCTTTTATTCAAATACTATTCGTTACAATTATAAATTGGCGCCATGGATGTCCTTCTTGTATATAATATACTAGCGGATGTGTACCCGGGTTTTATCTGAGTGAAAGTTTGCTTAACGAATATTATTGAAAATAATTTTCCAGAACATAGACTATTATGATAATAATGATAATAATATTCATTACATTATATTTTTTATTATATATTTATATAATACGAATGGCCCGGGCAGCGCCCGGGTTTTACCCGAGTGCGTATATATTTTAAAAACGTTTTAATTCAAATACTATTCGTTACAATTATAAATTGGCGCCATGGATGTCACTCTTGTGAAACGTCCCGTTCCAAACTGTGTGTTTTTAAAATGTTTTAATTAAAATACTATTCGTTACAATTATAAATTTGAACGATAGGCTCATTATTTCTTTATACAGTTATTATACCGTTATATTATATATATTATATTTATTATATATATATTACACGTTATTTGTTTTCTTGGCCGACTGTTTTACATATGGTGTTATCTTAAAATTGCTTGTTTTGAATATTTTTTAGATTGATATTATTAGCTAGTATGTAAAAAAATTAACTCTGTTGAAATTTAATTTTGTATTTATATATAAATAAAATTAACTCTGTTGATTTTTTTTTGTATTTAATCGATAACAGCGAAGTTACGCATGTTAATGTTAGGGAAAAATATTTTGATGTTAAGCAAAACCTGCTCCATCTCGTTTTACATAAATGTTGAAAATTTGGTTGAAATTGATGCATTGTAACGAAAGCTTTTAGTGAACAACACTTATGAAATTTGCATTTTATTAATATAGATATAATGTAATGAATATTATTATCATTATTATCATAATATTCTGTATGTTCCGGAATATTATTATCAATAAAATATTTAGGTAAACTTCCACTCGGATGAAACCCGGGCGAAGCCGGGTACACATTCGCTAGTATCTAATATATATATATTTCACATAAAATATTTAATTATTTGAAATCTCTATATAATACCCGTCTCTCTTTGAAATAATAAGGAGAAATACAAAACTCTCAATTAGTTGAAATGATTACAAATAAAATAAAATGGTATAGAATATTATGTGTGTCATTAGTGTCGTTTAATATGTCATTATTTTGTAATGCCATAGAAAAAAAAGCCTAAATTAAAATAATAAACTAAGGTACGCACGTGTGCGATAAATTTAAACTTCAAGTTTTATTAAAATTATTTTAAAACTTTTCACCGAGATTTAATTTATAATATGCACATTTTCCTTGCCCTTATTATAATCTATAAACAGTATTAGTTTCTAAGCAGGTATTTTAATATTATTAAAATTAGCATGAAATAATTTAGTATTTTAAAACTATAAACCGCGTTTAGACAAATGTGTGTAGTTTTTCTATTCATTATTTGAGTGTAAATGTATATATATAAGAGTGGTATCTAGTCCAATATTCATATATATGAGTAAATAGTAATTTATGAATTCGAGAAGTAGAATAAAACATATTTAATCTCTAGATGACAGTTTATTCATAATATAATTTTTATAAACGTTTAAAACTACGAATATTCCTTTACAATGAATTTCTTCTATTTGAAAATGCGAGCTTTCAAGCGATCATCGTTCTTCAACGGGCTTAATTAGAACATCAACTATTTCTTACAATAAATGATTAAAATTATTTGTAAGCACTTCTTGTAAGATATAGTCGATGTTTTAATTATTCCTGTTGAAGAGCGATTATTGCTTGAAAGCTTGCATTTTAAAATTAAAAGAAACTCATCGTGAAGAAATATTTGTAGTATTTAAACAATATATTTATATAATGGTATATATATGAAATATAACAATATTGAGTTAGAAATTGCAATAGTGAAATAAAATAAGAGGTAAACTGCTTTTTTTCATTTTTTTTTTTTAGTTTTTCAATTTAAAATATGCATATAAAATATACCGTTTGGATCACAGGATTCTAAAGAAGAGGAGCTGTGATCCAGGCGACAACTCTCTGGTAACTAACCCAGGGGATTTATGAGACCACAATCCCTCATACCAACAACCGACGCCATTCTTCACTTTACTTCTAGACAACACTCAGACTCGTCTACTGGATTTATGTGACATCTATGTGGGCCACTTCGTCCTCACATCTATGTACACTGCGCTATGTTAACATCCAGCTGAGTTTTCTTGTTTCGGTAGTTTTGGGGTTTACTATCTTATATACCACATATATACGTATATATATGTTATTTACTTTAGCGCGGATGGAATGTAATTAACTACAATCTAATTCACAATATTTTATCTCAATATCAATTAGTTATAAGATAAAAGTTAGTTAAATATTGAAAAAAAATAGAGGTTAATATTTTCTTTCTTTCGTCAAATATACTAAAACGGCGAGAGTTTATTCAGAATATTTTACTTATAATTCATATATTCAATTTATGATTATTTATTATGATTATGATATCTATATATATATAAAAATCAATGTTTGTATGTTTGTTTGTTTGTATGTCCGGTATACAAATTCGCAGTAGTTCACTAATTCAAACCAAATTTTCCATACATAGGTAAGAAAATACGGGGAAGACGATAGGCTATTTTAAAAAAATATATAAATCAATTATTAAAACTATATATTCAAATTATTCTACTTAGCTCACGAACAGCGCCCTCTATCAAAGATTAGATTAAATTATGCTGATGCAAACAAATAGATAATGCAAATAACAAACAATTATTAAAAAAAATATTATCTAAATATTTATCACTCGGGTAGATATGCACACGGGTCAATACTGGGGCGAAGCCCGGGTCACCCGTCTAGTTTAATACACTGCGTGACATTGAAAATGGAACACCAAGAAATAGTGGCCAGAAATTATGCAAATTTCAGGGTAGACGCGCCTAACCGAGTTATGCAAATTATGTAAAATGCGCAGCTCTCGTGCGCACATGGAGTAAGATATAAGGGAAGGAACTTGCAGAAAGGACAGTATTCGTGTCGTTATTTCTGCAAGGAAAATCATTGTAGAAATTTTGTTCTTGTATCAAAAGACACGTGTAATAACAGAGAATGCCAGGTCATGATCGGACTGAAAAGGGCAGGTTGGTCCATACGTCAAATCGCAGCTGATACACACCTTGGTGCGTCCACGGTGCACCGACTGTGGAGAAGATGGTTGGAACAAGGAAATGTGGCAATTCATAGGAATGTCGGTGCAACCAGAGTGACGTCAGCACGTGTGGATCGGCGTATCCTTCGACAAGCAGTGGCGGCCCCACAAGCCACTTGTACCGCCATCCTGCAACATGTGCAAGACACCCTAGATCATTCCATCTCGACCAGAACCATTTCCCGTCGATTGGTTGCTAATAGCTTGCACTCATGCCGTCCGCTAAGAAGACTGCCATTGACCCCACCGAATAGGCGCCAACGTTTGGAATGGTGCCGGGCTAGATCGACGTGGATGACGGAATGGCACAGGGTCGTGTTCTCAGATGAGTCGCGTTTCTCCTTGTCCAGTGATAGTCGCCGTGTACGCGTGTGGCGTCGACGTGGAGAAAGGTCCAATCCGGCAGCAATTGTGGAACGCCCCACCGTGCGACAACGTGGAATCATGGTTTGGGGCGCAATCGCGTATGATTCCAGGTCACCTTTACTTCGTATTCAGGGTACTATGACGGCCCAACGATACGTTGATGATGTGCTGCGACCGGTGACACTCCCCTACCTTCAGGGGGTACCCAATGCCATTTATCAGCAGGATAACGCCCGACCGCACACTGCTCGCATTAGCCAACAAGCTCTGCAAGATGTACAGATGCTTCCCTGGCCACCGTACTCTCCTGATCTCTCACCAATCGAGCACGTCTGGGACATCATTGGACGCCGTTTGCATGCCTTGCTACAGCCGCGTTCAGAAGACGAACTGTGGCAAATGGTTGAGTGGGATTGACTCTCTACCTAGACGTGTTGCTGCGTGCATCGCCGTCCGCGGTGGTCCTACTTGCTACTAAGCCGACGCCGTTCTCGCTTTGTATTATGACTATCATTTTGAAATAAAGATCACTTATTGTTCGTCCCTGTCTCTCTCTGTCTGCCGAGTTTCATCACTTTCTGGCCACTATTTCTTGGTGTTCCATTTTCAATGTCACGCAGTGTATATAAGAATAATTTTAAATATATTATAAGGAAAATCAATAATTAAAAAATTTCAAAGGATATATTTACCGTTAATATATATTATTAACTTATCCCAAAAAAGAAAAAAAAATATTGTCACGATATATTATTCGAAAACGTTAATGAGTATAATATTTGGTGTACTTGAATTTATATATTATATATTTATATGTATAAAACAAGATTATAAATGCGAAAGAAGAGTAAACAAGTGTAATTGTACTGGGATCAGGTGGATAAATTAAGAAAAAGAAATCTCCTGATCATGTGACTATAAATGTTGCTGATAGCTTGCGACATCTGTCGGAAAAAATATCAATTATTCGTTGTTTTTATTATTATTATTATATATACAGAATTGGCTGAATACCCATTCTTGATCTTAGTTAGGTTTTGTTGTTTAATCAAGAATCGATATTCGGCCAATTCTGGAATAATTAAAAATCAACGAATAGTTGATATTTATTCCGACAGATGGAGCAAACCATTAATAACATTTAGTTGCACGATCAGTAGATGCCTTTTTCTTAATATTATAAATGTGTGTTTACACCAGACAAAACAACCTAATTAATATGTTATATTTGCTTGCATTCCATCCTAATATGTTAGCAGCGAGGCTCAATCTTCTATAACGCTCTTTGGTATATAACACAATGGCGATTATTCAATACTAGACGAATGGCCCGGGCAACGCCCGGGGTTTACCCGAGTGCGAATATATTCTAAAAACGTTGACTTGGGTGGTCGCTATTAACAGGGTGGTCTGTATAGACAGGTTTATGAGAGAGGCACAAACTTACAGGTTGTTGACGCCGCAATCCCCAAAGAGAGTGTTTTTTGTTGCATCATGCTGTGACTCACACGACGACCCAAGGTCAACAGGGGTGGAGCAGCAAGCTTAGGCCTATCACCGTCTGGCGGCGCTGCTTACGAGTTATATCTACAATTCTGCAAATAACTCTAAGGATATTCAAGATATTCAAGAAATTATTTTTCGAAAACCTTTCCGGGGATATACCTAATAATATCCCAGAATTTCATGGCGATTGGATGTATGGTTTTTGAATAACAGGGTTGTCTAGAGGGGGGCAGGGAGGACACGTGTTCCCTTGCAGCCAATGAGCGCGCATTCTATCCGTGAGCTTCAGACAAACAGACAAACAAACAGACAGAATAAGGCAAATATATAAGTAGATTTCGTAACATCTTGAAAGGTGTTAACGTAACTTCCCAAACGAATACATGGAATTTATAAAAATAATGGATTTCAGGATTCATCACTTTGAAGACATTCAAATATTGGTGTGATAAATTGTATGTCGACTAAAAATAATCAACTTTCTGAATATGGGATTTAGAACATAGTCATTCCGGCGGACACCATCGGTGGACATTCTCGGCACGGGGACATTCTGCTCTCTTGAGCTTTGGGACTCGATTTGACACTTCTCTTTGTTTGATTGGGCCACCTGGGCACCGCTCGGCTTTTATTTCTTTGTTTCACAGAGAGGCATTTCTTTTTGAGAGATTAAGGCTTTATTTTACATTATTTACTTCAAATATATATTTAGAAATGTGAAGGCATTTTTAACACTAAATGCTAATGCTAACCTTTTAGCTATATAAATGCTTTTATCAAGAGCTTCTTAAATTAGTATATTGTTTAAAAATAACAATATACCACAAGAGTGAACTGATATGGTAGATTAAACTAACACAAATGCTTGCAGGGTTCACCAGTGATTAGTTATTCTTTTGAAACATTTCTTCAATTCAATGAGTAAAAATGACTTTCACTAAAGAGTTGAAACGAAATTCTTACAAGGTAGCCGGATATATACCTGATATTATACAAGTAATCTTTGATATACCCAACGAAATGTTAAATATTTACCTGACAGATTGACTCATATATGGATCTTAAAATTGGAGTGTCCTCTCACTATATATTCCATATTACATTTAATTCAGATGGTATCCTGTTGAAAATCCTCAATCAGGTTACTCCAAAGGTCTCTAGCCATCGTGGGTAAGAAATCGCCTTGATTAAGTTGGACCATCATTTAAATTTGGTAGGAAAATATTGCAGTGGTATCCCCATGCCGTCCAAATTCATTTGCGCTGACGCAATAAAAGTCTCATCCGCCTTTAGAGCTGTTTCCAACTTGGAAGCCTAGAGAGTTTCCTCCTCCATATTGAGGAGGCGTTGTAGACAGGTATCTGCTCGGTTCCCTGCTTATCTAGCCGCTCTAGGGCTTATCCACCACGTGGATGCTCCATGTATGGAGGTTTTCTTACTAGGAGATATAATCAGATAACAAGGTTTCCACAACACTTCTTCAGTACTTTTTGGGGTATAGATTATTATGACATAACTGGATTAAGAATCTAGGCTCGTTAGATGAAATCGGCAGTAATTAATTTTGCTTTCAGAAATTCAATACATTTCAAAGATATTATTTTAAGTCACCAAATATAATTATTGCGAATGTAGGAATTTCGATATTTTTCACAGGATGTAAATAGAAATAAATTGAGAAGTAAAATAGTATTAGTTTTGTCTAATGCATTTTACATATACATTTCAGCACGGTACAGGTGCATCTTGGATTTCAATGGGTAGAATATAAAAATAAAGAGGTTTGACAACATATTTAGTGGAATTAAGAACATTTTTAATCAATTCATATGACTAGACAAATGATATAAAGGAAAATACACATTTAACAAACAAATACTATTTGGATGGGTAGAAATGCCTTATTTCGGCAGAAAATATTTCAGACAGAAACTAATTTCAATATTTTACTGATCTATCTATAAAATATCAGGAATACCAAATCTCAATACATAAAAATAAAAAAGATGTAGCATCCATAAAATATATATATGAATTGATATAAAAGTTTATATGGGGGTGCTGGTATCCCTGATATTTCAGAATGAACATAAAATATTGAAATTTATATATATATATATAGATTGATGTTCTGCCGGCAGAATAAAATTCACCGATATGAATCCACTAATTTGCGGAAACGGTCAATAGATGGCGCCTAGTTATGGCGTTATTTTAACGGAAGAGGCTGCCTTCTTTTTTGAATAAATTTATATATATATATATATGTTATGAATATTTTTGTTGTTGTTAGATAAGGCTTGATAAGACAAAGGAACGATAAGATAAAGGGTTGAGGTACAGTCGTGATAAAAAATGATAATTATTTACCGTCAAGTAGCTTTTATTTTCAATTACTTGAGGAAATATTACACATTAGTTATTTTCACATTATATAGAATTTATAAAGTTAATCCTATATTAGTGATTTAAAAGGATATGTTAACTACGCATATTTACAACAAAACTATACATCAAAACTGAAAGTCTTTCTAAAAACGATGATAACAAAAGTAAAATTATCAATGAATAAAATAAAATGTATATTTTTTAAAATATAGAAATATTTGAGTTTTTAGATTATATATGCTCACATGAGCATTTTAGATGACAGAGCGTCTAGTGGGATAAAGTTCGAATAAACGTTAAATTAGGCTAATTCATAAAATTTATATAACCCATTCTCTTGATAAATCAATGATATCTAACTACATATCAAGAAAATAGATTGGCCAAATATTATGGAATAAACCTAAATGAACGTTTAGTTAGTTTTTATTCCATTAGATGGTGCTCTGCCATCTAAAAGACTCTTATTAGCGCTTAGAGAATATGCTTCTTTTAAATATCATTTCACCAGACATATTTAAAAATTCTTTATGTACATATATATTTATTTATTTATTTATTGAAAGAGAGAGATACCTTAAAAATAGAGTAAGAGCATCCTCATATTTACGTAATTTCCTTTAATAATTTAAAATTTACACCTAAAATGATTTTAATTTATTGAAAGTCAATTATGTACACAATAATTCTGTGAATATTCAATCAAATTTAATATGGGAAAGACATAAAAATATAGCAGCAATAAACAATATTATATACAAAATAAATATCTATCTATATATATAATTGCCTTATTCTGTCTGAAGCTCACGGATAGAATGCGCGCCCATTGGCTGCCGGCGAACACGTGTCCTCCCTGCCCCCCTCTAGACAACCCTGTTATCAGCTGTGTGATACATACACCTGTCTATAGCGGCCATTCTAGACAACCCTGTTATCAGCAGTGTGTTACATCCACCTGTCTATAGCGACCACTGACCACCCTGCCTATAGCGACCACTCTAGACAACCCTGTTATCAGCTGTGTGATACATCCACCTGTCTTTACAGACCACCCTGTATATAGCGGCCATTCTAGATAACCCTGTTATCAGCTGTGTGATACATACACCTGTCTATAGCGGCCACTCTAGACAACCCTGTTATCAGCTGTGTGATACATCCACCTGTCTATACAGTCCACCCTGTCTATAGCGGTCACTTTAGGCAACCCTGTTATCATCAGTGTGTTACATTCACCTGTCTATACAGACCACCCTGTCTATAGCGGTTACTTTAGGCAACCCTGTTATCAGCAGTGTGATACATACACCTGTCTATACAGACCACCCTGTCTATAGCGACCACCCAAGACAACGTTTTTAAAATATATTCGCACTCGGGTAAAACCCGGGCGTTGCCCGGGCCATTCGTCTAGTATGTTATATTTGCTTGCATTCCATCATAATATGTTAGCAGCGAGGCTCAATCTTCTATAACGCTCTTTGGTATATAGCATAATGGCGACTATTCAATATTTCGTAACATCTTGAAAGGTGTTAACGTAACCTCCCAAACCAATACCTGAAATTTATAAATAATAGATTTCAGGGCTCATCACTTTAAAGACATTCAAATATTGTTTTGATAAACTGTGTGTCGACTAAAATAGCCAATTTCTAGAAATGGAATTGAGAACAACGCCGGAAACCATCGGTGAGCATTCTCGGCACGGGACATTCTGCTCTCTAGAGCTTTGGGGCTCGATCTGACACTTGACACTTCTCATTGTTTGATTGGACCACCTGGGCACCGGTCGGCCTTGCTTTCTTTGTTTCACAGAGAGGCATTTCTTTTTGAGAGATATAAGGCTTTACTAAACATTATTTACTTTAAAATTTTATATAGAAACGTGACGGTATTTTCAGCACTAAATGCTAATATCTATACCTTTAGCTATATAAATGCTTTTATCAAGCGCTTCTTAGATAAGTATTTTGTTTAAAAATAACAATATACCACAAGAGTGAACTGATAGGGTAGATTAAACTAACACAAATGCTTGCAGGGTTCACCAGTGATTAGTTATGCTTTTAAAACATTTCTTCCAGCTCAGTGAGCAAAAATGACTTTCACTAAAGAGTTGCAACGAAATTCTTACAATTTAGCCGGATATATACCTGATATTATACAAGTAACAATTGATATACCCAACGAAATGTTAAATATTTACCTGACAGATTGACTCATATATAGATCTTAAAATTGGAGTGTCCTCTCACTATATATTCCGTATTACATTTAATTCAGATGGTATCCAGTTGAGAATCCTCAATCAGGTTACTCCAAAGGTCTCTAGCCATCGAGGGTAATAAATTGCCTTGGTTAAGTTGGACCATCATTGAGAATTTCGTAGGAAATATTGCAGTGGTATCCCCTTGCCGTCCAAATTCATTTGCGCTGACGCAATAAAAGTCTCATCCGCCTTTAGAAGCCGTTTCCAACTTGGAAGCCTAGAGAGTTTCCTCCTTCATATTGAGGAGGCGTTGTAGACAGGTATCTGCTCGGTTCCCTGCTTATCTAGCCGCTCTAGGGCTTATCCACCACGTGGATGCTCCATATATGGAGGTTTTCTTACTAGGAGATATAATCAGATAACAAGGTTTCCACAACACTTCTTCAGTACTTTTTGGGGTATAGATTATTATGACATAACTGGATTTAGAATCTAGGCTCGTTAGATGAAATCGGCAGTAATTAATTTTGCTTTCAGATTTTCAATACATTTCAAATATATTATTTTAAGTCACCAAATATAATTATTGTGAATTTTCATTCAGGGAATGTAGGAATTTCGATATTTTTCACAGGGTGCAAATAGAATTAAATTGAGAAGTAAAATAGTATTAGTTTTGTCTAATGCATTTTGCATAGACAATTTCAGCACGGTACAGGTGCATCCTGGATTTCAATGGGTAGAATATAAAATGAAAGAGGTTTGACAACATATTTAGTGGAATTAAGAACATTTTAAATCAATTCATATGACTAGACAAATTATATGAAGGAAAATACACATTTAACAAACAATTTTACTATATTGGATGGGTAGAAATGCCTTATTTCGGCAGAAAATATTTCAGACAGAAACTAATTTCAATATTTTACTGGTCTATCTATAAAATATCAGGAATACCAAATCTCAATACATAAAAATAAAAAAGATGTAGCATCCATAAAATATATATATGAATTGATATAAAAGTTTATATGGGGGTGCTGGTATCCCTGATATTTCAGAATGAACATAAAATATTGAAATTTATATATATATAGATTGATGTTCTGCCGGGAGGATATTGATATATTAGAATAAAGACCGACTTATCCGTCAAAATAAAATTCACCGATATGAATCCACTAATTTGCGGATACAGTCAATTAAATGGCGCCTAGGTATGGCGTTATTTTAACGGAAGAGGCTGCCTTCTTTTTTGAATATATTATATATAATATATATATATATATTATATGATCGCTCACATGAGCATTTTAGATGTCAGAGCGTCTAGTGGGATAAAATTCGAATAAACGTTAAATTAGGCTAATTCATAAAATTTATCCAACCCATTTATTTTTTTAAATTTATTGTTACAAAAGCACCAAGTCCAAAGGACTATTGTGCTGTGTTAGTATTATTCACATATATATGATTAAATATTTACACGATGGATTAGTAGTGTTTTGTAAATTATTGTAAAAATAGTTCTAAACTTAACAAAGTTCTCATAAGATAGAGTATATACACAAAGAGAATTTGGTAATGTTTCAAAGTATCTACATACAATTTGATTAGTCAGAGGGCAAGTTAAAAAAAGATGCTCTGGTGATTCAACATCTAAGCGGCATTCACATGTTGGATCATTCTCTTGATAAATCAATGAAATCTAACTACATATCAAGAAAATAGATTGGCAAAATATTATGGAATAAACCTAAATGAACGTTTAGTTAGTTTTTATTACACTAGATGGTGCTCTGCCATCAAAAATACTCTTATTAGCGCTTAGAGAATATGCTTCTTTTAAATATCATTTCACCAGACATATTTAAAAATTCTTTATGTACATATATATT
>CP092886.1:65947157-65958912 GCA_030710605.1 Cordylochernes scorpioides
AAATCAAGAAATATAATATTCCTCGAAATGAATGATATAATTGTTTAATATTATTTTTGTATTCAGGATCAAAATATGTTTTGACAAAAACACAAGGTTGAAAGATTTCGCATCAATATTCTAAAATAAAAGGAATTACACTGGTCAACAACAGTTTTGCCTAAGAGAACCTGATGGTGTTTCTAGTGTTTTCATGCTGAACTCAAAAATCTATTCAGAAATTTCCATCACCCATGGGTTTTGCGTGACAGCCTATTTTTGGTATTGAGATAAATACAGCAAAAAATGCAAAAAATATTAAGTAAGCATTTTTGCATAAACCTTATTACATTAAACTGGTTTATCAAAAATTATTTTTCTTTGTCCCAAAATGTTGTGCTGATTCCAAGTATACCATTAGTTTTTTTCTATCACGCAAGATATTTGAGATACACCTACTTGAAATTTGGAAATGTTTTTGATATATAGGCCTATATGAACTAAATATATTTATTTTATTGAAAAGTAGTGACAGTGGATTTTCTTCTATACTTTGCTTGTGGTACATCCCTTCTGAGTGTCCAGCAATAGTCGGCAAGCATACCGTGACTCCATTTACCTTGGTACCGCTTCTCCATGATTGATATATCTTGATGAAACCTCTCACCATGCTCATCGCTAACTGCCCTAAGATTGCCTGGAAAGAAATCCAGATGTGAATGCAGGAATTGGATCTTGAGAGACATGTTACATCCCAGTGCCTTGTAGGAAAGCAACAGATCATTGACTATGTCTCGGTAATTTTCAACCTTGACACTTCCTAAGAAGTTCTTGCAAACTAAAGGAATTCCATGCTGCTGCTTCAATTCCATTCAAACTATTTTGAAAATTTCCATCCTGCAGCAATTCTCGAATCTGAGGTCCAACGAAAATGCCTTTTTAAATTTTCGCATCACTTATGCAAGAACATTTTTGTTTTAGGTAGGCAAATCCACTGGCATTTCGATCCATTGCCTTGACAAAGTTCTTCATTAATCCCAGTTTAATATGTAATGGTGGTAAGTACATATTTTCTAAATCGATCAGGGTAGGATTTACAATATTTTTATGTCCTGGAGTAAAGATTTCACGGTTTGGCCAGCTTTTTAAAATGTAATGCCTTTCCCTATCTCTGCTATCCCACTCACACATAAAACAACAAAATTTTGTATATCCAAGCTGTGATCCACGCAAGAGAGCAATGGCTTTTAAATCACTGCATATTTTCCAACCGTATCTTTCATATTCTATCTTTTTCAAAGCAGTTTCATGTTTTCGTAAGTCTCTTTTATGTTGGATGCATGTGCTATTGGCACTGATGGGAACTTATTTCCGTTGTGAAGGATGACAGGTTTCAAACTAATTTTTGAAGAATCAACAAATATAAAAACGCCACTCTTCTGTATCATGGTCATGACCAAGCGCTTCCATTAGACTAACAACATCATTGCAACATACTAAATCAGTCTCTTGTGAAAAGAAATCTTGAAATTCATCTTAACGCTTGCAAAAAAAAGCATACTTTTGTGCCTTTATGCATCAGATTCCAGCCTTTTAACCTAGAGCCTAAAAGTTCACTCTGTTTTTTTTTTTTGATAAATCTAAATCACGTACGAGGTCGTTCAAATCTCCTTGGGTTAACAATAGAGGTTCAGATGAAGCACCTGCTTCAAAATTTGTGTCATCCGACTGTTGCTCTCGTCTATCTGAATCATCGTCCCTAAATATTACATTTTCAGGAGGCTGTGGCACATGTAAAATATCACTATGAGGAATCGGTCTCATAAGAGAAGGCAAATCTGGATATTGAACTGTATGTCTTGATTTGGATGTAATACCTGTAGTATTTGTCAAACAAAAATAACAGCCTGAAGAATGGTCTTTAGGTTCCCTCCATATCATTGGAACCCCAAAAGGCATATGACGTTCATCTTTAATCCACCCTGTGAGACGTCGAGCACAAATTTCACAACAATGATGAGGAGCCCAAGTTTTATCTTGGTCACCGACTTTACAGCCAAAATAAAGTTGATAGCACTTTTTGATGAGTGGTGTAAAGTTTCGTCTTTGAACTTTGAAAGTTAATTCCCCACAAATGTAACAGAAAATATAAGGAATATTAATGCAACGCCTCGACATATTGACACAGTCTAGTGCAAACGATTTATAAAAGCAAATCGATAGAGAAGAATAAACTGATCACTTCAAATTTACCTGTCACTTCTGGTGCAAATCTATTAAACACAAATCGTTAGGTTCAATTTAAATATATATATTAAAACTGTTGTTCAGCAAATAGTATTCCAGAGCTTGTCGTTATTTTTGAGTTGAAAGCAAAACAGATTGCATTATAAAATAAACATATTTAATTAAAAATTCAATAATTTGTTATTTAAGTTAATATTTTGATTCTTAAAGAGCAAAATTTAATTAATAACAAATACCATAAAGATTTTGGCTCCACATATCAACTCTACTTGTCAAAAATAAAGGGCTAGCTAATGTAATGATGTTTACTTAAAAATTGCTTGCGTAATATTTTCTCCATTATACTGTATATACCAATTTATAGAAAAAATGGTTATCCTGCAAGAACTATGGGTGATGGAAAAAATCTGATTTCATTTTTGAATTCAGCATAAAAATTTACATTGGAATCAACATCAGAATCAACAAGTGTTTTTTGTAGACCTGTGTTATTAATGTTTCGGGCAAGCTCTTTATCAGCTTGATGTACTTCGGAGTGAAATTAGAGAGCAAATCAGGCAACGGTTTACAGCTTGAACTGTCGTAACTTTAGGGAGCTTCAGAACAAATGAGCCGGCACTATTACAATAAACTCCGTCAGTAGAAAAATTTTGAAAAATTACTTATATAAAGAATCGTAGAAATTGTTTTTTTTTTTTTTCAAGATCATGAGTGGCCAAATTTTAAACTATTTGAACGTCTATTACTTTTTATTATTATTTACAATTCCCTACTGCTATCGCTGCAATTGTGAGGACCTGCTTCATCAGTTTTAGGCCTGTAAATAGTTTTATATTTTAAAATATATTCGGCACGCTTATATCATTTGAGAAGAATGAATGCTGTTCACACATAGAGAAGCTGAATACTGAAATATGAATATAAACCTTAAAGATGAAATTACAATTGTTTACTAATGTAAGGTTTCGCTTCTGAACAATTTCACAAATGTACAAATGTATACATTTATTTTTAACCACATTTGGGTTTAGGGAAAGTTCGCGGAAATCAACAATGATGTAGTGATAAAGAACATAACCTAAAACTCCTCTGTGAAACTCAATTTTAAAATATTAAAAACAACAATTTCTCATTTTTACTTCAGTAGTATTTATATTCTATGTCCTCTCTTTATTTCTGATTTTCTACGTCTCACTTCTTAATTTACATCATTTAAATTACTTATAAACCTTGTAATTTCTTCGTGAATAATTTAGTTTTATTCTTGAATAGAGAAATATAAAGAATATTTTTAAAAGGGTATTTAATTAACTGCCACAGTTCAAATATTATATATGAATATATTTCTCCCTATACATCTGATTTAACTTGAAATATACTGGATATAAGATTTAAAAATGTAAACCTAATATATATTTTCCATATAGTATGATGCTAGTAATAAAGCATAGAATGATGAGCAATTTCATTTATTAAATAATTTTATAAAGACAAATAAATGTCCTAAATGTTAACTATACGAGTATAGAGAGTAATGTGATATTTTCGTTTTCTTAACGAGCAATTAAGAGAGATTATTATAAAGATCGCTTTTTTCTTTTTTAAATCCTCTAAAATCTAAAATTAATTTAGTAGGGAATTGAAACAGCAATATATCGAAACATTTATCAATAAAAGTTTCCTTTGTATTTTTTTCTGTGTAGATTTTATTTGTAAAATGACTTTTAGTGAAATTCTTCAATAGGATCTCTCCATTCATCTTCTGATGGGAGAATTCCAGAGCGGGTAAATAAGACTTCAATAACGCTTTTACTCGAGACCTCCTTGGCAACTTGGGCTTTTTAAATTATTCTCCCTCAATCTTTTGGAAACTTTCTCTCTTAAAGAAAAGAATTTCTAATTTCTTCATAAATATTTATGGAATTCCACAAGGAAACCCCAAAAATATAAATTTAATGGTGTATGCTAATTTTTTAATGGGAGACCGATGAGTGAGAGAATTGATCTTTGATTACTATACACTTCCTTTCTCCCTTCTTTCAAATTATTAAGCGTTTTACTTCTTGGTTTCTTTTTTCTTATAGATTTCAATTGGTGTTGTAACACTAATAACTCTGAATCATTAGAGCATGTGAGAACACTGAATTAGTGGTGACAATTTTTCACGTTGGAAAATGAGATAGAAGAAATAACTGCGGCATTTATCAATGTAAATTATAATGGACATTTTTGCAAATTATAATAAAAGCATTTATTATTATTGTTTATAAAATAAATATAAATATTTGTATACTTTTTTAAAGAATAAAATAACCAGCTTGACGTGAAAATATTTAGGGATATATTTTTATTGAATAAAAATTAAAATCTATTTAGGGTTATATTTGTTTAACAAATAAAGCTTCTACTGAGTCGGAAAAATATTTCTGGCATGGCCAATCAGTCAATCAGCTGTGAACTCTCTAAGCGGATTCGCCATTCAAATATATCATTGTATAGGGAGAAAATGGCCCTAATTGTTGTTTCTGGAGCGTCGAGAATTAAGAGCAAAAAAACGAAACCAAAAAATAACATCTTTCGAATTAATAAAAAAGAGAGAGGTCTCTGTTCTTTACATATGGATATAATCCTCCCACAGAATTACAATGTTTTATGGCGAATAAAGAAAGAAATCTTCGACAAACGCCGCAAACAGGGGCAGTTCGGCCACATGTGTTCACCCCCAAGAATAGCTGAGAGGGGGCGGATGGACCACTCAACAAGGAAGAAGGCCAGATGACGACAAGCGGTGAAGTCGTACTCCCTGTTGTTGACAGCGGCTGTGTTGGATGATATTCCCTGTATGTTACTTACTCTGTTCTCTATGTGAATGCACGGAAGTAAATAAAGAGCATCGAACAGAGATCCCTATGGATCCCACGTGCTCAGTTAGCCATTCTTGACACGGGGGTGGCGGCGCAACAATGTGATCAATTATCTTTTTCTGATGATTTCAACAACAAATTCAATACAATAATTCCCAATCACCTTTCATCTAAACATTCTCTATTCCCAAGGTTTAGAATAAAAGATGTCTTAATGATATTAATATATTCGAAAATACGAATTATTTTGTTCTAATTTTAGCACGTAGTATTTTAGAGAACAATATAAATCTATAAACATTATATATATTTAGTATATTAAAAAAAATAGCATCTCCTAATCGTACATTTAAAGTTATTTAAGAATTGCGTTATCTGTAGAAAATAAAATAAACTAATCGCTGTTTCTCTCAATTATTGGAATTATAAACAATTAACAATTATAATTTGTATTTATTCCGACAGATGGTGCATGTCTTCATCAGCTTTCAGCTGCACGATTATAATATATTCTTAATTTATTCTCCTGATCCCAGTTCAATTTCACTTTTGTGCTATTTTTTCGTTTGGTAATATGTTTCCATTTTAATGAGAATTTCTATATCTTTTCAAAAGAAAAAATCTTAATAGGTTTTTATATGTAAAGAGGGATACTTGAGATGTTCTAAAGTTAATTGTCTCAAAGGGAAGGGGAGTTAATTACAAAGAGGAAGATAAAAATTTACCACAAGGTGTTTCTTCACCAACAACCCGCCATCATTTACCTCTCGCTGGCTCCGCCCATTTTTTATTCATCGAATCAATTAGCCTGGGGAGATTTTCTTCAGCCAGCCATCAATAAACAATTCTAATGCGGTTGTTTGCCGTTGAAAAACCTTTTATTTAGGAAAGATATTTTAAAGAGCCCTTTTTCTTTTAGCTTTATTTTTACAAAGTAGCACAAACGATATTCTTTTTACACAATATATATTGTCTGATCATAGATTAGTTTACTAAAGAAAATATAAAACATCTTCAATTTAAAATATTTATATATTAAGTATTTTGTATTGATGAGGTCCACTGCGTACTCTGTATCATGATAGAAAGACAATGAGTGGTCATGGTTTAAATGCTTATAATTTATATTATCATTCCAAAAATATATCGGACATTTAGTTTTATTCTAGTATAGTACCTACTGAATATATATAGATAGAAATATGTGTACCAAAAAAGAGGACCTCTCCCTATAATTGTGCATCAGAACGATGGACCTTTGCGTATCACCCTTATAAATGTTATAGAAAAAAATATATTTTAAATGAATAATAAAAATAGAAAATGAAAAAAGAAGGATACTAAAAATAAAATATTCTCACCAAAAAGGAGGCATGCTATGAACGCCAAACAAGTCAATAGTTAAGATGAAATCAAATATGTAAATGTGATCTCCGTTTGGTGTGAATGCGTAAGGTTAAACACTCGGGAGTGACTCAGTAAATACTCCGCGTGTTGTTTATCAATGAGGTTATTTTAGATGATTAAATAAAACAGAAGCTAATCAAACGCTATAATACAAAAAAAGCGCAATACAAGATGATCAGGTAAACGCAGAACGCATTGTTCTCGTTTGACAAAGTTTCAGAAAAAAATCGTCGTTGCCGGCTCGAAACTGGCAGGTCGGTCAAATCGCAGGTTACGGTAATCGTTCTAACTTCACTAACCGAATGCGTTTGGACCTGCAGAGACAGTTTGGCAAACAAACACTGTACAGATTCAAGATGCATTAAAGACATCGAGATGTTCTCAGGAAACTTGCATACAGATCCCACAGTGACACAATCTACCATGCAGATTGATGTGGGAGCTCCAGTGTGTTCAATAACCATATAAAGACGCTTTGCAAAGGCAAAGGTGTGATATTAGCGGCCACTACGTGTAACTGCTGTCAAATTATGTCGTATATTGGCAAACCTTTGCACTTTTATCTTATCTCCGTTTTTAGTTGGAAGAATTTTGTTTTCGTTTGTAAGTGAACCAATCTCTCAAGCCTTCTCATTGGACGAATGTGGCCGTATTTTTATATAAGAGGGGGCTATGGTAATGCGAGAGAGTGAGTTTGGTGGATTATCGTGTGGAGACGCTTAAAGTGTTCTCTACGTGCTTTATCCGTGTCTGGTGATCTCCTCGCATACCTGTGTGACCTCGGTCCGATCCCTAACAACGCTATAATAAAAGATAAGTACTGTTTTGTTTTCATATAGCGAATTGTAAGTTTTTATTTTGCTCCTTTTTTATTGTTGTTGTTGTACTCTTGAGTACACCGTTTAAGTTACTATTATTTTAGGCCCTCGTAATTTGCACATTGTGTGTTAACCCGTAAAAGCAACCTTTGTCACTGCCATTGGCACTCCAGCTTCGTATTAAGTTACAACGGAGACAATTCAAATAAATGTTTTTTAAAGTGAAGAAACAAGGTTTGTGTCGAAGTCAGATGATCACCTTATTCGAATCTGAAGACTCCCAGGTGATCGGCCCAATTTCGCCCTCGCTGACACTCCGAGGACACCACACCGGGTAAACTTCAGTCATCATTGTATGAGTCCTACCCCCTAATAAATCCGGACATTTAGTGTTGTCTTACATGACACATTAATGGGCCCGCGCAACATTGATGACGTCCTACAGCATTCCTGTCTCGTATTCCTGAGGTGGTTTCCAGCAGAATAATGCCCGGCCGTGAACGAAAAGTGTTATTTTGGACTTCGTATGTGATGTAATACTATCCCATAAACCTCTTGTCCCTCGGACCAACTTCCCATTCAGCATGTATTTTAACAGCTTTAATCCTAGTTACCAAGGTTAAACAATATTACGGATTTGGAAGCCTCTGTTCAAGAAATGTTTACTCGCCTTTCACAAGATATCCGCAATCTATTTGACCTGGTTGACCAGGTTTCTTGCTAACTGAATTCTTGCATGCATCGCAACTGAAGGTGGTCCGAAACACTATTAAATAATTGAAAAAAAAAAGATAATTTTAAAAAGTATGTTGGAACGTAGGTTAAGATTCTTTCCCTAATTTCACTCTGAAATATAAGAATATTTCATATTATTCTCCTTGAATATGTATTGATATCGTTTATTCCCTGCAAACTTTCAACTAAGTCGAGGCGGTGCGAATGAGTCAAATTAGCGTCGCATTATTTGCGGACAAAGGCAGCGAATTTAATAAAAAGCTCATAAAAACAGAAAGGCAACGAGAGAAAATTGCTAAATAAATGGTTGGTAAAATGAATAATCCCTCGATTTGCTTACATTAAAAACATTTTGTTATAACAGAACAAATAGACTGAATTTACTGGTTTTGAAAAAAAGAGATAATTTTTCATAAGTGAAATCCCTCAAATGATAATCCTCTTAAAGAGCTAGTAAGTTTCTGAAGATTGATTTGTAATTTTTATTTTCAAATATGTATTAGTCATTTAGCGAAACCTAATTTATCTCATGTGAATAATTACAATTCTTTCTACAATATTTAATTCAGGCTAGGGCTGACTAATTGAAGGCCTAGGGCAAATTTATTGATGATATATCACAGGTATTATTCTGATTTTAAAGACGCACAATATAGTCGACTCGAATATTTATAAGGATTTTTCTGATCTGAAATCTTCAAATATAGCATTCTTTAAAACAGAAAATGTTTTACTATTAATTTTTTTTTCTTCTGTGAAAATGATCAATATATGGGAGAAAAGTGTGTAAGCTAGGCATACCCATAGATTATGGGAGTAGTATGAGCTATACATACTCGTGGAATATGGAATAAGTGTGAGCTAGGCATACCCATGAATTATGGAAGAAGTGTGAGCTAGGCATACCCATGGATTACAGTAGTAGCGCAAGCTAGGCATACCCATGGATTACAGTAGTTTCGTAAGCTAGGCATACAATGGATTACAGTAGTAGCGTAAGCTAGGCATACAATGGATTACAGTAGTAGCGTAAGCTAGGCATACAATGGATTACAGTAGTAGCGTAAGCTAGGCATACCCATGGATTACAGTAGTAGCGTAAGCTAGGCATACCCATGGATTACAGTAGTTGCGTAAGCTAGGTATACCCATGGATTACAGTAGTAGCGTAAGCTAGGCATACCCATGGATTACAGTAGTAGCGTAAGCTAGGCATACAATGGATTACAGTAGTAGCGTAAGCTAGGTATACCCATGGATTACAGTAGTAGCGTAAGCTAGGCATACCCATGGATTACAGTAGTAGCGTAAGCTAGGCATACCCATGGATTACAGTAGTAGCGTAAGCTAGGCATACCCATGGATTACAGTAGTAGCGTAAGCTAGGCATACCCATGGATTACAGTAGTAGCGTAAGCTAGGCATAACCATGGATTACAGTAGTAGCGTAAGCTAGGCATACAATGAATTACAGTAGTAGCGTAAGCTAGGCATACCCATGGATTACAGTAGTAGCGTAAGCTAGGTATACCCATGGATTACAGTAGTAGCGTAAGCTAGGCATACCCATGGATTACAGTAGTAGCGTAAGCTAGGCATACAGGGGGATTACAGTAGTAGCGTAAGCTAGGCATACCCATGGATTACAGTAGTAGCGTAAGCTAGGCATACAGGGGGATTACAGTAGTAGCGTAAGCTAGGCATACAGGGGGATTACAGTAGTAGCGTAAGCTAGGCATACAGGGGGATTACAGTAGTAGCGTAAGCTAGGCATACCCATGGATTACAGTAGTAGCGTAAGCTAGGCATACCCATGGATTACAGTAGTAGCGTAAGCTAGGGATACCCATGGATTACAGTAGTAGCGTAAGCTAGGTATACCCATGGATTACAGTAGTAGCGTAAGCTAGGCATACCCATGGATTACAGTAGTAGCGTAAGCTAGGCATACCCATGGATTACAGTAGTAGCGTAAGCTAGGCATACAGGGGGATTACAGTAGTAGCGTAAGCTAGGCATACCCATGGATTACAGTAGTAGCGTAAGCTAGGCATACAGGGGGATTACAGTAGTAGCGTAAGCTAGGCATACAGGGGGATTACAGTAGTTGTTAAAAATACCATCATATGCTATCACCATCTATTAAATATTTTATACAATAGTCTTACGTAATTTGTAAAAAAAAATAATTAAAAAGATACTTATTGGTGCTCGGTATAAATTTTATACATTGTAAAAACAATTTAAATTTTTTGACATGCACAAACGACTTTATATGTCGAAATTTTCAATACCCGTTTTATTGGCAGGCCCACAGTCTGAAACACGTACGTTTTGGACTTTACTTGATTTATCGAAAGATTTATTTTTTTGATTATATTTTTAAAGTAAAAAAAAATCAATAATTAATTGATATTTTTTCTATAGGAGGCGCAATCAAAGATATGAATATTTCCAACCTGTAACATGGTATATTATAAGAGCTTATTTATTTATATCACTGCTAATATCTTTCTATAAAAAGCCTTACCAAGTAAAAGCTAAATATGAAATCAACCAATATATATAGTAAGAAAAATAACTTAAAACTTTATTATATAGAATTTGAAGGACTGAAATTAATATATTCCACTAGAATAAATCGGCTTGTATTAATTAAAATTTGGTAAAATAAATAAAAGCACTATGTTTCATTATTCAACCAGTGTTAGCTATATTACAACGCATAAAAAAATAACGAATAATAAACGAATATGATAAAATACAATCAATTCCATTTTTTTTATTATTACATAAAATTTGATGGAATTTTATATAAAAAAAGGATTTACAGGATGTTTGACATCATTTGAGAAAAAAGGGGGACCAATCAGATTGGTGCACTTGATGACCATTCCGAGACTGGCGCCAGTAATAGAGTGCCGGGAGAGATTGATGCGCCAATTTATTAGGATACATTTCGGAAGAATGCGATAAATTTACATTTTAATAAGGCGCGCGTGTGTGACAAATAAAGGGCACTTCATTAATGGAATAAAAGACGAAGAAATAAGTCTAATCAGAAACTAAATTTTCATAAATTCCCCCTGTTGCTTGTTATATCACACGATTCTCCATCATTTACAATATATTTGAGATAAATAGAGCTTGGAATTGTTCCATTTACATTTTAAATTGAACGTTATTTATATCTTTCTATCTTTAAATGTGTGCGAAGATTGTTTTCATGATTATTTTTACTTTTAAATGGACTACATGCTATAATTCACTCAGGATACAAAATTGTGTATATCGAACATTTTGCTTCTACTCATTTAATATTCAGTTATCTGATGAAATGCAATCCTATATACAGAAATATACACATATTCTTAATATTTTTAACCTATAAACATTCACAAATTAAGTAGGAGATAGATATATAAATATATTCCAATATAACAATTTATATATAACATATTATTAATATTGTGAAATTTATATCTAAGGTACACATTATATAAATTTTATATTTTCCCATATATATATATAACTCTGAGAAAAGGCAAACATCTTCCTTTTCAATTTGAATTCATATAGATAATTTGTATATGAAAATAGAACGTTAATTTGAACTTTTGGGGATTTATTTGATTATGAGACGTTACAACGACCCCCTTCAGTCTTTTTGCGAATATTTTATTCAGCGATAAAATATATTGTAGT
>CP092886.1:65959012-65979418 GCA_030710605.1 Cordylochernes scorpioides
GATCACACTGAATGTGACATATGCACTGATGTGAAATATTCATATAATTAAATTAACAGAATAATCGGGCTTCGTCTAGCTTCACTTCTAGTGAAGGTTTTCTATAAACCAATATTACTTCAAAACTCAATACATTCAGCTCTTTCTTTGTACAAGGAATAATCAATTTTTGCGAGAAAATTTCATTTAGCAAATAGAACAGCTTCCTACTTTCCTTACAGCGATGAAACCTATTGAGAAGGCTTGGATCATCAGCGGTGAATCCTCCCAACGTTCCCGCCAGTTTCATTCACCAGACCGCTTAATTTTAGCGTATATTTTGACGGGAGAGGCGCCCTTTATTTTTCTCGATCAATATCTGCCGGAAAAATGTCTACTAATATCTTGGTAATAGATTTGGCCTACACACTTTACCAGCTAAACACCTCTTTGGTGGATTGAGAAGATTACATATAAATCCTTTGTGGATCTCGTGAAACCAAAGCCCACTTTGGGCTGACGAGGGCCATTGGCCCTAAACTATGGAATCCCAGCGTGCCATTGACTGATAGATATCCCGGATGGTGTGCTACGTGATTTATTTCCAAATTGTCTCCAACTGTCGTGCTAAATAGTCAACATTCCGGGATGGTTATAATCGTCTTACCCTCACGCCCCATGATCTATGGTTGAGATATCAGGAGACCTTGCTGGCCACCGGAGAGTTCGGCATGATTAAAGACAATCCATAGTAACATGTGTCGCGTGTGGCTGGGCATTATCTTGTTGAAAAGTAAGTCTGGGGTAATGGGAGAGGAACGGCATAGAATGTCATCTATGTCATCTTCATACCATTGTGCTGTCAGGGTGCCAGGAATGACTACCAATGGGGTATTGCTATCAAATTAAATGGCACTACAGACCATAAAATACAGTAGGGAATATGTAGAAAAGATTATATCGAATGGTGTTCGCATAGAACCAGTTTGATGTGAACGGTGCTCCTATAGAGATAAAATAAATAATGGAATTTGCGAAAGTTATATATACAGAATGAGCTACGTGTATAGCTAACTTTATGTGAAAGGTTAATATTAAGGTAAAATACAGTATAAGGAATGTATAGAAAAGATTATATCGAATGGTCTTGGCATAGAACCAGTTTTATGTGAACGGTCCTCCTATAGAGATAGAATAAAGAATGGAATTTGCGAAAGTTATATATACAGAATGAGCTACGTGTATAGCTAACTTTATGTGAAAGGTTATAATTAAGGTAAAATACAGTATAAGGAATGTATAGAAGAGATTATATCGAATGGTCTTGGCATAGAACCAGTTTTATGTGAACGGTCCTCCAATAGAGATAAAATAAAGAAGGGAAGGTGCAGAAATTATATATACAAAATGGTCTACGTGTGGAGCTAACTTTATGTGAACGGTCCTAATTAATATTTGTCCAAGTTGCAATGGTCGTTAAAATTATCGATTTCCATTTCCCGCCCAGTTTTTGTCGCCTCTTAAGTAGCTTTCTAGAGATTGGTTCAGACAGAGATTCGTCCAAATTTTAGATTTTATTGGCGGTGGATTATAAATATATACTCTCATGCACAAAGTTTTGGAAGTTGTACCTTTTGACATGTATATGGGGATTTAGACACAATAACTCTGAAATATATTTGATACATAGTGACCTTTATTGAACACAAACGAGATAATCAAGTGTGAACAAAATAATTGTCTCTGCCTCCTTTAAAAAAAAAAAAAAAACAGACGTCTGGCGGCATAAAAACTTTCTAATTCCACAAGTTTTGCCTCTCTCCATGAGTGTATATATATTTTTTGATTTCTCAGGAAGCCTCTTGGACTATATTTTTGGTCTTAAAGGTACAGCCTGCACCACGCTGACGAGGGATAACAGCATTAAACGCGTTCGTGGTTGGCTTTTGTTGATCCATTAAAAATTAATATATATAGCCCGAAATCCCATGATCTCTAGATGGGCGCTTCTCAGTTTTCCAAAACTGGTGTTGTGGCTTTGTAACCGACCCGAGGCCGCTAATTAGCGGCAACGGTCAATAAATGGCGTCTAGTTTTGACGTTTAATTTGACGGGAGGTGCCATATGCTTATATATATATTCCAGTATATATAAATTCAATGAAACCTTTAAAAATAAGAAATTTTGTAAAATTGAATAAACGTCTTATCAATATATCATGCTATTTGGATTTTATTGGACGGAATGGAAGCCTCTTGGAAAATCATAAATTATTACTTTACGTATTTAGTACTGTCAATTTTCCCCATCTAAACAACTTTTGGTGTAATTAGGATGATTTCACGGTTCTCGCTCCCTTTTTTTCTGCCGGTCAATATGGAAAAAAGGCTTTGTCTATACTGATGAGAGATGTCGCTATTTCTTACTGTGCCAATAGACAGGCTCAAATTTGTACGAAGTATAGTATATAAGAATAATGTAAGACGCGTCAAAGCCGAAATGCGAATTCTAATTAATACAACCCAGCCTTCTTGAGAGACCCCGTCCCAAAAAACCTGAATATTCCTGGCTTATGCTCGAGGTGATGGTTCATTATAAGTAGGATTATATAGACTAACATAAATATTTATCATTTTACATTATTATTTGGAGACGCATTCAATGGATCGCTCACGGCAGCTGTTACCGTGTAGTTCAAATAAACTAAGCAAACTCAATTTATTTGAAATTTTATTTCTGAAGCCCATTAACAGGTCTAAACAGTCTAATCTACATTAGTGCCAATACTGAAGACAAAATATTAAGATTATTTCAAAGGTATTATTATGGACTATCCATATTTACGGCGCACATAGCTTATCCTAAATGATCAGGATGATATGTAGGTCATCTAGTTCACATTAGGGATGAGAGTTAAGACCAAGGATTAGGTCAAATGGCAGTGAAGCAACAGAAATAGAGAGTTGAATGTGAGTTAAGAATCATAGGGAAAAAGGCTTTAATTGGCAGAGAGGACAATTAAAGGAGGGAGATATTGAAGGATTAATATTCTGATTGGTAATTGGGGGCGCGAGCCATTGTTCGCCATCGACCCCGCGGTAATGATCCCCCGAGAGCCAAATTGACCGTGAATGTGATTCGGGAGCAGCTAATGGCCGCTGGGGATAAAGCCAAGTTGGGGCTTTGTTTTATTGAAGCCATTGTTCCCGTGGAGTATTATCGACAGTTGCTTGTCCCCTGATTGGATTCCTGTATGGAATGGAATGAGGGATCACACTGGTATGCCACACTGTCAGATCTGGAATGAGGGATCACACTGGTATGCCACACTGTCAGATCTGGAATGAGGGATCACACTGGTATGCCACACTGTCAGATCTGGAATGAGGGATCACACTGGTATGCCACACTGTCAGATCGCTAATTCAAGGTGAACAAACTCTTCGCATCACAAGTTGGGGTTGCGATATTTCAAGCAAGTGTGTAGTAAAATATCATCATTACGCCATTCATTGTTGAGAATTTCAACAATTTCGGACACCGGTTTGCATAAATTATGATAGAAATACAAATATATATTAGTAAATTAAATTTTATTGCCATCTATCGTTAAAATATTTACACAAATAAATTTACTGGCAATGCGTTTCTTTTAAATATCATCAAATATTATCTCTACAGACCTTACTGCAATGATATGATATGATATTGCAGTAAGGTCTGTAGAGATAATATTTGATGATATTTAAAAGAAACGTATTGCCAGTAAATTTATTTGTGTAAAAATTTTAACAAATATATATGAATTATGATAGAATGATGAAGAATTACAGTTAGAGAGCATATCTCATCATTTGTGATCTCAGCTAACCTCCCGCCTGCTCGTGGAGCGCCGAGCGCTAACTACCCGGAGTCTTTCGTATTTTAGGCTTATAATGTTTTAAAGTGCTTTAAATATATATTGTCGCGCTTGACCCCTCCGGTTCTTCCCGACGACGCCGCTTCCCCCTTCGTGGATCACCTACCCTGGCTCCGTTGCTTTACCTCTGCAGCTCTTCCCTGACGACCACCCAAAGACCTCCGAGAACCACCACTCGAGTGGATCTCCTTTCCTCTGGCAGTAACTATCGGCCTCACCACTGGTGGGGGGACACGAGAGACTTACCAGAAAAGTATCAGCTGTGATTTTGGAAAGAGTGAGAGAGACACAAAAGCAACCGGCAACAAGACTGCTAACACTTCTCCTTTTTTATTGTCTTCTTTAAACCATATTACATAATAACTCGAAAATTCTTTAACAGTTATTTACACTATTTTAATTCCAGGGCCAATACCAACGGATATTCACACTCATTTGGCCCAGGAAACAGGACCACAGCAGTCGACGATATCCACACTAGTTCCAGACAGGAAATAGGCGAAAGCGCCATCTATTGGCGGTGGTTGTATGTGTTTTTCAGGCTCATATACGCGACAATATATATAGACGAATAACCCGGGCAACGCCCGGGTTTACCCGATTAAATGTTTTATTCAAACACTATTCGTTACAATTATAAATTGGCGCCGTGGATGTCACTCTTGTGAAACGTCCCGCTCCAAACTTTACAGTCAGATTAGTTACGATATAAATCTTCAAATCGAGCGAGCGTCTATAAATATTTCGATTTAGATCAAGTATTCTAATTATTAAGCGAACACACACTATTATTAATAAAATTTTGAGAAGATTTCGATTTTAAACGTATTTATAACCTTGATAGAGGGCGCTGTTCGTGAGCTAAGTAGAATAATTTGAATATATAGTTTTAATATTTAATTTATATATAATTTAAAATAGCCTATCGTTTTCCTCGTATTTTTTTACCTATGTATGGAAATTTTGGTTTGAATTAGTGAACTACTGCGAATTTGTATACCGGACATACAAACCAACAAACAAACAAACAAACATACAAACATTCATTTTTATATATATAGAAGATATAATATAAATGAATTTTAAAAATTGTTTTAAAAAAAATGCATCGGCCGGGAATCGAACCCGGGCCGCCCGCGTGGCTGGCGAGCATTCTACCACTGAGCCACCGATGCGTATACAAAATGGCCATATTTTGGTATTCATTCCATTCCGGATTACTCCGCGTAAAAAAAAAGTTCTTCAAATGAAAAAAAGAAATAGCCAAAAATAATAAGCAAAATGTAGCCAAAAATTTTCCTCAGGTTTATAAAAAGCGACATGCAAAATTTGGAACCAATTGGTTCAGTAGTTTTTGAGTTTATCGCGAAACAGACAGACAGAAAGACAGACAGGAATTGACTTTTATATATATAGAGGTTTATGGGGAATAACATTTATTCATTAATTATACTTGTCAATCTATGTATTTAATTATGAAGCCATTGAATGTTATATCCAAAATTACCTTTAAATATGATAAAATAATCCTGATAGGCAACACTTCTAATATTATCACCATCATCGCTACATCTGTTGTTGAAATCTGTGTGACATATTTTCAACGCTATATTTTCCAATAAAATTAAATATTTCAACATACCTTATACTGCAACGATAAAACGATCAGAATCGATGGGAGAGTTCACCACTGATGAGCTAGGCCCTCCCCATATTTATCATTGCAGTTAGGACAGTTAGAAAATGTTTAACCCCTCTGTAATATACCTTGTACTATAAAATAAGAAAGGAAAGGAGAGAAAACGATATTGTTTTCCAATTGTTTGCCCATCGCACGTGACTGACTTCACGAGACGCGCGCGCATCGAATGAGTTGTTGTTATTTTGTGTATTTCGAATGATAAAGTTGAATTAATCACTTTATATCTTTAGAATTTGTAACATATAAATTTACTGTCAATGTGTTTCTTTTAAATAATATCATCAAATATTATCTCTACAGACCTTACTGCAATGATATAAGTTATTGAATGAGAGGGCTTGGCTCATCAGTAGTGAACCCTCTCAGCGGTTTCGCCAAATTAATCTCTAGACTGCTCTACTATTGTATTGGATTGATTTGGGATACCCCCTGCATTTTCTATGGAAGGCAGCTTAGGGGTGTTTAGTGAACTATGGATATAAGTTAGAGATAATATTTGATGATATTATTTAAAAGAAACACACATTGCCAGTAAATTTATATGTTACAAATTTTAACGATAGATGGCAATTTAATTTATTAATTTTATATCTTATTCTATAATTTAATAGAAAATAAAGAGGAATACAACACGCTCTAAATATTTTTCAATATGATATAAATAAGAGGATATTACAAGCATATTACTTGTAAGCGCGCAACCTGGAGTATCTAAATCTATTTCAGTTATTCAAAAAATTCCAATCGATAAATACATGAAGCCACATTTTTGTAATTAAAAAAGACAAGCTTACTTGTGAATTGTTGCCATTCTCTTAGTGTCGGTTCAGTCCAAGTACACTGAGATATTACAGATATTAGCACTTTTTTAGAGGAAATAACTCAATATATAAATATACTCATATATTCCTAATTTTCAGTTATAAAGGGCGCTAAGTTGATTAAAGAAATAATCAGTCGCTATAAAAATACCCACATTCCGAGAAAATGTTCAATTAGATTATCATCCAGTGCTTGGACAGCGGAAATAATTAAAAAGCGAACATAATTATTAAAATAATTAGCATACGTCTTTAATTAATTCATTTTGTATATATGGTTTAATAAATTGATTTTTTTAGATCCATTCTGTCTTTTTTTTTACACTTCTTATTATAAATGCGATTTAAAATATAAATAGGAAAATAATATGTTAAAATCCTTCAAAAATATATAAGGACACTAAATATATATATGGTTATATATATGATTATATAAAGAAAGAATTAACAATTTGTAAGAAGCTAAAGGCAGAATTTACGGATTAAAGAGACTGATCTTATAAGAAGTCAGAAATAATTTATAATGATGTATTACTATAATTTATTCCATTTTGAGAAATGTATTGATTTTAATTAATATAAAAATACAATACTCTTTAGTTTATGATTTTCCTCCCTTTCAAAGGGCTATTATATGAATTATATAACTGTAGTTTAGATAATGCTCCAATAAAGTATAATATTCTGGGTTTCTTTTTACATACCAGGCGTGGGGTGATTTAGAATGATATATTCTACAGAAGTAAAAGTTCACAATGTGTAAAGTGGATTTGTTTTGCCGGAAGGATATTGATCTATAAATTAAAGGTAATTTCTCTTGTCAACATAGACGTCAAAACTAGACACTATCTATTGACCGTCGCCGGAAACTAGCGGCCTCGGGTCGGTGACAAAGCCACAACACCAGAGTTGGAAAACTGAGAAGCCTTCACTTAGAGACCCTGTTTCGGGCTAATGTCCCTTTACATATCAGTTCGAACTTCATATCATGAGATCCACACGGTTCTAATGGAATCTTCACAAAATGCCAAAAAGGTCTTTAGCTAGCAAAGTGGCCAGGCTATCTCTACCCAAAATATAGATGGATATTTTTCGGGGAGGATATTCATCTTTAAAAATAAAGGTCACCTTAACGGTAGAGGTGACCTTAATTGTAATAGAACAATGTGTGAAGTTCACATCAATAATGATTTATCATCATCTTAGTATCATCATTGCCATATACAGAGGGGAGAACGCTATTATAAAATAATATATAATACAAATTTAGCGCCAAATATAGAGATTTGCCGAGAATATTTTGATCCATCAAAATAAGGGAACCTATCCCGTCAAATAAACGTAAAACCTGAACACCACCTATTGTGAACTCCCATAACATTCTTAGGTTGTATTTGAATCAATTAATATAACTACCTTCCTTCTGTGCACATTTTATCTAACGTTGTTTCCAACTTGCAAAAGTACTTTATTCAAACGCCTTATCCAACTCTCTGAATCACTCCCTAACAGTTAGGAGTAAATTCGCACTATTTTCAAATGTTTTAACGACGTGAAAAGTAGAAATCCAAATAGGTAGAAGTCTAAGGATGCCAGTTTAGGGCGACCCTGGGTAAAGCATCAAAGTCCACCCATACCCTGCAATCTTCGCCAGTCAGATGCACCATGCGAGGTGTCGCATTATCTTGTTGAAATTTGATTTAGCGTTTGTTGAGTTAGGTATTTTTGTTTCAAATGTTCTTTTAAGCTATTCTAATGAAATACAATAGATTTCCTTGTCTATAGAAGAAATTATTTCTAGATTGTCCATGAATATTAGCCCTTCTTGGTCCTAAAAGACAGATTATGATACTGTCCTTGTAAATGGAAATCCTTGGCCTTTTTTTACTGTAATGTGATGTTTTATGGATCCATTGTATTGATTGGCTCTGTGAAGAAGGATTATAATGATAAATCCAAGTCTTATCACATGTTATCACACCTTCAAACACCTGAGAAGCTTCTCCAAAAATGTCTCCATGAGGTCTAAACAAACCTCTTTCCGAATTTGCATCATTTCTCGTGTTAGACGTTTTGGCACCCATTTTAATACATTTTCCGATAAGAAATATCATTAATAAGTAAACACTTTCTTTATACTAGAACGTTATTTAATTATTTGACTAATCGTGATTGTCTGGTTATTATATTTTGGCCTACATAGGTTGGTCTACCTGGCCTTTATTTATTACTAATATCGAAACCAGCAGTCTGAAATCACTAAATCAATCTTTGTATTGTGCTTCTAACATGGCTTCCTTTCAAAGCAGATACTTTAGGTTCGAGTGAACTACATTGGCTGAAATGTCTCAGGATTTAACGAACGTCGGATCTTGCGTTTACTTTTGGCTACATATTTGAAAAAATGCAAAGGATATCTTAATTCTATTGGCGGATATTAAATAAAGATATTTATCTAATCAAAACACCTTATATGTATGATGATGATAAATTCGTTCAAATATTTTCTTCTAGGATATTGTGCATCACTTATTGACCGACCATTGAAGAAATGAATTTTTAAAACTGGATAAATAGGAATTAGAGAAAGCTATCGGTGCCCTCAAGTTGGGCGGGGCGCCACATGGCTAGGCCTACCGTCATACCTTACTCCAGACCTTTCCAAAACTCTACTTTCCAAATATTTATTAGCTCCATAAATATTCCCCATCCGCGCTCCAAAATCTATCCCTAACTTTTTTTCTAATTATAAAAGTCAAAAAATAAAATTTACATTGTTCCTTAAAAATTCTCCTTTATTTTTGAAGTTTTAAAAATAATATTTTACTTGTTGGAAAAGAAAAAAACTTAAATTTAGAAAATTTAAGCTTGTCCTAAGGAGAGAGAGAGGAGGCTTATTGGTTATTTCTGTTCTTTAAAAATAACAATCTTTATTTTTGGGCTTTGAAAGCTTTTTGAAAATTTTACAAAGATTTTGTGTGTGTTTATTTTGAGAAGGAATTTCAAGAATCCAAACCTATCACTCAGGTATTTTCATGATCTGATTATTTAAATAGAGAGCTTCGAATAGTTATAAAGTGTAAAGTGTAGAGTAAATTGAGGTTTTTACCTGTTGTAAATGTACCTCTATATATAGAAATTCTTTTCAATACATATATATATATGTTATTATATATATACATATATATGTTATATATTTTATTTATAATAATAATTTCATAGATTCAAATACTCTGCTAAATCGACCGCCAGAGGTCACTCTTCCCCTATAAAAACTCATTGTTGTTTTTTCCCGTTGGTCGGCTCAAAACTTTTGTACATTATGTAAATGTAATTATTTCTCATTTTTCTATTTATAATATATATATATATATATTTTTTAATTTAATCTAATAAAGAGTAAATTAAAACTACTATAATTTTATTCTGATATTTTTAGTAATGATATTTTCCAGTATATATTACTAGAAAAATTATCAAATTGCAATATATATAGTTTATGAAAAATATTATATAAACGATTATATAATCCGAGAAAAGAATATAAAAGTTCTAAAAGAAATTATAAAAGCATATATATAATAAATGTATTTACCTTATAGGCATCAATAATTATTTTATGTTTATTATATAAGTGCATTATAAATTTAAGCAATATATAAAAATTACATGTGATTCCTTAATAAGCTAATTTTCAAAATGCAAATTAATCTTTAAAAAAAGTTTAAAATGGTGATTTGGTGAAGTATTTTCTGCTAAAGTGTACATTAAGTAGTTCAACGGAACTTTTATAAAATTATTCTCAGCCTCTCTAAACAAATAATAATAGGTAAATAATGGTGTTTGCTATAGAAATTGCAAATATCAAACTCAGGTATATCCCTACACGATTAAATAGGACTGGATTTCTTCCAGACAGCATTTATTGTCCATTGACTAGTGTCAAATAGATCCTATAGAAATCTTCTATAACTCCCCCTATGACGATAAAAAAAGTAAATAATATTATTTATTGCTAGAAAGGAATGAAGATATGCATACAAGGCACGTCTCATCCAAACAAATATTAAGTAGTTGGGCGAAGCGCGTAATAATAATAAAAAATCAATTATTTTTTGCCTTCCTCCTTGCCATTATCTCCAGGAATGTGATATGACCCAGTTATTAGACATAATTATGGGGCGGTGAAAAAGCTAATTTAGAAATAATTGGAGAAAAAAAAAAAAAAAAAAAAAAAAAAAAAAAAATTATGCAGAATTATGGACAAAACCACTAATTCTTGGAAAGGTTGCCCAAAACTTGACGTGCATTAATTTAACGAATTAATAAGCTTGGCGACAGTGAAGGCCATTATTTATCAGACGATTGTGTGACAGGATGAATAGACACTGTACATTTCTTAGCTTCGCCTATACATATATAATGTAATAGTCTTTAATGCATAGACGTCTATTTTATCAGAATATATGACATGTACTTACAAATTATATATATATGTTGCAATATATTCGAATAAATACTTATATATCATATGTAATATAGTATAATAACCAAAACTGTAAAAATAATTTAAATCGCCAGTTCGGCTATCATGTAAGGCATGACAAAATAAACTTCGATTGAGTGAAAGCCGGCGCAAGGACAGGAAAAGGTCCGAAAACATGTCGGGGTTCCCAGGTGTGCCCCCTTCTTGTTCAAACAGATCAGTCCGCTTTGAGACACCTTGATCGACAGACCCCCCTCTACAGATCTGCCCTGACCGGTGTCGGCTTCACTTACTTTCTTTCCATCTCTGTGGTGACATCCAACATGCTTTGTCCTTTTGTGCAATCCCAATCACACCTGAACCTACTCTAAACATTGTGGCCACCACGACTGCAACCAACATGCCGCACTACAGTTATCCAACAGGATAACAAACTACATTAATCAAAGATGGCATGCACGCATAAGTGTAGATTATATTCAAAAGACTATAACGAAGATATTTTACGCTTGTTAAAGGCAGGTTGATGTGAAGAAAATATATGTGTTTCTTAGCACATATTAAAACCAAACGTTCAAAAAAACATAAATCTACCAAATGAATTTACAACAGGTCCATACATTATAGGACGAAATAAATATGTCATGGGGTTCGAAAGATAATAGAATTCCTCATAAAAGTGAATACATATGGACAAAAAGCAGATTACCTAAGCTTATAAAAATAATGTAAAACTAATTTTATATTGCTAAATGTGGGTTAACATTTATGATATACACTGCGTGACATTGAAAATGGAACACCAAGAAATAGTGGCCAGAAAATTATGCAAATTTCAGGGTAGACGCGCCTAACCGAGTTATGCAAATGATGTAAAATGCGCAGCTCTCGTACGCACATGGAGTAAGATATAAGGGAAGGAACTTGCAGAAAGGACAGTATTCGTGTCGTTATTTCTTCAAGGAAAATCATTGTTGAAATTTTGTTCTTGTGTCAAAAGACACGTGTAATAACAGAGAATGCCAGGTCATCGTAAACGGAGGCAGTTCAAGCAGACAGACGCTTTTACGAGGGGCATGGTGATCGGACTGAAAAGGGCAGGTTGGTCCATACGTCAAATCGCAGCTGATACACACCTTTGTGCGTCCACGGTGCACCGACTGTGGAGAAGATGGTTGTAACAAGGAAATGTAGCAATTTATAGGAATGTCGGTGCAACCAGAGTGACGTCAGCACGTGTGGATCGGCGTATCCTTCGACAAGCAGTGGCGGCCCCACAAGCCACTTGTACCGCCATCCTGCAACATGTGCAAGACACCCTAGATCATTCCATCTCGACCAGAACCATTTCCCGTCGATTGGTTGCTAATGGCTTGCACTCATGCCGTCCGCTAAGAAGACTGCCATTGACCCCACCGAATAGGCGCCAACGTTTGGAATGGTGCCGGGCTAGATCGACGTGGATGACGGAATGGCACAGGGTCGTGTTCTCAGATGAGTCGCGTTTCTGCTTGTCCAGTGATAATCGCCGTGTACGCGTGTGGCGTCGACGTGGAGAAAGGTCCAATCCGGCAGCAATTGTGGAACGCCCCACCGTGCGACAACGTGGAATCATGGTTTGGGGCGCAATCGCGTATGATTCCAGGTCACCTTCACTTCGTATTCAGGGCACTATGACGGCCCAACGATACGTTGATGATGTTCTGCGACCGGTGACACTCCCCTACCTTCAGGGGGTACCCAATGCCCTTTATCAGCAGGATAACGCCCGACCGCACACTGCTCGCATTAGCCAACAAGCTCTGCAAGATGTACAGATGCTTCCCTGGCCACCGTACTCTCCTGATCTCTCACCAATCGAGCACGTCTGGGACATCATTGGACGCCGTTTGCATGCCTTGCCACAGCCGCGTTCAGAAGACGAACTGTGGCAAATGGTTGAGAGGGAATGGAGAGCCATCCCTCAGGACGCCATCCGTACTCTGATTGACTCTCTACCTAGACGTGTTGCTGCGTGCATCGCCGTCCGCGGTGGTCCTACTTGCTACTAAGCCTATGACTATCATTTTGAAATAAAGATCACTTATTGTTCGTCCCTGTCTCTCTCTGTCTGCCGAGTTTCATCACTTTCTGGCCACTATTTCTTGGTGTTCCATTTTCAATGTCACGCAGTGTATATTAAGAAACTACCGATGGTTCAGCTTTCGCTTAGGTTCATCCAGAGTGAAGGTTCGACAAAAAAATTTGTCCAAGAATAATCACCCAGAATATGTAACCAAGCTTGATAAACCTAACTACAAGAAGTACAAAGGAACTGTATGATAGAGGTAAAAATGACGGCAACCCATTACTGGTAGAAACACAAAATATGTTTAATAAAACTAAAGGTCTATTCATGATATAATTGTGAAAAACCATTAAAATTACAAAATATTTTATCACAATGAGTTTCTTTTTATTTCAAAACGCTAGCTTTCAAGTGATAATCGCTCTTCAACGGGCTCAATAAAAATATCGATTATATCCTACAAGAATGCGTATCTTTTTAAAAATATTTCTTGTAGGATATGGTCGATATTTTATTAAGCCTGTTGAAGAACGATTATCGCTTGAATGCTAGCGTTTTTAAATAGAAAGAAACTAATTGTGAGAAAATATTTTGTAATTTTTAAAACTAAATGTGTAGGTACAAAGGTTAAAGTATGTTGAAGAAAAGTATACGCAGTTTAAATTTAAAATAAATTAAAAATAAGTTTGATAAAATCAAGAATGAATGTAATGTGTGTTTCGGTAAAATAGAGCTTACCTAAGGTTAGAAGATATTTCAAAAGGAATGAGATAAACACGCGGCACAAAGGAAAGGTACTGAGGGCAGGAACTCGAAGGGACACCCCAAGTATCTGGAAGAAGTCGGAAGTTTGCTTATTAAATCTGAGGTGCGGTGCGCGATGTAACTCAATTACTAGCTCAGCTCCCGCGGGACTTTAAACCTGCCACCGCAGAAATAAATCGTCTGATAGCCCCCCGCAACATGGCTGGCCCAGCTTCGGCTTTTAATTCCAAGATTGACAGCGTGTGATGTGCTTAGGATATACAAATAAAGTGTTTTTTTTTAATACTTGGTATTAAGTATTTTTTTTAATTTTTCGCTCACATAATTGGGTATAAAACTCATGGACAAAAATTAAGGAAGTTGTACATTTAACATCGAGATTCATACAATATCTAGGGAATATATTTCATATACAGTGACGTTTATTTAATACACACCAGCGTGAAAATAATTGCCCGTCTCCTTCAAAAAGAAAAAAAAAGAGATGAATGGCGCCATCAAATACTTTTTCCTTCCTTAAGTTTTGTTCATTAGTGTAAATGAACGCAAAATATAGTGATGTTACTAAAAATAGTTACTTTTTTTTATAACTTTAAATGTATATACATATATATGTTTATATATCTATATATATAAAAAATGAATGTTTGTATGTTTGTTTGTATGTCCGGTATACAAAAATACGGGGAAGACGATAGGCTATTTAAAAAATATATATAAATCAATTATTAAAACTATATATTTTTAGTCAGAAAATGATGATGATGATATTGCTGTATCATGTTTGATTATCAGATACAAAATTATATCGGGAAAAATTCCAAAAAGCAGAGACCACAGGTGAAACCAGTTCATTATTTTGTACGCAGGAACAAAATTCTAACAGAAAAACATTCATTCGAGCAGAAAACAAAAGCCAGATCATCTTTCTATAAAAATATCGCTTCTCAGACACAAAGTTTGGAGCGGGACGTTTCACAAGAGTGACATCCACGGCGCCAATTTATAATTGTAACGAATAGTATTTGAATAAAAACATTTAATCGGATAAAACCCGGGCGTTGACCGGGTCAGTCGGCTAGTTATCAATAAAAAAAATAACATATAATTTTAAAGTTTTTCAAGGAGTTCTATTATTGTGCGAAATGAAATTATTCTTGGAAGATTTTAGAGAGATAATATATTTTAATTGACACATATAGGTAGATGGAACAGTTTTCTGTGGTAGATATACCGGGAAATAATTTCCATTATTTTCGTAAACTGCTCAATGACAGAAATATAAGTATACTAGGCGAATGAGCCGGCTTCGACCGAGAAATCCTCCGAATGCAATTTTCTTCATACTGAAAGTACATCAATATATTTATGAAAAACGACATGCAAAATTTGGTACCAATTAGTTCAGTAGGTTTTGAGTTTATCGCGAAACAGACAACAGACATTGAATTTTCTATATAAGATGAGATGTGTAGAAAGTGCTATTTCACCTAGCGGTATCAATAGTGTGCTTGTAAATATATATAGGCTTTATCGCGTCGAAAGAACATTCCTGCTATGTTCTCAATAGAGGAATCCGAAGACCTATCATATTTTTATTATTCAATTTAGATTTTCTTTATTTTATTTTTCATAAATTTATAATATTATCAAATTACAAAACTATTTTAGACGCGTGATATTCTTTTTAAAAAGAATATTACACGTCTAAAATAGTTTTGTAATTTGATAGCAGATGGCGCGCTAGTGCATCGAAACATATTTATAATATTATTTGTATATACAATTTTTTATTCATTTATTTTTGAAATTATTATTAAAAGAGTTGATTATTATTCTACACACACGCACAAATATATTTCAACAATTTATCTCTTTTATATAATATATTATTTTATATATTCAAATTTTGTAAATTAATTTGTATCTGTGTGTGTGTGAAATTTTGTGCACTTTTCAGAACCCGATGACAATGCAAGTGTACGTATTTTCAGACTTCTTGGTGATCGGAATGGCCAGGAATGAACAAATTTCTTTTTAAGTTTTATATTACGCCCCTTAAAAAGAATTGACCAATCCGCCGCGAGCAGGCTTTCGTCTATGTAAGGTCTAAAATCCATTGAACTTTTTATTCAAATATTTGTAAATTCATGACTAAAAACTAACTAAATAATTGATAAATAAAAATACATCTAAGAAAATATTTTATTCAAATGCACTAAAAGGAAAAAGTAAAATATTGTATCTTCTGTCATTGAGTAATTAGATGTATCTGAGTGAAAATAAAAGCGGCGGGGATTATCATATTTAGAAAAGAGGTAAAAATATAGCAAACACTTATAAAAATCGCTATCACCTGCCATATATTAAATCATATTATGTTTGAAATTCATGATGATCGTCCCCCGCCGCTTTTATTTTCACCCAGATATATCTAATTGCTCAATGACAGAAGATACAATATTTTATTTATTCCTTTTTAGTGCATTTGAATAAAAGCTTTATTTTAAATGTATTTTTATTTATTAACTATTATTTATTCAATCACCTGATCTCGTATAATTTTTATTTGTGCTATTTTTTTTCATATAAATTTATGTTTTTTAAATATGTAAATTATCGATATATATAACTCATTATTTAATTGTAAAGCTTTAGCATAAATCGATATTTTATAAATACTATATTTATCTATTTACCAGCAAATATATATGACAAAATATATAAACAAAAAGGTAATTAAAGCCGAGTTCTAAGACAAAAAGTGTGCTAATTAAAGGCGGTGAAAATTTAATTTAAAAAGGTAAACGCTTTAATGCAGAATATTTTTTTTATAAAACAAGAGTTAACAATGTAAAAAAATATGGTAAAAGATGTTAAGGGAAGTGCATTTAAATATTTCCAAAAGTAATCACGAATTTAAGTAGGAATTTATAAAATTATCAAAAGGTTTTAAGCTCATATTTCTCCCATTGTTAGTTCCATTTTTTATTCTAATTAACAATACGTGTATTGTGTATTTGTTGGAGGAAAAGGTGTTGTATTTTTTCCTGAAATCCCTAACCATTATGTTTCGAGAGGAAAAATAACTGATTTCTTCTTTATTTGAAGAGAACACGTGATTTCCTTCTTTATCCTGAAAACTAGTTTAATAATCTCGTTATATCGTCTGCTAGGTTATTATAATCAGATTTAAGTTCGCGCTTTTTTCTAACTCTCGGTCTTGCTTCAAGAACTTTGCACTAATCCACTTAGATTCTCAGTGCAGTAGACGCAATGAAAAAAGCTAGAAATTCATTTTTTTATTTTAACTCTAAATTGGTTAAATGTCTACAATATATTATTAAAACCCGTTTAAATCTCTATATAAGTTATGATTTGAAAGATCACTACGGATTATAAACGTCAGACCTTTCCTTATTTTAATCCGGCTTATAATATTAGGATTACAATATAAAACGCATCACCGTAATAATATATACATATATGTTGTGATCATTTAAATCCTATTTATATCCTATATAGGATAAAGGTGGACGGAAATTAGTTTTTCCATTCACCTTGAGGTTTTATAAATATTCTCAAAAAATACGAATATAATTCTTATAAATAAGAGTGTCATGAATTTATCACATTTCAATATAAAACAAATAGGAATAAGGAAATAATAAATATATTAGGATTACAATATTAGGATTATAATATTAGGATTACAATATAAAACGCATTACCGTAATAATATATATGTTGTGATCATTTAAATCCTATTTATATCCTATATAGGATAAAGGTGGACGGAAATTAGTTTTCCCATTCACCTTGAGGTTTTATAAATATTCTCAAAAATACGAATATAATTCTTATAAATAAGAGTGTCATGAATTTATCACATTTCAATATAAAACAAATAGGAATAAGGAAACGATAAGGTTACCAGGGAATGTTCTCTATCCACGTATTGATCTCCAAGACGACTGATTCAGTGAAACCCTATCCACCGCCCTCGCCACAGTTGGATCTATTACCAAGGTCCGTCCATACATGACCAATTAGCTTCCTTGGAATTCCTTTTTGGTTTGTAATAATGGTGTTAGGAGTTTTTTTATATTCTCGTTAATATATGAAATGTTAGAATCTCTATATACATCTAGAAACATAATATCTTTAACATATTAATATGAGAGGAGAGAAGTAAGTTTGTAATATTTCCTGGAAACCTTACTGTTTGGCTACCCAGATTAGAATTCTGAGAAATTTGAAACCTAAAAGTGCGTATTCCATTCATCATCTGTCTTATTTTATATTTACCAGAGAGAGATATCGTGAGAATTATTATCATAATAATTTTTCTAAATTGATTTTTAACGTTTATAAAAACATATTGATATGTTGAGTTTTGATAAAATGTTTTTATACAGTATTATTTTGGAAGATAATTAGGTTGGAAGCTGCCTCATTTCAAAAGACTTCATTAGAGAGATTTTACACCGGTTATAAAGTAGAATTTATAATATTAAGTTTATTATTCTTTTTACAATAGGCATTACAGTCTTTATCCCCAATACCCCTGAGATTTGGTCGTAGAAAGAGTAGTTGGGGGGGGGGGGGGGGGGGAATTTTATGGGGGCATCCATTCTCAGCAGTCGCCCTTCGGCCTCAGGTTGCCAGTGTGAATGAGGATAGTTTAAGTGAACCTAGCATGTGTGTGTTACTCGCTTAAAAGAAGATAGTGTAGGTAACGCTCTAGTGTTGCTAGTGTAAATTAGGATAGTTTAGGTGTGATCTTTTGGAGATTGAAATGTTGGTCTGTGGTTTGTGATTAGTGATCTGTTATCTTTATTGTCGATGCATTTTCGGTGTTTTATAGACGGAGGTCTATGGTTCTGCCAGTCTGCTCAATATAAGTAGCAATATATTGAGATAAACTGACAAAATAAACTGGGTATAAACAAGAATAAATCGAAACCACCAGGCTTCCCCGGATAGAAAGAAACTTATTAAAAAATAAACCTTTCCCAGGAAGCCTGATGGTTTCAACTTAATCTTGATACAGGGGATTATTTTATTGATTTGTTCTTAATGTAGCGTTGGGGAGAATGGCAGAGCCTTAGACATTCGTCTTAAAAACATCGAAAATGCATTGACAATAAAGATAAAAGATCACTTCTATCAACCCATTTAATCTTCATACCACCGTTTCGATCTCCAAAAGGCCATACCCAATTATAACAATATAAAGAGCAAATACAAAATATTAATAGCAGAATCTCTATAAATTTACAAGAAATTAAATGAAACGTGAAACTTCCAGACCATTACAAAAATGCAAAGACCTAAATTTAATTATGTCCCATTAGTTCATGATAGCGAAGAACAGGTTGACCTTGTGCTCCACGGATTTTTGATTTTAATGTTAATATGAAACCTCAAACTGGGCTTTAATTATTAGATATTTAATAATATTTCTCTTTTATATAATCCATTATTAACAGAATCCCTACAGAAGAAGGATATAGTCAGAAATCTTCTCCAAATATGTTGTACTCAAAGAAATTTTTCATTCTAAAATAATATTGAATCGTGTATTTATATTTTTGTTTAAATTTTATATTTTAACAATATTCCGCCTTTGTGATCCTACCCTTCGAGGAGCTTATATTACCGTGTTTTATATATTCCAAAAAAACATCGTTTCCTTTCAATAAATGCATTAATGCGATTAATCCACTAAATGTATTAAAAAATACATTTTTATGCCTTCTAATAAAGGTCATATGTTTTTAATGTACTTTAATGCATTTGATGTGCTTAAAAATAATTATTTAATTATATACCCATCAAATATTTGTTGTGTGGGTTGTAAAATAAAATATCTTCTAATTTTCCAAGTTTTTAATCCTTTCAAATAAAAAGAAGACAGTGGGAATTCCTACTTTGTTCATCTGTTTATATGGTGATCTATTCCAATGAAATGTTGCCAATGAAGCATTTTTCGGTTTTTAGCGTCGCGGAGAGAGATTCCAGAATTATCTCTAAATTAAATTCCTCCAATGGTACACAAGAAAAAACGATCGTTTTGAGGTATTGCGACACGGTTGGACTTTCTGTCATGTTTTGTATCAGAGATTCTAACTGAATATATATACCAAAAGAGGTACTTCTCTCTCGTAAAAATTTAGATTCATCATCCCATTACTCAACGTTATGTTGAACTAAAACCAAGTGATGTGAAGAAGGGAAATTCATCAATAAGAATCAAATGCTCATTGTTGTCCATATTATATATATAAATATATATATATTGTAATAAAGTATTTATTATTTTATTAACAGAGTATCATTTTTGTTTCTATTTTGCTTCTCTATGAATTTTCCTCATTGCTTATCTTTTGTTTATCACTCATAGTTTGTTCTTGCCTGATATAAATTGCTGTCATCCCGAAGTTGGTCTTCCCTAATTTTCCACGTTGCAATATAGATATAAGAAATTATGTAAAATATAATAAATTGTGTGGGAGAGAGTCACAGATTTTAAATAAAAGGTTGATCCCAACTTACATTAGATCAGAATATCAAGCTATAATACTGTTTTAAGTAATACCATTAAATTAAGTTCGAACTATAAATATTTTTTAGCTAATTCAAAACATAAAGGATGTTTGTTTT
>CP092886.1:65979518-66078906 GCA_030710605.1 Cordylochernes scorpioides
TTTAAATTAAAAACATAAAAGGAATTTCCTGACCGCTTACATAAAGTCGTAGAGGTACAGTCAGCACCACGCTGACGATGGCCAATAGCCCGAAGCGCGTACGTGGTTGACCTTTCTTGATTTATCAAGAAATTGGGTTTGTAAACTATTTTTGAAACGAACTAATTTAACCTTTTGCTGATTTTTGCTCCACTAGATGGCGCTCTATCTAGGATACTCATGTGAGCGGTCAGGTAATAAATAAATAAAAATATATTTATCCACAAAACATTTCTTGAACTAGGTTTTTTCGAGAAATTGCGCAGAAGTGTTAATTTTATAAAAGTTCATAGATAATGGAAATTATTAAAATATTTTCAAATATTTATATCCAGATGTATGTGTTGAGTGTAGTTAATACGGAATTATTCTAGAGACACTAAAGGCGTCCTAAATATGACGCCAGACTGAATGTCTGGTCGACATCTAGCGCATGTCAGAAATGTTTTAACATTTTATGATTTTATAGGACGTCCGGACGTGAACTATAACAAAGTTAAATAAAGTTATTTATTATACCATCTAACATTGATATACAAAATATTGCCGGAATATATAAAGTTATATGTGTTTTATATGGCCCCTCTGAGCGTTATTCCAAAATATTGACGGCCTGGAGAGAGATCTCCTACCATACGAATAATAGATAAATGGGAATATTCTTTGAAAGTCTCCGGGAAGTTTTACTTCACTTTTACATTTTTTATCAGAATTTATTGGGGCATTGGTAAATGCCAATAGAATGTATTCTACTTCTCCCCCATATATATATATCGCAAAATATACAACAATATTCCACTTTATAATATAAAATATAGGAATATATATAAATAATTGCCGCTACCGCAACAAAGTATCTTTATTTTAACATGAATTATTTCATATATATTAAATCATATTCCATATGTTTCCAATATATAATACATCATATATATATAGTCAGAAAAAAATTGAGATTCACTTTATTGAGAGATATAGAGAGATATATTTTTTGAATCTAATATATATATTAAAATCAAAAAAGACATATCCTGACCACGAGCACATGAACCTTTTAGATGGCAGAGCGCCATCTAGTGGAACAGAAATCAACTAAACGTTGATTCATCCTGTTTCTTGATATTTGGCCAATATAAATAGATGGCACTCTGCCATCTAAAAAGCTCATGTGCTCGTGGTCAAGATATGCCTTTTTTTGATTTTAATACCAACACTTGACCTTTTATAAGATATACAGTTAAACCTGTCTATAGCGCCCCCTCTAAATAGCGCCTTCCCTCTATAGCGCCCGATTTTAAATACGTAGTACGATGCGATTTACATTTAAAGTGACCTGTTTATTGCCCTCCCTCTCTATAACACCCTATTTTGGTGAGTTCCAAGAGGGGGCGCTATAGACAGGTTCAACTGTAATAAAAATCACAACATAAAGTTGTGGGAGAATGTTATTGATGTACCACAAGGGGTACCTTTTGTTATGAAAATGCATTAAAACAACGCATTTGTTTATCCCGCCAATAAAAACTTAACGGTGTTGATAACAATGAGCCACAACGCCAGTTTAATATAGGTTTATATTATATGTATATGTCGAATATAGAGTTTATTTACAAATTATAAACTATGATAAATCAATATAATTATTTCTAATAACAACATTTGTAGTAATCAAGAAGCAAAATGTAGATTTAAATAAACTTAACACATATATAAATATTTAATAGCTTCTCAAAATAAGCAAAGGATTATTATTAAAAATGTAAAATATAGATATAAAAATATATAAGCAGAAGTTGAACGTTGTTTTTGAATGTTTTTAACCAATAACGATACCTGCAAATATTTGCCTGCGCAAATTTAATTTCCGTCTTTAGAAAGAATAAGATCAAAATATTTTCCTTCGTTTGAAATTAGATATTTTTATTAGATATCAGACATCGCATATTTCTTTGTATATTAACGCCTTGTTCAAATATGTTTTTAAATCTTAAGAATTCTGTCAGATATTTATATATACCGTGGTAAGTTATAATATCGTTCCTATTATGATGATACACAATGATTACATTATAATCTGTGTTCCTTTCTTTATAGTAAGAATCAATAGTAAATAAGAAACCTTTTTCGCGAGATTTTATATTTAAAAATAAATCAATTTCCTACTGTCCTTATTGTCTTGGAAAATATGATAAGTGGCGCCTCATCTGTGGTGAAAACAGTTTCGCCAGTTTAATTTTCTATACCGCTTTTGATATCTCATCATTGCAGTAGAGAGTTGTTTATTTGAAAAGGAACATAGGTGAAAATGAAAGGTTTATATAATTTTCAAATAATAAAAAGTCCTATTTCGGGATAGAATAATGGTTTAGGTAAACAATATTATGATTACATTTTCTATAGACCACTCGACATGTCTATTTACAAAGTCTTTTTCTAAACTATACTAAACTCTAAATTTACTTCCCTTTAAAGTCAAAGTTATTTATATAGGGAAAACACACACACACATACACAGGAAAAACCTGGATATATATTGTTCGATTCCAAACAAATAAAATATAAAAATAAATATTGTATATAAAATGGAAAAGGAAACAGTCTTTGAAAAAGTTCCTATAGAAACAGAAATTTAAATTAGAACTTTAAACCATGAAGAATTTTGGAAGCCCCATAAAATTCTCTCTATATACAAGATTTTAAAACATATATTTATAACTATAATAACGAATAGATTCAAAAAGGATAAGTTTCTTTATTTGAAAAATCAATTCGAGCTTTCGGGCGTAAGCTGCCCTTCTACAGGAATAATGAATACAATTTCAAGTAGTCATGTATGTACAGTTATATACTGAAATTGTATTCATTATTCCTGTAGAAGGGCAGCTTGCGCCCGAAAGCTCGAATTGATTTTTAAAATAAAGAAACTTATCCTTTTTGAATCTATTCGTTATTATAATTATATAAAGGATTATTCGTCATATATTTATAGCGCTGTTTTCGAATAAAACATTGATGAGATTTCTTAATTTCGGACTTTTCCAAAGACAAAATGTCATTTTCAGAATTAAGAAAAGCATTATATATATATATTACATTGCAGTAATGCAATGGGTTTCAAAATGATCTTCAAATCAAATCGGATAGTAAACAAAGTTCCTGTTCAAACAACTATAGGAATCACATGTAGAAAGGTTCACGGAGGTCCATGTGTCAGCAGGTAAATGGAGTTAATATGCCGCCTAGTTCAAAGCGCGGGCTTACCTCCTCCTATGTTGCCGGAGCATAATCCCATTCTCTGTTTAAAATGGTCTTAAAGTCCGAGTTCAACGATTCCTTTATAACACCAACTTACTCCGCATACCTTAATAGGTAACATAATATTTTTATATTTTATATATGTAAAATATTACTTGTATAAATATATTACATTAACTATGGAGGTATGCGGAGGAAATTGATGTTATAAAGGAATCGTTGAATTCGGACTTTAAGACCATTTTAAACAGAGAATGGGATTATGTTCCGGCAACATAGGAGGAGGTAAGCCCGCGCTTTGAACTAGGCGGCATATTAACTCCATTTACCTGCTGACACATGGACCTCCTTTAAACCTTTATACATGTGATTCCTATAGTCGTTTGAACAGGAACTTTGTTTACTATCAATTCGATCCTATATCATTCAATAACTCACGTTTTACTTTGAACTAATGGAATTTTGAGTTCATGGCAATTATAAACAAGACCTAGTAATAACATCAAATTGATGAGTTGATGGGAGGGATTATATTTAATCCCCTTACACCGAGCAGGGAGGTTAGGTTCCCTTCGGGAGTTAAACAAAGCCGTTTACTGAGTTGATCAACTTGAGACTAAAAACTTGAACCGTGGAAATTTCATATCTTCAAGAAATCCAGTTTCTTGATATGTTTCTACATCCTTCTGCATAAATAAATTTACTAAATATAAGCTACTATATAGCAGACCCTCTGCATATAAGAAAATAAACTATTCAGAATGTTAAAAGGACCAGACTTATCAGTGTTGAACCCTCCAGCGGTTTCGCCAGTTGAAGCTACGAGTTCGATAAGTTTCATCTCAATAAGAACATTAGGAAGTGGTTTATATATATAAAAAAGGAAAACATCGCGATAAATGGTTATTTTTTCTTAAATATGTCTAATATATTTTTCTGAAGGATGATATTAATGTAGAAAAAGTGAATACCCTTTTTTTTTAATTCATCCGAACAATGCATTTATCGAACATTTTAACGCAAATATTCAAATCGCTGAATATAATCCATAGTAACTAATTCAGAGATTTCGGACCAAATACCAACCTGTATACGACGGTTTGGGACTATAGCCCTAATAATAGAGAGTAGGAATCTATTTCATAACATCATGTTAGAAGAATTATGAAATCTACCGAATCTGCCGAAAAGGTATTTTAGTAATTAGTAAGGCCGATCTTAGGCCAGGAAACAAAACAAGTTAGCTGGAGGATGGTATTCATGTATTAGAAGAAGATAAAGCCAGACACCATGATGGGTAAATTTGATTTGGTTTACATTTTCCAAAATTGGTGTTGTGATTATTTGAATGATGTGAGTCCGCGTGATGTTCGCAGAAAAGATCGAGAAATGCATTGTCATCATGCATTTTACCCGTGGACTGGTGCCCTATTTTATAATAATTTTATTCTTTCATAACATAATATACAAACAAAGTGTTAATATATATTTAATTATGTGTTTGAAAGCGTAATTAGATCGAATATTTAACTACATCTTCAGATTCAATATTTGAGACGACATCGCCCAAAGGTTATCGAAACATCGGAATAAAAGGCAAAATGGAACATGATACGGTATTGAAATAGCATTTCCTCATTGTCCAGCAAAACATTTATAATAACTGAACGTTATCTATTAGAAAATTAATCATATATACATTCATTTTTTCATTTTATGGATTTTGTTGAATTAACAAAAGCTACAGTCCTCACCACACTGACGATGTCTATCAGCCTGAAAATGCTACGTGTGGCTCGCTTTAATTTATAATTCAAGAAAGGGCATTGGCCGAATTCCAGAAATAAAATCCTCGTCAAAGTCCACCATTAGCACCGTTTAGTTTTACAATCACTAGCTGTCCTTTAATCAGATTATAACTGTGGTTAAGAGAAAATTATCATCGATTTAACTATTTTTGTAAATATATTTATGATTATCTTTCTAACCTGAAAGGTTCAGGTTCCTAATACATATTATTGTTTCAACTTTTTATTTTTGATTACTTTTTCTTGTATAATATGTTTATAACTGATTCTGTTTAAAAAATGTAAATCGACGCAATTATCCCTAACCGGGATATCGCGTTTTGTGTGTTGAAATAAAACTCAATCTAAAAATAACTGTGGTATTCTTCATCTCACAGATTATATAGAGGTTTTATTCTGTATCAACAAGCAGTGTCATCGCACAACAACATTGCTTGGAATACCTATTTCTCAGCATTTATAAAGATATATTTTTATTTTTGCCTCAGAAAATACAGAATATTTCGGACATATTTTTTAATGAATAAAGAATACTTTATTACTCTCTCAGCCTCTCTATAATATCATTTTTAAAGTTAAAATATAAATAAATATAGTGTATTCTCAACACTTTCACAACCCACAGAACAACATATATTTTACAACCAGATCCCCCCCCCCCCTTTAAAATATACTGAAATACTATAAATGCTTAACTTAGATAAATAATATAGAGAGCACACAAATCTACTGATCGTGCAACTGAATGTTGCTGATGGCTTCCTGCCGTCTATCGGAGAAAAAGCTGAGCGCAATTTTATTTCCTGAAATGGCTTATGTTAGTTTTCGAATTAGCTGAAACCTACTAAATATGCGTTTCAGAATGTTAGTCCTCGTCAGATTTATGTACCTTTAACACTCACAATGTTAGTTATATAGTTCTTTAATTTTGCAATTATAAATCAGAATGTGTGTAAATATATTTAGGGCCAAAATATGCTTCGGAGAATTCTAAAAGTATCAAAGAAAAATGCTGCTACATTCAAAGAGCCCCTTCTTAATGAATGTTGCCGAGAGGTTTCTGCCACACTTCTAAAAAATAAACAACATATTAGCACATTTGTGTTTTGAAAATATTCATATTCGATTAAATTTCTATTTTTAAAAGTATGTATCAAATCGAGAACCGATTTAAGTACTACATAAATAATATTTAAATATATCATATTCTTAATATAAATATATTTACCATAAAATGTATTAATTTATTATGTGCTCACATCGGGAATACTGCATCAATTAGGTCAGTTAGTGAAGTTCGTCTGCAACTAAACGTATTGAGAATGAATCGACTCGGTGGAATGTGACATCATCCCCCGTGTGACTTATGTATCAGGCATGTTAATTAACATTACCTATCTCTATCTATCAAATGGCCAGTCTCTTTGAGGTAATTATCCAAACGACATTGTAGAGTGTGAAGGTCATGTATGCTATAAATAAACGACACAATTATTTTTAAATCAAAATAACAAAATTAATGATTAATATAGTTAAAAGGTTATATCGGCCAGATAAAATATTTTTGTTTTCACGTAGTTTCGATGTATAGCATCCATCCTCGTCAGTTGTGAAGCAAATTGAACATGCAGAAGACGTAAAAATTAAAAAGTGAAGCCACATTTTTTTTCAAGCGAGATTAATTTTCTTTTATAAAACCACTAATCACGTGGTCAAATCTCAATAAAAATTATATATAAAAAATAAAAACAATATAACGGAATTCCAAATTTTACAATTAAAATATATAGAGGAGATTATCGTTAAATATTTGTAAAACACATCCAATATTTATATAAATGACATATTAATATAAATGTGTATATATAAAATTAAAAAATGGCATCAACATTTCGGCAACCAGCTGTTGCCTCTTTCTAGGACAAGCCGAGGAGTCGATATAACAAAAATAAAGTTTAATTTATTAAGTTATTGGTGTATACATAAATATATAAATCCAATCTGCAAATATTATTTTTAGACACATATATTTTTATATGATCAAAGGAAAGGTTTTTGTACATTTACGTGTTTACAACATGATTAAAGGGAAAGGTGTCTATGTATGTGCATATATGTGTTTACAACATGTTTAATGGGAAATGTGCTTGTAAATATGTGTGTTTACAACATGATTAAAGGGAAAGGTGTCTGTACATTTACGTGTGTTTACAAAATGATTAAAGGGAAAGATGCCTGTGTGTGCATATATGTTTTTACAACATGATTAAAAGGAAATATGCCTGTATATATATGTGTTTACAACATGATAAACAAAAGGATGCTTGTGTGTGTGCATATATGTGTTCACAACATGATTAAAGGGAAATATGCCTGTGTATATATGTGTTAACAACATGATTAAAGGGAAATATGCCTGTGCATATATGTGTTCACAACATGATTAAAGGGAAATATGCCTGAGCATATATGTGTTCACAACATGATTAAAGGGAAATATGCCTGTGCATATATGTGTTCACAACATGATTAAAGGGAAATATGCTTGTGTATATATGTGTTAACAACATGATTAAAGGGAAATATACCTGTGCATATATGTGTTCACAACATGATTAAAGGGAAATATGCCTGTGCATATATGTGTTCACAACATGATTAAAGGGAAATATGCCTGTGCATATATGTGTTCACAACATGATTAAAGGGAAATATGCCTGTGCATATATGTGTTCACAACATGATTAAAGGGAAAGGTGTCTGTGCATATATGTGTTCACAACATGATTAAACGGAAAGTTGCCTGTGCACGAATGTGTTCACAACAAGATTAAAGGGGGGGGGGGGTTGCCTGTACATATATATGTTTATTCATTTCAAAAGTTATAGAGAGAATGATATATGTATATAATGCATAAAAATATAAAAATAAATTGTAGAACATTATAAAAAAAATATAAATTTTGCATTTTACAACAAAACTATATATATTGCACTAAAATTCCTTTATAAGACTGGTAATTGTGAAAATCATCATATGGCCTCAAATTTCAATTATTTAAAACATTTTGCAACATTTCTATCACAGCTATTTCCAAAGAGAGGTAAAGAACAAACAACTTCATAGCATTTATTTCTTTACTTTCAACTTGGGAATTGATAAAGGCCGCTTTCAATTAAAACGCCCGAAGAAGTTGGCAGTTGAAAGGAAAGGAATTTGATTGTAAGGTTTATAATTAGAAAGTTTTGTTGGATTGGTGTTTTATCCCCAGTCGTCTGTAAAAGAATTAAACATCAGTCCAACCACCTCTCCAACTTTTTGGATCTATTAAAATGAAATTCTTTAAAGTTCTCTGTCAATATTTGTTTGAATGATTTGGGAATAAAGATGATTATCATCATGTTTCTTTTCATTTCTTCTAGAGGACCTTCAAAATGGGTTCGTGTCTCCGTAAGGATTGATTAAATTCTTTTGAAATTATTGAGTAACTGAATTTTCCTGGTTTTAATAAATGAATAGCTTATTATTTTGATATTTAAAATCTCAAATAATTGTATATATAGAAAGTGAAATATATCTTTTAGTTATTTTCTATTTATCCACCGTTTGATTTTATGTTTAAATCAACAGTGCCAAATTTCCAAGAAGTTAGTCCTTTTGTATGCTATCGAAATTCATAATATGTCTGATGAAAGGCTTCTATTTTCCTAAGCTGAGAGTCATGGAAATTTATCTATATGAAAACCTTGTGATAATGGCCTCATAAAAATGAACCATCTCATAATTGATTTTGGAAAATTTTTGAAATGTATATCATTTAATGCACTTTGTCGCATGAGGTTTGTGGCATATCCCAGGGTCAAAATATCACATCTAACAGTATATGCTCAAAGAAATTAAAATAGTTTCATTGAGAGAGAGTTGTAGAAACGCAGGTTAAGCACAATGGGGGCCCTGTACTAATGGGGGCCATTGCCCGTAGACGTGGTATACAGGCTGGGTTTGTTTGAATTTGCCCAAACTGTGGTTTCGGGGATCATTCTTTTTCTCACCACCTTTACGTTTTTAAACTAAACCCAATACATTGTTTTAAATCATATTTAAAGAGGGAGATGTACCTCATATATATATATGTGTGTGTGTGTGTGTATGTGTGCATTAAGCTATATATTTTAGCTCTTTATGTTGGAATAGGAACTGTCTATAGTGGAATGCCTTATTATACAGACCCATCTTCAGGGACAGGAAAATCCCTACCTAGGGCCTTATATGGCGGAGGGCGGAGAACGCGCTAGAGCCGCTAAGTCAGAAGAAGGAAGAGCAAAAACCGGGCTAAGTCCAATTCCATCTTATTAAGGATGGGGATTTAACTTGGTTTTGAAGGTGGAAACATCTTATAAAGTCAAATTAACCTAATATTAAATAATGAAATAGGGATGCAGGAATGCAAAGGGAAACCACAACTTAATTTCTACCATTAGTGCAAAATGCATCCGCTGAAGATCCTCATCAAGACGGTGCCCGCGGATCCCAGTTGTAGACAATCTGAAGGAGAAGCCAACGACTTGCTACCAGTTGAAAGATATGGATCGATCATCCTGGAGAATCCTGATTGTGGAGGTTTAGCTCGGATTGACCTGATGGATAAATAAATGGCGAAAGGTCAGACAACGGTTTGTCAAATTCTTAGCAGAACTGCGAATGTGTTGGACATCCAATTTCTACAAATACCAAGTTGATTGGAGATGAATAAATATATATAAACTGAAATATAAACATGCATAAATGGCAATTATAAATATAAATAATCTTATTACTAAATTTAATCGTATAAATCTATTTATATATACATTTTGTATTCCAGCATAAATAATGCCGATATAAAAAGTAAAATCACCTTCATATCCGATGACAACTCTAATTTATCTAAAATAAAATTATATATATATATATATATATGGAAGCAATGGTCGCCTCTCCCGTCAAATAAACGCCAGAATCCGACGCCATCTATTGACCGTCGCCGCAACTAGCGGCATCGGGTCGGTGACAAAGCCATAACACCAACTTTGGCAAACTGATAAGCGTCCACCTAGAGACCATGGTTTCGGGCTGATGGCCCTCGTCAGTCTAGGGCGGACTTTATTCCATGAGATCCACACGGTATCTAATGGAATCCTCACAATCTACCAAAGAGGTGTTTTGCTGGCATTGCGGCTGGGCCAAATCTAGTTGCGGCGACGGTCAATAGATGGCGTCGGATTCTGACGTTTATTTTGACGGGAGAGGCGACCATTGCTTCCATGGATTAATTTCCTCCCGGCAAATTTTCCATCTATATATATATAGGGTCGCCTCTCCCGTCAAAATAGACGTCTAAAACCAGACGCCATCTATTGACCGTCGTCGCAATCTAGCGGCCTCGGGTCGGTAACAAAGCCACAACAACAGCTTTGGAAAACTGAAAGGTGTCCACCTAGAGACCATGGTTTCGGGCTAATGGCGTCTGGTTTTATACGTCTATTTTGACGGGAGAGGTGACCCTTGTCTCTTTATATCAATTTCCTCCCGGCAAAATTTCCATCTATATTTTAGCCATAGATTTGGCCCAGCCACTTTGCCAGCTAAACACCTCTTTGGCAGATTGTCAAGATTCCATTAGATCCCGTGTGGATCTCATGGAATAAAGTCCGCCCTAGACTGACGAGGGCCATTGGCCTGAAACCATGGTCTCTAGGTGGAAGCTTTACAGTTTGCCAAAGCTGGTGTTGTGGCTTTGCCACCGACTCGAGGCCGCTTGTTTGCGGCGACGGTCAATACATGGCGTCTGGTTTTAGATGTCTATTTTGACGGGAGAGGCGACCTTTTCTCTTTAGATCAATTTCCTCCCGGCAAAATATTCATTTATATATATATATGAGGAAAGAGAACCATCTAAAAATATTCATGTCAGGCAGGCATGTCAGGATATGCCTTTTTTGTTTTTAATATATATATGGACATTTTTATCACCATATTTATATATTTACTAGAAGAATGACCTGGCTTCGCCCGAGAAATCCCCCGAGTGAAGTATCCTTCATACTGAAAGTACATCAATAATAAATAGTAGAAGTGCCATAGAATAGCAATACAGAAGAAACACATAAACTACAGGAAAAAAAAGTGTGTAATGGCAAAAATTGTATTATATCAGTGTTTAGGTATTTGATTTAATTATTTTTTGCAATCCCTTTAGTTGTTTCAAAATTAATATAGTTTAAGTAAATGAGTTTTAAAAATTGTAAAAAAAAATGCATCGGCCGGGATTCGAACCCGCGTGGCAGGCGAGCATTCTCGCCATTGAAATATATATATATTTGAAATATATATACACTGCGTGACATTGAAAATGGAACACCAAGAAATAGTGGCCAGAAAATTATGCAAATTTCAGGGTAGACGCGCCTAACCGAGTTATGCAAATGATGTAAAATGCGCAGCTCTCGTGCGCACATGGAGTAAGATATAAGGGAAGGAACTTGCAGAAAGGACAGTATTCGTGTCGTTATTTCTTCAAGGAAAATCATTGTAGAAATTTTGTTCTTGTGTCAAAAGACACGTGTAATAACAGAGAATGCCAGGTCATCGTAAACGGAGGCAGTTCAAGCAGACAGACGCTTTTACGAGGGGCATGGTGATCAGGCTGAAAAGGGCAGGTTGGTCCATACGTCAAATCGCAGCTGATACACACCTTGGTGCGTCCACGGTGCACCGACTGTGGAGAAGATGGTTGGAACAAGGAAACTCTACAATTATTCCGCCTTCTACATGCTATTCGGAGAAGCATTTTAAGGCAACAACAGGTCGCAGAAAGGCCGCGAAGCGCCCCGAGGTGGAGGAGGCTTGTGGCAAGAAGATCAAGGATCTGGCAGGGGAAGAGGAAGCTGGAGAGGTCAGGGAAGCAGCGCCAAGAAGAGAGAGAAGCCCGGAAGGTGGCCAGTTGAGGAGGCAGGAGGCCCTGGAAGCCTAGAACTTGAGGGCTCTAAGCTTCAAGGTGGGGCAGCTCGAGGCTCTCGCCTCGTGCTTGTCAGAGAGGCCCGTTGGAACAAGGAAATGTGGCAATTTATAGGAATGTCGGTACAACCAGAGTGACGTCAGCACGTGTGGATCGGCGTATCCTTCGACAAGCAGTGGCGGCCCCACAAGCCACTTGTACCGCCTCCTGCAACATGTGCAAGACACCCTAGATCATTCCATCTCGACCAGAACCATTTCCCGTCGATTGGTTGCTAATGGCTTGCACTCATGCCGTCCGCTAAGAAGACTGCCATTGACCCCACCGAATAGGGGCCAACGTTTGGAATAGTGCCGGGCTAGATCGACGTGGATGACGGAATGGCACAGGGTCGTGTTCTCAGATGAGTCGCGTTTCTGCTTGTCCAGTGATAGACGCCGTGTACGCGTGTGTCGTCGACGTGGAGAAAGGTCCAATCCGGCAGCAATTGTGGAACGCCCCACCGTGCGACAACGTGGAATCATGGTTTGGGGCGCAATCGCGTATGATTCCAGGTCACCTTTACTTCGTATTCAGGGCACTATGACGGCCCAACGATACGTTGATGATGTGCTGCGACCGGTGACACTCCCCTACCTTCAGGGGGTACCCAATGCCCTTTATCAGCAGGATAACGCCCGACCGCACACTGCCCGCATTAGCCAACAAGCTCTGCAAGATGTACAGATGCTTCCCTGGCCACCGTACTCTCCTGATCTCTTACCAATCGAGCACGTCTGGGACATCATTGGACGCCGTTTGCATGCCTTGCCACAGCCGCGTTCAGAAGACGAACTGTGGCAAATGGTTGAGAGGGAATGGGGAGCCATCCCTCAGGACGCCATCCGTACTCTGATTGACTCTCTACCTAGACGTGTTGCTGCGTGCATCGCCGTCCGCGGTGGTCCTACTTGCTACTAAGCCGACGCCGTTCTCGCTCTGTATTATGACTATCATTTTGAAATAAAGATCACTTATTGTTCGTCCGTGTCTCTCTCTGTCTGCCGAGTTTCATCACTTTCTGGCCACTATTTCTTGGTGTTCCATTTTCAATGTCACGCAGTGTATAATAGACGAGCCACAATGAAGCTGACCTTCCCAATACCTTCATTCTCAGAACGTAGAGAGATAACACAAATACTGCCCAAGAAATTTAAGCAGAGGCTCGACAAGAAATATACTTGCACCGCGACTAACCCGTGATCCATTAAATATATTTTAACCCAACATAAATCTAATCTTGAAAATTTCCCACATTACCAAAGCACTTCACAGTAATCCTTTAAAATGAAATAGAGCTGGAATGGGGCTAATTATAACCTGCGCGGGGATGACGTGATTTAAAAAATCTTAACTATAAGTCTTTCTTGATTTACTCAATATCTGTATGGAGAGATTTAGTATATCTCGGAATAAGGGGCATATCAGCCAAGTTTGCACTATTCATTTTAATAATCGCAAAAATAAAAAACATTCCTTGTAAAGAGTCTTCATAGTAAAAATGAAATTTAACTTGTAATATATGCAACAATCTTAACAATCTCTTAGTGGAAATGCACCTCACCTTTTGAGCTGATTGAAATATATATATATTTTATATTGAAATATATATATATTGAATATATATATATATATTGAAATATATATATATTTTGAAATATATATATATTTTAAAAAAATATGCATATATTGGATTTATTATTATTATATTGTTCCAATATTTCGAGGGGAAACTCGCCTCTCTTTATCGAGGATGTTTGTGTTTTTTTACTAAAACAGGCGAGCACGTGTACACCACTCTCTTTCTACAAGGCCAATGAAAGAATTGTATTTTTGATTTAAATATTGCATTCAGTATATATACAGCTAATAATTAAATTTAATATTATATAGATTATTATTTTATCTATGAAAAAGAGAGAGTGATTTATATACAACAGTGTAATTGTAAATAATTGTGTGTTTACATATTAATTCTAAATTAATGATACAATTTCGAAAGAAAAATAAATGGGTTAATTAAAAGTATATACATAGTTATTTACAAATAATTAATATATGAATTTTTTATAAATTTCTGGAAAATCTATATTTCTGTTTATACTCTGTTTATCTTCGGCAGAAGCCACACTTTTAAAAACAGTCTACAATGCTTTTTTCTGTTATATATTTATATATAATTGTGGTATATACCATATTTCAAACAGGCATCAATTATATACGAATATATAACAGAAAGCATTGTAAATTGTTTTTAGAAAGTTTGGCTTCTGCCGAAGATAAACAGAGTATAAACAGAAAAATTGATTTATAAAAAATTCATATATTTATTATTTGTAAATAACTATGTATATACTTTTTATTTACCCATTTATTTTGCTTTAAAAATTGTATCATTAATTTAGAATTAATATATACACACAATTATTTACAATTACACTGTTGTATATAAATCTCTCTATCTTTCATGGATAGAATAATAATCTATATAATATTGAATATAATTATTTACTGCATATATACTGAATGCAATATTTAAATCAAAGATACAATTCTTTCATTGGCCTTGTAGAACGAGAGTGGTGTACGCGTGCTCGCAAGTTTTAGTAAAAAAACACAAACATCCTCGATATCCTCGATAAAGAGAGGCGAGTTGCCCCTCGAAATATTGGAACAATAAAATAATTATAAATCCAATATATGCATATTTTTAAAATATAATTTCAATTATGGATTACTCAATCTTCAATATATATATAAAGGCATTGTGTTCATGCATTTTTAAAGTGAGAGGTGCCCTTTCTGGTATGAATATACTTTTTTCAATTCAGAGAAGCTTATATTTAAAAAAGAGCTTATTTTGGATCAACACAAAAAAATCTTATTTTTATTTTTAAAATTCAATATTTTGAGAGGCTCTTCACCAATCTTTCTCTGGGGCTATTTCCTTTTGAAAGTTTTTTTTCCTTGAACTCGCGGTATCTACCCGCGATTGAATATGAAGGATTTACAAAATAAATCTGTGGATAACATTTTAAACATATATGTAAGCCATTAAATATTTAAATAAATATATTCCACAAATATTTATAAAATAAAACCTATATGTATTTTAGAGTTGCATAGATTTAAACTGTTGATGTGTCAATTTTTCTATTTATTTTGTAATTTTTTTCTATTGATGTTTAATTTTTAGAAATTGTTAAACATCATATATATATAGTACCGTTATGAGAATTTAAAGATTTGTAAAATTTGTTATTTAGTTCAAACATGTGAGGTTTGTTTTTTTATTTTTTTTGTAATAAATAATTAGTAAGAATATACTCGTAGTAGTATAAAAAAATAGTAACACTAGCAAAGCATCTGCGGTTAAACGTAATAGGCCTGGGTAAAAAAAGGAATAAGCGAAGAGAAAGTTTTATAGAAAAGAGCAAGACAGAACCATGATAATAATTTTCCAAATATAAAATTAAGCTAATTAGAGAAAGAAAAGTATTTTTTGTCCTATTTTCTCTCTTGATGAAAGAAGATTAATTCAAAATCTGTAGTTCTTAATATTTAACTTTCCCTTTTTCAAAAAAAAAATACTATTAATATATATATATATATAAAACGAAGAGGTGGAACCTCTAAAATAATGATACAATGCATTTTGTGAGTTGGTATAGTTGGTGATAACGAATTAGTCACAAAACAAGCTTTAGCCAGACTGTATACCATGGTTTCGGGCTTTGGCCTTCATCAGTACAGGGACGGCTTCAATTTTATAACATCCTACGAGAAGAGTTATAAAATCGGTCGTAATAGCCCAAAAGGTGTTAGTTTTGGTACATGAATATAATCCTTCCGCAACTCTATCTATATATGTTATATATAAATATAATATATATATTATAATATCAGAGAGAGAGATAACGGACTCCAATATATATATATATTTTTTTCTATAAATAAAATGTTTTTAGTAATATATAACAATTAAAATTAGAAGTTAAATTTTTGGCCTCTAATTGTTGCATCAATACATAACGATCAGACTTTTCAAGGTGATGTGAAGAGCCCCTACCCTGCTATACACACACAGCTGAAATTATTTAATATTTTACATGCATCACACTAATTTATATCCAGTTATATATAAAGTTGTTTCTTTCCTTTCTCTTTCATCTATAAATATAGAAAGTTGAGCGCGATAAAATGTCCAAAGAATTCTAAACAAATCTAAAAGCTGTAAATCTCGCGAGAATGTCATACGATTCAGAGAGATGTTGCAATGCAGAGGTTGAAGTTGCGGAAATATTTATTGTCCATTCCTCGCTCCTTCCCGTCGACATGTTTATGTCATTCGGAAAACTCCAGCGAACGTTCAAATTTATCACCTCGCGCTTTTTCAATGGAGCTTTTAATTTGGTAACATTGGGTAATTCCCTGAAAATGGAACTTCGTGTTGCACAACACTTGTGTCCCCCCGGTCCGGCTGATCGACTGGAAATGTCTTTGATCGGTTTACAGGGGATTCGAATTTGGTTGTTGTTTAATATATTCCTCCGGATGCACATGGTGCAGGCGATGGTCATGATAATGGATAAGGTTTTTCAATTTAAGTTAACTTAAGAAATAAGTAAAATGTTCTACTTTTACACCAGGCTCCTGGCTCCTATTTGAATACTTATACTCACTTGCCGGATTTGATTTTTCGAAGTCATCTAAGCAATTTGGTATTATTCCGATCTTGTTTGTCCTTATTTTAAGGAATATTGCCCTTGTTCCTTCCTGATATGTTAATGAATCACTTTCTTACTAATCCAGGGTACGCGTGGTACAGGCCATGATAACCATGGTGGGTAATTAACGACTACTTTTACTCTAAAGGCATCACATGTCTACACATGCAGAAGCAGTGAGTTTGGTTTGTGTCAATCTTCACCAAACCCTATGTCAACAGTTAATTTCTTTGTGTCCAGACAGTTGATGTTTTAAAATGGGAGGCTTAAATTACGGCTTGTGTTATGTTATAAAGATTTTAAGGAAATATATGGAGATCATTATTTCTATTTGAAATTGTTAAAGGTTATATACAACCTTCAATAAAAATTTAACAATATATGTGTGTGTGTAAATTCTTTCTCATTCAGACGAGATGTTTCTAGCAATTTCCCTCTTCTACTGGCGTACCAAAGTGAGCTCTAGAGAGCTGGTAGCTGAGCAGGTAGAAGGCCAAGTACACCGCGCACATTTCTACCAGCAACCAGTAGGAGATCGAACTTTGCTCGAAATATATTATATTTTTTAATAAAGATAGGCTTATTTTTATTTTTTCATTTGGAAATTTTATAATTATAAAATATTTGGTCCGCATATTTTATTTTCAACAGGTTCTACATATTTAGCCTATCTCTCTCTTAGCCGTAATATATTTTACTATCAGGAGGACTTCAGCGCTTCCTTGTTCATTAAGCATTTAAAGTATTAATCCTGATAAAATAAGGGCCAATATAAATTTCTATTCAATATGTTTCTGTGTGATGATTATCTTTTAGAGTTTCAGATGTAAGAAGTAGGGGCTATATTGATAAAGCCATATATATCGAAAAACAGTTTATCTTATCCCAAGTGATGTTTTATGTTTAAAAAATAGTTTGGGTTCTCAAAAGATAATTAAATTTAAAAATAAGATATTATGTTTATATATAGTGGGACCAAATAAATTTTCAAATATAATTTTTAAAATGTAATGTCTCTTTTTAATATTTTAAATCCATTTGCCATTTTTGCGAAGTTCCTTCAAAGTTCAATCCCCCCCCCCCCTCCCATCCAAAAAAGGAAATTATAACTTTCTTTCATAAACCTATCTTGGTGAGGAGACCTAGTGGTAGAAATGCGCGTTCTCCATTTTTTCTGGTCTGGTTTAGTCGAAAAGATCTGACATTGATTTCAAGTCACACTACCCTTCAAAAAGTCTGTAAAATTGGAAAAAGGTAACTGGCAATCAATCACTTTTGTGCACCTGAATCGTGCGCTTTGGTCACTTCATTTTTTTTTTTCGTTTTTGGTGTACAAAATCAAACTGACGAATTCTTGAGATCAAGCGAAATTATTTAGCAAACCCTCACGAATTAAAAGAAGGCTGAAGCAAATCTGCTCTAACATAACCAGACCTATCTCCAAGATCCTGAATACCTGTTTTACAGATGTTTCAACCATCGTGCGATCGTTAGCTGACCAACTCTCTCTTCATCTTCAACTTTGCCTATTTCTTTGAGTGATTCTCTTGTGCTACTCAGGGCCTTTGCCAGAAATGACGGATTATTTGGTTTTGAACTTTACAAATATTTTTTTCTATAATTGAGTCAAGTTGTGGAATAATTTGCCATATAAATACACGTGTAATACAGGTTTTAAAATAAAAATACAACCTTTCGCAATGAGTTTCTTTTATTATGATATAATAATACAGGTTTAAAATAATTCATTAGGAAATACGTATATATTCATCAAAAATATAATGCTTGTTAAAATTAATTATAATAATTTATATTAATATCATAATTAAGTTGAAATCAATATTTTGATATAAAATTATATGCAGTTAAACCTGTCTATAGCTCCCCCTCTAAAAAGCACCTTCCCTCTCTATAGCGCCCGATTTTAAATACGTGGTACGACTCGATTTACATTAATAGTGACCTGTCTATAGCACCCCCTCTCTATAGCACCCTATTTTGGTGAGTCCCAAGAGGGGGCACTATAGACAGGTTTAACTATATATTGAAATCTGAATTAAGCAAAAATGTAACTAAAATATATTTCTTTAACCATTTATTTTATAGTTGAAAGTTGCAACATAAATATAAAGTTAAAAAATTAGAGATAACTCAAAATATAATTTTGATAACAATAAATAGAATGGGTGTAACACCGTAGAAAGTTTAAATACAAAATAAATACAATGTTCTAATACAGTTTATATATAATGGTAAAAAAAATCGATAATCTCGTGAATAACTATATTGAAAATAAACAAATTTCGCTGCGGTTGGGCGGAATGAGCGATGGAGCTCTCCATATCGCCACTTAATACATCATCGTAATTCATTTTAATGGCGAGATAAATGTTTGCCAAATTGGAGGGGATTCTCCAATTGATAGAAATTCTGCTGTCGGGGCGGGAATTTAATGCTCTCATTTAGATCGATTTGTTCTCTTTCTGTATTCAGTATATTAGAATTTATAGCATGTCTCAACACAAACATGGAAAATTGCATATATGATACAATTTTATATATATTATTTATTTATTATCATTTACAAAGCACGCGATATCCGTCTTGGATATTTGCATGCATACACAAGTTTGGGAGCTTATTTACAGTAATTATTAATATATATATATATATATATTTATTGAATCCAAGATGTGCCCTTTATGAACAAATATAACAATACGGATTGCTCTATTTTCAAAATATATATATATATATGTTAAATATATTATATATATTACCGCATTATAACTTATATATGATCCTTTTTTCACATATAGAATATATATATTCAAACATTATTTATATTAATATTTATATAAAAGTCGTATATATATTACAGAGTAAATTAGTTCAACAATGGTATATCTTTCAAGTCCAGTACTGATGAGGGCCAGAGCTAATACTATTGTACACAGGTTAGAGTTTGTCAAAATGTGTCAAAATATGTTTTGCGACTTATTCCTTATAACCACCGATAAAGGTTTTTTTATTGAGGTGATAAACATAATACATTGTTTTAATGCGTGATTGAAGGGAGAGGTTTGTGTGCATCTTTTGGCACACACACATACATATATATATATTAGGTATTAAAAAGGCATATATTGAATTGAATAAAAAAATTATTTGCCAATATTTCGGCTGGCTGAAAGCCAACCTTTATCGAGGCATTACATTTTTGTAATATAATATAATGTAATTACATTTTAATGTAATATAATTTGTTATAAAAAAATGTAATGCCTCGATAAAGGTTAGTGTTCAGCCAGCCGAAATATTGGCAAATAATATTTTATTCAATCCAATATATGCCTTTTTACTATCTAATGAATCAAGTATGGATTGCCCTATTTTCAAAACATATATATATGTATATTATTGCGCTCTGCAATCTAAAAAGCACATGTGCTCCTGGTCAGGATATGCCTTTTTTATTTTTAATATATATATATAAATGGAAAATTTGCTGGGTAGGAATACACATATATTCCCAGAGAGAGGCATTAATATATATTAGTGATATAGTAAACCATGCTATGGTGAACCACGATAGAACTGACTCTTTTGTTCACTATGGCCATGGTCATAATATAAAATATAATATATTAGAGTTAATTTTAGGCTCGATATTAGAGAAGATTCGTTTTATCCCAAGTTAGTTTTTAGAAAGGTTTTACTACATTTCACTATATAATTAAAAGTATCATGATTACACATCTTATTTTAGACATGTCTCTGATGACAGTTATATATTTTGTTAAATTGAAACTTTCGTTTATAATTTGCCCTATTAGTCTATATGTGTATTTGGTGTGTTCTCTGATCCTGACCAAATTCCCTTCTAATATTGCTTTATCTCAGTCAAACAATCAGCGTGAAATATTTCTTAGCTTAGTTCTTACACAGCGCATTGAGGTACTGTACAGTCATTATATACTGTTATATATACTGTTTTTTTGACATTATATTCATACTTTTAAAAACAAATTGTATTACAGAGGTTGATTTTACAAATGACATTAATATTAGTTTTCAAATCATTTCTTTATAGGTATTTGACGCTTAATCTTACTCTGGAAAGGTAGAGATCTAAATTTATATCATTATTCATTGTGCTACTGTAGTTCGAACAGTCCCATTTTATCGCCCAAGTATTTTAAAACTTTTCCTAACCTGTAGAATGGATTAATGTTGGAGTTTTAATTAGAGAGTTTATCGAAATAGGTTCGTGGTACCGAGAAGTCGGAGAGCTAATTGTGACTATTACAACTACCACATCTAGTATTCAATAGGAGAGAAGAATTCTCACTTTGAGAAGCCTATTAAAACTCTCTTTTTGGACATATAATTGGTAAGAGGGTAGACTTGTTGTGTTCGAATGTGTCTTTATTTTCAATTTTGATGCTATCATATGACACATATGTTGTTCAAAAGAGTTGGTAGATTTTTTAAAAACGCCTTTTTTATACTGCACAAAGTACTACATTTTTAACTTTTCTGTTTTAAAAATTAATTGTATAAATTGTGAATACGTAAATATATGGATAGAATTTACTTACCTAATAATATTATTCAGAAATTTAGATTGGCTATAACAGTTTGACAATTATTCTTCAATCACAGTGACATTCCTATATTTGACACAACAGATGTCATGCTCCAGTAAGGAAGATAAATCAATCTGCTTTAGATTCTAGGAAGGCACCGATACGTCAACAGGGCATGTGACATTTGACACCTACGGAATTAACACAAGAATTCAACTGTTATTATCTGACAAGTTTCCTTATATATTCTATATCATTGTATAGAGGGAGAGTAGATTATGTAATGACTTTATTTGTCCTCAGCCTCAGTCAGAAATAATATTTCCCTAGGGCAGATTGTTTTTCTTGGCTTCGCCTGGAAGCTAATATCAGAAGCTAATCCATAAGATTGCCATATATACTTCCTGTTTTATCTTCTGTTTTGGTTCATTGATGAACCTAATTATATGATTCGGTGATGATACTTGCTGTGAACCTGATTATATAATTCGGTGATGCTTGTTATTTCCCCGAATATAAGAATCAATTATGTGCTCTTTTTGAACCCAAATATAATATTCGGTGATGTGTTTGTTATTTTTACCTAATTATAAGAATCGGTGATGCTTGTTTTGGACCTGTTTATGAAATTCAGTGATGCTTGTTATGAACCTGATTATAAAATTCAGTGATGCTTGTTATGAACCTGATTATAAAATTCGGTATGTATGTTATGAACCTAACTATAAAAATCAGTGATTCTTGTTATGAACCTGATTATAAAATTCGGTTATGTATGTTATGAACCTGACTATAAAATTCAGTGATGCTTGTTATGAACCTGATTATAAAATTCGGTGATGCATGTTGAAACAAATTTTGGTCAATATGGAATCATTACCATTATAGGTGTATATCACGTCCATTATAGAACAACAAAAGAATCTCTCAAAATATGCTAAACCATGATTAAATAAGAAAGTATAGAAGAGAGATTTAAACGTAATTATAAATATATGCATACACTACAAATGGATGACAATATGGAGATAAAGCAAAAAGTTAAGGCCGGAAGTTGAAACGCCAGACAATCTGTGAGAGGGTGTTCATCTAGTGGATGACAGATGATGACCGATGCAGGATTGATCCATCTCTACCCTGCTGCGTCGAACACACATGTGCACCATTCAGGCCTGGAGAACAAACAATATACTGGTGTTCAAATTAAGTATAAGCTATAATTTTTTTCTAAACAAAGAGTTATTCAAAAAATGTTTACTTCGGTACACAAATAGTTTATTCTATCATTTCAGATTTTCATTAAAAAATATCCGTCTATATAATCAAATCTCCATTTCTAGTTTTTTTTTAATAAGAAAATATTAGGGTGGCATATCTTGAATAAATAGAGAGAAATTGTGGAAATATATTCACCTCCAACAATCATATAACTGAATTTGGTATTATTTTAATAATTTTAAATCTCCAACAATCATCATGATGTGTTAACAGGCTTTAAGAAACTATTGTGGCATTGGATCTCATTCCTTGAAACGTGATGATTTAACTCCAATATGGGTTTTGGAAGTCCGCTGATGAGTTTCAATACGTTTCTCATTTAGACATGTTCTAAGGAATTCAGATCCGGATAATCGTCTGGTCAATCCGTTCTCTGAATATCCTCACTTTAGAGGAAATCTTTGCTAACGCTGTTCAATGTGGAGGGCCCACATTATCCTTAAAGGTGACCTGGGGCTATAGTACCCCTGGAATTGAACTTAAAGAGACTCATCCTATATCTTTGATAACCAATGTGCCTCCATCAAATAATTGGAGAGTTAAAACAGTTATTCGCATTAAAGCCAGAACATAAGAACCCCCTTGGTCAAATTGGTCTCTTTCTGTGATGTACAAATTCAATCTAGTTCTCGGGAATAAGGTTTGGAGGGATACATATTCTTGGTCTCCTCACAAGAACATACCACACTTCTGTAACTTTTGATCTAAATTTAGCTTGAAAGTGCTGTTATCAGAGGTATTTTGTATATATTGTATGTAGATACTTTGAAACATTACCAAATTCTCTTTGTGTATATACTCTATCTTATGAGAACTTTGTTAAGTTTAGAACTATTTGTACAATAATTTACAAAACACTACTAATCCATCGTGTAAATAATTAATCATATATATGTAAATAATACTGGCACAGCACAATAGTCCTTTGGACTTCGTGCTTTTTGTAGCAATAAATAAATTTTAAAAAAGAGGTACGTAGGAATTCTATTTTTAGATTTGAGTAGCTGTCGTCACATTAAGTGTCTTATTAGTTAGAAAGTGGTATCTATGGGTCGTAATGAATATTTTTAAGCCTCGTCCAGTATTCTAGTAATATTTTAGAATTCACCAAATTGTTTACAGCGCTGGCAGAGCATTTCTTGTTAACATTGAACAATTGGTCACTTGAGTCTGGAATCGGTCTGCTTCTATCGTTTCAATTGAACTCCATCGTAAGGCATCGAATGAACGATTTTTTGAAGACATCATGTCAGATAAAAGTGATGTTCTAACAGAACGAACGCTTATAACGCTTGGTATATATTTTAAGTTCGAAAATAAGCCAAATTATGATAGGTTAATTGATCATACGCTGTTCTTTATTCTCTCTGATATAATTCAAATTATCTCAAACGAGTTCCAGTCTATGTTATTTTCTATTGTCAATTTGGGTTTTCCCAGAGGTAATTTTAGTTGACTTTATGCAGAACAGCAGGTGTTGCGGGCAGGCTAGTTTGGAGATTTATTGATTTTTCAAGTAGAAGTACGTTGGGGAAGAATTGGTCTTCTATAGTAGAGTTAGTTGGAGAATTATAGAGCTTGGAGATATTATGATTAGTCTTTTAGGATGATTTTGACTCCTAAGAATTCTGAAGAGCCTGGTAGTGTAGAAGAGAGTTAATCTCGATTTAAGATAGATTTCTGATTTTGTAAAAAAAGACCACCTATTTGATCGGAATAGTCTTTTATGAGGATGCGCTAGTTTTTATGTTTTAGTTTGTGTGTTAAATTTATCTTTATTTCTTGTAGATATTATTGTAGTATTAGCGCGACCAACATTTTGGTCTTCAGTCAAACTGTGAGGTACCCATCTACTAACAAGTATTCTGTATTTTAAATGATCATCAATGATGGTGTTGATTGCTGCCGATCCAATGTCCACACTTTTCTCTAACTGCTGATACGTAATTCTTCGATCTTCTCTAAGTAAAATTCTTAACAAAAAATCTAGCTTTCATTAATATTTCAAGGGATTCTTCAGAAGTTAAATTGTTTTATATCATGAAAGATCATGGCGCGTAAATTTCTCTATTCAACTTCATTGTGTCTGATGCAATGTTTAGAAATTATCGCTGCCGCTGTAAACAAAGGCGTCCTCTATGAGTCGTTGTCGTTACTGTCGTTAATATTTTGTTAGGTGAAAAACGCATGTAGATTTTAATGGTATAATTTATTTTTTAATATATCAATTATTTAATATGATTGCGAAAACCTTTGGAGTGACCCTTGTATCTAAAGACAAAAAAGAACATTCTAAATGAAAAATTGTAACAAAACTATATAAAGGTAATTCACAATTGAATCAGAAATGCGAAATATATATTATATATATTTGAAATTAATTAAAAGCAATAATACAAAAGAACGTGTTCTAAAATAAACAATTTGATGATGATAAATAACATTTAAAGTAACATTTAAAGAAAAATAATCTACGATAAAAAAAAAAACAAATCTATCAATATTTGGAAAATGAAAATGAAACGTACATGTAAAGCAAAAAATAACGAAATTTGGGTAAATAGATCGCTATGTATAGTTAAGTATCTTTGAAGGAGATAGCTTCAAACATTACAACTTTAAATTCTGTTAGCCTATTATCTATACAGATTAGATTAACTTAAATAGTTAAATAGTTTGTGAGATAAAAAGGAAAAAATAAATAAACAGAGTTAAATAAATAAAATAAATTATTAATTAAGGAAGTAACTTCAAAAACCCAAATGGCTAGCGATCGGTTACGTCCCTAAGATGGCGGCTAATGTTTACAAATTCCCGCCTAGAGCGCGCGCCATCTATCGGAGCTTAGGTACGTAACACTTACCGAGCTCTCTCTTTCTGCCGATGTATTATTTACAGTTACAGGCTATGTAATTTCTTCTATCAAAATAATAGCTATTTGCAAGGCTATATATAATACAGGCTATTTACATCTGCGCGAATAAACCTATAATATCCAAGAAATTATAAAATGAACATAAGGGAGGAGTGAGTTTTATTAATATATATATCATTGAGATAAGTTCAAATTATAAATATTTGTTAGCTAATATAAAAGACGAGATGTTTGTTTTTCAAAATATATTCATTAAATAAATAGGTAAAAAAGAATAGAAAAAAGTATATCTATTTATTTATTAAATATATATTGAAAACAAACATCTTTTATGTTTTGAATTAGCTAACAAATATTTATAGTTCGAACTTAATTTAATGGTATTACTTAAAACAGTATTATAGCTTGATATTCTGACCTAATGTAAGTTGGGATCAACCTTTTATTTAAAATCTGTGACTCTCTCCCTCACAATTTATTATATTTTACATAATTTCTTATATTAATATTGCAACGTGGAAAATTAGGGAATACCAACTTCGGGATGACACAGAAATTTATATCAGGCAAGAACAAACTATGAGTGATAAACAAAAGATAAGCAATGAGGAAAGTTCAAAGAGTAGCAAATTAGAAACAAAAATGATACTCTGTTAATAAAATAATAAATACTTTGTTACAAAATATATATATTTATATATATAATACGGACAACAATGAGCATTTGATTCTTATTGATGAATTTCCCTTCTTCACATCACTTGGTTTTTAGTTCAACATAACGTTGAGTAATGGGATGATGAATCTAAATTTTTACGAGAGAGAAGTACCTCTTTTGGTATATATATTCAGTTAGAATCTCTGATACAAAACATGACAGAAAGTCCAACCGTTTCGCAATACCTCAAAACGATCGTTTTTTCTTGTGTACCATTGGAGGAATTTAATTTAGAGATAATTTTGGAATCTCTCTCCGCGACGTTAAAAAGCGAAAAATGCTTCATTGGCAACATTTCATTGGAATAGATCACCATAGAAACAGATGAACAAAGGAGGAATTCCCACTGTCTTCTTTTTATTTGAAAGGATTAAAAACTTGGAAAATTAGAAGATATTTTATTTTACAACCACACAACAAAGATTTGATGGGTATATAATTAAATAATTATTTTTAAGCACATCAAATGAATTAAAGTACATTAAAAACATATGACCTTTATTAGAAGGCATAAAAATGTATTTTTTAATACATTTAGTGGATTAATCGCATTAATGCATTTATTGAAAGGAAACGATGTTTTTTTGGAATATATAAAACACGGTAATATAAGCTCCTCGAAGGGTAGGATCACAAAGGCGGAATATTGTTAGAATATAAAATTTAAACAAAAATATAAATACACGATCAATATTATTTTAGAATGAACATTTTCTTTGAGTACAACATATTTGGAGAAGATTTCTGACTATATCCTTCTTCTGTAGGGATTCTGTTAATAATGGATTATATAAAAGAGAAAATTATTAAATATTTAATATTTATGTCCAGTTTGAGGTTTCATATTAACATTAAAATCAAAAATCCGTGGAGCACAAGGTCAATCTGTTCTTCGCTATCATGAACTAATGGGACATGATTAAATTTAGGCCTTTGCATTTTTGTAATGGTCTGGAAGTTTCACGTTTCATTTAATTTCTTGTAAATTTATAGAGATTCTGCTATTAATATTTTGTATTTGCTCTTTATATTGTTATAATTGGCTATGGCCTTTTGGAGATCGAAACGGTGGTAGGAGGATTAAATAGTTTGATAGAAAGTGATCTTTTATCTTTATTGTCGATGCATTTTCGATGTTTTTAGGACGAATGTCTAAGACTCTGCCATTCTCCCCAACGCTACATTAAGAACAATTCAATAAAATAATCCCCGGAATCAAGATTAAGTCGAAAACATCAGGCTTCCTGGGAAAGGTTTATTTTTAATAACTTTCTTTTTATCCGTGGAAGCCTGGTGGTTTCAATTTATTCTTGTTTATACCCAGTTTATTTTGTCAGTTTATCTCAATATATTGCTACTTATATTGAGCAGACTGGCAGAACCATAGACCTCCGTCTAAAAAACACCGAAAATGCATCGACAATAAAGATAACAGATCACTAATCACAAACCACAGACCAACATTTCAATCTCCAAAAGATCACACCTAAACTATCCTAATTTACACTAGCAACACTAGAGCTTTACCTACACTATCTTCTTTTAAGCGAGTAACACACACATGCGAGGTTCACTTAAACTATTATCATTCACACTAGCAACCTGAGGCCGAAGGGCGACTGCTGAGAATGGATGCCCCCATAAAATTACCCCCCCCCCCCCCCCCAACTACTCTTTCTACGACCAAATCTCAGGGGTATTGGGGATAAAGACTGTAATGCCTATTGTAAAAAGAATAATAAACTTAATATTATAAATTCTACTTTATAACCGGTGTAAAAACTCTCTAATGAATTCTTTTGAAATGAGGCAGCTTCCAACTTAATTATCTTCCAAAATAATACTGTATAATAAATTTTATCTAAACTCAACATATCAATATGTTTTTATAAACGTTAACGTTATAACGTTATTATGATAATAATTCTCACGATATCTCTCTCTGGTAAATATAAAATAGAGAGGACAGATGATGAAAGGAATACGCACTTTTAGGTTTCAAATTTCTCAGAATTCTAATCTGGGTAGCCAAACAGTAAGGTTTCCAGGAAATATTACAAACTTACTTTTCTCCTCTCATATTAAAATGTTAAATATATTATGTTTCTAGATGTATATAGAGATTCTAACATTTGATATATTAACGAGAATATAAAAAAACTTCAAACACCATTATTACAAACCAAAAAGGAATTCCAAGGAAGCTAATTGGTCATGTATGGACGGACCTTGGTAATAGATCCAACTGTGGCGAGGGCGGTGGATAGGGTTTCACTGAATCAGTCGTCTTGGAGATCAATACGTGGATAGAGAACATTCCCTGGTAACCTTATCGTTTCCTTATTCCTATTTGTTTTATATTGAAATGTGATAAATTCATGACACTCTTATTTATAAGAATTATATTCGTATTTTTTGAGAATATTTATAAAACCTCAAGGTGAATTGGAAAATTAATTCCCGTACACCTTTATCCTATATAGGATATAAATAGGATTTAAATGATCACAACATATATATATTATTACGGTGATGCGTTTTATATTGTAATCCTAATATTATAAGCCGGATTAAAATAAGGAAAGGTCTCACGTTTATAATCCGTAGTGATCTTTCAAATCATATTTTATATAGAGATTTAAACGGTTTTTAATAATATATTATAGACATTTAACCAATTTAGAGTTAACACAAAAAATGAATTTCTAGCTTTTTTTCATTGCGTCTACTGCACTGAGCATCTAAGTGGATTAGTGCAAAGTTCTTGAAGCAAGACCGAGAGTTAGAAAAAAGCGCGAACTTAAATCTGATTATAATAACCTAGCAGACGATATAACGAGATTATTAAACTAGTTTTCAGGATAAAGAAGGAAATCACGTGTTTTCTTCAAATAAAGAAGAAATCAGTTATTTTTCCTCTCGAAACATAATGGTTAGGGATTTCAGGAAAAAATACAACACCTTTTCCTCCAACAAATACACAATACACGTATTGTTAATTAGAATAAAAAATGGAACTAACAATGGGAGAAATATGAGCTTAAAACCTTTTGATAATTTTATAAATTCCTACTTAAATTCGTGATTACTTTTGGAAATATTTAAATGCACTTCCCTTAACATCTTTTACCATATTTTTTTACATTGTTAACTCTTGTTTTATAAAAAAAAAATATTCTGCATTAAAGCGTTTACCTTTTTAAATTAAATTTTCACCGCCTTTAATTAGCACACTTTTTGTCTTAGAACTCGGCTTTAATTACCTTTTTGTTTATATATTTTGTCATATATTTGCTAGTAAATAGATAAATATAGTATTTATTAAATATCGATTTATGCTAAAGCTTTACAATTAAATAATGAGTTATATAAATCTACATTTTACATATTAAAAAAGCATAAATTTATATATATATATATATATGAAAAATAGCACAAATAAAAATTATGCGAAATCAGGTGATTGAATAAATAATAATTAATAAATAAAAATACATTTAAAATAAAGCTTTTATTCAAATGCACTAAAAAGGAATAAATAAAATATTGTATCTTCTGTCATTGAGCAATTAGATGTATCTGAGTGAAAATAAAAGCTGCGGGGGACGATCATCATGAATTTCGAACCTAATGTGATTTAATATATGGCAGGTGCTTAGCGATTTTTATAAGTGTTTGCTATATTTTTACCTCTTTCCTAAATATGATAATCCCCGCCGCTTTTATTTTCACTCAGATACATCTAATTGCTCAATGACAGAAGATACAATATTTTATTTTTTCCTTTTTAGTGCATTTGAATAAAATATTTTCTTAAATGTATTTTTATTTATCAATTATTTATTTATTATATTATTATTTATTTATTTAATTATTATTTGTTCATTCCTGGCTATTCCGATCACCAAGAAGTCTGAAAATACGTACACTTGCATTGTCATCGGGTTCTGAAAAGTGTAAAAAATTTCAGATACAAATTAATTTACAAAATTTGAATATATAAAATAATATTAGATAATAAAAGGCATATATTGGATTTAATAAAATATTTATTTTGCCAATATTTCGGCTGGCTGAATTATTATTATTATTATATAATATATTATATAAAAGAGATATAAATTGTTGAAATATATTTGTGCGTAGAATAATAATCAACTCTTTTAATAATAATTTCAAAAATAAATTAATAAAAATTGTATATATAAATAATATTATAAAATATATGAAAAATAAAATAAAGAATTTCGAAATTGAATAATAAAAATATTATCAGTCTTCGGATTCCTCTATTGAGAACATAGCAGGAATGTTCTTTCGACGCGATAAAGCCTATATATATTTACAAGCACACTATTGATACTGCTAGGTGAAATAGCACTTTCTACATATCTTTCTTCTTATATAGAAAATTCAAGGTCTGTTGTCTGTTTCGCGATATACTCAAAACCTACTGAACTAATTGGTACCAAATCTAGCATGTCGTTTTTCATAAATATATTGATGTACTTTCAGAATGAAGAAAATTTTATTCGGGGGATTTTTCTCGGTCGAAGCCGGCTCATTTGCCTAGTATACTTATATTTCTGTCAATTGAGCAGTTTACGAAAAGAATGGAAATTATTTCCCGGTATATCTACCACAGAAAACTGTTCCATCTACCGATATGTGTCAATTAAAAAAATATTATCTCTCTAAAATCTTCCAAGAATAATTTCATTCGCACAATAATAGGACTCCTTGAAAAACTTTAAAATTATATGTTATTTTTTTATTGATAATATATAAACATATATATGTATTAATTGAAAAGCCCTGTACGATTTATAAATGAATAAAACAAAGCATCAAGGGCTGCGTAAAAAATATATATATGTTATATATTTTATTTAAAATAATAATTTTATAGATTCAAATACTCTGCTAAATCGACCGCCAGAGGTCACTCTTCCCCTATAAAAACTCATTGTTGTTTTTTCCCGTTGGCCGGCTCAAAACTTTTGTACATTATGTAAATAAGTATTTCATTTTTTATTCTTAAGCCTTATGCCAGGCATTACTTTTATCAAACCATGTTTTTATATATTCCTTCAGTTCACAATTAAAGCAATCTCTGATCAAAACTATTTTATCATTCCCACGACTGCAAAACAATATCGTAACACATACTCAATGGATACCAAAATTAAGCAACAGCTAATAATTCTATAACTAATAAAGATACGCAGCCCTTGATGCTTTGTTTTATTCATTTATATATATGTATATACATTTAAAGTTATAAAAAGTTACTATTTTTAGTACCATCACTATATATTGCGTTCATTTACACTAATGAACAAAACTTAAGGAAGGAAAAAGTATTTGATGGCGCCATTCATCTCTTTTTTTTTTTTTGAAGGAGACGGGCAATTATTTTCACGCTGGTGTGTATTAAATAAACGTCACTGTATATGAAATATATTCCATAGATATTGTATAAATCTCGATGTTAAATGTACAACTTCCTTAATTTTTGTCCATGAGTTTATACCCAATTATGTGAGCGAAAAAAAAAATTAGTACCAAGTATTAAAAAAAACACTTTATTTGTATATCCTAAGCACATCACACGCTGTCAATCTTGGAATTAAAAGCCGAAGCTGGGCCAGCCATGTTGCGGGGAGCTATCAGACGATTTATTTCTGCGGTGGCAGGTTTAAAGTCCCGCGGGAGCTGAGCTAGTAATTGAGTTACATCGCGCACCGCACCTCAGATTTAATAAGCAAACTTCCGACTTCTTCCAGATACTTGGGGTGTCCCTTCGAGTTCCTGCCTTCAGTACCTTTCCTTTGTGCCGCGTGTTTATCTTTATCTCATTCCTTTTGAAATATCTTCTAACCTTAGGTAAGCTCTATTTTCCTGAAACATACATTACATTCATTCTTGATTTTATCAAACTTATTTTTAATTTATTTTAAATTTAAACTGCGTATATTTTTCTTCAACGTACTTTAACCTTTGTACCTACACATTTAGTTTTAAAAATTACAAAATATCTTCTCACAATGAGTTTCTTTTTATTTTAAAACGCTAGCTTTCAAGCGATAATCGTTCTTCAACGGGCTTAATAAAAATATCGACCATATCCTACAAGAAATATTTAAAAAAAGATACGCATTCTTGTAGGATATAATCGATATTTTTATTAAGCCCGTTGAAGAGCGATTATCGCTTGAGAGCTAGCGTTTTGAAATAAAAAGAAACTCATTGTGAGAAATTATTTTGTAATTTTAAAGGTTTTTCACAATTTTATCATGAATGGGTATTTAGTTTTATTTAACATATTTTGTGATTCTACCAGTAATAGGTTACCGTCATTTTTACCTCTATCATACAATTCCTTTGTACTTCTTGCAGTTAGGTTCATCAAGCTTAGTTACAAATTCTGGGTGATTATTCTTGCACAAATTTATTTGCCGAACCTTCACTCTGGATGAACCTAAGCGAAACCTGAACCATCGGTAGTTTCTTAATATACATAAATTTTAACCCACATTCAGCAATATAAAATTAGTTTTACATTATTTTTATAACATTAGGTAATCTGCTTTTTGTCCAAATGTATTCACCTTTTTTTATTTATTTATTTCAACACACAAACGCGATATCCCGGCTAGGGATAATTGCGTCGATTTACATTTTTTAAACAGAAACAGTTATAAAATTTTTACAAAAAAAAGTAATCGAAATAAAAAGAGAAAAAATATATATATATATAAGGAACCTGAACCTTTCAGGTTTGAAAGAAAATCATGTATATATTTACAAAAATAATTAAACTTATGATAATTCTCTCTGCTATTTACAAATTTATATAGATCTTTATGAGGGATTCTATTATCTTTCGAACCCCATGACATATTTATTTCGTCCTATAATCTATGGACCTGTTGTAAATTCATTTGGTAGATTTATGTTTTTTGAACGTTTAGTTTAATATGTGCTAAGAAACTCATATATTTTCTTCACATCAACCTGCCTTTAACAAGCGTAAAATATCTTCGTTATAGTCTTTTGATTATAATCTACACTTATGCGTGCATGCCACCTTTGATTGATGTAGTTTGTTATCCTGTTGGATAACTGTAGTGCGGCATGTTGGTTGCAGTCGTGGTGGCCACAATATTTAGAGTAGGTTCAGGTGTGATTGGGATTGCACAAAAGGACAAAGCATGTTGGATGTTACCACAGAGATGGAAAGAGAGTAAGTGAAGCCGACACCGGTCAGGGCAGATCTGTAGAGGGGGGGGTCTGTCGATCATCGTGTCTCAAAGCGGACTGATCTGTTTGAGCAAGAAGGGGGCACACCTGGGAACCCCGAAATGCTTTCGGACCTTTTTCAGTCCTTGCGCCGGCTTTCACTCAATCGAAGTTTATTTTGTCATGCCTTACATGATAGCCGAACTGGCGATTTAAATTATTTTTACAGTTTTGGTTATTATACTATATTACATATACTATATTACATATGATATATAAGTATTTATTCGAATATATTGCAACATATATATAATTTGTAAGTACATGTCATATATTCTCATAAAATAGACGTGTATGCATTAAAGACTATTACATTATATATGTATAGGCGAAGCTAAGAAATGTATAGTGTCTATTCATCCTGTCACACAATCGTCTGATTAATAATGGCCTTCACTGTCGCCAAGCTTATTAATTCGTTAAATTAATGCACGTCAAGTTTTGGGCAACCTTTCCAAGAATTAGTGGTTTTGTCCATAATTCTGCATAAATTTTTTTTTTTTTTTTTTTTCTCCAATTATTTCTAAATTAGCTTTTTCACCGCCCCATAATTATGTCTAATAACTGGGTCATATCACATTCCTGGAGATAATGGCAAGGAGGAAGGCAAAAAATAATTGATTTTTTTATTATTATTACGCGCTTCGCCCAACTACTTAATATTTGTTTGGATGAGACGTGCCTTGTATGCATATCTTCATTCCTTTCTAGCAATAAATAATATTATTTACTTTTTTTATCGTCATAGGAGGAGTGAGAGAAGATTTCTATAGGATCTATTTGACACTATTCAATGGACAATAAATGCTGTCTGGAAGAAATCCAGTCCTATTTAATCGTGTAGGGATATACCTGAGTTTGATATTTGCAATTTATATAGCAAACACCATTATTTACCTATTATTATTTGTTTAGAGAGGCTGGGAATAATTTTATAAAAGTTCCGTTGAACTACTTAATGTACACTCTAGCAGAAATTACTTCACCAAATCACCATTTTAAACTTTTTTTATAAAGATTAATTTGTATTTTGAAAATTAGCTTATTCTGCTTGATTTTGGAACATTAGAGTTATAGAATTATTAGCTGTTGCTTGATTTTGGTATCCATTAAGTATGTGTTACGATATTGTTTTGCAGTCGTGGGAATGATAAAATAGTTTTGATCAGAGATTGCTTTAATTTTGAACTAAAGGAATATATAAAAACATGGTTTGATAAAATTACTGCCTGGTTTAAGGCGTAAGAATAAAAACGGATATACTTATTTACATAATGTACAAAAGTTTTGAGCCGGCCAACGGGAAAAAATAACAATGAGTTTTTATAGGGGAAGAGTGACCTCTGGCGGTCGATTTAGCAGAGTATTTGAATCTATGAAATTATTATTTGAAATAAAATATATAACATATATATGTATATATTTCTATATATAGAGGTACATTTACAACAGGTAAAAACCTCACTTTACTCAACACTTTACACTTTATAACTATTCGAAGCTCTCTATTTAAATAATCAGATCATGAAAATACCTGAGTGATAGGTTTGGATTCTTGAAATTCCTTCTCAAAATAAACACACAAAATCTTTGTAAAATTTTCAAAAAGCTTTCAAAGCCCAAAAATAAAGATTGTTATTTTTAAAGAACAGAAATAACCAATAAGCCTCCTCTCTCTCTCTCCTTAGGACAAGCTTAAATTTTCTAAATTTAAGTTTTTTTCTTTTCCAACAAGTAAAATATTATTTTTAAAACTTCAAAAATAAAGGAGAATTTTTAAGGAACAATGTAAATTTTATTTTTTGACTTTTATAATTAGAAAAAAAGTTAGGGATAGATTTTGGAGCGCGGATGGGGAATATTTATGGAGCTAATAAATATTTGGAAAGTAGAGTTTTGGAAAGGTCTGGAGAGAGTATGACTTTAGGTTTAGCCATGTGGCGCCCCACCCAACTTGAGGGCACCGATAGCTTTCTCTAATTCCTATTTATCCAGTTTTAAAAATTCATTTCTTCAATGATCGGTCAATAAGTGATGCACAATAACCTAGAAGAAAATATTTGAACGAATTTATAATCATCATACATATAAGGTGTTTTGATTAGATAAATATCCTTATTTAATATCCGCCAATAGAATTAAGATATCTTTTGTATTTTTTCAAATATGTAGCCAAAAGTAAACGCAAGATCTGACGTTCGGTGAGGGAGTTCCTGTTTAAATCCTGAGACATTTCAGCCAATGTAGTTCACTCGAACCAAAAGTATCTGTTTTGAAAGGAAGCCATGTTAGAAGCACAATACAAAGATTGATTCAGTGCTTTCAGACTGCTGGTTTCGATATCTATATATATAAAAATGAATGTTTGTATGTTTGTTGGTCTGTATGTCCGGTATACAAATTCGCAGTAGTTCACTAATTCAAACCAAAATTTCCATACATAGGTAAAAAATAACGGGGATGACGATAGGCTATTTTAAAAATATATAAATCAATTATTAAAAAACTATATATTCAAATTATTCTAAATAGCTCACGAGCAGCGCCCTCTAGAACGCGGTGGATCTGATGGCGGGGCGCGCCCATTCGCTGCCTGCGAGCACGTGGCTTCCCTGTGCGCGCGCATGCGCCGGGAAGCCACTTGCTCGCCGGCAGCCGACGGGAGCAGTCACTTGCTCGCCGGGAGTCAACGGGCGCAGACATTTACTCGCTGGCAGCCAACGGGCACATGTTTAATGTGTTTGAATAATACATTTAATCATGTAAACCCGGGCGTTGCCCGGGTCATTCGTCTAGTTAGTAATAAATAAAGGCCAGGTAGACCAACCTCTGTAGGCCAAAATATAATAACCAGACAATCACGATCAGTCAAATAATTAAAGACCCTTCCAGTATAAAGAAAGTGTTTACTTATTAATTATATCTCTTATCGGAAAATGTATTAAAATGGGTGCCAAAACGTCTAACACAAGAAATGATGCAAATTCGGAAAGCGGTTTGTTTAGACCACATGGAGAAATTTTTGGAGAAGCTTCTCAGGTGTTTGAAGGTGTGATAACATGTGATAAGACTTGGATTTATCATTATAATCCTTCTTCACAGAGCCAATCAATACAATGGATCCATAAAACATCTTAATACAGTAAAAAAAGGTCAAGGATTTCCATTTACAAGGACAATATCATAATCTGCCTTTTAGGACCAAGAAGTGCTAATATTCATGGACACACATTGGAAATCTATTGTATTTCATTAGAATAGCTTAAAAGAACATTTGAAACAAAAATACCTAACTCAACAAACGCTAAATCAAATTTCATCAAGATAATGCGACACCTCGCATGGTGCATCTGACTGGCGAAGATTGCAGGGTATGGGTGGACTTTGATGCTTTACCCAGGGTCGCCCTAAACTGGCATCCTCAGACTTCTGCCTATTTGGATTTCTACTTTTCCACGTGGTTAAAACATTTGAAAATAGTGCGATTTTACTCCTAGCTGTTAGGGAGTGATTCAGAGAGTTGGATAAGGCGTTTGAATAAAGTGCTTTTGCAAGTTGGAAACAACGCTAGATAAAATGTGTACAGAAGGAAGGTAGTTATATTAATTGATTCAAATACAACCTAAGAATGTTATGGGAGTTCACAATAGGTGGTGTTCAGGTTTTACGTTTATTTGACGGGATAGGTTCCCTTATTTTGATAAATCAATATATTCTCGGCAAATCTCTATATTTGGCCCTAAATTTGTATTATATATTATTTTATAATAGCGTTCTCCCCTCTGTGTATGGCAATGATGATACTAATATGATGATAAATCATTATTGATGTAAACTTCACACATTGTTCTATTACAATTAAGGTCACCTCTACCGTTAAGGTGACCTTTATTTTTAAAGATGAATATCCTCCCCGAAAAATATCCATCTATATTTTGGCTATAGATGGCCTGGCTACTTTGCTAGCTAAAGACCTTTTTGACATTTTGTGAAGATTCTATTAGAAGCTTGTGGATCTAATGATATGAAGTTCGAACTGATATGTAAAGGGACATTAGCCCGAAACATGGTCTCTAAGTGAAGGCTTCTCAGTTTTTCAACTCTGGTGTTGTGACTTTGTCACCGACCCGAGGCCGCTAGTTTGCGGCAATGGTCAATAGATGGTGTCAAGTTTTGACCTCTATTTTGACAAGACAAATGACCTTCAATTTATAGATCAATAGCCGCCCGGAATATTATACATTTCACACATTGTGTACTTTAACTTCTGAAGAATATATCATTTAAATGTGTACAAAAACACAGAAAATATAACATTTTATTGGGGCATTATCTGAACTACATTTATATAATTCATATTATAGCCCTTTGAAAGGAGGGATTTTCATAAACTAAAGAGTATTGCATTTTTATATTAATTATAATCATATATATATATTTCTTCAAAAAATTGGAGTACATTATATTCATAAATAATTATAAATTATTTCTTACTTCTTATAAGATCAGTCTCTTTAATCCGTAAAATCTACCTTTAGCTTCTTAGAAATTGTTAATCCTTTCTTTATATAATCATATATATAACCATATATATATTTTTTTAGTGTGCTTATATATTTTTATGAAGGAATTTTAACATATTATTTTCCTATTTATATTTTAAATCGCATTTATAATAAGAAGTGTAAAAAAAAGACAGAATGGATCTAAAAAAATCAATTTATTAAACCATATATACAAAATGAATTAATTAAAGACGTATGCTAATTATTTTAATAATTATTGTTCGCTTTTAATTATTTCCGCTGTCCAAGCACTGGATGATAATCTAATTGAACATTTTCTCGGAATGTGGGTATTTTTATAGCGACTGATTATTTCTTTAATCAACTTAGCGCTCTTTATAACTGAAAATTAGGAATATATGAGTATATTTATATATTGAGTTATTTTTCCTCTGAAAAAGTGCTAATATCTGTAATATCTCAGTGTACTTGGACTGAACCGACACTAAGAAAATGGTAACAATTCACAAGTAAGCTTGTCATTTTTAATTACAAAAATGTGGCTTCATGTATTTATCGATTGGAATTTCTTGAAGAACTGAAATAGATTTAGATACTCCAGGTTGCTTACAAGTAATATGCTTGTAATATCCTCTTATTTATATCATATTGAAAAATATTTAGAGCGTGTTGTATTCCTCTTTATTTTCTATTAAATTATAGAATAAAATATAAAATTAATAAATTAAATTGCCATCTATCGTTAAAATTTGTAACATATAAAATTACTGGCAATGTGTGTTTCTTTTAAATAATATCATCCAATATTATCTCTAACTTATGTCCATAGTTCACTAAACACCCCTAAGCTGCCTTCCATAGAAAATGCGGGGGGTATCCCAAATCAATCCAATACAATAGTAGAGCGGTCTAGAGATTAATTTGGCGGAAACCGCTGAGAGGGTTCACTACTGATGAGCCAAGCCCTCTCATTCAATAATTTATATCATTGCAGTAAGGTCTGTAGAGATAATATTTGATGATATTATTTAAAAGAAACACATTGACAGTAAATTTATATGTACAAATTCTAAATATATAAAGTGATTAATTCAACTTTATTATTCGAAATACACAAAGTAACAACAACTCATTCGATGCGCGCGCGTCTCGTGAAGTCAGTCACGTGCGATGGGCAAACAATTGGCAGACAATATCGTTTTCTCTCCTTTCCTTTCTTCTTTTATATTACAAGGTATATTACAGAGGGGTTAAACATTTTCTAACTGTCCTAACTGCAATGATAAATATGGGGAGGGCCTAGCTCATCAGTGGTGGACTCTCCCTTCGATTCTGATCGTTTTATCGTTGCAGTATAAGGTATGTTGAAAATTTTTAATTTTATTGGAAAATATAGCGTTGAAAATATGTCACACAGATTTCAACAACAGATGTAGCGATGATGGTGATAATATTGGAAGTGTTGCCAATCAGGATTATTTTATCATTATATTTAAAGGTAATTTTGGATATAACATTCAATGGCTTCCTAATTAAATACATAGATTGACAAGTATAATTAATGAATAAATGTTATTCCCCATATATATATATATATATATATATATATATATATATTGAAGTAATAATTCCTTCACCAAACTTTAAGAATGAAATACTTTATGAGGAAAGAGTTTCTTTATTACACAAAATTAAATCACAAGCTTTCGGGCATAATCACCCTTCTACTGGTGTAAAACGAGACAAAAAAAAAATCTATATTATATATAATCTATCTAAATCAATATATATATATATTGTCGCGTATATGAGCCTGAAAAAAACATACAACCTCCGCCAATAAATGGCGCTTTCGCCAATTTCCTGTCTGGAACTAGTGTGGATATCGTCGACTACTGTGGTCCTGTTTCCTGGGCCAAATGAGTGTGAATATCCGTTGGTATTGGCCCTGGGATTAAAATAGGGTAAATAACTGTTAAATGATTTTCGAGGTATTATGTAATATGGTTTAAAGAAGACAATAAAAAAGGAGAAGTGTTAGCAGTCTTGTTGCCGGTTGCTTTTGTGTCTCTCTCACTCTTTCCAAAATCACAGCGGATGCTCTTCTGGTAAGTCTCTCGTGTCCCCCCACCAGTGGTAAGGCCGAGAGTTACTGCCAGAGGAAAGGAAATTCCCTCGAGTGGTGGTTCTCGGAGGTCTTTGGGTGGTCTGCAGGGAAGAGCTGCAGAGGTAAAGCAACGGAGCCAGGGTAGGTGATCCACGAAGGGGGAAGTGGCGTCGTCGGGAAGAACCGGAGGGGTCAAGCACGACAATATATATTTAAAGCACTTTAAAACATTATAAGCCTAAAATACGAGAGACTCCGGGTAGCTAGCGCTCGGCGCTCCACGAGCAGGCGGAAGGTTAGCTGGGATCACAAATGATGAGATATGCTCTCCAACTGTAATTCTTCATCATTCTATCATAATTCATATTTGTATTTCTATCATAATTTATACAAACCGGTGTCCGAATTTGTTGAAAATCTCAACAATGAATGGCGTAATGATGATATTTTACTACACACTTGCTTGAAACATCGCAACCCCAACTTGTGATGCGAAGAGTTTGTTCACCTTGAACCAGGGCTCTGACAGTGTGGCATACCAGTGTGATCCCTCATTCCAGATCTGACAGTGTGGCATACCAGTGTGATCCCTCATTCCATTCCATACAGGAATCCAATCAGGGGACAAGCAACTGTCGATAATACTCCACGGGAACAATGGCTTCAATAAAACAAAGCCCCAACTTGGCTTTATCCCCAGCGGCCATTAGCTGCTCCCGAATCACATTCACGGTCAATTTGGCTCTCGGGGGATCATTACCGCGGGGTCGATGGCGAACAATGGCTCGCGCCCCCAATTACCAATCAGAATATTAATCCTTCAATATCTCCCTCCTTTAATTGTCCTCTCTGCCAATTAAAGCCTTTTTCCCTATGATTCTTAACTCACATTCAACTCTCTATTTCTGTTGCTTCACTGCCATTTGACCTAATCCTTGGTCTTAACTCTCATCCCTAATGTGAACTAGATGACCTACATATCATCCTGATCATTTAGGATAAGCTATGTGCGCCGTAAATATGGATAGTCCATAATAATACCTTTGTGAAATAATCTTAATATTTTGTCTTCAGTATTGGCACTAATGTAGATTAGACTGTTTAGACCTGTTAATGGGCTTCAGAAATAAAATTTCAAATAAATTGAGTTTGCTTAGTTTATTTGAACTACACGGTAACAGCTGCCGTGAGCGATCCATTGAATGCGTCTCCAAATAATAATGTAAAATGATAAATATTTATGTTAGTCTATATAATCCTACTTACAATGAACGATCACCTCGAGCATAAGCCAGGAATATTCAGGTTTTTGGGGCGGGGTCTCTCCTAGGGTTGTAGTGTCCGCTGGGTTGTATTAATTAGAATTCGCATTTTGGCTTTGACGCGTCTTACATTATTCTTATATACTATACTTCGTACAAATTTGAGCCTGTCTATTGGCACAATAAGAAATAGCTACATCTCTCATCAGTATAGACAAAGCCATTTTTCCATATTGACCGGCAGAAAAAAAGGGAGCGAGAACCGTGAAATCATCCTAATTACACCAAAAGTTGTTTAGATGGGGAAAATTGACAGTACTAAATACGTAAAGTAATAATTTATGATTTTCCAAGAGGATTCCATTCCATCCAATAAAATCCAAATAGCATGATATATAGATAAGATGCTTATTCAATTTTACAAAATTTCTTATTTTAAAGGTGTCATTGAATTTATATATACTGGAATATATATACAAGCATATGGCACCTCCCGTCAAATTAAACATCGAAACTAGACGCCATTTATTGACCGTTGCCGCTAATTAGCGGCCTCGGGTCGGTTACAAAGCCACAACACCAGTTTTGGAAAACTGAGAAGCGCCCATCTAGAGATCATGGGATTTCGGGCTATATATATATTAAATTTTAATGGATCAAGAAAAGCCAACCACGAACGCGTTTAATGTTGTTATACCTTGCCAGCGTGGTGCAGGCTGTACCTCTAAGACCAAAAATATAGTCCAAGAGGCTTCCTGAAAAATCAAAAAATATATATACACTCATGGAGAGAGGCAAAACTTGAGGAATTAGAAGGTTTTTATGCCGCCAGACGTCTTTTTTTTTTTTTTTGAAGGAGACAGAGACAATATTTTTGTTCACACTTGGTTATCTCGTTTGTGTTCAATAAAGGTCACTATGTATCAAATATATTTCAGAGTTATTGTGTCTGAATCCCCATATACATTCCAAAAGGTACAACTTCCAAAGCTTTGTGCATGAGAGTATATATTTATAATCCACCGCCAAATAAAATCTAAAATTTAGACGAATCTCTGTCTGAACCAATATCTAGAAAGCTACTTAAGAGGCGACAAAAACTGGGCGGGAAATGGAAATCGATAATTTTAACGACCATTGCAACTTGGACAAATATTAATTAGGACCGTTCACATAAAGTTAGCTCCACACGTAGACCATTTTGTATATATAATTTCTGCACCTTCCATTCTTTATTTTATCTCTATAGGAGGACCGTTCACATCAAACTGGTTCTATGCCAACACCATTCGATATAATCTCTTCTATACATTCCTTATACTGTATTTTACCTTTATATTAACCTTTCACATAAAGTTAGCTATACACGTAGATCATTCTGTATATATAACTTTCGCAAATTCCATTCTTTATTTTATCTCTATTGGAGGACCGTTCACATCAAACTGGTTCTATGCGAACACCATTCGATATATTCTCTTCTACATATTCCCTACTGTATTTTATGGTCTGTAGTGCCATTTAATTTGATAGCAAGACCCCATTGGTAGTCAATCCTGGGTGCCAGCACAATGGCATGAAGATGACATAGATGACATTCTATGCCGTTCCTCTCACATTACCCCAGACTTACCTTTCAACAAGATAATGCCCAGCCACACGCAACACATGTTACTATGGATTGTCTTTAATCATGCCGAACTCTCCGGTGGCCAGCAAGGTCTCCTGATATCTCAACCATAGATCATGGGGCGTGAGGGAAAGACGATTATAACTATCCCGGAATGTTGACTATTTAGCACGACAGTTGGAGACAATTTGGAAATAAATCACGTAGCACACCATCCGGGATATCTATCAGTCAATGACACGCTGGGATTCCATAGTTTAGGGCCAATGGCCCTCGTCAGCCCAAAGTGGGCTTTGGTTTCACGAGATCCACTAAGGATTTATATGTAATCTTCGCAATCCACCAGAGAGGTGTTTACCTAGTAAAGTGTGTAGGCCAAATCTATGGCCAAGATATTGGTAGATATTTTTCCGGCAGATATTGATCGAGAAAAATAAAGGGCGCCTCTCCCGTCAAAATATACGCTAAAATTAAGCGGTCTGGTGGATGAAACTGGCGGGAACGTTGGGAGGATTCACCGCTGATGAACCAAGCCTTCTCAATAGGTTTCATCGCTGTAAGGAAAGTAGGAAGCTGTTCTATTTGCTAAATGAAATTTTCTCGCAAAAATTGATTATTCTTTGTACAAAGAAAGAGCTGAATGTCTTAATTTTTGAAGTATTATTGGTTTATAGAAAACCTTCACCAGAAGTGAAGCTAGACGAAGCCCGGTTATTCCGTTAATTTAATTATAAGAATATTTCACATATCAGTGAATATGTCACATTCAGTGTGATCACTACAATATATTTTATCGCTAAATAAAATATTCGCAAAAAGACTGAAGGGGGTCGGTGTAACGTCTCATAATCAAATAAATCCCCAAAAGTTCAAATTAACGTTTTATTTTCATATACAAAATAATCTATATGAATTCAAATTGAAAAGCAAGATGTTTGCCTTTTCTCAGAGTTATATACACTGCGTAACATTGAAAATGGAGCACCAAGAAATAGTGGCCAGAAAATTATGCAAATTTCAGGGTAGACGCGCCTAACCGAGTTATGCTAATGATGTAAAATGCGCAGCTCTCGTGCGCACATGGAGTAAGATATAAGGGAAGGAACTTGCAGAAAGGACAGTATTCGTGTCGTTATTTCTTCAAGGAAATTCATTGTAGAAATTTTGTTCTTGTGTCAAAAGACACGTGTAATAACAGAGAATGCCAGGTCATCGTAAACGGAGGCAGTTCAAGCAGACAGACGCTTTTACGAGGGGCATGGTGATCGGACTGAAAAGGGCAGGTTGGTCCATACGTCAAATCGCAGCTGATACACACCTTGGTGCGTTCACGGTGCACCGACTGTGGAGAAGATGGTTGGAACAAGGAAATGTGGCAATTTATAGGAATGTCGGTGCAACCAGAGTGACGTCAGCACGTGTGGATCGGCGTATCCTTCGACAAGCAGTGGCGGCCCCACAAGCCACTTGTACCGCCATCCTGCAACATGTGCAAGACACCCTAGATCATTCCATCTCGACCAGAACCATTTCCCGTCGATTGGTTGCTAATGGCTTGCACTCATTTCCTTCCGCTAAGAAGACTGCCATTGACCCCACCGAATAGGCGCCAACGTTTGGAATGGTGCCGGGCTAGATCGACGTGGATGACGGAATGGCACAGGGTCGTGTTCTCAGATGAGTCGCGTTTCTGCTTGTCCAGTGATAGTCGCCGTGTACGCGTGTGGCGTCGACGTGGAGAAAGGTCCAATCCGGCAGCAATTGTGGAACGCCCCACCGTGCGACAACGTGGAATCACGGTTTGGGGCGCAATCGCGTATGATTCCAGGTCACCTTTACTTCGTATTCAGGGCACTATGACGGCCCAACGATACGTTGATGATGTGCTGCGACCGGTGACACTCCCCTACCTTCAGGGGGTACCCAATGCCCTTTATCAGCAGGATAACGCCCGACCGCACACTGCTCGCATTAGCCAACAAGCTCTGCAAGATGTACAGATGCTTCGCTGGCCATCGTACTCTCCTGATCTCTCACCAATCGAGCACGTCTGGGACATCATTGGACGCCGTTTGCATGCCTTGCCACAGCCGCGTTCAGAAGACGAACTGTGGCAAATGGTTGAGAGGGAATGGAGAGCCATCCCTCAGGACGCCATCCGTACTCTGATTGACTCTCTACCTAGACGTGTTGCTGCGTGCATCGCCGTCCGCGGTGGTCCTACTTGCTACTAAGCCGACGCCGTTCTCGCTCTGTATTATGACTATCATTTTGAAATAAAGATCACTTATTGTTCGTCCCTGTCTCTCTCTGTCTGCCGAGTTTCAACACTTTCTGGCCACTATTTCTTTGTGTTCCATTTTCAATGTCACGCAGTGTATATATATGGGAAAATATAAGATTTATATAATGTGCGCCTTAGATATAAATTTCACAATATTAATAATATGTTATATATAAATTGTTATATTGGAATATATATTTATATATCTATCTCCTACTTAATTTGTAAATGTTTATAAGTTTAAAATATTAAGAATATGTGTAGATTCCTGTATATAGGATTGCATTTCATCAGATAACTGAATATTAAATGAGAAGAAGCAAAATGTTCGCGATATACACAATTTTGTATTCTGAGTGAATTATAGCATGTAGTCCATTTAAAAGTTAAAATAATCATGAAAACAATCTTCGCACACATTTAAAGATAGAAAGATATAAATAACGTTCAATTTAAAATGTAAATGGAACAATTCCGAGCTCTATTTATCTCAAATATATTGTAAATGATGGAGAATCGTGTGATATAACAAGCAACAGGGGGAATTTATGAAAATTTAGTTTCTGATTAGACTTATTTCTTCGTCTTTTATTCCATTAATGAAGTGCCCTTTATTTGTCACACGCGCGCGCCTTATTAAAATGTAAATTTATCGCATTCTTCCGAAATGTATCCTAATAAATTGGCGCATCAATCTCTCCCGGCACTCTATTACTGGCGCCAGTCTCGGAATGGTCATCAAGTGCACCAATCTGATTGGTCCCTTTTTTTTCTCAAATGATGTCAAACATCCTGTAAATCCTTTTTTATATAAAATTCCATCAAATTTTATGCAATAATAAAAAATGGAATTGATTGTATTTTATCATATTCGTTTATTATTCGTTATTTTTTATGCGTTGTAATATAGCTAACACTGGTTGAATAATGATACATAGTGCTTTTATTTATTTTACCAATTTTTAATTAATACAAGCCGATTTATTCAAGTGGAATATATTAATTTCAGTCCTTCAAATTCTATATAATAAAGTATTAAGTTATTTTTCTTACTATATATATATATATTCAAAAAAGATGCATATATTGAATTTATATATATTTTTATATATTTTTTTATTGTTACAATATTTCGAGGGGCAACTCGCCTCTCTTTATCGAGGATGTTTGTGTTTTTCACTAGAACATGCGCGCACGCGTACACCACTCTCGTTCTACAAGGCCAATGAAAGAATTGTATCTTTGATCTAACTATTGTATTCAGTTTATATACAGCAAATAATTATATTTATATTTAATATTATAGATTATATTATTTTATCTATGGAAGATCTAGAGATTTATATACATTAATTGTAAAATATTGTGTTTACATATTAATTCTAAATTAAAATTTTTTTTTAAAGCAAAATAAATGAGTAAATTAGAAGTATATACATAGTTATTTATAAATAATTAAGATATGAATTCTTTATAAATTTCTGGAAAATCATTTTTTCTGTTTATACTCTGTTTATCTTCGGCAGAAGCCCAACTTTCTAAAAACAGTCTACTATGCTTTTCTGTTATATTTTTGTATATAATTGTGGTCTGTTTGAAATCTGGTAAATGGCTATTGTTTAGGGAGTGGTCTACTAGTAGGGATAATGGTTTGTAGTTTTTTAAAGCTGCTTTATGTTGATTGAAATGATCTTTAAGTGATTTACCTGTTTCTCCAATGTATGCAGCTTGACATGTCTGGCAGGGAATTTTGTAAATTACATTGGTTGTATTTTCTTGGTTTGAAATATTTTTTGTATCTGAGTGACGTAAGATTTGTCGTAGATTTTGTGCAGATTGATATGTTGTAATTATATTATATCTCTTTAAAATTCGGGCAATTCTCTCCGAACCGTAGCTATATGGAATAGAGCAATATCTTTTTTGAGACTGATCACGACTATTATTTGAAGGTATATCTCTTTGTTTATAAAACTATTTTTCAATAAATTTTTTTGGATAATTATTATTTATTAATTCTTTGAAAATTCTATTTCTTTCTTCTGTCGCACTATTTCTATTTGAGTGGTGTGTTTCTATTCTTTTAGAAAGAGATTTCACTACGGCTATTTTGTTATGTATGGGACCAAAGGAGCTAAAATTCAAATAGTTTCCGGTGTGAGTGGGTTTCCTGTAAATGCAAGTTTCAATGTTATATTGATTCTTTTTAAGCTGGATGTCCAAAAAGGCTAGGGAATTATTGCTTTCTTTTTCATATGTGAATTTTAAAAAAGGTTTGAGATTATTGAGAAAATGTATGAAGCTGTCAATGTCTATTTCTGTTTGACAAAAAATGTCATCAATATATCGTAGCCATAATATTATTTTAAATTGGTTTGAATTAATTATTTGTTAATCTATTTCGTTCATAAATATGTTGGCTAATGCAGATGAAATCGGGTTGCCCATTGGTAGGCCTTTAATTTGCCGGAAGAATCTGTCTTTGAAACTGAAATAACTATTGTCTAAACAAAGTTTGATTAAATCGATTAAAGCTTCTTTAGAGAGGGGCAGAACTATTTCTGGGTGGATTTCAAGAAATGATTGGAGGGCCAGGAGTGCTTCATCGTGCGGGATTGAGGTGTAGAGAGATTCTATATCGAAGAAAACCATCCTGCTGTCATTTGATATTTGAACGGTTTTGATATAGCTTCAACAGCTACTATGGGATTGGGTACTGTGTGAGGTAGTTGCTTTTGGAATGTAGAGATGTCTGAAGATATAAATTTCGTGAGAGGATAAAGAGGAGAACCAGCAATATATATATTGGTTGATTTCATATTTAGCTTTTACTAGGTAAGGTTTTTTATAGAAGATATTAGCAGTGATATAAATAAATAAGCTCTTATAATATACCATGTTACAGGTTGGAAATATTCATCTCTTTGATTGCGCCTCCTATAGAAAAAATATCAATTAATTATTGATTTTTTTTACTTTAAAAACAAAATAAAAAACATAAATCTCTCGATAAATCAAGTAAAGTCCAAAATGTACGTGTTTCAGACTGTGGGCCTGCCAATAAAACGGGTATTGAAAATTTCGAAATAAAAAGGCGTTTGTGCATTTCAAAAAATTTATATTGTTTTTACAATGTATAAAATTTATACCGAGCACCAATATGTATCTTTTGAATTTTATTTACAAATTACGTAAGACTATTGTATAAAATATTTAATAGATGATGATAGCATATGATGATATTTTTAACAACTACTGTAATCCCCCTGGATGCCTAGCTTACGCTACTACTGTTATCCATGGATATGCCTAGCTTACGCTACTACTGTTATCCCCCTGTATGCCTAGCTTACACTACTACTGTAATCCATGGGTATGCCTAGCTTACGCTACTACTGTAATCCATGGATATGCCTAGCTTACGCTACTACTGTAATCCATGGGTATGCCTAGCTTACACTACTACTGTAATCCATGGGTATGCCTAGCTTACACTACTACTGTAATCCATGGGTATGCCTAGCTTACGCTACTACTGTAATCCATGGGTATGCCTAGCTTACACTACTACTGTAATCCATGGGTATGCCTAGCTTACGCTACTACTGTAATCCATGGATATGCCTAGCTTACGCTACTACTGTAATCCATGGGTATGCCTAGCTTACACTACTACTGTAATCCATGGGTATGCCTAGCTTACGCTACTACTGTAATCCATGGATATGCCTAGCTTACGCTACTACTGTAATCCATGGGTATGCCTAGCTTACGAAACTACTGTAATCCATGGGTATGCCTAGCTTACGCTACTACTGTAATCCATGGATATGCCTAGCTTACGCTACTACTGTAATCCATGGGTATGCCTAGCTTACGAAACTACTGTAATCCATGGGTATGCCTAGCTTACGCTACTACTGTAATCCATGGGTATGCCTAGCTTACGCTACTACTGTAATCCATGGGTATGCCTAGCTTACGCTACTACTGTAATCCATGGGTATGCCTAGCTCACACTTCTTCCATAATCCATGGATATGCCTAGCTTACGAAACTACTGTAATACATGGGTATGCCTAGCTTACGCTACTACTGTAATCCATGGGTATGCCTAGCTTACGCTACTACTGTAATCCATGGATATGCCTAGCTTACGCTACTACTGTAATCCATGGATATGCCTAGCTTACGCTACTACTGTAATCCATTGTATGCCTAGCTTACGAAACTACTGTAATCCATGGGTATGCCTAGCTTACGCTACTACTGTAATCCATGGATATGCCTAGCTCACACTTCTTCCATAATCCATGGATATGCCTAGCTCACACTTCTTCCATAATCCACTGGTATACCTAGCTCACACTTCTCCCATAATCCACGAGTATGCCTAGCTCACACTTCCTCCATAATCCACGGGTATACCTAGCTCACACCTCTCCCATAATCCACGAGTATGCTTAGCTCACACTTCTTCCATAATCCACGGATATACCTAGCTCACACTTCTCCCATAATCCATGGGTATGCCTAGCTCTCACTTCTTCCATAATCCATGAATATGCCTAGCTCACACTTCTCCTATAATTCATGGGTATGCCTAGCTCACACTTATTCCATATTCCACGAGTATGTCTAGCTCATACTAATCCCATAATCTATGGGTATGCCTAGCTTACACTTCTCCCATATATTGATCATTTTCACAGAAGAAAAGAAATAAAATTAATAGTAAAACATTTTCTGTTTTAAAGAATGCTATATTTGAAGATTTCAGATCAGAAAAATCCTTATAAATATTCGAGTCGACTATATTGTGCGTCTTTAAAATCTGAATAATACCTGTGATATATCATCAATAAATTTGCCCTAGGCCTTCAATTAATCAGCCCTAGCCTGAATTAAATATTGTAGAAAGAATTGTAATTATTCACATGAGATAAATTAGGTTTCGCTAAATGACTAATACCTATTTGAAAGCAAAAATTACAAATCAATCTTCAGAAACTTACTAGCTCTTTAAGAGGATTATCATTTGAGGGATTTCACTTTTGAAAAATTATCTTTTTTTTCAAAACCAGTAAATTCAGTCTATTTGTTCTGTTATAACAAAATGTTTTTAATGTAAGCAAATCGAAGGATTATTCATTTTACCAACCATTTATTTAGCAATTTTCTCTCGTTGCCTTTCTGTTTTTATGAGCTTTTATTAAATTCGCTGCCTTTGTCCGCAAATAATGCGACGCTAATTTGACTCATTCGCGCCGCCTCGACTGAGCTGAAAGTTTGCAGGGAATTACGATATCAACACATATTTCAGGAGAATAATTTGAAATATTCTTATACTTCAGTGTGAAATTAGGGAAAAATCTTAACCTACGTTCCAACATACTTTTTAAAATTCTCTTTTTTTTTTCAATTATTTAATAGTGTCTCGGACCACCTTTAGTTGCGATGCATGCAAGAATTCAGTTAGCAAGAAACCTGGTTAACCAGGTCAAATAAATTGCGGATATCTTGTGAAAGGCGAGTAAACATTTCTTGAACAGAGGCTTCCAAATCCGTAATATTGTTTAACCTTGGTAAATAGGATTAAAGCTGTTAAAATACATGCTGAATGGGAAGTTGGTCCGAGGGACAAGAGGTTTATGGGATAGTCTTACATCACATACGAAGTCCAAAATAACAATTTTCGTTCTCGGCCGGGCATTATTCTGCTGGAAACCACCTCAGGAATACAAGACAGGAATGCTGTAGGACGTCATCAATGTTGCGCGGGCCCATTAATGTGTCATGTAAGACAACACTAAGTGTCCGGATTTATTAGGGGGTAGCACTCATACAATGATGACTGAAGTTTACCCGGTGTGGTGTCCTCGGAGTGTCAGCGAGGGCGAAATTGGGCCGATCACCTGGGAGTCTTCAGATTCGAATAAGGTGACCATCTGACTTCGATACAAACCGTGTTTCTTCACTTAAAAAAACACTTATTTGAATTGTCTCCGTTGTAATTTAATACGAAGTTGGAGTGCCAATGGCAGTGACAAAGGTTGCTTTTACGGGTTAACACACAATGTGCAAATTACGAGGGCCTAAAATAATAGAAACTTAACCGGTATACTCAAGAGTACAACAACAACAATAAAAAAGGGAGCAAAATAAAAACTCACAATTTTCTATATAAAAACAAAGCAGTACTTATCTTTTGTTGTAGCGTTGGTAGGGATCGGACCGGGGTCACACAGGTATGCGAGGAGATCACCAGACACGGATAAAGCACGCAGAGAACACTTTAAGCGTCTCCACACAATAATCCACCAAACTCACTCTCTCGCATTACCATAGCCCCTTCTTATATAAAAACACGGCCACATTCGTCCAATGAGAAGGCTTGAGAGATTGGTTCACTAACAAACGAAAACAAAATTCTTCCAACTAAAAACTGAGATAAGATAAAAGTGCAAAGGTTTGCCAATATAATTTGACAGCAGTTACACGTAGTGGCCGCTAATATCGCAGATTTGCTTTTGCAAAGCGTCATTATATTGAAAACACTGGAGCCCCAAATATCAATCTGCATGGTAGATTGTTTCACTGTGGATTCTGTATGCAAGTTTCCTGAGAACATCTCGATGTCTTTAATGCATCTTGAACCTATACAGTGTTTGTGTGCCAACCTCAGGTCTAAGCACATTCGGTTAGTGAAGTTAAAACGATTTCCGTATCCTGCGATTTGACCGACCTGCCAGTTTCGAACCGGCAACGACGATTTTTTTCTGAAACTTTGTAAAACGAGAACAATGCGTTCTGCGTTTATCTCTCCATTTTGTATTGTTTTTTTTTATTATTATTATAGCACGTGATTAGCTTCTGTTTTATTTAATCATCTAAAATAACCTCAATGATAAACAACACGCGGAATATTTACCGAGTCACTCCCGAGTATTTAACCTTGCGCATTCACACCAAACGGGGATCACATTTACATATTTGATTTCATCTTAACTATTGACTTGTTTGGCGTTCATAGCATGCCTCCTTTTTGGTGAGAAGATTTTATTTTTAGTATCCTTCTTTTTTCATTTTCTATTTTTATTATTCATTGAAAATATATCTTTTTCTATAACATTTATAAGAGTGATATGAAAAGGTCCATCGTTCTGATGCACAATTATAGGGAGAGGTCCTCTTTTTTGGTACATATATTTCTATCTATATATATTCAGTAGGTATTATACTAGAATAAAACTAAATGTCCGATATATTTTTGGAATGATAATATAAATTATAAGCATCTAAACCAAGACTACCCATTGTCTTTCTATCATGATACAGTACGCAGTGGACCTCATCAATACAAAATACTTTATATATATGTAAATATTTTAAATTGAAGATGTTTTATATTTTCTTTAGTAAACTAATCTATGATCAGACAATATATATTGTGTAAAAAGAATATCGTTTGTGCTACTTTGTAAAAATAAAGCTAAAAGAAAAAGGGCTCTTTAAAATATCTTTCCTAAATAAAAGGTTTTTCAACGGCAAACAACCGCATTAGAATTGTTTATTGATGGCTGGCTGAAGAAAATCTCCCCAGGCTAATTGATTCGATGAATAAAAAATGGGCGGAGCCAGCGAGAGGTAAATGATGGCGGGTTGTTGGTGAAGAAACACCTTGTGGTAAATTTTTATCTTCCTCTTTGTAATTAACTCCCCTTCCCTTTGAGACAATTAACTTTAGAACATCTCAAGTATCCCTCTTTACATATAAAAACCTATTAAGATTTTTTCTTTTGAAAAGATATAGAAATTCTCATTAAAATGGAAACATATTACCAAACGAAAAAATAGCACAGAAGTGAAATTGAACTGGGATCAGGAGAATAAATTAAGAAAGAATATATTATAATCGTGCAGCTGAAAGCTGATTAAGACATGCACCATCTGTCGGAATAAATACAAATTATAATCGTTAATTGTTTATAATTCCAATAATTGAGAGAAACAGCGATTAGTTTATTTCATTTCCTACAGATAACGCAAGTCATAAATAACTATAAATGTACGATCTGGAGATGCTATTTCTTTTATTATACTAAATATATATAACACGTTTATAGATTTATATTGTTCTCTAAAATGCTACGTAATAAAATTAGAACAAAATAATTCGCATTTTCGAATATATTAATATCATTAAGACATCTATTATTCTAAACCTTGGGAATAGAGAATGTTTAGATGAAAGGTGAATGGGAATTATTGTATTGAATTTCTGTTGTTGAAATCATCAGAAAAAGATAATTGATCATATTGTTGCGCCGCCACCCCCGTGTCAAGAATGGCTAACTGAGCACGTGGACCATAGGGATCTCTGTTCGATGCTCTTTATTTAAGTAACATACAGGGAACATCATCCAACAGCCGCCGTCAACAGGGAGTACGACTTCACCGCTTGTCGTCATCTGGCCTTCTTCCTTGTTGAGTGGTCCATCCGTCCCTCTCAGCTATTCTTGGGGGTGAACACATGTGGCCTAACTGCCCCTGTTTGCGGCGTTTGTCGAAGATTTCTTTCTTTATTCACCATAAAACATTGTAATTCTGTGGGAGGATTATATACATATGTAAAGAAGAGAGACCTCTCTCTTTTTTATTAATTCGAAAGATGTTATTTTTTGGTTTCGTTTTTTTGCTCTTAATTCTCGACGCTCCAGAAACAACAATTAGGGCCATTTTCTCCCTATACAATGATATATTTGAATGGCGAATCCGCTTAGAGAGTTCACAGCTGATTGACTGATTAGCCATGCCAGAAATATTTTTCCGACGCAGTAGAAGCTTTATTTGTTAAAGAAATATAACCCTAAATAGATTTTAATTTTTATTCAATAAAAATATATCCCTAAATATTTTCACGTCAAGCTGGTTATTTTATTCTTTAAAAAAGTATACAAATATTTATATTTATTTTATAAACAATAATAATAAATGCTTTTATTATAATTTGCAAAAATATCCATTATAATTTACATTGATAAATGCCGCAGTTATTTCTTCTATCTCATTTTCCAACGTGAAAAATTGTCACCACTAATTCAGTGTTCCCACATGCTCTAATGATTCAGAGTTATTAGTGTTATAACACCAATTGAAATCTATAAGAAAAAGGAAACCAAGAAGTAAAACGCTTAATAATTTGAAAGAAGGGAAAAAGGAAGTGTATAGTAATCAAAGATCAATTCTCTCACTCATCGGTCTCCCATTAAAAAATTAGCATACACCATTAAATTTATATTTTTGGGGTTTCCTTGTGGAATTCCATAAATATTTATGAAGAAATTAGAAATTCTTTTCTTTAAGAGAGAAAGTTTCCAAAAGATTGAGGGAGAATAATTTAAAAAGCCCAAGTTGCCAAGGAGGTCTCGAGTAAAAGCGTTATTGAAGTCTTATTTACCCGCTTTGGAATTCTACCATCAGAAGATGAATGGAGAGAGCCTATTGAAGAATTTCACTAAAAGTCATTTTACAAATAAAATCTACACTGAAAAAAATACAAAGGAAACTTTTCTTTTATTGATAAATGTTTCGATATATTGCTGTTTCAATTCCCTACTAAATTAATTTTAGATTTTAAAGGATTTAAAAAAGAAAAAAGCGATCTTTATAATAATCTCTCTTAATTGCTCGTTAAGAAAACGAAAATATCACATTACTCTATATATAGTTGACATTTAGGTCATTTTTTTTGTCTTTCTAAAATTATTTAATAAATGAAATTGCTCATCATTCTATGCTTTATTACTAGCATCATACTTTATGGAAAAGTTATATTAGGTTTACATTTTAAAATCTTATATCCAGTATATTTCAAGTTAAATCAGATGTATAGGGAGAGAGATATCCATATATAATATTTGAACTGTGGCAGTTAATTGTAAACCCTTTTAAAAATATTCTTTATATTTCTCTATTCAAGAATAAAACTAAATTATTCACGAAGAAATTACAAGGTTTATATGTAATTTAAATGATGTAAATTAAGAAGTGAGAAGTGGAAAAATCAGAAATGGAGAGAGAACATAGAATATAAATACTACTGAAGTAAAAATGAAAAATTGTTGTGTTTAATATTTTAAAATTAAGTTTCACAGAGGAGTTTTAGGTTATGTTCTTTATCACTACATCATTGTTGATTTCCGCGAACTTTCCCTAAACCCAAATGTGGTTAAAAAGGAATGTATACATTTGTACATTTGTGAAATTGTTCAGAAGTGAAAACCTACATTAGTAAACAATTGTAATTTCATCTTAAAGGTTTATATTCATATTTCAGTATTCAGCTTCTCTATGTGTGAACAGCATTCATTCTTCTCAAATGATATAAGCGTGCCGAATATATTTTAAAATATAAAACTATTTACAGGCCTAAAACTGATGAAGCAGGTCCTCACAATTGCCGCGATAGCAGTAGGGAATTGTAAATTAAAAAAAAAAAAGAAATAGACGTTCAAATAGTTTAAAATTTGGCCACTCATGATCTTGAAAAAAGAATTTCTACGATTCTTTATATAAGTAATTTTTCACAATTTTTCTACTGACGGAGTTTATTGTAATAGTGCCGGCTCATTCGTTCTGAAGCTCCCTAAAGTTACGACAGTTCAAGCTGGAAACCGTTGCCTGATTTGCTCTCTAATTTCACTCCAATGTACATCAAGCTGATAAAGAGCTTGCCCGAAACATTAATAACACAGGTCTACAAAAAAAAAAACTTGTTGATTCTGATGTTGATTCTAATGTACATTTTCATGCTGAATTCAAAAATGAAATCAGATTTTTTCCATCACCCATAGTGCATGATATATGCAGAAAATATTACATAAGCAATTTTTAAGTAAACATCATTACATTTTAGCTAGCCCTTTATTTTTGACAAGTAGAGTTGATATGTGGAGCCAAAAGCTTTATGTTATTTGTTATTAATTAAATTTTGCTCTTTAAGAATCAAAATATTAACTTAAATAACAAATTATTGAGACGAAAAGACGAAATAAAAGAAGAATAGTTTCTTTTAATATAAATATATCAAAGCAAGCTTTCGGGCGAAAAACCATTCTACAGGCGTGTTATAATTAGAGATATATTAAGAATTAATATATAAGTAATTTTTATGCTTGGAGTTTGAAACTATAGGGGAATATGCCAATGTAAACCTTTTCCTTCTAGATTTCAATTGGTGTTATAACACTAATAACTTTGAATCATTAGAGCATGTGAGAACACTGAATTAGCGGTGACAATTTGTCACGTTGGCAAATGTAATAGAAAGAATAACTGCGGCCTCTATCTGTGCAAATTAATTCTTAATATCTCTCTAATTTTAACACGCCTGTAGAAGGGGTTTTCGCCCGAAAGCTCGCTTTGATATATTTATATTAAAAGAAACTCTTCTTCTTTTATTTCGTTTTTTCGTCTAAATATTTCCAGGAAGAATATTATAATCGTTATCACAAATTATTGAATTTTTAATCAAATATGTTTATTTTATAATGCAATCTGTGTTGCTTTCAACTCAAAAATAACGACAAGCTCTGGAATACTATTTGCTGAACAATAGTTTTAATATATATATTTAAATTGAACCTAACGATTTGTTTAATAGATTTGCAGCAGAAGTGACAGGTAAATTTGAAGTGATCAGTTTATTCTTCTCTATTGATTTGCTTTTATAAATCGTGTGCACTAGACTGTGTCAATATGTCGAGGCGTTGCATTAATATTCCTGATATTTTCTGTTACATTTGTGGGGAATTAACTTTCAAAGTTCAAAGACGAAACTTTACACCACTCATCAAAAAGTGCTATCAACTTTATTTTGGCTGTAAAGTCGGTGACCAAGATAAGACTTGGGCTCCTCATCATTGTTGTTAAATTTGTGCTCGACGTCTTACAGGGTGGATTAAAGATGAACGGCATATGCCTTTTGCGGTTCCAATGATATGGAGGGAACCTAAAGACCATTCTTCAGACTGTTATTTTTGTTTGACAAAGACTACAGGTATTACATCCAAATCAAGACATACAGTTCAATATCCAGATTTGCCTTCTCTTATGAGACCGGTTCCTCATAGTGATATTTTACATGTGCCACAGCCTCCTGAAAATGTAATATTTAGTGACGATGATTCAGATAGACGAGAGCAACAGTCGGATGACACAAATTTTGAAGCAGGCGCTTTATCTGATCCTCATTTGTTAACCCAAGGAGATTTGAACGACCTCGTACGTGATTTAGATTTATAAAAAAAAAAAAAAACAGAGTGAACTTTTAGGCTCTAGGTTAAAAGGTTGGAATCTGCTGCATAAAGGCACAAAAGTATGATTTTTTCGCAAGCGTCAAGATGAATTTCAAGACTTCTTTTCACAAGAGAATGATTTAGTATATTGCAATGATGTTGTTAGTCTAATGGAACCGCTTGGTCATGACCATGATAGAGAATAGTGGCGTTTGACAATTTGACAATTAAAAATTATTTATTGTCATCTTAGACAATATTACACAATTTCAAAACAGAGAGAGAAGAAATAAATTACATAAATATAAGAGAAATATATACATATATTTTACAATATGGGGGATGAGGAGAGAAGACCTCGTCGCTGGAGGGTCCTGGACCAGGCGATGAGCGGGTCCTCCACCGCTTCTCTGAGCCCAACCTGGACAAAGTTACGATAAATTATCAACTTTGCCGACGCCAGGATGGAAAGGGCGTCGTCCTCAAGGCCGGACCCGCCGAAGATCCAAGCCTGCAGGTCAGGGGGCCGCCCTATGATGTTGAAGGCCTCTCTAATGAGAGGCCTGATGGAGGGACAGCACCAGTAACGGTGGCTGAGGGAGCGGTCGATGGACCCGCAGGCAGGACAGGAGGGGCCGACCGAGGCAGGATGGGCCGGATGGGGCAGGGCGTGGAGGGCCAATTTGAGGGCCGCGTCGGCCTCGTGGCCCGAGTAGGCGCAGCGCCGCAGCGAGGCCCAGTCGATCCTGGATGGTGGATTGATGGTGGGCGTCCATCTCGCCAGGAATCTGGAGATGGGCGAGGCGCGGACGATCCAGGGCCCGTCGGGCCGAGCGGGTCGTGAGGCCGTTGAGGAACGGCGTAGCCGTCCCACGCAGCACCACGGCCGCAGCAAGGGAACTGGATGAAGGCGTGGACTCCGCCCCGAAGCCCACGGCGTTCTCGGAGGTCAGCCTCCGACAGAAGGCGCCCAGGGCCGCGGCGTCAGCCAGGGCCGAGCGCGTAGGGCGGGCGATGAGGTGTTCCTCCTCGATGAGGTCCCGGACTCGGGCTCCGCTCCAGCGGGCGGGGGCCAGGAGGTCGGGAGGGAATAGTGGCGTTTATTCGTTGATTCTTCAAAAATTAGTTTGAAAACTGTTATCCTTCACAACGGAAATAAGTTCGCATCAGTGCCAATAGCACATGCATCCAATATAAAAGAGACTTACGAAAACATGAAACTGCTTTTGAAAAAGTTAGAATATGAAAGATACGGTTGGAAAATATGCAGTGATTTGAAAGTCATTGCTCTCATGCGTGGATTACAGTTTGGATATACAAAATGTTTTAGTTTTCTGTGCGAGTGGGATAGCAGAGATAGGGAAAGGCATTACATAAAAAAAAGCTTGCCAAACCGTGAAATCTTTACTCCAGTTCATAATAATATTGCCACGTGGAAAATTAGGGAAGACAAAAACTTAGGAGGAAACAACAATTTATTTCAGGGAAGGACAAACTATCAAAGGTAAACAAAAGATAAGCCACGAGGGAAATTTACAGAGTGGCAAGATATAAAACATAAAAATGACCACTCTGTTAAATAAAAAAATAATAAAATTAAGAAATACTACATTACATAAATAAAATTAATAAATACTATGTTACATAGCTTCTTCCCTATGGGAGCTGTGACCCACAGCTAGCAATTATTGTATATACTGACGTGGATTTGACGTGCTTCTGCCAAGGATTCCATCGAAGTCTTGGAACTTTGTTCCTAGTACCTTTGCGTCCTTTTTCTTGCGGCGTGAAGAGCGGCTTTGTCGTCGTATCGTCTATAGGGACATCGTCATCTTGGAGGGAAGTCTTGGCTTTAGCACGGCGGTGGAATCCTGGAGTCAGTCTCCGAAAATGTAGATCACAGCACCCATGGCTTCAAGGTCTTCTCGGCGATCTTCAGTTTGTCTTCCCTAACTTACCCACGTGGCATTTTGGTGGAGATGCTGGGTAACGATCCCAGTACCTCTCGCACGCCAAGCGAGGCCGAGACCTACATCGATGCCATACTACCCTACCTACCAGATGAGATCTCTAACGACTACGTTGGAGAACTTGTGACCAGAGCTGAGGAAGCGCGTCAACTCTCCCGATCACGCCTTCTACAATCACAGGCGAAAGACCGTAGACTATACGACCAGAAACATACTCCAGTCTATTACCAGAAGGATGATCTTGTGTGGGTTTTTACTCCCATCCGAAAAGTAGGACTATCAGAAAAGCTACTGAAGAGATACTTCGGTCCCTATAAGGTGACCAAGAAGCTTTCAGAAGTTACGTATGAAGTAGAGCCCGTGGACCCCTCTCCCCGATCACGGAAAGCCAAGGATATCGTCCATGTCATTCGGATGAAGCCCTACCTGGACCCTGAAGAACAACATTCTATTCTGCTAGGGAACACCAGCCGTGATAATTTCCTTCCAGAACAAGGGCTGAGACAAGCTAATCAGCGGGTCGCTGTTTTTTTCTAAGGAGGGAATAATGTCAAGAAGCCCAGCGGCTCCAATCACGAGAGGCCCCATGGGACGTTTGTCAATCATCGCTGGACACCGGGTGTGAGGGGTTCTGTGGAATCTGGCCGGCGGGGGGAGCTGAGGTCCCTCATTAGGATTAACCTTAACTTGGGATAAAGCTATGTAACAATATTGTAAATCCTCCCCTGATTGATTCAGAAAATATTTACTTACCACCATTACATATTAAACTGGGATTAATGAAGAACTTTGTCAAGGCAATGGATCGAAATGCCAGTAGATTTGCCTACCTAAAACAAAAATGCTCTAGCATAAGTGATGCGAAAATTAAAGAAGGCATTTTCGTTGGACCTCAGATTCGAGAATTGCTGCAGGATGGAAATTTTCAAAATATTTTGAATGAAGTTGAAGCAGCAGCATGGAATTCCTTTAGAAACGTTTGCAAGAACTTATTAGGAAGTGTCAAGGTTGAAAATTACCGAGACATAGTTAATGATCTGTTGCTTTCCTACAAGGCACTGGGATGCAACATGTCTCTCAAGATCCATTTTCTGCATTTACATCTGAATTTCTTTCCAGACAATCTTGGCGCAGTTAGCGATGACCATGGTGAGAGGTTTCATCAAGATATATCAAGCATGGAGAAGCGGTACCAAGGTAAATGGAGTCCCGGTATGCTTGCTGACTACTGCTGGACACTCAAGAAGGATGTACCACAAGAAGAGTTTAGAAGAAAATCCACTGTCACTACTTCTCAATAAAATAAATATATTACGTTCATATAGGCCTATATATTAAAAACATTTCCAAATTTCAAGTAGGGGTATCTCAAAAATCTTGCGTGATAGAAAAAACTAATGGTATATTTGGAATCAGCACAAAGAGTTAAATTTAGATAAGATGCTGTTTCTTTTGGGACAAAGAAAAATAATTTTTGATAAACCAGTGTAATGTAATAAGGTTTATGCAAAAATGCTTACTTAATATTTTTTGCATTTTTTGCTGTATTTATCCCAATACCAAAAATAGGCTGTCACGCAAAACCCATGGGTGATGGAAAATTTCTGAATATACAGTGGTACCTCGACATACGAGTTTAATTCGTTCCGCAACCTTGCTCGTATCTCGAATTACTCGTATCGCGAAGCAAGTTTCCCCATACAAAACAATTGAACTACCATTAATCCGTTCCAACCTCCAAAATGTCACCCCAGTTATTTTTGTTACGTGGATTTAAATAATAAAAACGTATTTATAAATATCAAATATTTATTGCACAAAACAAAAAAGAGAATGTAAAGAAATAAATTAGATATCCTCACTGGTCTTTGCCTTTTTCGCTACATTTTTCTCGCTTTCACCTGTAGGACGTTTAGAAAAAAACATGTCCAAGGAGTTTTGTTTCTTCCTCCCTCTCAGAATGTTCCGGAAATGAGTTAGGCAAGTGTCATTAAAAAGGTCAGATGCAAGACCTGTTGCAACTTTTTCTGGGTGTTTTTTTCCACGAACTGTGAAACTCTCTCACACATTCCTAAGATCTCCTTTATCTCACTTGTAGAAATAACCTCCTCCTCTGACTCCTCAAAACCAATGTAACCATCGTAAGGCCCTTAGCCGGCGTTACACTCTTTATCGACTCCTTCCGTTTAAGCACAGAACATATCATGGACGTACTACGGCCATACTGCCTCGACAAGTCAACAACTCGAACACCTTGCTCATGTTTTTCTATAATTTCACGTCTTAATTCAATACTCATCATCTTTTTCTTAGCACTTGACTTTTTACAAACTTTCTTCCGATCCATGGTTATAAAAATAAATGAACTAAAACTGTAAATGTAAACGCAACATAAAACGCGAACACAAAACACAACTTTTCACAGCGGAAGCACGCTGCTAACTGATCGTGATGGCGCGACTGCGTGTTACTACCTGTTGTGTTTTAACTTTAAAAGCACACAAAAATACAGGGTGATCCAAAAGTCCCGCACAACTTTAAAAATTAATAACACCGCGAATATTCGCGCTAGAGCAATGCGGTAAACATTGAGAATGAAGGGTGCCACATTGAGCAAGGATTGTGACCTAATACAAGAGAGAAGGCAGTTACCTCATGTGTTGTATAAGCCGCCATGTATTATATTATCTATCAATATTTTGGAGCTCTTTGTGTTGGGATATGGGGATAATAAATGCTGTCCTCACATCTTGACTCTTTTTTTTTTGTGAACAGTAACATTTTGTTTGTCATTTGCTCACATATTATGTCGTGCAAACCAGAGTGTTATAACTTCTCGAATAACACTGGTACACACAATTTTACCCCTTATGTTTAGTTTTTCGCTTTTCGCTCATTAGAAGAAATACATAGATAATAGATAACATAGAAATACATACATAAGAAATACATGTAGCATAAGGAATATTTTCTGTACACCAATAACTTTAGAAATTTTGTGAAAAAAAATAATACAAAATGATTTTACTACCACGTTTTTCAACGCAAAAGGTCGATTTAAAATTATTTTTTTTTTGAGGGGACACATTTTTAAAATTGTGTACAGTATAATAAACAATGATAACATTTGACAAGCCCATAGGATATTTGGAATAAAGTACGACAAATATATTTTGTCACTCCCCTCTATATTTCATTTGTTGGATCATGACAAATATCCAGTTAAATAGTCAAGGGTCGCCAATCAGTCAAGAAACTACACATTTCTTATAGCAAGAAATCCTATTAATAGTGCCATCATAATTTTTGGTACTATATTAACATTTCAAAAATTCGTGTATTGATATCAGCAGTGTTTTTCAAACATTCAATCTATTTCACAAAACCTCATATAAAAATAAATATTTTGCTACATGTTTTAATTTGCATTTACCTATTTTACATATCTCAGATTGCATTTAAAATCGTTAAACAATTCTTCATACTTTTGGCGAAGTGGTGTTTTATTAATTTGTTATTTGATATTATTAGGGTTCTTTCCTGGTATTCAAAAAGGAAAAATACGTGTCGATCAGTTATATTTTTCAATTTATCAAACAATTTGGCCGCTGAATCTCTGATTCTGGTAGAGCGCCATCTGGCGAATAAAATTGTAACTAAAATCAATTTCGAATTTTTCATTAATTGCCATAAAAAATCCCATTGCATCCTGAATACAATGGTGTTTACCGCATTGCTCTAGCACAAATATTCGCGGAGTTATTAATTTTTAAAATAGTGCGGGACTTTTGGATCACCCTGTATAATAAACTTGAATTTGTTTATTCAAGTTTAAAAAACAAAGCTTAGCGTATAGAACAAATAATAATGAAGAAGAAGAAAGAAACATTTTAGGAAAAGCAAAAACAAAACAAAAGTACTGGTCAAAAAGAAACATTTAAAATCACAGATTAATATCTTCAACACTACCGAACCGAACTCGTATCTCGAATTTCCTCGTAACTAAAAGCAAAAAATCACTTGCTCGTCGGCTCGTATCTCGAAAAACTCGTATGTTGGGGCGCTCGTATGTCGAGGTACCACTGTATTTTTGAGTTCAGCATGAAAAGTACACTAGAAACACCATCAGGTTCTCTTGGGCAAAAATGTTGTTGACCAGTGTAATTCCTTTTATTTTAGAATATTGCGGCGAAATCTTTCAACCTTGTGTTATTGTCAAAACATATTTTGATCCTGAATACAAATAATATTGAACAATTATATCATTCATTTCGAGTAATATTATATTTCTTAATTTTCTGTGATAAAACGCATTTTTCTTAACTTCAAAGGTTACACGAGAAAAATGCAAGAGGATAAATGAAAGGCATATTGTCCATTAAATGTGCCAATGGCGCTCAAAATGCTCGTCCATCTTTTAGCAGCCCCGGCCTACTTAGAGGAGGCAATCCCAGAGGACCACGTCTCGAGCAGATACCTCCGGATGCCATTTGCGCTCTTTCTCTCTCTAATAGATATTAGTCTTTGTAGCATCTAGGTGGATTTTCATGCCAGTCCTTCAACATTTTAATCAATGTTAGAACCTATATATTAAAATGGAATCACGACCATTTCTTCAATATCTATTATTACCTTTACAGAGTTACTTCACTTCCCTACCCTCTCAACTTCATCCTAGAACAACCGTCGAATTGAATAATTCCCTCAGTGTTAACCTTGAAGCTAGAATTTGGGACACAGAAAGATATTGAAGTCATATATAAGCCATTCTTCGAATGGATATTTCTGTATACATCTATAAGAAAACAGGTACCTTTGGATGGAATAAGTATCAACCTTCCTTTAATTGTAATCATTGTTCAAAAGGATGTCATGACTTCAGACAGACATTCCTAAATTTAAGCCTCGTAATTTTGATAAATTATGGTGAAGAAAAGAGAGAGAGAGAGAGGAATATTATATCTCATATTAAAAAATAAATGCCAATTATGTGTTTTTGGTTGATTTTGGTTCGCCAAAAGTGTTTATCCACTTTAGGTAGTCATTCTTTTTGACAGTTGTACGACATTTATATATAAACTTTATTCAAATCACCGAGACGAGTAAAATATATTACCGACGTAGTATAACTCAGTGTTGTTTCAGTGCATTTATTAATCTAATTTACAAACGAAAAGTTATTGATAGCTTATATTCACTAAATTTAAAATGTTAAATTATTTTTTGCTGCTTCACAAATGAATTGTAAATTCTCAATAATCGACAGACGGCAGATGATGCATTCTCATTATTTTAAATATTTAAAAAATAATGACGCACTCACACACTTCAATCTTTTAAATAATTACTAAAATATTAAATTATCATTTTATATACGCATTTTGATTTATATATATTCAATTATATTTTTGGATATTATTGATAATCAGTCAGTTCTATACAGTTATATAAATATTAAAAAAAAAAAAACATTTCATGAAAATATCTGCGCATAATTATTTAGCATTCTTATAGAAAAATAACATAAAATTTCCATCTCATTTAACATCAAATATGACAGAGTGTAAAAGTAATTGTATGCGATATAAGAGGTGAGGAATACCAGAAAAAAAAAAGAAGGATATCAAATAGGAAAAGAATAAAGCCAATTGCTGGGATATTAATGGCGGGAAAATGATGTGGGTGGCGATATGTTGATGGGAAAAGCCAATCATGCAATGAGTGAGGAATGGAATCAATTATCTGAAGTAATTCCGTTAGAGAGAGAGAGACGTTGGGTATTTTTCCAAGTAATTCAATAAGGGCAACGCCATTTGTCGTCGAGACAACTAATGCATAGAAGAGAGGAATAACCAATGTACATGCCTAATGCAAAAGTCCATTTGGTGCAGAATTCATAACAGAATGGCACCATGGAAATTAAGTTATTCTATGATTTGTCTGCACTTTTCGTTGCGACTATATATTCTCTTAGAAGTAAAATTTGTTTTCTTTCTAAATATTTTATATTTAAGTGAAAGTGTTTAAGTGAAAATCCAAGCAATATACTTAATTCTAACCTTTATTTTTAAATGGTCAATTCTAACGTTACTATATTTTGGTGTCCACTATATTATTGCTTTATAGAGCAATTGAGATTTCGTTGATGGATAAAATTGTAATCAAATTACACAACGGCTACATTATAAAACCAAATATTTACAGCAAAAAATATATATACTCTATTATATGCTTAGAGAATCTCTTTATATTAAAGTTTAGTTGGCTGAAAAACTCAATTTTCACAATGTTAGGGAAGTATAGTATTTACAAATATCCTCTATTGATATATATAGCTATTAAAAATAAAAAGGCATATCCTGACCAGGAGAACATATGCTTTTCAGAAGACAGAGCGCCATCTGGTGGAACAGAAATCAACTAAACATTGATTTAACCTGTTCCTAAATATTTGGCCAACCCAATTTCTTGATAAATGAAGAAAAGCCATCCACGAACGCGTTTCGCGCTGTTGGCGCTCGTCAGCGTGGGGTATACTGTATCACTGCAACCAAAAAGATGTTAGGTCCCAGTGGCATCTTGAGAAATCAGGAAATGAGTATTTAAGGCCATACTTGCGTAAATATATTGCTATGCACACATAAATCTTCACCTATTTTTACTGAAAATAATAATATAATTGTGATCTTATCTGGACAGACGACACAGATTGAGTTCAACTAATTTTCCAAAACATAAACTTCTTATAAGTTTTCAAATAAAAATATATATCAGGTTTTAATTATCACACATCAGAATAGAGGCGGATAGAATTTCGCACCATTCCATAGGAAGTAATAAGGTTGGCCAATTCTGTTAGAATTGAGATCACTAGGGGAGGGAGAGGGGGTATATATATTATAATTCAAGAATAATAAATGTGATATGCAAAGTAATTATTCACCAACATATAATGCAAGATTTCGGGCTTCCTTGTCCAAATCTACCATATTTATCTGGTGATGTTGATGAAGAATCACGGTAATTCTGTGTTATATGGGTAATCCGGTTCAAAACTAGCACCGTTCCCTATCATCAAATAAAAACGATGTTGTTGTTTTTATCGTCTGTGCGCCGAATCAGATAAAGCTGTCGATCAATACCTAATAATCCTTGTAGAGATAAATACTGAGGGTGAGGCGAAGGTTTTGCAGTATTTATAAATAAAGCTTTTAGCAGCCACCGCACACTCTTCATTATTTAAAATACTCTACCGAAATGTGGCATATCTTTCTGAAGTACGCGAAAGTTCTATCAAATTTTGCTCCCGTCTCGCTGTTCTCTTCTTTAATTCGCTTTAATTAAACTTTAAACTGAACATGATGCACTAGCGCGTCAACTTCATTTTTAGGAATTTCTCGAACTATTTATATGAGTGATGCGTATTATTATTTTAAAGAAGAGAATTTTCAGCTTCTCTTACTACAATGATAAAATAATGGGAAGGTCTAGCTCATCAACTGGAAAGGTTCACCAGTGTTGTACCAAGTCCTCCATTATGTTTACCATTGCAGTAAGGGAACTGAAAATCTGTTTTATTCAAAAGAATCATATACCTTTATCATATATAGCTTAGATTTTCAAAATTTTAGATTTTTTAAAAGATAAACCCAGTGTAGGTTGCTGGTCGAGATCCGTATCTAAAGATATCTGATTTCGCCTAGCAACCTCTTGTCTCTTTTGTGAAGCAATACCCTCGGGTGAGAGATTATTCTTCGGGTAAATCGGCTATTCTTGATATGAACCTTTGAGAGAACTTTTACTGAGTTTTAATTAGACCATAATGCTGCTGAAGCAACAAGAAATTTCGTTGAATTTGAAATTTGAAAAATGCAGAAATTATATATAGTGCGCTTTGCAAATATTTTCTATATATCGCCGTGTGGAGGCATCGCTTGATCAATATCAATACAGTTTAAAAACAAGAAAATTCCTAACGAGTTAGGCGTATAGCCTAGTGAAATATTGGATTTTTTAATAAATAAAATGATTTATTTTATTTTATATCAAAATATGAATTTTAATTTATATATATATATGTCTGTGTGTGTAAACAATAATTACCCAGGAATTATTTGGCTAGATAAAAATTATAATTTATAATTTTACAAAATTATATATATAATTGTTTGTGTGTATATATATATATATTTCATCCTATTTTATTATATATTATTTTAGCTATAAACAGTCTGATGCACGCGGTGCCCGCGCGGGCACATGCCAATAACATACTTTTCAATTAGTTTTATAAAAATATCATTTTGTTATTATAAACAATAGTATTTTGCCCGTTGAAGAGCAATATTTGCTCGTAGGCATGCAAAACCTCAAATAAAAAAAACTTTTTTCCAAAAGTATAATTTTTCCCAATTAAAATATAAACAAGTATGTATATCTATATACACTTGTACTTGTATATATAATTCGTATAAGTTAACACTTGAACGAAGCGCTTATTAATATATTTTGGCTTAAGTTGTCATTTAGACATTCTTAGACAAACACAAATCTTACAATAGGTTCACTGTACAAAACCATTCTATATACAGTTACGAGCGTCATCCGTTCTTAATTCTTCATCTCCTAATCATTTGTCATCTCTGTCACCGTTTGCTTTTTCTTTGGAATGGCGCCCTCCTATTGTTTGGCTACGATCACGCCACCGTTGCCTCCCCCCCCCCTCCACTCGCTTTTTCGTTTTTGTAACTATTGTGTTGGAGCGGGTCGCTCCTTAAATAAATGCATATATTAGTTAATAACTAAATGGAATCCTCTCTTTCTTTTTCCCAGTAAGAGACGCCTACGGAAGCCAACAGTACATAGACAGATAAAGCACATAGGCTATAGTTATTAACTAATATATGCATTTATTTAAGGCGCCAATTTATAATTGTAACAAATAGTATTTGAATAAAAACATTCAATCGGGTAAAACACGGGCGTTGCCCTGGTCATTCGGCTAGTACTTTTAGAAACATGACGGAACTGATATGATTTCAATAAACAATTGGAGAGACTTACTATATATGAACCATTTAGTTATAAAATATGAGATCTTTATAAAATATTCGATTGTTATACCGGCCTTACAAGCAGCCGTGTGCAGACCACTTAAGGAAAATACCTCAGAGAAGCTGGATTCAGAGATTCAACCGAGCAAACACCGCGGACATCGCTGTTTACCCGTCAATATTTAATCTGCGAAGAGATGCCGCGAAAAGTTCTTTTTATTATCCATTTTGAATTATAAATTTGGGTATAGGTTTTTTACATAGTCTGATGTTTATGCGCTCTATGTACTGTAAATATATTTTTTAAAAAGGCAAATATATATTTATGAAATATTTATGCAATATGCATCGTATATTAACAGTTTAAATTTGTTATATATTTCTCTTTATTTTATTAAATCAAAGAATAAGATACAAAAGATAACTCAACTTTATTAGTCGAAATACAAAAGGTAACAACAACTCGTTCGATGCGGGTGCCTTCCGTTCGTTGCCTCCCGTCTCGTGAAGTCACTCACACGCGACGAGCAAACAATTGAACGCTTTCTTTCCTTTCCTTTCTTATTTTATAATACAAGATATAAAAATAAAAAAGGCATCTCCTGACAACGAGCACATGTGCTTTTTAGATGGCAGAGCGCCATCTAGTGGAGCAAAAATAAACTAAACGTTTATTTAGCTTGCTCCGTGATATTTGGCCAACCCATTTTCTTGATTTATCAAGAAAAGCCATCCACGAACGCGTTTCGCGCTGTTGGCGCTCGTCAGCGTGGAGAAGGCTGTAACCACTGCGACCATTACAGAATTGAGAGAATAAATTTAATAATCCCTAAGTACGTGGATAAATATATTTCCTTCTCATATTTCTATCTCATTCTACATCTATCATCCATAGAATAAGTTAATCTATTAATCAACAACTTTATACTGCCTGCGAGAGAGATGTATTTATTGATTTTAAAATATCATTATTCGTTAGTTCGAGCAAACATATTTTGTGCATAAATATATATCAAAATATCCCAAAAGATCATAAATCCCGTGTGTTTCTTTAGTTTAAATTCGCAAGTTTTCGATCAAAACGGTCCTGAAACACAAAAGCTGGGATTTTCTATAAAATAAAAATATCACAATATATTTAAGACTCGTCGATGACATTTTGATGGAAATCGTTTCAGTTTACAATAAATAAAAATATGAGTTTTGTATTCTCTTTTAATTATTTTTTTACCTAAATATTTTAGCAGTTATTAATATTGGCTATGCATATTTTGATTTAGAGACGAATACCTTCAACCGACATTCAAACTGAATATATATATATAAGGCCAAGGTTTCATAAAAACTATTTTCATGTGAAAAAAATATATATATCAAAACTTGACCATTTTTTTATTCTTGTTTTATTTTTCACACTTAAAGCGTTTTTACGCAAACTTGGCCTCAAATACCCATTTTTTTTATTTCTCAGGAAGCATCTGGGACCAAATATTTGGTCTGCACCACGCTGACGAGATTCAACAGCCCGAAATGCGTACGTGGTTGACTTTTCTTCATTTATCAAGAAATTGGGTTGACCAAATATCTTTGTAACAAGATAAAAAACAACGTTTAGTTGATTTTTGTTCCATTAGATAGCGCTCTGCTATCTAAAATGCTCAGATGAGCGGTCAGAATATGCCAGTTCTGTTTTTAATATATCATTAATATATATATACCCCGTCCCTGTCTGGAGAAGGACTCTCTAAATGTGAGGAGCATCCCTCGATGAAGAAAAATTATAAATATTTAACGTCTTTGTAGAAATATTTATTTATCATTCTATTTTTTCAAATTTGTATTTCTAATTTCAAATATCTTTTGAACCGTTGACTGAGAGTCAATAGAGGATTTCAAATTGTTAATTATGCCTTTATATATATTTATTTAGACAATTGACAAGATACAGTATGTATATCGGGATTCAGAGAGAGAGACAGACAATAACTTCTAAAATATATTTTATACACAGTGACCTTCATTGAAGACACATGAGATAACTAAGATAAACAAAATTGCTATTGTCTCCTCAAAAAAAAAAAAAAAAAAAAAAAACAGACGACGGCGACATCAAAGACGTTTTACTTTCTTAGTTTTGTCCATGAGTGTGTATATATGTATGACGACGAGATGATAGATAGACCTTTAAACTTACAAGATGCCAGAACCCCCTTATGATTACACTAGTTGTGTGTGTGGATTGGTTGAATATGAGAAGGAATCAGAGGCCAATAAAGTCATTTTTTCTTCTTCTTCAAAAAATTCTGAATGTAGAATTCGATCGCAGGTCGAGAGTGGCAATATTGTATACCACCATCTCATCAATCACAATATATAAATCCAATGCGGTAAATTTAACCGTATGTGATTTTTTAAATTAAAAAAAAATGAAACGAATACAAAACACGAGAACTTATAACTTTTATTCGGGCCGTGAAGAGAAGACTTTAAAGCTCGTATATCCCAGTTTTATTGCAAAAAAGAAACGGATCATTAGTTGTTTGGATCTCGTGGTTCTCAGATGGCGTCAGCGATTTATTTCATTTTGTGAAAGTAATTTATAAATGCAATCTCAAAATGTTTAATTTATAGGGTTTCATATGATTCAGACTACGTTGTGTGAACGGCTTTATATAAAGTATATAAATAGTAGTGATTAGGGAGAGTAACCTTTTATTTCTTTAAAGTACACCTGGTAAAGGCTTAACGTGGTGTGTAGTTAAAGACTGTCTTTGCCTTTAAGTGCACCAATGTCTACACATATAGTAAAAAAAATTGACCTTTGCATTTGTAAATGTGACAGAGACTCGTTTGGTTACTTGCACTCACTGAGGTGTTTTGGTTTTGCAATATTTGGGGGTCGTTGAAGCAATTTATTTCTTCAAAAATAATCCCAGAAACAGGATTCGATCCCTGGTCATGGCTATAAAACTTCTCGTCTACCATCACAAGGGTGACATTATAGAATGGTTTGTGAAAGAAACCAGCGTCAATTGAGAGAAAAAAGTTATACTCGCCAACATAGGCCATTGGAAATATTTGGTTATCAGGAAAGTTCTAATAGCAACTATATGTGAAAATACGGAAAGGTTGGCTGGTTAATATGTTCTTGATAAATCAAGAAATTGGGTTGGCCAAATATCACGGACAAGTTAAATAAACGTTTTGTTTATTTTTGCTCCACTCGATGGCGCTCTGCTATCTAGAAATGCTCGTGTGAGCCTGGTCAGGATATGCCTTTTTTATTTTTACGTATATCTATATATATATGAGCATGAGAATTTCTAGATGGCAGAGCGCCATCTAGTGGTGCAAAAATGAACTAAACGAGTATATAAATATCTATATTAATAAAATGGAAATTTCATAAGTGGTGTTCGCTAAAAACTTTCGTTACAATGCATCAATTTCGACCAAATTTTCAACATTTATGTTAAACGAGATGGAGCAGGTTTTGCTTAACATCAAAATATTTTTCCTAACATTAACGTGCGTAACTTCGCTGTTATCGATTAAATACAAAAAAAAATCAACAGAGTTAATTTTATTTATATATAAATACAAATTTAAATTTCAACAGAGTTATTTTTTTTACATACTAGCTAATAATCTCAATCTAAAAATATAATATAAAAAGCCAACAATGAAGAGTAAATGTAATATAAAAAGCCAACAATGAAGAATGAATGTAAGATAAAAAGCCAACAATGAAGAGTGAATGTAATATAAAAAGCCAACAATGAAGAATGAATGTAAGATAAAAGCCAACAATGAAGAGTGAATGTAAGATAAAAAGCCAACAATGAATAGTAAATGTAATATAAAAAGCCAACAATGAAGAATGAATGTAATATAAAAAGCCAACAATGAAGAATGAATGTAAGATAAAAAGCCAACAAAGAAGAGAAAATCTACTTATATAATTGCCTTATTCTGTCTGTGTGAAGTTCACTGTGTAAAGTTCACAGATAGATTTTGGTCAGAATATAATATAAAAAGCCAACAATGAAGAATGAATGTAAGATAAAGGGCCAACAATGAAGAGTAAATATGATATAAAAAGCCAACAATGAAGAATGAATGTAAGATAAAAAGCCAACAATAAAGAGTAAATGTAATATAAAAAGCCAACAATGAAGAATAAATGTAAGATATAAAGCCAACAATGAAGAGTAAATATAATATAAAAAGCCAACAATGAAGAATAAATGCAAGATAAAAAGCCAACAATGAAGAGTAAATATAATATAAAAAGCCAACAATGAAGAATGAATGTAAGATAAAAAGCCAACAATGAAGAGTAAATATGATATAAAAAGCCAACAATGAAGAATGAATGTAAGATAAAAAGCCAACAATGAAGAGTAAATGTAATATAAAAAGCCAACAATGAAGAATAAATGTAAGATAAAAAGCCAACAATGAAGAGTAAATATAATATAAAAAGCCAACAATGAAGAGTGAATGTAAGATAAAAAGCCAACAATGAAGAGTAAATGTAATATAAAAAGCCAAAAATGAAGAATGAATGTAAGATAAAATGCCAACAATGAAGAGTGAATGTAATATAAAAAGCCAACAATGAAGAATGAATGTAAGATAAAAAGCCAACAATGAAGAGTGAATGTAAGATAAAAAGCCAACAATGAATAGTAAATGTAATATAAAAAGCCAACAATGAAGAATGAATGTAAGTTAAAAAGCCAACAATGAAGAGTAAATCTATATATATAAAATTGAATGTCTGTCTGTCTGTCTGTACTCTATAGATTCAAAAACCATACATCCAATCGCCGTGAAATTTTGGGATATTATTAGGTATATCACCGGGAAGGGTTTTGAAAAATAATTTCATGAATATCTTGAATATCCTTAGAGTTATTTTCAGATTTGTAGATTTAACTCGCAAGCAGCGCCACCATTGCGACGATGATAACAAGTGTTTTATCTATAAGTTTTATTATCACTAAGTTTATTATTTTAAAGATTATTTATCAAAATTAAGATTATCTCAGGATGACACGGCAATTTATTTGAGACAAGAATAATGATACAATTCCAAGGCGAAGATACTATTCCTTTAACTTCCAATTACCGAGGGAACCAATTAATATTGATTTTATTCAACTTATCGAGTATTTTTCAAGGGACCAGGAAAAAATGTTCACTAGATAAAACTATGATTTTCTAATGTAGAAAATTAGGAAAGACAAAATTCAGGATGACACGGCACACAGGGACCGGGAAAAAATGTTCACTTTATCGAGAGATTCAAATTTACGAGTTTCAAATTATCAAAATATATATATATTTTTTAAAATAAGTTTTTAGAGAATTGTTTTAACAAATGTTCGCTAGACAAACCTTTACTCGGGTAAAACCCCGGGCGAAGCCGAGTACGTTTTATAAGTTTATAGAGAATTGTTTTAACAAATGTTCGTTAGACAAACATTCACTCGGGTAAAACCCGGGCGAAGCCGGGCACATCCGCTAGTATATATATATATGGCGACCATACTTTGCTTCAGCAAGCGCGAACCGGGACAATGTTTCACTACACAATCGGGCAGTAGCGTGGCGGCCTCACTACGCCTTGTCAAAGCGATCTGGAAGAATAGCTCATTACGCATGCGCGGCTGGAATCCCAGACTCTTGGCACGCGCGCTGTTCGAACCGATTAATTCAATAGGGCCTATTTTCGTGTTGTATCCATTAACAATAGTGTGTATCTCTAGATTGTATCTATATTTACAATTTTTCGATTCTATTCACCAACAAAATTTTATATTCTATGTGTATCCGATAACAATATTGTGTATTTATGTATTGTATCCCTATTCACAATATTTTCTATTCATGTGTATTGTACCAATTAACATTATTGTATATATTTTATTGATATTTAATATTATTTTTTAAAGACACTTTCTAAACATACATAATTAAAAGCTATTTCTAAAACCTATATGCTGCAATGAATAAAAACTGAAAGCCTGGTTCACATCAATGGTGCACCATCCCAGCGGATTCGCCAGTTTAATCCAAGCTATTATTGTATTAGACTGAAATTCTTATATACTATTATTGTAATATTGGATATAATATAATTGGGGGTGTTTGAAAGAACTATATGGACATATGCTAGCTACTAACACTATATATATATTAAAGATTAGAATTATTTTTGTGTTTTGTTGTTGAAAAGAGGTGCAGTCGTGAAAAAGTAACGATAATTATTTACCTTTCAAGCAGATTTTTATTTTGAATCACTTAAAGCAAATTACACATAAAAATTATTTTTATCACAGTAATATAAAATTTAGAAAATGAATTCTATATTCGTGATTTTAAAAATAGGTAGGGTTAACTTTTCACATATTTACAACAATAATAATTAAAAGTGGTATGTTTTTGAATCTATGGTCAAATATGTAAAACAGTCAATGAATGAAAATAAAATGTTAAAAAAAATAATAATAATTGTATTTTAGATTATATAATGTATATACATATATGCCTGAATTAAAGATATAATGTATCGAGCAATGTTTTTCCGCACAATAATCACATATAAGTCTGTTGGAACGTTTTAAATATCATCCTACACTTAACACCATCTATAGCTGAAAATGTCTATTTGGTATTGTATGCATTGACAAAAGTTTCTTTTTGTGTGTGTGTGTGTGTAAATTTATAATATTGTCTATTCATTTATAATATTTTTCTATTGTATTTAATCAGTTGTGTGTGACAAAATATCGTATATATTTTTGTTACATATCTATTTATAATATTGCTAATTTTTATATCATATCCATTAACAATATGGTCTATATTTGTAACTAGTTGGGTGTACCATGCTTTAGAATAAACTTGCATCTTAATAGCCCTATTTATAAATAGTGGAAGTCTAAGAACGGATTCTAAAACTTATTTATCTTAATTTATAAGAAGGTATTTATTAGGGAACACAATAATTGTCCCCAAATAGGGAATTGTATAATTAAATTCTATATATAAAAAGAAAGGAAACAAATTACCTTTCTCCCCCCGTAGGTCAGAAGTACTAAGCCTGGCGGCGTGACCTGTGTGTAGAGAGCGAGCGGCCTATCGCCCATCTTCTATTTCCTCCGTTCCAGGCCGGAAGGAAGTTCCAACTCCATCTCTCCTTTAACCTTTTATAATTTCCTTTTGTGGAGTTGGAGGTCAAATTATGACCAGCCTCTCGGGGCTACTCGGCGGAGGAAGTGGAACACAATTAATGGAATGTGTCTGTCGAAATAATAACGCCGGGGAGTTGATATTTTTACAACTAGATGGATCTGTAGTATCTGGTATAGTTGATATTTATTTGAATAGATTTCTTCATATCAGCAAAGTGTAGTTAATATTTATACACCTAGATGGCTTTATATCAGTAAGGTGTAGTGATATTTATTTGAATAGATTTCTCTATATCAGTAAGGTGTAGTTCATATTTATATAACTAGGTGGCTCTATATCAGTAAGTGTAGATGATATTTATACAACTAGATGGCTCTATATCAGTAAGTGTAGTTGATATATATACACCTAGATGGCTCTATATCAGTAAGTGTAGTTGATATTTATACAACTAGATGGCTCTATATCAGTAAGTGTAGTTGATATTTATACAACTAGATGGCTCTATATCAGTAAGTGTAGTTGATATTTATACAACTAGATGGCTCTATATCAGTAAGGTGTAGTTGATATTTATACAACTAGACGGCTCTATATCAGCAAGGTGTAGTTGATATTTATACAACTAGATGGCTCTATATCAGTAAGTGTAGTTGATATTTATACAACTAGATGGCTCTATATCAGTAAGTGTAGTTGATATTTATACAACTAGATGGCTCTATATCAGTAAGTGTAGATGATATTTATACAACTAGATGGCTCTATATCAGTAAGTGTAGTTGATATTTATACAACTAGATGGCTCTATATCAGTAAGTGTAGTTGATATTTATACAACTAGATGGCTCTATATCAGTAAGTGTAGTTGATATTTATACAACTAGATGGCTCTATATCAGCAAGGTGTAGTTGATATTTATACAACTAGATGGCTCTATATCAGTAAGGTGTAGTTGATATTTATACAACTAGACGGCTCTATATCAGCAACCTATAGTGTACAGAATATATATACGAGCAAGAGTTACCCGGTAATTCTCTAAATGAAGAAAATTGGTTGATGGGTAAATAGTTTCCTTTTATTTATTTCTGACAATATAATGAACGCCTGCGCGTGCACAGGTCATATTTTCATTTATTTTATTTTTAATAGCCTTATTTTGATGTTTTATTTATTTTTATTTGCCTGCAGAAGGAGAAAATTGCTCGAAAGCTTGCATCACTTTAAACATTAACTCTTTACCAATCAACCATATACCATATATATATATATAATGCTCATGTGATCGGTCAGGAAATGCCAATTTTCTTTTTAATATATGTGTGTGTGTGTGAATAAATAATAAAACATATTTGAAAGATCAGGTGTTAATATAAAAAAGCATATCCTGATCGTTCACATGAGCTTTTTCGATGGCAAAGCCCCATTTGTATATGGAAATATAGCCGGGAGTATATTGATATCTAGAACTATTAGTCGGCTCTCCCGTAAACATGACGCTAAAGCTGAGCGTCATATATAGTCATATATGTCGTCGATTTTGCAGGGAAAGGCGACCTTTATTTTATAAATCAATTTCCGACCGGCAATATATTTGCATCAATATTTGACCATATATTTAGTCTAGCCACTCTACCAGGTAAACTTTGGCGGATTCTGAAGATTTCATGTATCCATAGCGACTCTCATCAAGTCAAGGTCTTCCTTAGACTGAAGAGGGCCATTATTCCGAAAGCATGTTCTCCAGGTCGGGCTTCTGAGTTTGACAGAGCTGGTGTTGTGGCTTTCTCACCGAACCGAGTCTGCTAGTTTGCAGAGATGGTATTTCTATCATAGGTTTACACTGTATAGTGTAAACCTGTGTATATATATATATATGTGTGTGTATTCATACATTGATATATATAGTATAAATATATATATATAACACCCCTCCTCTACGTGGTGGGCGGGAGAAGCTCCACAAAGTGAGGGACTTCCCTGTAAGACGAAGTACGGTGTCGTGAGCCCCTAACCCGACGATAAGCGTGAAGGCCTAAAGGGAACTCGGAAATGTGGCTGACTAACGGGGCAATGCCACCCCCCTTTCAATGGAGGAAAATACACCACCAACATATATACATTACATATATATATGTAATGAATTGAGAATTCCAGTAGCTTTTGTAGAGATCCTGTCGACTACTGAAATAATGTTGAAGTCCTGGTAGCTCTTGTTGTACTGTGTTGACCGAGAGGAACAGTCAGGATGTAGAGTTTTCCAGTACCTCTCTGCACCTTGGAAGACCTTTAAAAGTTCTCACAAAATACAGGCAGTCGTGGTCGAGGCAGAGTGGAAAAACTTGGGGATATCCACACAAAAACGAAGACACAGTTGCACTAAGAAAGTTCCGTAACAGATAAAAGTTGAGCCAGGAGCGAAAGATGGAGACATAGAAGTTTCTTGCTCGTCTACATGATAGTTGAGATCGACATAAGGTACGACCGACGTGAGCTGACGCTAAGGGTGAACTAAACTCAACTGACTGAACTGTACTGAGCTGTCAAGCCACTGTAAGGTGATGATTTATAGGTTAAAGACGGGGTGACCTTATGTGACAGGGGCGTTTAAGAAAGGGCGCCTTTACCTGTCCAGGTGTGAGAGGGGTCTCTGCATTCCACCACATGTGACAGTGTGGGTGGCCTGTCGTGGGAACTGTGAATCTACCTGATTTATGACTCCCATCTTTAGACTCTGTTGTTTTGGCAATTCTATGCTCGATCTCTGCTTTAGCTCAACTATTAAATCTATTACAGATTTTATTTATTTATCCACTTTGTACAAATTACATTACATAGGTGATGCAATGACACAGATTAATCATGCGCATAATTATTTATAGATGTGTTTCTATATACAACATGGCAATCTTGTTATAAGTTATCTACACCATATGAGGTTGTTGTTTTAAATTACCATAGATGGGCCCCGGGAGTGAAAGGGTTTATCCGGGTTTAGGCGGGTAAAGCCTCTCTAACACAGGTAAGTAATTAAAATTTCTTTTAATTAATTTAAACTGTGAGGGTTAAAAAGGCTATAACAAGATGATATTTGTTGGATATATAAAAGTGAAATAAAAATGACATTTTGTTTGATTAACAAAAAAGATGATTAAAATAAAATGATGACATAAAAATTCACATTTTAAGAGAATATTGGTGGGCGTTGGACAGGGTTAGTAGTTAAAGAATAAGCAATTGTGAGATTTACACATGCAATCAAATACTTAGGTCCAGGTGCAAAGCGAGGATATGGACTTGAGTGTCTTCCTAGGCAATGTTTCACCTGTGATCCTGTATAGGGTAACAGTGCTTTGTCACAATTGTAGTGTTATTGGGTTGAAAAGTTGATGAAGAATATGTAATTGTTAGAAGTGCCCATGTAAACCAAATACTCAGATCCAGGTGCAAAGCGAGGATATAGACTTGAGCTGTCTTCCTTGGCAATGTTTCACTTGCGATCCTATATAAGGGTTACAGTGTTTTGTCACAATTTTAGGATTATTGGGTTAAAAGTTGCTGAAGAAAAGTTGCTTATTAATATGATTGAGAAAGGAGTGAAATAGAGCCATGCGATAAGTAGAATTGTAGCGACAGTAGGTGATCTGACTTGACTCGAAATCAAAGGTTGAATGTGGTCCGCTAGAGCTGAAAAAAAAAGTTGAAAGTTGAAAAAAGTGAACGCTTTGTGTATGCGTTGGTGATTTGCTCTGCGGATGAAATGGAATAAACTTTTGAAACGTGTTCAGACCCGAAGTTTGGATTTGTAAGTCTGGGGAACTGTGTTCTCAAAGAGTTTGTTGAATTACGAAATCAAAAAATAAATTGTCAAGCAGTGCTGTCGTTTTTCTACGTTGACGTGACGCAATGACTGAAAAGATAGTGATGTAAAATATAGGGGATTGGTTAAAGAATATGATTGTTGAAAACGATTGTTGTAGATGCCCGATAGTGGATGATAAACTTTGTCAGATAATAAAGGTATTTAAGCAAATATAAAAAATATAGTGAATAAAAATATAGAAATATGATTGCGGGTACAAAAAGTGTAAGTGGACAAAATTAAACCTGTAATATATAAAATATATAATAAATAATAAAATAAAAATAATTTTTGAAACAATTAGATGTTTTACAATACTAAAATAATATCATAAAAAATAAAACTTAACTTGATTAAAGGTTTTTTTTTTTTTAAATGTTGGATTAAAAAATTTGTTTATATAATTGAAAGGTAAGAATAAGAATAATTATTCAAGATTTTATACAAAATTTATAATATAATTGAAGGTTATTAATGATTGGATAAATTTTAAGTAGTGTAAAATTGAACAAAAATTGTCTCTTTTGACGAAAAGTTACAGTTGTGGTGTGTGACTAGATTATATCCCTTTGGTAACATCGGTGTTTCTATGACTCTGAAACTGGGAATATGTGAAATGATCTTTTCGTTTGTCCTCAATGCTGGTATGTAGAGAATGATTTCTCTTTCGCGCGTTAAAAAGTCTATATAAGACTTAACCAAATTGTTTTAATTGGTGTTATCAATTTAACATGTAAAATGTTTAATGTATGTTGTGTTGTGATATCTCGTTGGTGAGATTTGTGAGATTCTCGAGGAAATCTAAATGGTTGGTTTGAAACATTTGTTTAAAATGGCGATCATGAAGCTAGCGGTCAAGATGACTGCTTGAGGGGGGAGAGAAGATATTCTCCTTTTGTTGAGTTGGCAATTTTCTGCTATAATTGAAAGATATGATTTTCTCGGTGTTCGTAGTTGTTGTGTTTCGAAGTTAGTTTAGAAAAAATATTATTCAGTGTTGTCAGGTTTAGATGTGTGGTGAAAGTTCGACTTTCAACGTGGACACGCTTTGAGTTGAGATGTGGTGTCACAGGCGTGAAGGCGTCTTTGGCCTGAAAAGTGAAAAAGTTTTGTGGTGTGGCACTGTGACACGAAGTGAGAAATGTGAATGAAAAGGTGTCACGTGAAGTCTTAGTTTGGTACAAATCTAACCTGTCTAACCATGAATAACAAATTTAATAAAGTCATGGGTGGTTGTTGTATGAAACACATCGAGAGAATATTTGACTGTTAGTGGATGTGGCACGCTTAATGTGAAATTATTTTATTGTGGCGACGATATAGAGCTAAGTGGAGCTTGTGTGGCTCAAGATTTGGATTTGCGTGTTAAGTCGCGCACAAAAAATTGTTGCCAATTGGAGAAAGTGATGTGTGAGGGTGTTGTAACGTTTGTTGAAAGAAATGTTTTGATATATGACCAATCATGCATATAAAAGGAAAAGACGAGGGAGTGTATCTAAGTTAGAATAAAATGTTGTTAATAAGTTTGGTAGGTTGTGACCTAATTTAGCTACTGGCGATGAAGTGGAGAGAATCTTTATTTTCAACTTGTTTTGGGAAAGATAGTTGTTTTCCCTAGTGGTGTTTTTGAAGATATTGTATCTTCCGATTTTTACAATTAAAAAAAAAAATGCGTTTCACCTATGCTAATTTATATTTAAAATTTGAATATATTTTTTAAATCGTTGATTATGGCCGTTAAAATGATTCTTATAAAAGGGCAATGTCGTGAGAGTTACATACAATTTGTATTGGACGCTTACTTAAAATGGTGAACATTACCAAATTTCAAGAATTGATAAAGATATTGGTCTTTTGGTATAAAGATAACTAATAAGTAAAACAAAAATAAGTTGAGAATTATGATGAATGAGATTTTTTTTAAAATAATAATAATGAATTTTTTTTTTTAAGTAAAATTGAGAGTAATAACTTGAAATTTATAATCTGATTAAAAATTAAAGTAAATTTGATCAATGAAAATGTGAAAGTTTTAAAAATTGAATTAAAAAATGGTATAAAAAAGGTAAAAATTGATTTTAAAATGCTTAAAGTGAAAATATAAATACAAAATTTATAGGGAATCAAGTTTTGAACTTGAGGATAAAGTTAAGGTAGGTTTTTTTAAAAACTTACAGTTGTGTGAAAGTTCAGTCAGGAAACTTGGTCTTGGCTTGTATTCCTGCTGACGTTGAAGACGCTCCATGTAGAGCTTGTAGACGCTTGTAGCTTCTGTGAAGTTGATTGTGGCTTGTTGCCTTGAGCATTGTCTCGACGATGTCAAGTCGAAGGTGTGGAACTTGTCACAGGGTTTGGGCCACATCGCTGCTCGGTTTCCATGACTTGCGGGAATATCGGGGCTGTCGTTGGCGCGGTCAGCTTGCTCCCGACGTTGGCGATCGGTTAGCGGGTATGCGGAAGTCCGTTGGGGCGGCGTTTCTTCCGTAAATATCTTGGGGAGAGATTGCTTGGACGTTTCGTTGGAATGGTCGGGCTTGTTCCTCCATCTTCGCTCTTTCTCGCTTCCTATCTGAACAGTCTTCTTACCTCTTCGTTGTGTCATCCTTCGTTTTGGTCATCCTGTCGACTTAAATGTGATAATTAGTGAGTTGCTGTCGACTTATCTGTGATGAGATCCTGTCGACTCATGTAATGAGATGATGAGAATTCCAGTAGCTTTTGTAGAGATCCTGTCGACTACTGAAATAATGTTGAAGTCCTGGTAGCTCTTGTTGTACTGTGTTGACCGAGAGGAACAGTCAGGATGTAGAGTTTTCCAGTACCTCTCTGCACCTTGGAAGACCTTTAAAAGTTCTCACAAAATACAGGCAGTCGTGGTCGAGGCAGAGTGGAAAAACTTGGGGATATCCACACAAAAACGAAGACACAGTTGCACTAAGAAAGTTCCGTAACAGATAAAAGTTGAGCCAGGAGCGAAAGATGGAGACATAGAAGTTTCTTGCTCGTCTACATGATAGTTGAGATCGACATAAGGTACGACCGACGTGAGCTGACGCTAAGGGTGAACTAAACTCAACTGACTGAACTGTACTGAGCTGTCAAGCCACTGTAAGGTGATGATTTATAGGTTAAAGACGGGGGTGACCTTATGTGACAGGGGCGTTTAAGAAAGGGCGCCTTTACCTGTCCAGGTGTGAGAGGGGTCTCTGCATTCCACCACATGTGACAGTGTGGGTGGCCTGTCGTGGGAACTGTGAATCTACCTGATTTATGACTCCCATCTTTAGACTCTGTTGTTTTGGCAATTCTATGCTCGATCTCTGCTTTAGCTCAACTATTAAATCTATTACAGATTTTATTTATTTATCCACTTTGTACAAATTACATTACATAGGTGATGCAATGACACAGATTAATCATGCGCATAATTATTTATAGATGTGTTTCTATATACAACATGGCAATCTTGTTATAAGTTATCTACACCATATGAGGTTGTTGTTTTAAATTACCATATATACATTTTTTAAAATAAGAAGGCATATATTGGATCGAAATATCATTTATTTTACCAATATTCCAGTTGGCCGAGCGCCAACCTTTATCAAGGTATTATAACATTTTAAATATTATAAATATATTCTGTAGGTATGTCCACATAAATAATAAAAAATATTGTATAACGAAAAATATTTATTTTCGACAATAATCAGCTGAACCCTTTAATCAGTAGTTAAATAGTTGATTTTTAATATTTTCCAAAGTATTTATTTCGATAAAAAAATGTTATAGAAATCTCTGGGCCAAAACCCTTCTATATTCTACAAAGGCAAAGTTCCAAACATTTCTAAATCTGATCAGACGAATATTAAATCTTTTGGATTGGAATAGGGCAAACAAAATGAATTTCTTTGAGAATATAATTTCTTCAAAAATGTCATGGTTCTTTTTTCCTTTTATTTCCTTTATATTTATTTTCAATTTTTTGAGAAGTATATTCTCATATATTACTAAACATCACATTTAAAACTTTAAATAAAATACATTTATTTTCGCATTTAAAGTTACTTTATACTGATTCTTTTTTGTCAATAGAAATATTCCCTATGTAAGTTATATTAGTTAATTAAATTAAAAATGACATGTGTGGATTAATTTTAAGCTAAGAAATGCACTATATATTCCCAAATATAAAGTTTTAAGTGAAGAAATTGTAATCTAGTATACACCAAGATTCATATCTTTCTATAAATAAATCCTTAGAATGGATAAGAAATTTAAACTCTTTGACACGTATGAGATTTCTTCTTCAAAAAAACATTTTTTTTACTGCTCTGAGTGCAATGATAAAAATAATGGAAGTGCCTGGCTCATCAGTGCGTGAACCCTCCCAATTATTTCTCCTGCTTATTCTACAATGCTTTAAAATAAAATGATTTATCATTGCAGTATAAGGGCAGTAGAAAAATATTTGTGGAGAAGATTCCTACGCCTCGAAAATAGTTCAGATTTATTATACTAGATGGCGCTCTGGTGTATCACATTAGAATTAATATTTCTCTAATATCTTGTTGATATATTTCCATTTCAAAACAATATCAAAATTCCGCCTTTGTGATTGAGAATGAAATATTTATTTATAATGAAGTTACCGACAAACACAAAGGCTCTCAAAGAAAGAAAATATCAAAACATCAATGTCAAAATATTGAAGTCTTTAAAATGGATTTTAACAAGATTTAAAACCGTTTTACTCTCTAAAGGAAAATATTCATTTTCTAAAACCTTTGTCAGAATGTCCAGAGCAAATTCTGAAGTAGATTCACATTAAACAATTCTCGCTGGTTTCATAAATAATAATATTACATAAATAAACATTTTATTAACTTCAATTTCAGTGAGGGAAGGTAAATAGATAAGATGACCCAAACGGTATATAATAATTATTTCGTCAATTATATGTGGTCTTTATTTGTTGATTAGATGTATATATGAGTGTGTGTGGGTGTTAAAAATAATTGAAAAATAAAGAAGGTCTGGTGTTGATATTAAAAACAAAAAATACTTATCCTGATCACTCACATGAGCTTTTTAGATGGCAGAGCGCCTTCTACAGTGGAAAAAATCAACTAAACAAGGGTTTAACTTGTTCTCTGATAGTTGTTCAAACCAATTTACTTGATAAATCAATAAAAAAACTACCACAAACGCGTTTCGGGCTGTTGGTTCTCGTCAGCGTGGTGCAGGCTCGACCTCTACGACCAAATATATGGTGCTAGAGGCTTCCAGAGAAATCAATAAATATATATTTAAGGTCAAACTTTCTTAATTATGCTGACACGTATAAAAATAATAAAATTTATATTTCTTCTACTAGATAACGCTCTTCTCGTGTGAGCGGTCATAATATGCCTATTTTTTTGTTTTTAATATATATGTTATATTAAAATATTATTTTATTTAAAATCATATTTCATAGATTCAAATACTCTGCTAAATCGACCGCCAGAGGTCACGCTTCACCTATAAAAACCCATTGTTGTTGTTTCCCGATGGCCGGCTCAAACCTTCTGTACATTATGTAAATAAGGTTTTCATTTTTTGATTCTTACGCCTTAAGCCAGGCATTACTTTTATCAAATTGTTTTTCATATATTCCTTTAGCTCAAATAAAGCTATTTTTAATAACTAAAATATTTTATTATTCCCACGACTGCAAAACAATACCGTAAAATACTCATGAATACCAAAATCAAGCAACAGCTAATAATTCTCAAGATAATCAAAAATCAACTAAAATCTCTTGTTTTTACAACATACCTGTCTTAAGGCGAGTAGAACAAGGAAAAACAAAAACAGAAATCTCATCATTTGTTTTTATAATATATATATATTTAACTATAAGTACTGGAATCCCATTCAATACAGTTAGAAAAAAAATACGAGAATCATGGGACGAGTGTCTTTTGTAGGAAGCTTTATTTTAAATCGCTCGAGCTTTCGGGCTGACCGGCCCTTCTACAGGAGATAAGTGAACAATGGCACATCAGGTACTATATAATAATCGGACTATTTACATATTCAAAAATTAGAATTTTTAAAAACTTTTTATAGGGATTTTGCATAACTAAGCAAAGTCGGGAGGAATAATTAACATAATAGTAAATTATGGACAGTAGAAATTGACATGTATGATAATAGATATTAGATATAGTAGAGCCTGTAATATCTTATACTGTCTATGAGAAAGGAGGGGGGGAATCTACACAGATGGAGGAAACAGGGCTATGGGAACAGAGATTGGTAGGATTCAGGAAGGTCGATATGTCTATTGATGGCGTGGAAGCCCTGGGAAACGAGAGCTTCCAAGGTGAGGCGCTGCTGCTTGTTGTGTATGCGGCTATAGTGCACAGATGGATTGGCCAGGTCGAAAGAGTGGTTGGTGGTTCGGATATGTTGGTATATAGCTGATTTCTCATCTTGTCTGGAGATGTTTTTTCTGTGTTCCTCGAGTCTTGTCCCTACGCTCCTGCCCGTCTCACCAACGTAGACAACATCGCAGTCAGCGCAGGGAATGGTGTAGACACAGCCAGACAAGAGAGATGGGTTAAATGGGCTATTGCTTTTAGTATCCGGGTTCCTAATGAGGGAACTGATGTTAGGGGAGTTGGAGTACAGGGTCCTGACTCCAAACTTGCTTAGGGCTCGGGCTATGGAGGAGCTAGTGGGGGAATATGGGAGGACACATATGGATTTATACACGGGGTTGGGAGCAGTGTGGTTGGGGTTGTGGAAATGGCGCAATATAAAAGACTTCGGGTATTGGAATTTTATGAGATTAGCTATGACTCTATTGGTTTCCATGGTTTTGAAATCAGAGGTGGAACAGTGGGTGTGAACTCGTTTAGACAGGGTTTTGACTGTGTTGATTTTGTGGCTAAGGGGACAGAAGGAGTTGAAGTGAATATAATTTGGTCTGAACGAGTTCTTATAATGTACTGTGGAGTGGTATCTGGTTGGGGTCCGGATGATTAGGAAATCTAAGAAAGGGAGGGCGTTGTAGGTCTCGGTTTCATGGGTGAAGGAAAGGTCAGGATGGTAACTAATGAGTTTAGAGAGGATATTTTCAACCTGGCTTTTCAAAACCATGGAAACCAATAGAGTCATAGCTAATCTCATAAAATTCCAATACCCGAAGTCTTTTATATTACGCCATTTCCACAACCCCAACCACACTGCTCCCAACCCCGTGTATAAATCCATATGTGTCCTCCCATATTCCCCCACTAGCTCCTCCATAGCCCGAGCCCTAAGCAAGTTTGGAGTCAGGACCCTGTACTCCAACTCCCCTAACATCAGTTCCCTCATTAGGAACCCGGATACTAAAAGCAATAGCCCATTTAACCCATCTCTCTTGTCTGGCTGTGTCTACTCCATTCCCTGCGCTGACCGCGATGTTGTCTACGTTGGTGAGACGGGCAGGAGCGTAGGGACAAGACTCGAGGAACACAGAAAAAACATCTCCAGACAAGATGAGAAATCAGCTATATACCAACATATCCGAACCACCAACCACTCTTTCGACCTGGCCAATCCATCTGTGCACTATAGCCGCATACACAACAAGCAGCAGCGCCTCACCTTGGAAGCTCTCGTTTCCCAGGGCTTCCACGCCATCAATAGACATATCGACCTTCCTGAATCCTACCAATCTCTGTTCCCATAGCCCTGTTTCCTCCATCTGTGTAGATTCCCCCCCTCCTTTCTCATAGACAGTATAAGATATTACAGGCTCTACTATATCTAATATCTATTATCATACATGTCAATTTCTACTGTCCATAATTTACTATTATGTTAATTATTCCTCCCGACTTTGCTTAGTTATGCAAAATCCCTATAAAAAGTTTTTAAAAATTCTAATTTTTGAATATGTAAATAGTCCGATTATTATATAGTACCTGATGTGCCATTGTTCACTTATCTCCTGTAGAAGGGCCGGTCAGCCCGAAAGCTCGAGCGATTTAAAATAAAGCTTCCTACAAAAGACACTCGTCCCATGATTCTCGTATTTGTTTTCTAAATATATATTTAAGAAAAAGGCATCTACTTATCGTGCAACTGAAAGTTGCTGATGGCTTGCGCCATCTATCGGAATAAATATCAACTATTCTCGTTGATTTTTAATTATTCCAGAATTGGCCAAATACCCATTCTTGATTAATCAAGAAAAGCTAACCACGGACGCGTTTCGGGCTGTTGGCCCTCATCAATATGTGAAAAAATAAATTAAAAAAAAAAAGGTCAGGTTTTGATATTGAAAACACATTAGGCTTATCCCGAACAATAACATGGGGAAATGCATCTCTTCAGTTATAAGTTGCATTAAAAAAAGTAACGCAATATAATCATAATTCTTGCTTAATAGTCTCAGTTTCAGTTGAGATAATAAGCCACAAAACCACAGGGTTGACAAACATTTGAGATAAATCCAACATCGGTACACATCGTATAGTAGCGACATGTATTTCATACCACATCCTACCAGACGAGTTATAAATTTAGTCGAATTTGCCATGAAGGCGTTCAATCTGTTGAAGTGTTAGGTAGATCTTAGGCCAGAACACATTAAAATTGGCCTCTAGAAGATATATATATATATATATATATATACAAGAAGTGTTCTTAAAATCCACCTTAATGGTAATCATAAAAAATATACAATGACTCCTAGGGTGGTTAGCATATTAAATAGAAATAACTTTGATTATAAAGGCATATATTGGATCAAAAATAATTTATTTACCAATATTTCAGTTGGCTGAACGCCAATCTTTTCACGGTATTATAACATATTTATGTGTGTCAACAACAAACTTGTAATATTATTCTTGTTAACATAAATAAGTTATAATACCTTGAAATAAGTTGGCGTTCAGCCAACTGAACTATTGGTGAATTAATTATTTTTGATTCAATATATGCCATTTTAATTAAAGATCTATGTATGAATTGCTCTATATAAAAAAAAAGAAATACCTGATATATATTTTATTGAAGAAAGAAGTGAAATTCACGACCCTTAACATTTTTAAAGGTTTGATATCTAAAGAAATTCTATATTGTCATATACAGGTAATGCAGGGAGAAATAACAAATAAATTTGAAGTAATATATACACTAAAGGAAAACGCTATCATTTGAATTTGTTAGTTCTAAATGAATATATAGTCGGACTGGGATAATTTGAAGTCCAAGGGACCAAAAATTCGAATTAAAAACGAAAATTCTATTTATAGGAAATTCTAGGGACCAAGATAAATATTCGAATTGAAGATGTTCGAATTCTAGGGACCAATATAAATATTCGAATTGAAGATGTTCGAATTCTAGGGAACCAAGATAAATATTCGAATTGAAGATGTTCGAATTCTAGGGACCAAGATAAATATTCGAATTGAAGATGTTCGAATTCTAGGGACCAAGATAAATATTCGAATTGAAGATGTTCGAATTCTAGGGACCAAGAAAAATATTCGAATTGAAGATGTTCGAATTCTAGGGACCAAGATAAATATTCAAATTGAAGATGTTCGAATTCTAGGGACCAAGATAAATATTCGAATTGAAGATGTTCGAATTCTAGGGACCAAGATAAATATTCGAATTGAAGACGTTCGAATTATCCAAGTTCTACTGTATTTAATAATTATGTTTATAAAAGCGTATATTGCACTAAGAAAATTATTTCTAAACTGAAGAGCAAAAAAAAAAGCTCTACCGGCTCAAATTACCAATGTATTAGTGTTTGAGGAGTATCAATGTTTGCTAGAAAGGACATCAACTAAGAAACGCTGGTGAAGACTAAACTAGAAACTGAGCGGAGCTACAGTTTGGGACGGCCCGTGCTGTAGGACCCGACAAATAGAAGAAGGTTCCATCAACCCGCGGCGTCGTCACTACAAAATATTCCTAATTCAAAATCGATACGCTCCTATTATTAGCGGCTCTTTCAGCTAAATCCCCCCGGAAATCTCGGAAAATTAAATGACCTCAGAGATCCCCGAGTCTCATTTTGACAATTTCCCAAAATCTATTATAAATTTTGTTCACTCTTTAAGTACATTAACTCGGGTTTGTTTTTATTTTCATATATTCCTATATGGTAACTTATATTCCTATTTTACTTAGAGTATTATCTATATATGTATATATAATTTAAATTATCTTGTATTATTTTGAATATATAATATATGTGGTAGAGCCAGGTCAATCAGAGCCATATATTTTTTTCACAATTCATTAACATACAAAAATGCAAACACGTTACTTTTACGGATCTTCAATTCCCCTGACTTCACTACAAATCTATCCCAATTACGTAAGTTCCTGCGTGGATCCTTTTAGAGACCAATATTTCAGCGGAGAGAGTGGCCTCTGGTTCACTGCTCGCTGAACTTTTAATCCTACTGAAGAAACACTTTCATACTATTACTTTTCGTGGTCCAAAAACTTATATATAGAAAGCATTCGCAGTATTTAACACATGTTTAACACAGTATTGACAATATGAAAACTAATCACATTTTATACCATTCAATTTCTCTTCGATTTTATATGCCTTCCCAATTCCAAATGTTGAATATTATATTCCGGAGACAGTATTTTAAGTGTCTTTAGATGTTATTAATTTGTATAATATTTGGTTTTATGTTAATTTATTTTTCACTAAAACATAAAACAGGTTAAAATAACGTCGCTTTGTACTTGGGCCTTAACTTAAAACATTTTTGACCATTTTCAAAATGTTCCAATTTAATCCAAGAAACCTGATATGACATAGAAGTTACTAATGAAGACCATAGACCGAAACCATGATATGCAAGATGGTTTATTTTTGTGAGTATATATATATATATATATTATATTTTAAAAAGAGAGCTATTTGTTGAGCAATCTTGGCATAAATATTGAAAGAACAATAATAATAGTTTTGATAAAAGATTGCTTTAATTGAGCTATAGGATAAACATAATTCTGTAAAAGTACCGCCTGGCTTAAGGCGTAAGAATAATTAAAACAAAATACTATTTACATAATTACAAACATGTTTTAGCCGACCAACGGGGAAGAACAACAATTAGATTTTATATGGGAAGCATGACCTCTGGCGGCCGATTTAACACAATATTTTTATCTATGAAATTATAACTTTAAATAAAATAACATTTTAACATATAACATTTTTAAATAAAATATTTCAATATAACATTTCAAATAATATATTAATATAACATTTCCCCCCTGTGAAGAGAATAATATGGGGTAATTAAGAGTAAAGTGGTAAAAATTATAGCTTTAAAAGAGATAAAATGATTAATGGAAAGAAAATAATGTGAGAAGCGATATTCACTTATCATATTGGTTTTTGTATGGTAACCAATAGACAGGAAAGTACAAAATTATATAAATGATAAAAATGTGAATAATAACAAAACAATTGGGAGCAAGTGAAAATAAAAATGTGATAATCCATAATCATATTGGTTTATTGTTAACCAATAGATTGGAAATAGATACAATAAGTAGAGACAAAAGTTTATGTACAAAAAGCAAATGTGAAAACAAGGAATGAACATAAAGATAAATGATTATAATGTTAAAACTAAATGAATTAATGGCAAGAATTGAGAATGATCATTTGAAAAAAAGATTCAAGGTGAACAAAACAAAAGTTGAAATTTACATATGTTTACTACGGTAAATTTACATGTTTGTTAGGCGAAATGAGAAACATTAAAAAATTATGGCATTTAAAAAGAAATTTAAAAGGGGGGTAAAAATGAAAATGGGAATTTTAAATATAAATGTGAAGCTATAGAGGATATTGTGGTCGTATGATAAGCAATAGGGAATTTTAAACATATTGTAAAAGTAAAATATGATAAAAATTAAAGTTTAGCTAATTTTTTAAATAAAGAAATTGAATCTGAGAAATATGTTAATTTGTTGTTGTCCTCCCGGCCGACTGTTTTACATATAGAATTATAAAAAAAATGATATGGTGAAAAGGTTTAACTTAAATGCAAATGTTTAAAGGGTATATGGAATGGGAAATATATTTAGGAAAGATATAGAACTAATTATTTGAAGAAAATATGGCATTTTAAAATGATTCAAAGTAGTGGCACTATTTAAATGGAAAAACAGCTATGGCAAAATTGGTATCTAAAATCAATTTGAAAAAGGAGTATATAACTATAATAGGCGATTTAAAACTATTGTAAATCATAGATAAGGATTAAAAAGTTAAGAATTCATTATATAAATTCTATATTCCTGTGATAAAAATAATTTTATGTATATTTTTACTTCAAGAGATTCAAAAATAAAAATCTGCTTGAAAGGTAAATAATTATTTTTATTTTTCCACGACTGCACCTCTTTTCAACAATCAAACACACAAAAAATTTCTAATCTATAACATATATATATATATATATATATATATATAGTTCCAAGGCTGAATCTTTTACATTTATCAGAATTTTCGCGTTCTTCTCGGAGATCATCAGATTGACGCAGTGTTTTAAAGAAATCAATAAATGTATTTTATAGCTTTATTATAGGTGAGTGGTTGTAAATATCTATAGTATTAAACGATATAAGAATTAAATCCCCAGCCAGAGAGATTTCGGTCCTCAAGATCCTTTGCGTCCGTTATAGTGAGGCAATAGAATATGTAAACCATATGGATTGAAGTTGTAAGGGACTGAAACAGTAAACCATATGCATTATAGCCCAAATTTGTTCATATATTGTATGTCACTGAATTAATAAATAATAAGGAATAAAGGGCACGTATTTAGTAAATATTTTATATAGTAAGGCACAGAAATAGTGAACCATGGTTTGTAGGGCACACAGAATAGCAACCATACAGATTGTAGGGCACAGAATTAGTAAACCATTAGGATTGTAGGACACAGAATTAGGCTACCATATATATGGTTGGTAGGACACACAGAATAGTAAACCATACAAATTGTAGGGCACAGAATTAGAGTAAAAAAATTAGTAGATCATATAAAATATATGGGAAACGAATTCAGCGGCTCCGAAAGGAATCTATTACTAGCTGAGTGGACCTGAAGGCCAGTCCCCGTTGAAGGCCATCTCGTGTTGACAACGTCCTCAACCAAAGGCCTATTTATGGTTCTAGATCATAGGATCGGCCGATGAATCCGAAAAGCGGCAAACTGACCAGGAGATCGATTGCCAAAACTAATGCCCCGACCTATAATTTTTTCTCCAACTCTCTTCGATATATCGCGAGTGATGATTCCAATTTAGTTTGTGTTTAGCCAGCATTTTTTATCCCTTGTGTATTGGTCTTTCTAAATATATATCGGTTATATATTTTCGTTATAGAACACTCTGTAGGAATAAATAAATAATATAGCAGTTAATAAAAAATCAATTATATATAATATCATAGAAGTACATAATTTCAACAAAGAATTTAGCTGCAAATTTGTAGAATAACTTCATACACATTCTGATCATTCCTATTCTATAACTGTTCGTAGCGTTCCGAGTATAAACAGACGACAATTTTCCTTAAGGTAGGTTTATGCTAAATATTCCTATTAAGTTTTTTACGAGTGTCACAATACGATCGAATTATTATCAATCAATGATTTGCCCCATTTGTTACTTTTGATTGTTAGTAGACTTATTATTAAAAATAATGTTATGTTCAAATGATAAATGCCGGGAAAATAGTTAAGTTTATCTCTAACCGTAAAAGTTTATTGCTGAACCAAATTTGGTGTGGGCGTATGTGTGGGTGGTAGAGGATTATAATAAATACTCAAATATGAAAATTTGATTTTATTCTATTGAATTCGAGGAAATTTGAAAATATTGAAATTTGATATTTTAAAATATTCATATAATAAAACAAAAAGGTAAATGGAAATTAGTTAAATAGTTTATTTTTTGAATATTTTATTTTAATTGACAGAAATAGTTTTAATTTATTGAGATTTACAACTGCTCAAAGCCCCAAACTATTTATTTTTTCAAAAAATTAGTATAGTTATTATTCATTTACAAAAGTGAACTTAGAATAATAAAATTTACATTTATTTTTTTTAAATTCAACGTTCCAAAAATATTTCGCAAATTTACATCTAGATAAATGAATTCACACCACACACAGACTAGCCTTTATGAAAGCTACTTGTCATAGCCGTAAGCCACGGCCCAAAAGGCTGACAAAATGGGAATGTATAAAAGCGATCTATGTCGGGCTCTCAGTTGGTGGGGAAAGATTGATTGTTGTTGAAGCGCTGGTGAAACTTTTCTTTGTGGCTTAGCAAGGTTGAAATCTGGCTTGTTGGAATTCAGCAATGTTTCTCAGCATTCTTCTTATAGGAATATCAATGAATATAACTTTCTTCTGTAATTAAAAATGTGTCATTTTTAAAATTGAAATCCTAATTTTATTCTACATCTGCAGATATTAGATGTTTTTTCGTGAATTTTATATAATCGTTTCACTGATTAGAAGTTCTAGAATTCTTGACTTCATTCTCTCCAGAAGAGAAGATAGTGAGTCGCTGAAATTTCGGGAGAAAAGGAAATTCAAGAGCGGTTGATGTATCTATCTCCAACTAGTATGTAATTTGCACAATCCATTCAGCATGTTTCCTCTATTGGATTCAGATATATTATTCAGACGTTATTTGATTTATGAATACCCATCTTCCCCATGTGTCGCCCATCTATTTGGGTCTTTTTACAAACAGCACATATACCGTATACTTTGATTTTTATTTATTCTACTACTGACACAATATATGCTGGCTAATGCATCACATTACTGACACAAGTTGTACAAATACCACACAGTATTACTCGTTTTCTGTTTGACTTGAGAGTCATAAATGATCCAACATGTGAATGCTGTCTAGACGTTGAAACACCAGAGCAACTTTTGTTGACTTGCCCTCTGACTAACCAAATTGTACTTACTTACATGCATATACACATTCCTATGAAAACTTCGGCAAGTTTAGAGCTATTTGTATACATATTTATAAATCACTACTAATTTATCGTGTAAATAATTAAAGATATATATGTAAATAATTCGAATATAGCACAATATTCTGATAGACTTCGTGCTTCTATAATAATAGAATTAAAATATTACTCGATAAATATACCTAACACTTATATTATGATGCATTAGCGCGCCATCTGTTATCAAAATTCGAAACTATTATAGACGATTAAATAAGTAGAAATTGTTTATTTTTAAAAATATCAATACGTTTCTATAATAGTTTCGAATTTTGATACCTAACACTTCAAAAATTAGAAATATTTTGTTTATTTGTAGATATATATGTTGCCTAACAGACTTAATTTGTGAATTTGCAAAGAAATAATGATCGATGAATAATTCTTTGATTCAGGTATAGATTTCTACAGTTCTAGAAGCATTTATTCTTAGTTATATAAAATTCTCTTTACTACATTTTTTATCAACTGCGAAGTGCGTGAAATATTCATTATAATACAAAGGTTGAGCGGTCAGAAGATTAAACTAGCGAAACTCCTCTCCCTCTTTCAATTTTTATATTCCCATCCCTGGACACTTTTATTTTTCCGTTTATTATTACTCTTCACAATTTATCCTTTCATACTTTATCTCTAAGGATATAAATAGTCGTTATTTCTCCTTAAAATAAATTACGATTTTTCATTCAAAAGAAACATTTGCGGTAAAACTTGTCGAACGTCGTTTTACATTCCTTATATATCATAAGGTCTCTAAAAATAATTATTAAATATATATGTTTGAATTTTATCGTTAAAAATACTTATAATTATTAGCGATAGATGGCACGAAATTGATGAATATGTTTGAAATTTGACTTTCCAGAGAAACATATCAAATACTGTAGATATAATTGGAATGGAAGAGATCAGGATAATTATTCCAAACTAATTCAAATACTTATATTACCGGGTGTATAGAAATAGGTTGAAATAAAAATTCCCATTCTCCTTTCTTTCTTTTGAATGTCGCGTTAATTTAGCAACGTTCTAAATAAATGGCCAGAATATTTTTATTCAGATGTTAATTTTTAAATTTGAAAAACGCCGTGATTTTAATCTTTTTCTACTTGTGGTTCATTTAAAAAATAATCATCTTTTAAAAGTATTTTCGAAATTTCGAGGCAATTCCAGAGAAACAGTTTAATCATATTATTTTTCCCATATATTATATATATCTTCAAATATACACTCATGAACAAAACTTAAGGAAATTGTAATTCTTTAACGCCGTCGTGTTTTTTTTTTTAAGAGACAGAGGCAATTTTGTTCACCCTTGCTTATCTTATGTGTCAATAAAGGTCACTGTGTATCAAATATATTCAGAGTTAGTGTCTGAATTCCGATATAGATGTCAAAAGGTACAACTCAAGTTTATCCATGAGTGTATGTTTACTTTTGTATATACGAGTATAATACCCTAGTTATCTCTATGGCAATTAGATCGCCTTCAATTTCTTTTTTTAAATCGAATATTATAAGGGAGGTAGTTTTCATTATTATTATTTATATATATTTTATTTTCACTGTTTATAAGTTTTCTCGTATTTCTAATTCGTTACCCTCCTGTTATAGCAATAAACAACATATATTAAATTATCCATAATGGATAATATGTAGAAGAGAAATATTATAAATATCTTTATCTAAATATAGTTTTATTTTAATCATTTCTCATTAATGAGCAAAGATAAAAACAATATAAAATAATACGTACAAAAATAAGATCTATACATATCTATTGCCTAATGTGTAAGTTATAAGGTATAGGTCATTCCATTCTTTCCTCTCTCTTTATACGAGAAATAATTTGTATGTATATTTTAAAAACATGTATAGAAAACAGTGTGAATATTTACGCTCAAATACTTAAATAGGATATAGCGTGTGTTTGTAATTAATTAAATAAATAAGTTATAAAATCCGCTGAAAATAAAATTTATACAGTTTTTCGAGTTCAAAATAATATTTACACCTTTAATTATAAGCTTACTTCTTGAATTTATTATTTCTATATTACGATATAAATAATATTTATTCTTAAATAAATTATTTAATTAATACATTTATAAATGTAGAGGTGAAGAGAATTATTGTAAATTCCTTTCTAAATATTCCATATTTCGGTAAACAATTGTAGAGAATATATTGTAGCCTATCACACAGTATTGAAGTAGTTTACTGTACCCGAGTGATATAGAGTGGGGGGTAGAGTGCAGGGCGAGAAAACGCTGACTGTTGACGCCGATCTGTAATTGAGGTGATTACGGTCGTCTGTTTGCCGCTCGTATTTGTGCAGGGCGAGTGAGACTTCTTCACTGGTGGGTGCTCCTTCAATAACTGTTTCTCTCTTATAATGTTTTGTACATGTATCGAATCTTTCGAATATTTACAACTTTCATTGAGAGAAGCATATTTAAAACTTCCACGTTTTGATAAATGTAGAGAATTACTGTTATAGAATAAATATCCTCATACATATTATATCAGAGCTAATTTTTGATCAGACGAAGGAATATCGCCAGATTATTCGTGCCATTTATCGGAATAAATAATCTGATTCTTGTTATCGATATATTTATTGAGCAGACACTGAGTCTCTCAAGATAGCACCTATACCAGCTATCCATATTATTACTGAAGTAGCGAATGATTGAACTAATGAATTCCGAAATTCCGGCATCGGAATAAACATTCTCATTTATTATTACTGAACTTATTCGGTATCCATTCGACTAAATATCAAAAGATGGCCACTTATCGGTAGAAAAACTAAAAGGGAGACAAAATCGCCAAGTATATCAACAAATCATTAACCTTGCTTGAAATATAATGGATATTAACGACATAAATCCTGATTACACTAGATGGAAAAATATCTACGTAGACATTCTAATAGTGATAAAGATTTTAATGTACTATATGACCTACAACATAATTTCGAATGAGATTGTAAAGGTTCTAAACAGAACTCTAAATCGGCCTTGGATATCGTAGGGAACATAATCCAAAAGTATAAAAATTGGGGACTTGATAAAAGTCTATTCCAATAAAACTACTTCCAACTCCCATTGGTATCAAAGTGCAAGTAGATAAAACTAGAGATTTGTAATTTTGACAACTCTATCTTTTTCAATAAATATCAATTCGATTCAAAACTCAAACAAATGTGTAAAAATGGTATTAAAATAATATTTTGCTGAACTTCATTTTTTTTCCAGGATGTTGGAATTTATTCACGATAAGGATCTTTTCTCACTTTAAAAATTCATTAAAATAAATCACTTTCTGTGAGCTTGGACCACGCAATCAGATTGTGGAAAATGCCCCACGCAATCTTCGGCAAATTGGGATTGTGATTTAAAGAATGAAACACAATGTAGAAGTTACAAGAACGCAATTAAAATGAAAATTGCCCTTTATAAGATAGGAGCGCTATTATAGCGAGAATTGCAATATATTCTGGATTAAGGACGTCCAACCATCACACGAGCTTTAGCACCTTTATGGCCGATTGGGACTATCTCATGGGTCTATCCGTAGGGCGTGAAATCTAAAAAGCCCCTGTACTATAATGAAGGTCATAATTCCAAACCATGAACCTATACAGGTTACCCTTTGTTCGAATTTGTTGAATATGGAACTGTGGCATTTTCAACTACATGAATCGGACCTCTTTGTCTAGAGGAAAACATTGTCACAATTCATTTTAAGGAGAGTAGCCAATTTATAATTACATAAAAATATATCGGCAGACGCCATATTGGCAACGTAAAGTTACATGATCGGAAGAATGAGTTTTTCTCGGTCTTATAAATGCGAATTATAGCCAGAAGCCGAGAAATATTTATATTTCTATTATTACAATTATATAAATATATGCCCTAAGCCACTTACATAGTAACAAAGAGCAGGTAATTCATTAGTTCGACATTTGTATGTAATAACACAAACAACATAATGCTATTTTATCATCAAATAAAACAATTCTTTCTATAATGCCCTTAGTATCCTAGAAAATATAATGAAGATCTTGCTCTCATCAATGGAGAAGCCTATCGTGTTTGCCTTATTTTATCTACGATTTAATCAAATTAGATTGATTTTTCAATGTTCACTAAATCTTGTTCACCAGTGTTCTCTTTGAATTATATATGTACATATATAATGAAAAATATGTGAGGGAAGAGATATAATGTACCAAAAGAGGCACCGCTTATTTTTAAACGGCATTAAAACAATGAATTGTATAAAATTAGATTGAAGTGAAAAAACACTGGAAAGGGTCAGCACTGATAGACCAGGCTCTCTAAAATATTTCCATTATATAGTACAGTGCACATTTGTTTTATATGATGAAAAGATAGTTCTGAACCGTTTGTGAAATTATTATTAAAATATCACTCACATCAGAATTTTAGTTTATCGGGC